>JAMPIV010020518.1:0-605039 GCA_024509875.1 Oreohelix idahoensis
TTAATTTTAAGTAAGAATGGATGAGGGTGAGAAGAGGGAAAATTAGGTATTTTTGGGTGTGTTTGGAGAGGGTAGGGGGTGAGGAGGGTGGGAATAGAGGTAGAATGATGAAAGTAAGTGATTAGAGTTTGCTGATGGCTTTTCTTATTCGTCCTTCTTGTCTGTCAACCGTTAATTTTTGTTACCTCTTCTTAGCTGGAGTCCCGGGGTTTTGTGGAGCTGTCTATTGAGAAGTGTCCTCAAAATATTCTGTCCACCTCTTCATGTTGCTCTGTATTATTGCTGAGCAGTTTCCATTCTTGTCTTTTATGAGGCAACTTTGTTTGCTTGTATTTCCCTGTTAGCTTCTTTGTGCTGCTATACAGTTCTCTCATATTTCCTTTGGCTGCAGCATCTTCTGCCTCTCTTGCCAACTCCTCAATATACTTCCTCTTGTCTCTTTTGATTACAGCACACAACTCTTTCATTCTTTTTACTTCTTTGTTATTTGCTTCTGTGTACACTTCCTTGACGTCGCTTGGCTTTGGAACTTCGATTGGTTTTTGCTTGTGTTTAAAAAATCTGCTTTCCTTGTTTTTTTCTGTCTTTTAATCATTCTTATTGATGGTTTCTAGTTGTTATCCATTCTTTTTGATTTGTTCGTTCCCTTTTCCCCAGTATTATTTTCTCACATGTCTCATTCCATACATTTTTGTCGACCTGCTCCAAATACAGAGGTCTTCTGTATTTCTCTACATCTTCCAGCTGTTGGAGCACTTGGTAATTTGTTGGACTTACAGTGACTCGCCAAATTTGTCTCTTGTTTCTTGATTTCTTAGATGTCCTACATTAAATTGTTGTCTATAATTTTGCATTGTTGCATATCTCTTGAGTTTCACTTTTTACTTTGGCTATTATCAGAAGGTGGTGATCTGATGCCACACTGCTCCTCTATATACCTTTACATCCTGCAATGATGATCTAAACTTCTTGTTTATGCATATATGATCAATCTGATTTTCTGTTCTATGGTCTGGTGATATCCATGTTGCCTTGTGTATTCTCTTATGTGGAAACATGCTTCCTCCTATACCAGTTGATTTGAAGCACAGAAGTTTGAGAATAGTTCCCCATTTTCATTCATTATTCCTAGCCTATGTTTTCCCATGACTTCTTCAAATCCGGTGTTGACTGTACCTATCTTTGTATTCATGTCACCCATCAAAATTGTGATGTCTCTTCTTTTTACTTTATCCATAATTCCTGTAGTTTAGTATAAAATGCTTCTTTCACAGACTCTTCTTTGTCATTAGTTGGTGCATAACATTGGATGACATTTACATGTATTTTCTTTTTAGCTGTTTTAAAAGTAGCTGTTATTATTCTGGGTCCAACGGCTTCCCATTCAATGGGTGCTTTCTGTGCTTCTTTAGATAACATAAGAGCTACCCCTTCACTGTGGTGTGAACTTTCATCTTCATGTCCTGAGGACAGCACCAATTCACCTGTGATGAGTTTCTTTGTGTCTACCCCCTTCCACTTTGTTTCACACAGTCCCAGAACCTCGATTTTATATTCCCTCATTTCTGCTGCTACTTGTGCCACTTTCCCTTGTTCGTTTAATGTCCGTACATTCCAGGTGCCAAATCTGGAAGTTCTAGAAGAAAGAAGATTAGTCATCAATTACAGGTTCATGCCTTTTTATCTGAACACCCACCTGCATGAAGGCATACCTGGTGGTCATTCTTATATACCACCAGTTATGCCACAATGCTATAATATACGTATCAAATGTGGGGAAGTGAACCTCTGTCCTGTGAGGCAAATTGCATCCTCATTGACTCCTTAAATCATCCACGCACTTTCAGTTATTCCCATTGTGGTGAAACTTATTGAGGACCCCCAGCATTGCATATGATAAAGATGGACATTTTGGAATGGAAATAGCGACACAAAAATTTTTTTCAAAATTTACAAAAGATAATAAAGTAACAGGTAATAACATCCATCTTTACAGCAGCAATTAGGGGGAAATCTTAAAAGCTTTAGAAATAGTGCAGTTATATAGTGTTTAGGTATACAATTGCAGGGATCACTGAAATTGAGCAAAACTCATTATATCAAAAACAAAGTTTGAATTTTACTACTGACACAGTACTGTTACTCCACAGATCTATCAGGGTAATGTCATGAGGTTCTTTTCTTGTAAAAAAAGTTTTTGTCATGACAGAAAAAAATAAATTATTAACAATCTAATATTTGTAATCATTTCAGGACTGTTTGGAGGGGAAGTTAATTCAGAATTAAATTGTTATTACTCAATTCTTACAAACCATGGGAAGTAATCAGACAATACTTAGACATTACTTACTTAGTCGTTCCCCTTCTACCGTGAGGTGTAGAGGTTTGGAAGAGAGAGCGCCAGACTATCCTATCGGCTGTCTTCCTCCTGGCCTGGTTCCATTCTAGTCCTCGGTTCTTCAAAGATTGTCTAATGTTGTCCTCCCAGCGGGACTCTGGGGTCGTTCCTAGGGTCTGGATCCTGGCTTTTTGTTTCCACTGCTTGTCGTGGTAGCCGATCTTCTCCCATTCTGCAGACATGGCCAAACCATCTTAATTGGGACTGTTCTACTTGGGTCTGCAGGGGGTGGCATTTTAGGCCTTGACGTATCGTCTGGTTGCGGACCATGTCTCTTCTTGTTACTTCAACCACCTTCCTCAGATACCTCATTTCTGAGGTTTGGATCTGGCTTTTGTGTGTTGTAGTCATTGCCCATGACTCGCATCCATATGTCAAGACTGGGACATAGGTGGAGCGGTATACAGCCATCTTCGTTTTCTTACCAACCTCTTTCTTGCTCAGGAATCCTCAATTTATGGCCTGAAAAAGTCTCCCAGCTGCTGCTTTTCGAGTGGCCAACTCTTCTTTGATGCCTCCTTTTTGGTCTATAAATAGCTCCGAGATATTTAAAGTGGTCGACCTTCTCCAGGACCTGTTCTCCCAGCTTAATCTGATGTCTTCTTTCTTCTCGTGATTTCACCGTGGATTTTGTTTTAGAGCTGCTTATGACCATCGCTCTCTTCTCCAGCTCTTCCTTCCAGACTTGCAGGTTGGATTGGAGATGTGCGTCTGATTTAGCAATCAGGGCAACATCATCAGCAAATGCTAGCTCTGAAATACAGACCTGTGTCATCTTCTAGTACCCCACTGAATACTTTCTTGTTCTCTCCTTACACGCCTTGATGACATCGTCCATTAGACGGCTACAGCAAAAAATTAGAGCTCGAAAAAAATCTTGAATGAAGAGCAAGTAAATGTATGTTGCTTGCAAGAAACCCACCTCAACAAGGACATAGCCTTCAAAATCAGAGGCTACCAATGCTACCAATCTGACCAAATAGACAGGTGAAAGGGTGGAATACTGACACTCGTGAGGAATAACATCAGTGCATGTCAGCTCAAAACATATATGGAGGGGGCCGAATTCCAGATGCTTCATCTCAGGACAGAAAGTTCAGAATTCCACCTGCTCAACTACTACTGTTCGAGCAACCGCCCACTGGCACTAGATACAATCCCAGCAAAAAAAAAACTGATTGTATGCGGAGACTTCAACAGCCACTCACAGAGCTGGGGCTATGATCACATGGACAGGAGAGGTGAGGAGCTTGAAAACTGGCAGGATGACAATGGGCTTATCCTGATTTACCAGCCAGTCGACCCACCAACCTTCTACTCGAGATCATGGCACACCACCTCTACACCAGACCTGGCATTCCACTCACCAGGCCTGGAGTGGAACACCACACGCATTGTAGGGAAATAACTTGGAGGCAGCGACCACCAACCAGTCTTCCTAATTGTGGAAAATGAACTTGTCAAGGAGAGCAGCACTCTCTCTAGGTGGAACTACAAGAAGGCAGACTGGACAATGTACCAGCATCGTACTAGTATACTGGCTAGAGATCTGACTGTAGACAAAGACATCAATAAGCTAGCCGATGAATTCAGCAGATGCATATTACAGGCTGCTCGTGAAACAATACCTAGAGGGGCTCAAAAGCACTACAAACCATATTGGAATAGTGAACTAGAGCCGTTGCACAATGACGTGGAAACATCTCGAAAGCAGGCAGAGACCAGTCCATGCCAAGAACATCACAATAACTACCAGCAAGCTAAAGCCAAATTTCAAAGGGGCAAGTTGCAGGCCAGGCAAAGAAGCTGGAAGGAGAAAACAGACTCCTTGAACTTCGAAAGAGATACAAGGAAACTGTGGAATCTGGTAAAACAACTTAACGATGAAGGTACAGGGAGAAACTCAAGGATTGCTCTGTACAATGTTGGAAACATCCTCATGGGAAAACAGGCAGCTGATCACTTTGCAGACTTCTTTGCTAAAGACAACAACATCACAGTTAGCCCAGAGAAGCAACAGGAGACTCGTGAGAAACAACAATACACAGGACGAGATGGAACCATACCTGAAGTTATGGAGGCACCAATCACATTCAGAGAACTTGAGCTTGCAATATCCAAATTGAAAATGAGAATGTCGCCAGGAGTTGATGGAGTGTCCAATGAAATGATTAAGAACTTGGGAACCGCAGCAAAAACAATGCTGCAGCAGATCTTCAATATCTGTTGGAACTCAGGCAAAGTTCCACAGACCTGGAGGGAAGCAATCATGATACCACTCCTAAAACCAGGAAAAGACAGTTCCACTGCCTCCAGCTACAGACCAATCAGCCTTACAAGCTGCCTCTGCAAAACAATGGAACGTATCATCAACCTCAGGCTACAGTGGTACCTTGAAAGTGAAAACCTTCTTGTACCACAGCAGGCAGGCTTTAGGCAGTGTTATTCTACCAAAGATCAGGCAACTTACCTTTCCCAAGAGATTGAGGATGCGTTCCAAGTTAAGAAACTGGTACTAGCAGCATGGATAGATTAAAGGAAAGCATTTGACAAGGTTTGGAAAGAAGGGCTTCTGAAGAAACTGAGAAATTGTAGAGTGAATGGTAAGATGTACAAATGGGTGAAAGCATACTTGAATAACAGAAGAGCCCGAGTACAACTAGATGGCCTCAAGAGTAAGAAAATTCTACTGCGTCATGGCGTCCCTCAGGGAGGGGTTCTGTCCCCCACACTTTTCCTAGTCTACATCAACGACCTGGTTGCTGAACTACCACATGGAATGAAAGTGGCAATGTACGCTGATGACCTGGTAATATGGTGCACAGATGAGCATGCAACAGTGGCCACTAAACTGCTACAAAGAGCTAAAGATTCCTTAACTCTTAGTATACGAGCTGCCTTTTAGAAAGGCCGATGATCGATCTGCACTAAATAATTTATTTATAAAGATAACATAAAGGGGTATATATCAAAATGTGAAGAAATGAAACCCCTATATCATGCACGTAACTAAATTGTTCAGTGGTTTTAAACATGCATTCACCTATACATTTTCGCTATTGACGGGGATCGATCATCAGCCTTTCTAAAAGGCCGCTCGTATACTAAGAGTTAACCTCATGGGCAAATAGATGGTGTGTCAGCATCAACACAGACAAGTGCAGCACTACGCTCTTCACCCTCTCTCCCAAACAAAAAGCTGGTGTCATCAAGATAAACGAAGAGCTCCTGAGAGAAGATAAACAACCCACCTATCTCAGAGTTACATTCGATGATAGGCTGACATGGAAGCAGCACATCAACAAGGCAGCAACAAAGGCCAGGAGAAAGTTAGCTATCCTGAGAAAACTAAGTGGAACCACATGGGGAGCCAGCGGGAAAATACTTAGTAAAGTTTACCAGCAGGGCATACGACCACACCTGGAATATGGGTCAGCTGCGTGGTGTCCAGATCAAACATCACATTACAAGAGCTAGATAAGGTGCAAAACCAGGCGCTTAGGGTCATCACGGGGGCAATGAAATCAATGCCTATAGTGGAGATGGAGAAAATGGGGAGGATACAAGCACTGAGAGAATGCAGAGACACGAAAGTGCTAACACAGGCAGAAAAGTTCCTCTGTATGCCGAGCCATCCAATGAAGGACAGATTCCAAAACCTAGCAATGGGGCGACGGAAAAGAAGCAGCATTTTTATCCACACCAGTCCAAACGATTTCATAGACAAACCTCAGACCTGCCTGAAGTTAACAGCCCCCTAAAGTCTGTGCCAGAACAAACCCCTTGTGGAGAGAGGAGCCTGGACTACCAGTACACATCCAGACAAAAGTGAAAGGAATATTCGACAGGGATGAACAGAACAGCGTGCAACGTAGAACAGTCACTCTCAGTTTCCTGGACGATGAATACCCACAGGACCTCTGGGTCCGAGTATACACGGATGGGTCAGCACAGAATGCAGTAAAGAATGGAGGAGCAGGAGTGTACATAGAATACCCAAACAACACTAGGGATACGGTCAGAGTACCAACGGGGAAATTCTGTAACAACTATGATGCAGAAGTCCAGGCTATCAAGGTGGCAACTGAGAAACTATTGAACACCAATCTCGGTCCACAGCCTGTAGTATTCCTGACAGATGCAAGATCAGCACTCCAAGCACTTCAGTCCAGAAAATTGCCAGGTATACAAGCCCTACTTTCTGAACTGTGCAACCAGCGCAGGGTCGCCATGCAGTGGATACCGTCTCATTGTGCAATACCAGGAAACGAGAGAGCAGACAGACTGGCTAAAGAAGGTGCTGCAGATGAGGAGCCAGATGTACCAGTTACGTACCATCAGAAGAAAAAGATGATCAAATCAATCAGAAAGCCACCAACACGGGATGACTACCAAACTATGAATAGATCAGAACAAATTGTCATTCTGCACCTCAGAACAGGACACAATCGCCTCCCCTGCCACATGTATACAAAATTCAAGATTGGCAATTCAGCCATGTGTACATGTGGACAGGCACCCCAGACTGCAGAGCACGTACTTCAAGATTGCCCCGAATATGATATGTTGAGGCAAACCCACTGGCCCAGAGAAACAACACTGGAAGCAAAACAATACGGACCTCTATATGAACTACAAAAGACAGTGAAGTTTATACAAGAAACAACATTGCAGATATAGACAATATAGTTCAAGCGAACGAAAGAAGAAGAAGGAGAAGAAGTTTCACACATTCCCAGAACCTCGATTTTATATTCCCTCATTTCTGCTGCTAATTGTGCCACTTTCCCTTGTTTGTTTAATGTCCGAACATCATCATCATCAGTTGCCATCTCCACAACGAAGGTTAGCTGTAATGGATCTCCAACGTCTTCTGTCTCTTGTCTTGGTGGTGCACTCTGATAGACTCTTTCCTGTCCATCTCTTGATGTTATCTTCCCACTTATAGCGCTGTCTTCCCCTTGCACGTTTGCCTTCAACTCTCCGTTCTGTTATGGTCTTCTGCAAGGTGTTATGCCTTTTTATGTGGCCAAAGAATTTTAGCTGCCGAACTTTGATCTCCCTCATTAGTTCTCTTTTCATACCTAGATTTTCTAGGACCTCCTTATTTGTTTTCATCTCTTTCCATGAGATACGCCCCATTCTTCTATATATCCACATTTCAAGAGCCTCAATTCTTTCCTCCAAATGCTTATTCATCGTCCATGTCTCCGCACCATACAGAAATGCAGAATATATATAACACTTTATGATTCTCAGTTTTAATTTGTGAGATAACTGTTTAGATGTCAGTATATTTTTCATGTTGCTGAATGTAGCTTTGGCCATTCCTATTCTCTTCTTGATTTCTGTTTCACATCTGCCATCTTCTTTTATTATATGACCAAGATATAAGTAGCTCTTGACTTGTTCCAGGATTTTCCCATTTACGCTTATCTTTTTTTTTTTTTTTTTTTTTTTTTTCGTACGCCCGCTAATACTCGAGGCGAAATCTCAGGTTATTATTTTATGTCTAACCTGACATTGATTTTACGTGAGTATCCCTTTATTTCTTGTACAGAGACAGGTGTCCCTCGCCATTCAGGCAAATACTCGCCGATTTCGGAGGTACCCATTGCAGCTGGGTCGGCTCAGGAGCCGCAAGTCCCTGGTCGACGACACTCCTTCAAATGTCCTCGCCAGGTCTCGAGTTAATCCAGTCCAAATCCCGGTCGACGAAAAATCCTCAAATGCCGTCGCCCGGGTTTGATCCTGTATCACCCGGTCGCCAGAGCGGTGTTGTAACCACTACGCTAGCGCGGCTCCCACGCTTATCTTTAATGTGGGTTTATCGTCTGTTTTGCTAATTATCATAGTTTTTGTTTTCTCAATATTAATGTCGAGTCCATATTCATGACTTATACTGTTCACTTGCTTCACTAGTTCTTGTAACTCTTGTTCGCTTTCAGCTAACAACACGGTATCATCTGCATAGCTAAGGTTGTTTATTGACCTTCCACTGATGTTCAGTCCTGGTATTTCCTGTATCTGTTTGAAAATTTTTTCAGTGTATAAATTAAATAAGCAGGGGGACAGCACACAACCTTGTCTGACACCTCTTTTTATGTCTATGTATGATGAATAATTCCTTCCAGATCTTACTGTGGCAGTTTGCTCCCAATAAAGGTTACTGAGTATTCTTATATCTTTTCCATCAATACCTATTTTTGCTTTCTGTCTATCTGCCATTTTATTCAAGATGTCATCTGTCATCCAAATTTGATTTTTCTTAGACTCCTTTTTAGGCAAATTTGCATTTGCTGATTGTATGCTTGTTTTTAAACATTCCCATTTTGCGATTACTTTTTCTTCTGGGTTTTCTCTTCTATACTGCTCCATGCTTTCTGTCAATAGCTGTTGATATTTATTTTTGACGTCGATTAAATATTTCTGTTTTATATCTGGTTGTTTCAGCGCTGATATTTCTATCTGGGGTTCCTCCTGTCTTCTGTTTCCTGCTCTTTTCAGCCTTATATTTACTTTGATGACGACTGGATTGTGATCTGAATTTATGTCGGTGCCAGGATGTGTCTTTGCACTTGTCCGAACATTCCAGGTGCCAAATCTGGAAGTTCTCCTAGAAGAAAGAAGGTTAGTCAGCAACACAGACTCCTTTCGGCTTTCTCTGTGTTGCATCATACGCCTCCCTGCGAGAGGACCTTCCCCTGTCTTGGATGGCTGTGTTTTATTTTCTTTAATTGACTTGTCCATGTTTGTTCAAGTTTTTTGTGGTTTAAATTTTTTTACAGGATGGGGTAACCAGCCCCACGTCCAACCCTCCTTAGTCGCTTTCTACGACATGCTTGACAGGGTACAGTGTTACTATTCTTTGCTCCTCTTTCGGGCCCCGGTAACACATGGGTGATAAGCGTAATGGCTTGCCAGTTTATCTTTCTATAATTCATACCTTAGATACATGTACATTTGAACACAATCTTCCTTGATTATGTCTCAGTAGTAATTTATGCCCATGCACGCTATATAGTGAAATTACAGGTTCATGCCCTTTTATCTGAACACCCACCTGCATGAAAGCATACCTGGTGTCATTCTTATATGACCACCAGTTATGCACAATGCTATAATATACCATGTCTGCAGAATGGGAGAAGATCGGCTACCACGACAAGCATGGGAAACAAAGAGCCAGGGATCCAGACCTCCAGGATGACCCAGAGTCCGCTGGGAGGACAACATTAGACAATCTTTGAAGGACCGAGTACTAGAATGGAACCAGGCCAGGAAGAAGACAGCTGATAGAATAGTCTGGCGCTCTCTCTTCCAAACCTCTACACCTCACGGTAGAAGAGGAACGACTAAGTAAGTAAGTAAGCTATAATATACGTACAAATGTGGAAGTGAACCTCTGTCTGTGAGGCAAATTGCATCCTCATTGACTCCTTAAATCATCCACACACTTTCAGTTATTCCCCCTGTGGTGAAACTTGTTGAGGACCCAGCATTGCATATGATAAAGATGGACATTTTGGAATGGAAATAGCAACACAAAAATTTAAAATTTACAAAAGATATAAAGTAACAGGTAATACATCCATCTTTACAGCAGAATTAGTGGAAATCTTAAAAGCTTTAGAAATAGTGGCAGTTATATAGTGTTTAGGTATACAATTGCAGGCATCACTGAAATTGAGCAAAACTCATTATATCAAAAACAAAGTTTGAATTTTACTGACACAGTACTGTTACTCCACAGATCTATCAGGTAATGTCATGAGGTTCTTTTCTTGCAAAAAAAGTTTTAGTCATGACAGGAAAAAATAATTATTAACAATATAATATTTGTAATCATTTCAGGACTGTTTGGAGGGAAGTAATTCAGAATTAAATTGTTATTACTCATTTCTTACAACCATGGGAAGTATTCAAACAATACTTACTTACTTACTTAGTCGTTCCCCTTCTACCGTGAGGTGTAGAGGTTTGGAAGAGAGAGCACCAGACCATCCTATCAGCTGTCTTCCTCCTGGCCTGGTTCCATTCTAGTCCTCGGTCCTTCAAAGATTGTCTAATGTTGTCCTCCCAGCAAACTCTGGGGGTCTGGATCCCTGGCTCTTTGTTTACCATGCTTGTCGTGGTAGCCGATCTTCTCCCATTCTGCAGACATGGCCAAACCATCTTAATTGGGACTGTTTTACTTGGGTCTGCAGGGGGTGGCATTTTAGGCTTTGACGTATCGTCTGGTTGCGTACCATGTCTCTTCTTGTTACTTCAACCACCTTTCTCAGATACCTCATTTCTGAGGTTTGGATCTGGCTTTTGTGAGTTGTGCTCATTGCCCATGACTCGCATCCATATGTCAAGATTGGGACATAGATGGAGCGGTATACAGCCATCTTCATTTTCTTATCAGCCTCTCTCTTGCTGAGGAATCCTCAATCTATGGCCTGAAAAAGTCTCCCAGTTGCTGCTTTTTGAGTGGCCAACTCTTCTTTGATGCCTCCCTGTCGGTCTATAATAGCTCCAATGTATTTAAAGTGGTTGACCTGCTCCAGGACCTGTTCTCCCAGCTTAATCTGATGTACTCTTTCTTCTCGTGATGTCACCATGGATTGTGTTTTAGAGCTGCTTATGACCATCCCTCTCTTCTCCAGCTCTTCCTTCCAGACTTGCAGGTTGAATTGGAGATGTGCCTCTGATTTAGCAATCAGGACAACATCATCAGCAAATGCCAGCTCTGAAATGCAGACCTGTCTCATCTTCCAGTACCCTACTGAATACTTTCTTGTTCTCTCCTTACATGCCTTGATGACATCGTCCATGAGGAGTATGAAAAGATAAGGGGACAGGATATCACCTTGTCTTACACCAGTGGTGGTCCTGAACTCTTCTGACTTATAGTTTGCTGTCCTCACAATTTCTGCAAGACGTGTAGAAGCTCTATATAGCATGATTCAGAGATGCTGGAATGTTCTTCCTTGCCAAACAGTCCCAAAGTTTGCTCCAGAGGACCCTGTCAAATGCCTTTTCTAGATCTATGAAACAAAGATGGATCTCACTCTTATACTCAACGGCCTTTTCACAAAGCTGTCTGAGTGTGAAGATTAGGTCTTGAGTACTTCAGTTTGCTCAGAATCAGCACTGGACCTCTTCCAGTTGTGGCTCAGCTAGGCATCGGAGTCTCTGCTCTAGGATTCTAGAGTAGATTTTACCAGGGTCACTGAGAAGGGTTATGCCTCTGTGGTTTCCACATTGTCGATTGTCACCCTTTTTGAAAATCGGTGTTATGATGGCAATCTCCCAATCCTTTGGTATTCCCTTGTTGCACTACGCTGCCTGTAGGACCTTTAAGAGTAATAGGTTGCCTGATGCTCCCATGTACTTAACCATTTCTGGTGTTATACCATCATGCCCTGCTGCTTTGCCTATCTTGATTTTCTCCAGTGCTGCCTTCAGTTCTTCCATCTTTATGTCATCTTCACCACCATTGGTTTTCTCTTCTGTGTTAGTGGTTATCATTTCTGATGCTTGACCTTGCTCACCGTCAAGGAGTTCTGAGAAATATTCTTTCCATCTTTCCATTACTTCTTTCGGGGCAGTAAGCAAGTTGCCTTGCTTGTCCTTTATAAATTTGAGAGGGCATTGTTTTTCCTTCCTCATGTTCTTTAAGGTCTTATAGAACAATTTCTGGTTTTCTTGCGCATCTTTTTCTAGCTTTTCTCCAAATTCTTCCCAGGACTTCTGTTTTGCTGCTAGCACTTTGTTCTTTGCCTCTGTTCTGAGTGTCACATATTCTCTCTATTTGTCCTGCTGTGTTTTTAGCTCCTAAGTATTGTTTCCATGCCATTTTCTTCTCTCTTATTTTCTCTTTGACTTCCTCTGTCCACCAAGATGTCCTCTTTCTCTTGTTCCCAAGTCTGACTTCACCACATGCTTCTGCAGCGGGTGTCTTTATGATGTCCTTGAATTTAAGCCAGAGGGTTTCCAAGTCATCATGTTGTTCTTCTGTGTTTCTCACCACTGCAGCAACAAAAGCCTGATATCTGGTCTTAATTTCTGGCTCTCTCAGCTAGTAGGTCTTAATGCTCATTTCTCCCTTTTGTTTACTTTGTTTCTTGCATGATGTTGGGCAGTTCCTAGGCTGTTCAACTCTTTCAGTTGTTCTTTTGATTGTAAGCAGATAGTGATCACTTCCAATCTCTGGCCCATCCAGACTGTAGCATTCCGGACACATTTGAATGAGCCCCTTTTAACTATGGCATAGTTGATCACTGACTTCTCATTCCTTGTTGGTTCACATCTAATATACGCATGTATGCACTTATGGGGGAACTTTGTGTTTGTAATGATCAAATTCTGCTCACTGCAGAATCTAAGGAGTCGCTTTCCAATGTCATTGAGAGTATCTTCTCCATATACAAAAAATTGATACTGACATCGTTGATACCCTTGTCTGTAATCTAGCATGACCTGTAGTTAAAGTGGGAATAGTAGCACATTCAATAAGACACATGCTACCAGTCTATCCTGTCACCTAATCTTTTCATACTTCTTTTTTTGAACGATGTCATAAAGGCATGTAAGGAGAGAACAAGAAAGTATTCAGTGGGGTGCTGGAAGATGAGACAGGTGTGTATTTCAGAACTGGCATTTGCTGATGATGTTGCCCTGATTGCTAAATCAGAGGCACATCTCCAATCCAACCTGCATAGATTGTTACCTATAGTGGCAGGTTAAAATGGAAGATGGACTGATAGAGTAAGTGAACATAATAATCAAGTGCACCAAAACCTGCATTGAGAATCTTCTGATTAGTGTAAGAGCTAATAGGTATCCAGGCAACTGTTTCTTATGGTACTTAATTATTGGAAAGAACCCCCGTTGATTAAATACAAACATGTACTAGACATCACAGTAACATCAAATAAAAGTCAAAAACACTAATCTTGATTTCAGAAAAAAATTACGATGAACCTTTACTGATGAAAACAAAATGTCATTTGTATACAGTTCAATCTTGTCTACACAGTTACTGAAAGTTCATCGTTAGGACTTTTAAGTAATTGATTTAAGTTCAGTGGTTCTACAACGTTATTGATTTTTTTATCATTAGGACTTTTATGAAGTTGTTAGTTCATGATGGTTTTACCTACAGTAGCTAGATTCCAGACTGCAATCACAGTCATTCCTGATTTATCCAGCTGTGGAAAAAGGTTGTGTGGTATGTGTAGAACTATCTCAAGGTTCTATAGCTTTCTTTCCCTGATCTAAGCTTCTTGTCATCGATGAAAATGGAACCTCTTCATGTAGACTACCCTAAAGAACCACTTGCTTGTACTTTGTTGCTAACAAAACAAGATTTTAGCAAAGGTAAGCCTTTGCAACTACCGCTGCTAGGTCTATGAAATGAGTTCTCTTATGACCAAAGTTTTCGATTACAGTGTCTGGGCCTAGTGAGCTCTAGGGTTAAATACAAAAAATCTCATTTTCAGCTGACAGAAGTATAGGACTACAAACCATCTTTCCTAAACAATTTCTCATCTGAAATTATCGAAATCCTGAACACTGTTCCCTTGAAAGAGTGTCAGAGAAATACATTTTCTTTACCATGGTTTAAGAGCATGAAAACTAATTATAATCACTACTACTGCAAAGTAGCCACCATATCAATTACATCCCATTTATGTTAGCTGCCCAGCAATTATCTGTTCTATTCAAGCCAGGTCAACTACTTTTGCTGTGGCGGAAATATCCTCTGATTTTGTAATAGAAAAGAGGGAAGTTTAAACTACTGTATGTGAATTAATCTTTATTCATTGGGCTAAAAGAATTTTACAGATTTCATGCAAAGTACCATCCATGTGTAGATTTTCATTGTTTTATAATAGTTAAACAGCATCAAATTATCCTTTAATTCGTGATAGAGGTGATTTATTTATTTACTTTCTGAAAACTTTTAAGGAGTAAATAAACATTATCTCCCCTTAATTTGATCTGTGCAGCATGCCTCGTTAAATTAGGGAAGTCAATTTTATGAGCTTGGCATAACAAGAACAGAAAGGCTTTGTCATACTTCATGAGAGAAAACATTGTTTAGTCATCAGATGTTTGTATTTATAAATTGTTTTTTATTTATTTATTTATTTTTCTATGTGACAGTAGATTTTGATCGAGATTGTCATACTTGAATAGGTAGATAGAATATTGTTTAGTCATCAGATATGAGTATTTTTAGTCTCTCCTGCTCACTCTCCTTTACTCTTTCTCTTCTTTGATCCATAGCCGCCGACCATCAAAGCAGTCAGTGGCCATCATGCCTGGTGGCGCCTTGTAGGGCAGCAACAAATTGATTCCACTTTGTTCTGTTGGTCTTAAACATTGCACCAGTTTGACAACTACATGAACACTTTTATGTATTTAAATTACTGTCTTTTCCTACATCTCTCGTATTGTATTTTCCCCCACATTTGTGCTCTTTCATCCCACATTTGCTATCCCACATTTGCTATTTCATCGTTGTGCATACTCATGACTGATATCTAGAGAACCACATTTGTTCTTTCATCGGTGATAAAATAAAGTCTATTGATTGAGTCCCCATACCTGACATTATCGTTTGAAGCCCACATTGCACCGGGATAAATCTGGTAAAAACACATCTGGTCATCCAAATCAGACATCTGGGCATTATACAATTTCTGTGGACCATTGTTATCTTTGCGGCTAGCGATGGGTCACCACATTGGACGCCCAGATTGGCCAGGTGAAAACGTCTCATGCTGTAATGGTGTTATCTTTGGTCGGCCGCTGTTCAGACAAGCGTCGGGTTACCACATTGCACGCTCAGCTTGGCCAGGTGAACAATAAACAATCAGAGAGTAAGTGACAGCAATGTGACAGTACTTTTGCATTAGCCCGCCAATTATCTCCATACCTGTTTATCAAACAAGGCAGGCAACGAAAGTTGGTCGCTAATTACCACACCCACGTTTGGACTGACAGGGGACGAGCGATCCTGTGAATGAGTGACCAGAGGGGCTATTAAGGATTGGTTGTATGGGTGGAGCTTACGTCACCAGTCTAAGAACGGTCAAAGAAACCCACATTGGACTCCCAGAAATATAATCTACCGCATAGCTTGCTAGAGGGAGAAGAGTCCAGTTTTTACACTGTGAGGCAGAGATAAATCCCAAAGCCTAGCCTAAATACACGTGTTTATTCAGAGTGGATAATTCATTCCTGTGGTGGATTGTGTTCTTAAAGGATTTTGCGAAGGGAAAAGAAGTTCATCAGAAGTCTGAGTCTACACGCAACGTGTCTGACGTCTAAGCAGAAATAAGTTATCAAAAACGGACATTTGGCTAGCAGAATTCGCCATAGGACATCTTTCATTCCTCAATTAAAAAGGAATATTTTCTCACCCACAAGTCAGAAGGTGGATGCAGCATTTTTCGTCACCATATACTGCTGGCTCACAAGTTCAATACAGAGTTATCACAAGTTCAATACAGAGCCATCACAAATTCAAATCACTCGAAAGATCATTATTATCTGAAGTCAAGCAAAAGAGCTCAAAAGTGGAATCTCATAGTTATTGCAAGTGCAACACATTCTATGAAGCAGACTCTAAAGTATATTTTATGAATCACGACTACATACGCAAGATTATGAGTCTACATATCACTAACATTTCGTGAAGATATCCAGTCTAGCCAGTACCCTCGAGAGATTAGACAACAGACCTTTTGGTCATATGACAGCTATTAACTGTTGATCAACACTACAGAGATATACTCAAACAGTGAAGGAATATACATAAATATCTCGTCAACGTGCTCAGTCCGACAACAGTTTTCATCAGAACGTCCTCGACTTAGAGATACCCCACTCGACATAACGTATGACAACTTGGGACATTTTATGCATACATGTGAATCCTCATATTCATGAGAAGCATTTAGAGACACATGGACTGTGTAGATTACTCACCATTTTGGTAACACGTATCATATCACATCATCATCATTTCGCTTTACACCAGTTCATTCTTAATTAACTATTACTTAATTACCTGCAATTTTAATATCTCATCTGTGTGTTTTGTGTGAATCGTCTTGCACCACCATCATGTTCTAACCATTACTAACCATATATGTGTGTTTATTTAATTAATAAACCCAACAATCGTTTGATCATTATCTAGTTTGTTAATGTATCACTCGTGCTGTTGGTGTTACATATTCACATATAGGAACATTTCTCTACTCAGATGAGATTGGGGGCTTTTTCTTTTACAGGATCTAAGGGCAGAAGCTAAGGTCGTGGGGAAACAGAACTCTTTCCATAATTAATTGGAACACACTGTCCAGTGGAAAGCATTCGCATTCCCGTCTTCTTGTCCCTATCTCGAATAGGTCTTTATTCTTTCTTAATGAGCCAATTTCTAGAGACCTTATATCTAATATCTCATAGACTATTCCTGGCAAAAACTACTGTCGTAGTTGCCTCAGTATTCACCACACGACAGATTCTAGCTATCAAATGGCAAAAGTGGGACCCAAAGATGCAACAATAGAGAATGCAGTCAGCGACCCATAGCTTGACTGCTTGCATCAGGGTCAGCAAACCAGAGCTGACCAAGACCCTACTCTACCTCCAAGTGGTGGTACTGGACACAGGCTGCATCACTGCAGTCTGGCTGAGAGAGTAGGGATCAAAGAGGGAAGGCTAACCCGGTCCCAAAAAATGCCGTGCAGAAATCGGATGTGTCGGCAGAAAGGCGCAAATATTGCAGCTTTGCTGTAAATGGGCACAATGCAACCAATGTCCTTTTCAGGAAAAACGAGGAAGAAGAAGAAATGGCAAAAGTTACATTTTTCAAACATGATCTTACTCACATTTAGTATACATTTGAAAATTTCTGGTCCTTATCATCAATGTTGATGCTTTCTAGCATTTTAAAATGTTCTCATGTTTTACTGTCTCAAATGCCTTAGTGTAGTGTATAAAGCACAAGTATAGATAGATTATAGGTAGAAGTTATAATTAAAATAAAAATTATCATATCCACATTTTGCATGCGCTTGACAGCTCTGAATGATTCAGAAGAAAATCAGTATGGCAAAGATTGTTGAATGTGATGTTGGACATACTACCAATAAACATGTATAACTTTTTTTTAATTATCAGGTTGTTATATTTTTTTAACCATTATTTTTTAAAAAAAACTTTGAGTGATATTTCTTGTGATATCAATATCTCAGATAACCAGCTTGTAACTAGTTGTCTAAGATTTTGTTACCTATAATTCATTTTTCTTTTCAGATTGCAAAAAAAATATGGAACAGAAGATCCCATTCTTGGATCAAAAAATAAAACAGGATATCAGTACAGATTTTAAAGTGAGTATTGTGTTGAATTCTTGAAAACACATTTTTATACAGCCATAGCCAAAGTTTCTTTAGCCTAAACAACATCTGGAAATCCTCCCAATACAGCACAAGCACAAAATTAAGATTATATCAGAGTTGTGTGCTTTCTGTGCTTCTCTATGGTGCGGAATGCTGGAGAGTTACAGAGAAGGAAATGTCGAAATTGTCCTCTTTTCACACAACATGCCTAAGAAAAATTCACGGAATCTTTTGGCCGAATACCATCACTAACCAAGATCTGCTTACTCATAGCAAGCAAGAGGACATGCACACCATCATAGCTGGCAGACGCTGGAACTGGGTTGGTCATGTCTTCAAAAGAGACCCCGATGCCATCACAAGAACAGCTATGCTTTGGACCCCTGAAGGAAAACGAAAAAGAGGCCGACCAAAAACAACCTGGCGGAGGACTGTGGAGACTGAGATGCAAAGAATGAACCAGAGTTGGGGCACTGTACGAAGGATGGCCACCGACCGAGCAAAGTGGAATCAATTTGTTGTTGCCCTACAAGACGCCACTAGGCATGATGGCCACTGACTGCTTTGACGGTCGGCAGCTAAGGATCAAAGAAGAAGAAGAAGATAGCCAAAGTGAGTTAAACTGAGAAATGTGTTAAAATATTGTCCATTTAAACATTTTATTACTTATTGCTGGTTTCTTTGTATTTTATTGTCTATAACAGTGTAGTATATGTAGTTGTAATATAAGGTCCTCATCAGGGACAGAGGCATAAAACAGTTGAGAAAAGACAGTAATTTAAATACATAAAAGTGTTCATGTAGTTGTCAAACTGGGGCAATGTTTAAGACTGAAATAGTTTGTTTCAAACTTGAATATGTTCAATATTTTGTTTTCAGGGATACACAGTGAAGATAGTTGTCAAACTGGGGCATTGTTTAAGACTGAAATGGTTTGTTTCAAACTTGAATATGTTCAATGTTTTGTTTTCAGGGACACACAGTGAAGATAGTTGTCAAACTGGGGCAATGTTTAAGACTGAAATGGTTTGTTTCAAACTTGAATATGTTCAATGTTTTGTTTTCAGGGACACACAGTGAAGATAGTTGTCAAACTGAGGCAATGTTTAAGACTGAAATGGTTTGTTTCAAACTTGAATGTGTTCAATGTTTTGTTTTCAGGGACACAGTGAAGATAGTTGTCAAACTGAGGCAATGTTTAGGACTGAACTGGTTTGTTTCAAACTTGAATATGTTCAATGTTTTGTTTTCAGGGACACACAGTGAAGATAGTTGTCAAACTGAGGCAATGTTTAGGACTGAAGTGGTTTGTTTCAAACTTGAATATGTTCAATGTTTTGTTTTCAGGGACACACAGTGAAGATAGTTGTCAAACTGAGGCAATGTTTAAGACTGAAATGGTTTGTTTCAAACTTGAATGTGTTTGAAGATAGTTGTCAAACTGAGGCAATGTTTAGGACTGAAATTGTTTGTTTCAAACTTGAATATGTTCAATGTTTTGTTTTCAGGGACACACAGTGAAGATAGAAATTGAAGGTGAGGAAGATGGTCATGTTCCTGCAGGGAGAGAGAGTATTAGGACCAGTTCCACATCTGTATATCCTGCTGGGGACATTTTACTCAGTAATGCTTTACAACTTTTTAACATAAATGTAACCTGTGCTCAATATGTTACCACTATCAACAAATACGTAACATAATAAGTTATTTATACACATCCACCACAAGCAAACATGTATTAGACATCACAGTAACATTAAAGAAAAGTCAATAACACTAATCTTGATTTCAGAAAAAAATTACAATGAACCTTTACTGATGAAAACAAAATGTCATTTGTATACAGTTCAATCTTGTCTACACAGTTACTGAAAGTTCATCATAAGTAATTGATTTAAGTTCATTGGTTCTACAAAGTTATTGATTTTTTTTATCATTAGGACTTTTATGAAGTTGTTAGTTTTGGGAGAGAGTACCATGGTCGTCTTTTCCAAGCATCTACGAATCTTGCTAAGTGAACTTTTACTTGTTCCATAGTTTTGTTCATTCTTTTTTTCATTTCGTTGATTATTTACTTTTTTGTTTCGGTATTTCTTTTAGGTGTTTCAATTTTATTGTATTATTATTGTTCTTTTTTCGCACATCACTCGTTGTTTATTTTTTCCATCTACTTGTATTGCACATTTGGTGTATGTTTCTCATTATCGTAGGGATGTAGGATAAAGAGAGAGGGATAGTACCTCACGGTGAGAGACAGCCATGTCCTTTTTAGGATAGTCAGGATCCTATTTGGTTCTCCTCTCTTTATCTAGCTCATGTATGGCTCCTCGAATACCGCTTGTGTACGGCGGTGGCCACATCCTGGGCAACAGTCTTGGCTGACTGGCTAAACTACATGGGTGGAGTAGGAGGAATCTTACTCAAGGGAATGTCCATCCCTAGTACACAAAGACTGAGACGGTGAGTGAGGCGGAGGAATCTGAAAAGATCAACGGCTCGCAAAGCGAAACAGCAAAGTGTGTGGCGCACTAGAGGCATGTCGGACATAGAAAAAGACAATGGCTAGCCACTGGGGAAGAGATTGAGGCCTTACCACGTACTTCCTACAGAACGTAATGGGATCACAACAACAAGATAAGAACCGATATGTAGAGAACTCTCTGTCCCCTGGGGAAGAATCTACTGTACAAATTAACAGGGAAGAGGCAACTCCTCTAATGAGTAAGGAAGTACATAATGACGAGTGTTCCTTAAATTCTGTTGAAAGGGAGCATTCTGAGAAAGACCACCTAAAAACTAGTAGGAGAAGCCTAAAAATAGGAACATGGAATGTTAGAACTCTAAACGGAGAAGGAAAGCTTGACAATCTTATATTAGAGGCAACAGACATGAAACTCGATATACTGGGAGTTGCAGAGGCAAGACTTTTGGATACAGGCTACATAACAAGAGACCAGTACACGCTTATACACTCAGGAGGAGAAAAACATGAAAGAGGGGTAGGAATGTTGATAAAGGAGTTAAAAAAAAATACGTATGTGGATACTGGACACACAATGACAGAATGATGTTACTAAAGATGAGAGCAAAGCCATTCGACATATCAATCTTACAAACTTATGCACCAACTAAAGATCACAGCGAGGAAGAAATAGAAGAATACTATGAAGAGCTACAACACACACTTAAACCAGTCAAATCTACAGATGTGTTGATAGTAATGGGTGATATGAATGCAAAAGTAGGAAAAGGAAAATACAAGAAAATAGTAGGACAGTATGGATTAGGGACAAGAAATGATAGAGGAGACAGACTTATCCAGTTCTGTGAAGAAAACCAGCTGGTCATATGTAACACCTTTTTTGAACACCACCCAAGGAAATTATACACATGGAAAAGCCCAGGAGATGTAACACAAAATCAAATCGACTATATCATGATAAAACATAGATTTAAGAACAGTGTCACAAGTGCGAAGACACATCCTGGTGCCGACATAAATTCAGATCACAATCCAGTCGTCATCAAAGTAAATATAAAGCTGAAAAGAGCAGGAAACAGAAGACAGGAGGAACCCCAGATAGAAATATCAGCACTGAAACAACCAGATATAAAACAGAAATATTTAATCGATGTCAAAAATAAATATCAACAGTTATTGACAGAAAGCATGGAGCAGTATAGAAGAGAAAACCCAGAAGAAAAACAACCGCAAAATGGGAATGCTTAAAAACAAGCATACAATCAGCAAATGCAAATTTACCTAAAAAGGAGTCTAAGAAAAATCAAATTTGGATGACAGATGACATCTTGAATAAAATGGCAGAAAGAAAGAAAGCAAAAAACACTCCAGATTATAAAACAATAGACAATGACATACGTACTATGTGTATTCATATGATACAAAAAGGAAAATCAGCAGGCATGGATAACATAAAAATTGAAATGATAGAAGCTCTGGAGAGCTTTGGTATAGATACAATTACAGAAATATGCAACGATATATACAATACAGGATATATACCACACGACATGAAGACATCAGTTTTCATAACATTGCCCAAAAAACCAAATGCAACAGAATGTTCAGACTTCAGAACAATCAGCCTGATGAGTCATGCAATTAAGATACTGCTTAAAATCATACAGGAAAGAATAAAAAGTAAAGTAGACAGCGAAATCCAGGAAGAACAGTTTGGTTTTAGATGGAACAGTGGAACAAGAGAGGCAACATTTTGCCTAAGAATATTAGCAGAAAAATATACAGAGGTCCAAAAAAGTATGTATATGTGCTTCATTGACTATAAGAAGGCTTTTGACAGAGTCCATCATGAGAAAATAATTGAATGCCTCGAAGACATAGGTATTGATGGAAAAGATATAAGAATACTCGGTAACCTTTATTTGGAGCAAACTGCCACAGTAAGATCGGGAAGGAATTATTCACCATACATAGACATAAAAAGAGGTGTCAGACAAGGTTGTGTGCTGTCCCCCTGCCTATTTAATTTATACACCGAAAAAATTTTCAAACAGATACAGGAAATACCAGGACTGAACATCAGTGGAAGGTCAATAAACAACCTTAGATATGCAGATGATACCGTGTTGTTAGCTGAATGCGAACAGGAGTTACAAGAACTAGTGAAGCAAGTGAACAGTATAAGTCATGAATATGGACTCGACATTAATATTGAGAAAACAAAAACTATGATAATTAGCAAAACAGACGATAAACCCACATTAAAGATAAGCGTAAATGGGAAAATCCTGGAACAAGTCAAGAGCTACGTATATCTTGGTCATATAATAACAGAAGATGGCAGATGTGAAACAGAAATCAAGAAGAGAATAGGAATGGCCAAAGCTACATTCAACAACATGAAAAATATACTGACATCCAAACAGTTATCTCACAAATTAAAACTGAGAATCATAAAGTGTTATATATATTCTGCATTTCTGTATGGTGCAGAAACATGGACGATGAATAAGCGTTTGGAAGAAAGAATTAAGGCTCTTGAAATGTGGATATATAGAAGAATGGGGCGTATCTCATGGAAAGAGATGAAAACAAATAAGGAGGTCCTAGAAAATCTAGGTATGAAAAGAGAACTAATGAGGGAGGTCAAAGTTCGGCAGCTAAAATACTTTGGCCACATAAAAAGGCATAACACCTTGCAGAAGACCATAACAGAAGGGAGAGTTGAAGGCAAACGTGCAAGGGGAAGACAGCGCTATAAGTGGGAAGATAACATCAAGAGATGGACAGGAAAGAGTCTATCAGAGTGCACCACCAAGACAAGAGACAGAAGACGTTGGAGATCCATTACAGCCAACCTTCGTTGTGGAGATGGCAACTGATGATGATGATATGTAATTCTTGTCTTTGTCACCTGTTTGTGGCTGACAAAGGGTAAAACCAAAAACATCCCTTTTTTCGTGTGAACCGTTATTTGTAGAACTGATTCAATACCGTTTTATTGGTTTATATACTTATAGTTCATGGCGGTTTTACCTACAGTAGCTAGATTCCTGACTGTAATCACAGTCACTCCTGATTTATCCAGGTGTGGGAAAAGGTTGTGTGGTGTGAATAGAGCTATCTCAGGGTTCCAAAGCTTTCTTTCCCTGATCTAAGTTTCTTGTCATCAATGAAAATGGAAGCTCTTTGTGTAGACTACCCTAAAGAACCACTTGCTTGTACTTTGTTGCTAACAAAACAAGATTTTGGCAAAGGTAAGCCTTTGCAACTACCGCTGCTAGGTCTATGAAATGAGTTCTTTCGTGATCAGCGTTTTCAATTGCAGTGTCTGGGCCATGTGAGCTCTAGGGCTAAGTACAAAAAATCTCATTTTCAGCTGACAGATGTATGGGACCATAAACCATCTTTCCTAAACAATTTCTCATCTGAAATTAATGAAATCCTGAACACTCTTCCCTTAAAAGAGTGTCAGGGAAATACATTTTCTTTACCATGGTTTAAGAGCATGAAAACTAATTATAATCACTACTACTGCGAAGTAGCCACCATATCAATTACATCCCATTTATGTTAGCTGCCCAGCATTTATCTGTTCTATTCAAGCCAGGTCAACTACTTTTGCTGTGGCGGAAATATCCTCTGATTTTGTAATAGAAAAGAGGGAAGTTTAAACTACTGTATGTGAATTAATCTTTATTCATTGGGCTAAAAGAATTTTACAGATTTCATGCAAAGTACCATCCATGTGTAGATTTTCATTGTTTTATAATAGTTAAACAGCATCAAATTATCCTTTATTTCGTGATAGAGGTGATTTATTTATTTACTTTCTGAAAACTTTTAAGAAGTAAATAAACATTATCTCCCCTTAATTTGATCTGTGCAGCATGCCTCGTTAAGTTAGGGAAGTCAATTTTATGAGCTTGGCATAACAAGAACAGAAAGGCTTTGTCATACTTCATGAGAGAAAACATTGTTGTGGCATTTTGTAGGGCAGCAACTAATTGATTCCACTTAGTTTGGTTGGCGGCCATCCTTCGTACAGTGCCCCATTTCTGGTTCATTTTTTGCATCTCGGCTTCCACAGTTCTCGAAGTTGTTTTTGGTTGGCCTCTCTTTTGCTTTCCTTCAATGATCCATAGCATAGTTGTTCTTGTAATGGTATCAGGGTCCCTTCTGAGGGCGTAGCCAACCCAACTCCAGCGTCTGCCAGCTATGATTGTGTGTTGTCCACCTGGCTACCCCAAATAAGTAGTTCTTGTTTGCTGATGAGATTCGACTAAAAGATCCTGTACTCAGTCTGTTGTTTATTGCATGTAGGTCGTGCACATGTTTGGAAAAAAATGACACTGAATACCAGTATTAAACTCTTGTGTATTGCAAGCAGTAAGTCACAATCAATTTCATAATGATTATAAGCAACATGGTTTAATCAGGTTAAAAAATTATTCATTTCAGCGCGTGAATAAAAAAATAATGCTATCACTGTTGAGCAAAAAAGAAAACAAAAGTAGGTACAGAATACAGAATCTGATTTTATTTCCCAAACAGGATGCATTAAATAACACTGAACAAATTGGGTCAGAACTCAGAATAGCATTGAAATAATCATGCCTAGATAGCATTTACACATTCAACAATTTCTATGATTGAAAGATGGGCAGGGGGTATTTGAAACATAATTGTGCATCTGAAATTGTAAATAGAAATTGTTTGTTGTCAATTTTTCCATTTTTAAAGTGCATATGCCCTTTAGAAAACCACAGTGCATAAATGGTAGAGTATGTGACCAAAATGTTAGGACTAGGGCTGATAATGACATTACATGTAGTGTGTTCATGTATATACCATTGTATAGATTAGAATTTTCATTATTTTGTACGTTATATGATCACCAAAGATATATGTCATTACCATGTTTTAACAAATTATATTACCAAATCTGCTTTACCAAACAACGGTTTTAACATTACTACTAGCTATATTTCTCAGTTGTAATTCATGCTCATGTATAACTATTAGTTTAAGTAGTAGAAAATAGCCATAGGTAATTATTTCTCAACTCATTTTTCAATAATTCATATTTGAAGAATGCTGCACATAAAATTCAGTGATGTCCATGTTCTATGACATGTCTACTGTAGATATATGTACAATGTGAATACAATCTTACTTGACAAGTAGTAGTAATTTTTACTCATGCATGCTGCACAAAACAAATAGTAGAAATATAAGCATAATGGCTTGCCAGTTTATCTTTCTATAATTCATACCTTAGATACATGTACATTTGAACACAATCTTCCTTGACAATGTCTCAGTAGTAATTTATGCCCATGCACGCTATATAGTGAAATTACAGGTTAATACCCTTTTATCTGAACACCCACCTGCATGGAGGCATACCTGGTTTCAATTTTATATGACCACCAGTTATGCACAATGCTATAATATACGTACAAATGTGGAAGTGAACCTCTGTCTGTGAGGCAAATTACATCTTCATTGACTCCTTAAATCATCCACACACTTTCAGGTATTCCCCCTGTTGTGAAACTTGTTGACTACCCCGCATTGCATATGATTAAAATGGACATCCTTCAATTTGGAACGGAAATAGCAACACAAAAATTTAAAATTTACAAAAGATATAAAGTAACAGGTAAATACATCCATCTTTACAGCAGAATTAGTGGAAATCTTAAAAGCATTAGAATTAGTTGCAGGCATCACTGAAATTGAGCAAATCTCATTTTATCAAAAACAAAGTATGAATTTTACTGACACATTACTGTTACTCCATAGATCTATCAGGTAATGTTATGAGGTTCTTTTCTTGCAAAAAAGTTTTAGTCATAACAAAAAAAAATAATTATCAATATAATATTTGTAATCATGTCAGGACTGTTTGGAGAGAAGTAATTCAGAAATAAATTGTTATTACTCATTTCGTACATCCATGGCAAGTAATCAAACAATAAAAATATTAATGAATATATACGATTAGCGACCACATTAAAAAAAAACATTTTGCAACACCATTTAAAATTATTAAATGTATGCTATTAGTTTCATAGTATGCAATACACCATGAGCTATTAACATATCAGAAAGAAACAAATACTTCTTAAATAATCTTATAGTTGCATAACTTTTAAACCATACCTAATATGATGCTACAAAACATACAGAATTAAAATGTGTTATTGCATGCCATAATTATCTGAAGTTTTTACTATTATATTTGATTTAATGAATTTCAGGTGACCATTCCTGTAGCCAGCGATCTCGCCTATACTGTAGTGCTGATATTCCAGATTTGAAAATTATGAACAGTTTCATAAAGAGTGAACCAGTGCAAAATGCTGCATTCAATCAAGTGTTGTCAGAATTCACAAAAAAAATTGTGAGTGAAATGAAAGCTGATGTAAGTATGGCAGCTGCAACACTAAATACAGACAATAACATTGAATCAAGATTAAAAGAGGTACAATCACCGAATGTCACAGACTCTGAGATAATGACTGTAGACATGAATCCGACTCCTGAGATTTATACTGCAGTCTTACAAAATGAAAACTGCAGCAGGAATTCAACAATAGTCTTTGATGATTGTACTCTCAGCAGTGGAAGTAGAGAAGGTTTTAAATTGTGTGGCAGTGTACAATCAGATGAAATAATAATAAGTACAACAGACAAACTTTTCAGCTGTCATAGGACGCAAAAGGACACACACAGGAGAGAAACCTTGTAAGTGTGATGTTTGTGGATTAGAATTTTCTCAAAATGGTGATTTAAAGAGACACAAAAAGACACACACAAGAGAGAAACCTTACAAGTGTGATGTTTGTAGATCAGAATTTTCTCAAAATTTTGATTTAAAGAGACACAAAAGGACTCACACAGGAGAATTACCTTATAAGTGTGATGTGTGTGGATTAGAATTTTCTCGAAATGGGGATTTAAAGAGACACAAAAGGACACACACAGGAGAGAAACCTTATAAGTGTGATGTTTGTGGAGCAGAATTTTCTCATAGTGGTGCTGTAAAGAGTCACATATGGACACACACAGAAGAGAAACCTTATATGTGTGATGTTTGTGGAGCAAAATTTTCTCAGAATGGTTCTTTAAAGAGTCACAAAAGGACACACACAGGAGAGAAACCTTATAAGTGTGATGTTTGTGGAGCAGAATTTTCTCAAAGTGGTGCTTTAAAGAGTCACAAAAGGACACACACAGGAGAGAAACCTTGTAAGTGATGTTTGTGAAGCAGAATTTTTTCATAGTGGGGATTTAAAGAAACACAAAAGGACACACACAGGAGAAAAACGTTATAAGTGTGATGTTTGTGGAGCAGAATTTTATCGAAATGGTGATTTAAAGAGACACAAAAGGACATATACAGGAGATAAACCTTATAAGTGTAATGTTTGTGGAGCAGATATTTCTCTTAGTGTTGCTTTAAAGAGTCACAAAAGGACACATACAGGATATAAACCTTATAAGTGTGATGTTTGGGGAGCACAATTTTCTCCTAATGGGGCTTTAAAGAGTCACAAAATGACACATACAGGATATAAACCTTATAAGTGTGATGTTTGGGGAGCACAATTTTCTCCTAATGGGGCTTTAAAGAGTCACAAAATGACACACAGGAGAGAAACCTTATAAGTGTGATCTTTGTGGAGCAGAATTTTCACAAAGTGATCATGTTTGTGAAGCAGAATTTTTTCTTAGTAGTGCTTTAAAGAGTCACAAAAGGACACATACAGAAGAGAAACCTTATAAGTGTGATGTTTGTGGAGCAGAATTTGTTCATAGTGGTGCTTTAAGGAGTCACAAAAGGACACACACAGGAGAGAAACCTTATAAGTGTGATGTTTGTGGAGCAGCATTTTTTCATAATGGTGCTTTAAAGAGTCACACATGGACACACACAGGAGAGAAACCTTATAAGTGTGATGTTTGTGGGGCAGAATTTTCTCAGAATGGTGCTTTAAATAGTCTAAAAAGGACACACAAAGGAGAGAATCCTTATGTATGATTTTTGTGGAGCAGAATTTTCTCTTAGTGGTGCTTTAAAGAGACACAGCCGAGGCCGGTCCCAAGCCAAGCTAAAAAAGGAGGAGGGCGGCCTGCATGGAATCCATAAGGAGGCAGCCCCACCACCATGCAAAGGCACAAAGCGCCAATCACCTGTTTGCTTTAAACCACGATCACGTGAAATACAAGAGAGAAAACTGGACTCATTCTAAAGGTGACAAACTGGAACAGACTATGACTGATGGAAATAGGAACAAAAGAAGCATAAATGGGAAAGAAGAGGAGCTGGTGGAAGAGATGAGGAAAGCAAAACTAGAAATCCTGGCTATAATGGATCTTGATGGCAACACGCTGCTCTACAGTGGTGTACTCACATCTGAAAGAGCTAAAGGGGGAATTGGTTGCATTGTAATAAAAAACCAAAAAGATAGTATCAAGAGATGGATCATTGTCTCGGAGTGCATTATGGTTGTAAAACTAAAAGAATGAGAAACCATAGTCAAACATGTTATAGTGTATGCTCCAAATGAGGATGAGAGAGCAGAGATCAAGGAGAAATTCTTTGAGCTGCTTCAAAGGACAGTGGATGACTGCCTAGATGAAATTATCATGCTCAGAGATTTCAATGCCAGAGTTGGAAAGGACCATGCTAGATAGGGTGGAGTTATCAGAAGATATTGAGAAGAAACTCTCAATAACAATGGAAAATGACCCTAAAGAACATGAGGACGGAAAAACAATGCCATCTCAAATTTTTAAAGGACAAACAAGGCAAATTGCTTACTGCCCCAAAGGAAGTAATGGAAAGATGGAAAGAATATTTCTCATAACTCCTTGATGGTGAGCAATGTCAAGCATCATAAATGATAACCACTAGCACAGAAGAGAAACCAATGGTGGTAAAGAGGACCTTAAGATGAAAGAACTAAAGGCAGCAGTAGAGAAAATCAAGATGGGCAAAGCAGCAGGGCATGATGGTATAACACCAGAAATGGTTAAGTACATGGGAGCATCAGGTGACCTATTACACTTAAGGGTCCTACAGGCAGCGTGGTGCAACAAGACCATATCAAAGAATTGGGAGATTGCCATCATAACACCGATTTTCAAAAACAGTAACAATCGACAATGTGGAAACCGTAGAGGCATATCCCTTCTCAGTGTCCCTGGTAAAATCTGCTCTAGAATCCTAGAGCAGAGAATCAGATGCCTAGCTGAGCGACAGTTGGATGAAGTCCAGTGCGGATTCCGAGCAAACCGAAGTACTCAATGTGGCCGTGGTGCTGGGGGGTTGCTGTTTATACAGAGAGTCGAGTTGATAGACTAGCTTATACACCAGAGATGTAGATTATTCTCTAACAGACTTAGGGTAGTACCAGGTTCATTTATGATCCTCTATGGTAGTTAAGTTTTGAGCAGTATGTTAGACTAGCATTTGTTTCTATCAGTCATACTTTCCTTCATTCTATAGATATATGTGGCAAAGCAATGAAGAGACAACCTGCCTCTAGTTTCCAGATGGAGTTTTATTTTCCATAACTTATTTACAAGTCGACATAGCAAATATTCATACGATACATATTGCATATATTCATCAGAGCATATTTCTTCCCAAAAATCCTGCTGTATGGGCTTATAACTTCACATGAATCCCTCTGGTTCTACTCATAAGAAATTCTGTCCTGTTCTTAATGCCATTTTTTTCAAGTAAATGCATACTAGTGGTTCAATATGGATTACTCTGCTTCTTCAGGGTATAGAATTGATATACCTCCTCCTAATATGCCATTGCTTCAGCAGGACGAATCAACCCTGCATATACATTTAAAGGAAACCCTTCAGCCATTATTTCCTTTCTACATCTGCAACAATCATTGGTCTCGACATGACAATTAATGTAGAGTAATTAGTTGCGACTACTTACAGTCTTCCAATATTGAATTCAAATACACAAAAATGCACTTTTAATAGAATGTACTATCGTCCTCAGAATTATTTATTCTTCTATTTGCATAAATGTGTTTGCAGTATACCACTGCGTGCTGGGCACAAACTTGCTTGTCTTCATAGCTAGACGCGTACTCACTGACTAATGCCTTATTCTGGGCCTCCGGGGAAAAAGGCGCCCTGTTCTAATTTTCTGAGCTCACGATTGGATAAGAACTAATGTACGCTATTTCTAATCATAGTCTGTTTTTACTATAAATTTACGGTTTACTTTTTAACAAATTCCTATCAACTAAGCTATGGTCTGTTTTAGAAGTGATAATTCCCAAAGTGATGAGCTCACCGTCACATATAGATCCCGGGGCTCCGCAAACGTATCCCGTAGGGAGACATTTGAGTACTATCAATAACAAAAAAAAGTCATCCCAAAAATTTCTAAGTCCAAAAAATTTTTTAAGTTAAAAAAAATTTCTAAGTCCAAAAAGTTTCGAGAAAATTTAACGAAATTCCTACATCTGAGTGCCTATGTCTATATATGACTGTCATCTACAAAGAGGCCCTAATAATGGACACTATTTCTAAAAATTTTATATCATCTTTCGCATCTAAACCTTATAATAATAGCCCCTTCAGTCATAACTGACTATGGGAATGCGCCCCTGAGGTGACAGCCCTCAGCTGCTTATTTTCCTGGTGCTCCTTTTGACGTTTTCTCCTCACCTCTGCTTCTTGTGTGAGCCTCTCTTTGCCCAATCTGAGGTGGCGCCGTATATAGCATCGCCACTTTGTGCGATCGGCAGCTTCATCCTCCCATGTTGCTGGATCCATGTCCAGTGCCCTCATATCTCTCTTGCACACATCTTTGAACCTCAGCTGTGGTCGCCCAACTGTTCTCTTGCCATCTGATAATTGTCCGTAGAAGATATTTTTTGGGATGCGACCATCTTCCATGCGGTGAACATGGCCAAGCCAGCGAAGTCTGCGCTGTCTAAGAAGCGTATACATACTTTGAAGGCCAGCACGTGACAACACCTCGACATTTGTCACTTTATCTTTCCACGAGATGCCGAGGATGCGGCGTAGACACCGCAAATGAAAGGTATTGAGCCTTCTTTCTTGCTTAGCATAGGTCGTCCAGGTCTCGCTGCCATATAGGAGTGTGCTGGTGACGCAGGCATTATATACCGCAGCTTTGATCTTCATTGTGAGTTTAGAGTTTCCCCAAACACGCGATGTGAGGCGGGCAAAGGTAGCTGCAGCTTTGCCAATGCGGCTGTCGATTTCTGTATCCAGTGAGAGTTTGTCATTGATGGTAGACCCTAGGTATGTGAAGTGGTGCACCACTGCCAATTCATAGTTATCGATAGTAATAACTGGTGCAGCACCCACATCCTGACTCAGCACATTCGTTTTCTTTAGACTTATTGTGAGGCCAAAGTCCTTGCATGCTTTAGTGAAGCGATTCATCAAGCTCTGAAGCTCCTGTTGGCTTTGAGTGACGACTGCAGCATCATCAGCGAACAACAAGTCTCTTATAGTGACCCTTCTGATTTTTGTTTTTGCCTTCAGCCTTGAAAGATTAAACAGACGGCCATCTGACCTAGTGTGAAGGCATATTCCTTCAGTTGCATCTCTGAATGCATGTTTCAAGAGTAAGGCAAAGAAGATTCCGAAGAGGGTCGGAGCCAGAACACAGCCTTGTTTAACGCCACTTCGTATATCAAAGGGCTGTGACGTGCTTCCAGCATATTGGACTGTTCCCTTCATGCCATCATGGAATGACTTTATCATTTCCAGCATTTTAGAAGGGCAGCCTATTTTCAGGAGGATTTTAAAGAGTCCATCCCTACTAACTAGGTCGAATGCTTTTGTGAGGTCTATAAAGGCAATATATAATGGTCTTTTCTGCTCTGCGCTCAGCTAACTTGTGTAGTCGCATTAAGATGACTTTGGCAAAAACCTTACCAACAATACTAAGAAGAGAGATGCCTCTGTAGTTATTGCAATCACTTCTGTCTCCTATATTTTTATACAGTGTTACAATCTTGGCATCTTGCATGTCTTGAGGAATAGTTGTCTCTTCCCAGCACTGGCACAGCATCCTATGCAGGGGATGTAATAGCGTGCTCTTACAGCATTTGATTAAATCAGGAGGAATCCCATCACTGCCTGGTGCTTTGCCAGAGGCCAAGCTATCAATGGCCTTGCTGAGTTCCTCTAATGTTGGTTCGGCATCCAGCTTCTCCATAGTTGGCAGACTGTTGACACCATCAAGGGCTGCAGGCGTAACAGTATTGTCTCTAGCGTAAAGCTCAGAGTAGTGCTCGACCCACCTCTCCATCTGCTTACCCTTATCGGTTAGCTTCTCTCCGCTGATGGTTTTTAGCGGTGCCGTCTTACTTTTATGGGGGCCAAGTGCTTTCTTTATACTGTCATACATTTGTCTAATGTTGCCTGTTTGTGCTGCGATCTGGATGCTCTCACTGAGCTGGAGCCAGTAGTCATGTGCACAGCGTCGAGCAGTTTGTTGAACTTTGCTTCTCGTAGCCCTCAGGATCTGTAGGGTTCTGGCACTCGGTGAACGTTTGTATTCATTCATAGCACTGCGCTTAGCTTCAATGACAGGTGCCATCACATCTGATGAAGCATCAAACCAGTCATTTGGCTTTGCTGTTTTCTTACCAAAGGTGGCAAGTGCAGTACTTTGAATGGTGTTCCGTAGATGCTCCCAGTTCTCTGTAATAGTATCACCATGCTGAGGGCTACTGAGCACTTTCTTGAAGGTCGCAGTGAATTGAGCGATCATGAAAGGGTCTGACATCTTGCTGGTATCAATGCGTGGTTTCCCTTTATGTCTAACACGATAGAGTTTTCTTGGTTGTGCTCTGATTTTGCAGCAAACCAAGGAGTGATCTGTATCACAGTCTGCACTATGGTATGAGCGCATGAAGAGCACAGACCTGAGGAGTGGCCTTCTGATGAGAATCAGGTCAAGTTGGTGCCAGTGCTTGGATCGTGGGTGTCTCCATGACACCTTATGCTGGGGTTTTGTCTGAAAGTAGGTGTTGGTCACGCAGAGGTCATGGTGGACGCACAACTCTAAGAGCCGTTGTCCATTTTCATTCATCTTGCCAATACCAAACCTGCCCAGACATGAAGGCCATGAAACATTATCGGCACCCACTCTAGCGTTAAAGTCACCAAGGAGAACAAGCTGTTCTTGCCTAGGTATGCTTTTGATGACTGCTGCTAGATTCTCGTAGAACTCATCTTTAGCTTCTGAGGCAGAGTACAGAGTAGGAGCATACACACTGACAAGGGTGATGGGACCTGTGCTAGTTTGCAGGCGGAGCGTTAACAGGCATTCTGATCCATTCTTGCCTGGTTCAACCATTTTAGTTAGCGATTTTTTGACCGCAAAACCTACTCCGTGTTCTCAGCTTTATTAAGATCTTTCCCTTGCCAATAAAATGTGTAGTCCTTCTCGCTCACCGTTCCAGAGCCCGCCAGGCGCGTTTCCTGAAGTGCAGCTATATCCACCTGAAGTCGTTTAAGCTCATCATTAATTATGGCTGTCTTCCTTACATCGTTTACATCCTGTAGGTTTTTGGATAGTCCAGTCAACATAGTCCGGACGTTCCAGCATCCCAATCTGAGAGTTTGCTTATTTCTATTTTTTCGATAATTGCTTGGTGCAAAATTTTCTGTCCACAGTTCGGGTTTGACCCTAATCCCCATGCACCCAATGGGGAAAGCAGACAGTGGCGGGACAACACCTTATTGACTGGGGGCTGCCCAGCTTGAAGCGGGTGGTAGCTGTCCAGTGAGATCCTAGAACCTCTCCAACTGTCGGAAGTAGCCCCTGGCGCCATGCCCTACGCCAATGGGCAAAATGCTTATAACCGGTAACTGCTACTTCCCGTGTTTTGCCGACACCTATAGGGTGAAGCTGGAGTGTCCTCTCCAGGGCGCGAGCTTGGGCACAGTTATATGTAGATCAAGCTGTTGCCCATGCAGCATGTTCCCCCTCTCCACACAGCCGGTAGATCCAAAGGAATGGCAGTAGCCGATACAGTTTGGTACCAGCCATGTCGCAGGAGTTGCCAGAATAATGTCGAATCGACACTAGACTGCCTTAGGGACTCCGACTCCGGATTTATCCTCAGGGTTTACTCCCGAAGCCAATTCCATAAATGGATATTCCCGCAAGGCAGCGGTGGTTTGAATTCAGAGTTCCTTCTCTTAGATAAGCTACCAACCAAGGATCACGAGCCCTATCTGCTCGAAGCTGCTGGTTTTAAGGCGCCAGTCACTCGCCTTTGCCCCTTCTCCCGTCAGTGGAAACAGTTCCGCCGGGCTCAAATTGAGCCACACGTGAAGGCCGGGAGCTGGACTTGGTTGTCAGAGGCTGTTTGAGGCGCGTGCCATAGAAGTATTTTATCTGCAGTGAGAGCTTATCCTCACTACAACTCCCGGCAATAACAACCTTTGGAACTATCAATCACAACCTTATTTCCATCAATTTTACTAATTGGCAACACTGGCCAACAAAATTGTTCACAACATCATTAAAGTCATCACTCAAAAATATGAGGAGTGGCAACATTGGGAACATGAACAATAAAATATCTTATTTGTATAAGTCAACTGCATTAGCATAATCCAAGTGCATGTTGGCAACATATTATTAGTCATTGTGGGGAGCAGGGTGTAAGATCATTTCTGTTCCTGTCATTGGTTCAATATCCTAAGGCTTCGAGTAGCCTAAAAAAAATTTAAGTTATTTTCTCCTGTTATTCCAATAATCATGGGCTTACAATTTCAAGTCTTCATCACTGTACAGAATGTTCGATATTTTTCTTTTAAAATGTGCTATGTTGTTTTTTTTTTTTTTCAATTTCTATACAAGTTATAAATCTTGTAGTGATCCTGTCCAAAAATGATTCGGGTATGTCCAATTATTCATAACTGTATCCTTGTCCTGTGTCAACACATTGTTACCTATGTTGATCTTTTCCTGAATTAGACTTTTGTGATTATTTGACATAAAACTACTCTGCAATTTATGAAACTAATATGTTGTTGATGTTGATGTTGTTCGTCCATCACGGGTGATGAAGACCACTCTGTTCATCCAATTATTTAGGAATATGTTAGGTTAGTTTAATCTTATATGTCGCCCGCCGAAGTAGGGTACCCACCAACCGCGGTAAGCTGGTTAGGTAATGGTGGAGCAGGCAATGTTTAGGGCACCTTTTCTAGCCCCTTCCTCATGCCATGGAGGTGAGCAGTGCTTTCCTAAAGAGGGCTGCTCAGACACTCAGGGGGCTGCCGAATCCCACTGCTGCTCTGATCAGTGGAAGACGACCATATGGCCTGAGCCGTCTGTGTGTAGGTCTGCAACTACGACTGCCAGCGTACCCACGCCTGCCGCTTTGCCGCTCGCCCATCGCCACAGGACTTGTTGTGAGTGGATGGATGAATGGATGAAAGAGTGACGCGTGGTGATTTGGATTAAAGTGAGGAAGAGTTGCGCAATTCGTCGACCTCACTCTCTCGCCTGGGTCCATCTCAATCCAGTGGCAAGACAAGTCAAGATGACTGGAGATGAAGTCAGGTGCAGTGGATGACCAGGGCTTTCTACGTGCCTCGCCGTGCTCCTTACGCTCCACAGCGCGTTGCTGGTAATCGCCGTCATGCCCGTTGAACCAACAGGTGGTTTCTTCCGCGCAGTCTATCGAATCCAGTCTTCGCATGCATGGGTAGGCAGACCCTAAATCACCGAAGGTTTATAACCATTCGGCTACCCTCACCTAGTTTAGCCGGCCTGTCAAAGCCGTTGCCCGGGGGGTGGCCGCTGTCGCATGCTGACAGCTACGAGGAGCCACAGGTGAGAGCTGGATGCCAGGTTTGGACCAAAGGTGGCCGAGCTGCCCTGAAAAGGGCATGACAGCTCCTTCATCAGAGGTAATATGTTATAATAGCTATGTGAAATACAAGGGAAGAAAAAGAAATTTTCAATTTATCGTGATGAATCTACAATATTCTCATACGACAAAGTTCCTGGCACTCTGGCTACTATATATCCATGTTATTTCTGGTTATCCTTGCATACAGTGTACCATTTCCATTTTCTTTATAAGTCCAATTATCGCTCATGGTGCTCCAATATTTAAAATGTGGATCCTTCCTATTCCTCTTATTTTTTACTGGAAATACATCATTATTAACTTTCTATGTACTATATCTGAGAATATTTATCAATAACACATCAAACAATCATTTATGGAATTATCAACACAAATGTCAAAATTTTACAACATGAACTAAAACATTTCTTTTCACATATGTTCAAATATTTTTAACACCAGTTCTGCCTTCGCATGTCGAAGGTTTGTCAGAACTATAGGATGTTTATTTCATCTGCTGCCTACAGCCAGATGGGTAACCTATGGTACTTTACATCAAAAATCTCTTAAGTCAGTTATATTATAAGTGTGGGGCAGGGGGGGTCTATTTTATGGTATCCTTGACACAGTTAGCTGTATTTCCAATCTAGGTATTCTTTTCTTATGTCACAATATCTCCATCATATATATGTGACATGTCTGTCCTTGGGATAACATTATTTTCATCCAATATCATCGGGGTGAGCAGATCTCGGTACGTTCAATTTCATCAATCATTTTTTTTTTCTCCGGTTTATCTGGGTGTTATGAGTGTAGTAAAAATATCAATTTATTTCAACTAGCGTACAACATTCTGTAATTCGTAATAAGGAATAGTCATTTGTTATACAACAATGTTCATAATACAAAGGCAATGAGCAAAAATCAAAGAGATATCTTCTCCGAAAATATGGATGTATCTCTATTTCCTTTTCCTCTGGGCGTAGCAAATATTCAGTTATTATTTTTTTCATTATTTAATCTGTGGTTCCATGGGATTATCATAATCCATTTGTCTCCTGTCTACTGATAATCCATACACTTATGGTCCTCATATGCAGCAATCATCTGCTCCGATTTGTTCTATGTCCATGGAATCCATAAAATTTTCCATTATATCCTTGTCTTATTTCGTAACCACGAAAGACCAAAATTATTCATCATCCAATGTTAATGTGGGGGATTTTGTGCATAAACATTACAACAAAACATCAGCTGTGACAACATAATGTTTCACCCTAAAAGAAAATGGCATCTTCATCATTAATAAACAGTTGCTTCTTTATCTCATGTGCCATCAGTGGTATTGGGTATTGGGGGTGTTCAATCTGGGGCAGCATATACAAATGCATATACAGTATCAACAGAATACTGCTGGGGCATCATCTGCATAATTGTTATGTGCAGATATTATGCTAACAGGGGGTATGACTGGCAGAGGCATTATGAACAAAAACTAGTTGTTCCCTCTGATATGTTGTTTTGTTTTTCTCTTTTTTCTTCTATGTCAGCTGCTAATGTCAGGGCAGTCAATGTTATATGGCATGAGCCTACCATCACCTTGTTATTTACCATATGTTAAACAATTGTGTAATAAATTGTCAATCAGTGTCATCAAAATATGTGGGGATGGCATAATAAAATATATAATCAGCATATACAATTTTGAAGATGTTTCTTTTATTTTTTCTTTTATGTCTTTTTTCTCTTTTTCAATTTCAGTTCTTTTCTTTTCTTTTTGATTTCTTTTCTTTGCATTCTCTTTTATCTTTTCTTTTGTATCTCTTTTCTGTTTTACATTTCATCTTCTTTTCAATGTGTCACAATTACAAGAGAATGATAATAATCAGTTCACTAAACATTAGAGCTACTACCAATATTCCTAATAGTAAATCCTAAACAATAGGGCTGCAAGCAATAGCTAAGGTCAGAGCTCAGGAAAATGTGGAAAGTGATCATAGATCAATGTTATGTCAAAAATCAGCATGACACATGTGTTATCAATGGGAATGTGGAAGTTAAGATAAGAAGTAATCTAAGTAATTTAATGTGTCATGTGTGTGATTGCAAATAGCAAGTCTGTGATTTTGTTTTAACTTTATTGAACATGCTCAATGGTGTATACTAAATGTGTGGTAACAATTGTTAAAACTACACAACAACAAATCCAGGAATAACATCACGAGTGGGTCTGTGCTAGGGGTGATCTGGTCATCTGTAGTTGTTTGTCCGGAAACTCAGGCTCATTAACTGGGAGTATAACATCTCCGACTAGTTCATCTGGTTCGGGATAGTTATTTTGAACTCTGTCTGAAAAGAAAGTACATGAGATAGTTAGAGCATTGTTAAAAAGTAAGTTCACATTTGCGTTGACCGTGTTTGGAGTGGCAAACACATGAAGATACGAGGGGTGTACTTCAGAAAAGCTTCGAAAATTTCTCCATTATCTCCAGCATTGCTATTTCCCTACCTGATAGGCGAGGATCATATTGAACAACTGTGGGTGCAGTAGCTGATACAATATTGGCTGATTGTTGGGGCGCAGAGGACATCGACGAAGACGGTGATGATTTCACTGTGGATTGGGGATGTGCGGCAGGTGTATGTTTCACCTTGATTTTTCGCCTGACTTGATTCTGCGGTACGTTGACACTGTTTAAATTGGGCATAGTAATTTGCACACTGTTGCTTTTGACAAGTTGGTGGTGCGCTGAAGAAAATGGTACCGACTGTGATGTACCGTGGGGATGTGTGGCTAATACCTCTTTGCGTGGTTTCGACACAAGCCTACGTTTTGTCATAATTTTGCGTCGAACATGGTTTTGTGGCAGACGAGGAATTTTGGTGATAGGAGGTGAGGTATCAGAGTCTGTTATATAGGCGCGTTTGACACTGGAGCTGACTGGTACAAATAAGGTGCTATCCGCATCACTGGTTTCATCAGTACTAGCTGGGTCTGGTGAATCGAGGTCTGTTTCTCGTTCATATACATCCACCATTTCTCTGTCATTTTGTTCGTTGCCATCTGACAAAACTGTACTTGGGTTGACAGTGTATTTTCTCATTTCTTGTTCCATTTCGTCTCCATAAAGATTGCTGGTATATGGTTCAACAATCTGCTTGGGTAGGGTCTCTTCTAGGTTTGTTTGTTCGGGGCGGCCAATTTTGTTCTTGTGGTATAGCAGTATTTGTTCTTCACTCGTATTCCAACTTGAACTGGGAGTGTGGTACGTATTGACTGACGAATGGTCACTGTGGGAGTAAGTTTGAGTATGGATGAACGTTGACTTGGTATTGTCATCTCTTGATGTTTGAGGCATGATTTCTTCATTTCTAATACGCAGGTCTCTGTCTTGGAGTTGATTACGCAATTCTGACAGTGGGATGCCTTCCTCGCTTTCGGATGAGTCCCGTTGCTGTCTTGCTCGATGTATTGCGTCCGTGGGTGGTCTGGGTACGTGGTCATACTGGTAGAATTCAGAGTCTGTCATCTCTGATTCTGATAAGTCCGTCGACTCTGTACTGGATGGATTATAATGTAGGGTGGCTTTTCTGACTGGTCTGGTAGTTGTAGTCAGAGGTGTAATGGGTCTGTGATTATCGATCCTGAGTTGTTTTGCATGAGCTTTTGTTCTGTGGTTTTTCTCTTCATTCCAGACAGTGAAGTTTACAGGCGTCATTTGCTCTGTAATTTTGTATCCATCTAATCATCAGTCGTCGAATTTTGAGCTACGGACATGTTTCTTGTAGTATACTCTGTCTCCTATTTTGAACGTTGGTAGCTTGGCTGATTTATCATGTTGTTTCTGCTTTTTGTAGAATGCCTTCTGCGTATTATGGTGTGCAATCTGGTGGGCTTTTTGCTTTTCTTTAAGAATTATTTCTATGGGGTCTTCTCCCATGTATTTTTGCTGCGGACGAAGGAGGTTGTCTAAAGGAAAGTTTGGCTCCCTTCCATACAGCATGTAAAATGGTGACATCCCTGTGGTATCGTTCACATTTACTCAGATGGCTTCAAGGGCTTGGTTAATGTACAGATCCCAGTATTGGTGGTTCCCCTTGATATATTTGCTTATTATATCATGCAGGGTGGCATGCATGTGCTCATTTCTGCCATTTGCATTTGGGTTATAGTAACTGGTTTTTGTATGTTCGATATTCAGCTGGTGTAAGGTGGCTTTAAATGGGTTACCGATAAACTGTTTACCATTGTCCGAAATGATTCGTTTTGGACAGCCATGCCTGGGAATGAATTCTCGTAGCAAAATTTGTGTGATAGACTGTGACGTGGCATCGCTTAGTGGGTAGCTTTCTGGCCAAACAGAGTATTGGTCAACTATGTGCAGAAGGTATTTGTTGCCTGATTGGGTGAGTGGGTAGGGACCTGATATGTCGATGCTCACTGTTTGCATGGGATAATGGGAAGGTTGCATTTCTTGAAGGGGAATTGAATGTGGCTTCATGTTTCGCAGTTTACATGTTCTACAGGTGGCTACGTATTCTGTAATGTCTTTATACATGGTTTGCCAATAATATCTTCTCTTTATGATATCAATTGTTTTGTCTCTTCCCATGTGACTATTGTTATCGTGGAACTGTGACAATACTTCTGGGATTATATGTGCTGGAATGACCTTTCTTAGCATCCCATCTTGTTTGTGATCTAGATAATATAAAGCTCCATTCGTTAAGTTTACCGTAAAATCTTTACTTTTTGTTGGGTTTTTCTGTACGTATTTGAGCAACTTGCCAATTTCTGCATCTTTTGCTTGTTCTACCCGAATGTCAAACTTATCTTGACTGTCTTCCTCTGCTTGGGATGAGGAATTTGAGGTAGTTCTTGGTCCTGGTGAGGTAATTACATTAATTTCTTTAGCATTGTTGTTTATTTCCGAGGATGTGTCGTCATTTTTGACTCTTTTTGTCTTTACCTCTGTCTCGTCATCATATTTGATTCTAGATAGGAGATCTGCACAGGTGTTTAACGTGCCAGGGATATATTCGATAGTGGTGTCATAGGACTGCAAATTCATGGACCATGTCTGCAACTTCTTAGGCTGTTCTTGTGTTTTGGTGAGCAAATTAACTAAAGGCTGATGATCAGTTCTTATAATGAGTTTAGTTCCTCTGACATAAAAGTCTAATTTCTGTACTGCATAGTGAATGGCGTATGCTTCTTTCTCAGTGGTGGTCCACCGTTTCTGTGACTTTGACAATGCGTGGGATAAGAATGCAATTGGTTTCTCATTGGGGATGTTTGGTAGGATGGGTGTTTCATCTTCTAGTACTGGTTGTACCAAACATGCACCGATTGCGTTGTCTGAGGCATCGGTGTATAGTATCATGGGCTGAGAAATGTCTGGATGTCCAAGAAGTGGGATGGTGGTTAGGGCATTTTTTAGATATTCAAACGATTTCTGGCACTCTTCTGTCCATCTGAATTGTGCATACTTGCGGGTAAGGGCTATCAATGGCTCAGCTGCTTTCGAAAAATGTATGATATGGCGCCTATAGTATCCTACGGAACCGATAAAGGAACGTGTTTGCTTGACTGTCTTGGGGCTAGGCATCTCTCTTATAGCCTTAACTTTGTCTTCGTCTGGTCTGATACCATCTCTATTGATGACAAAGCCTAAATATTTAGTTTCTGTTTTTAGAAACTCACACTTCGACAGTTTTAATTTTATTTGGTGATACCTGAGTCTATCAAAGACTATTTCTACCTTGCGAAGGTGGTCTTCTATCGTGCCTGCGGTATGTATCAGTATATCATCTATATATGCTAGGGCAAATGGTTGTAAACCCTTTAAAACTTCACCCATGAGTGACATATATGTTGCTGGCGATCCTTTAAGACCAAATGACATAACATTCCAAGAGAAGCTCCCGACGTGCGAACAGAATGTGGATTTCTGTTTTGCCTCAGGTGTCATGGGTATACACCAAAAACCTGACCTTGCATCAAGTGTGGTGAAGTAGGTAGACTTTCCCAACGTGGCAAGTAGATCGTCTATTCTGGGCAGGGGGTAGGAAATGACTTGTGATTTTGTTCAGGGCACGGTAGTCGCAGCAAAAGCAACTGGAACCATCTTTTTTCGATACTATCACTATGGGGGAGGACCATTGGGATCTGGATCTTTCGATGATTCCCGCCTGTAGCATTTCATTTATAGACCTTTCGACCAGTTCTCTGTTTTTCAAAGGCATATGGTAGGGTTTGAGGTGTATTGGTTCCTCAGTTGTTGTTTGTATGTCCATTGTAACAGTGTTCGTTCTGCCTAATTCCATGTCGTTGAGTGCAAATACGTCCTGGTGTTTTTCCACAAACGTTTTCAATCGTGGCCTATTTTCTTCTGTGGTGTTCAGGGTTGCTAGTAACTGGGATACTCTCTCTCTGTATTTATGGTCTGCCATGTGATCACCCGTTGGCTTGTCACACCGATTACGGAAACAATGGCAGATGGATCTATTTGTTGTTGCCCTAAAGACGCCGCTAGGCGTGATGGGAAACTACAACAGAGAAAATCAATCTGCTGTTGCCCTTAAGACGCCACAAGGCATGATGGCCTCTGACTGCTTGGTCGGTCTTTGGCTAATTTTTTTTTTTTTTTTATTTAATGTGTTTGCTACTTTTCTTTGTAGCACGCCCCTTTCAACCATCTACCATGTACATGGAGTTGTTGGTTTTATCAGGACGTGTTTCCTTTATTGTAATATGTTTTTGTTTGTATTTATTTTATACTATATTATCTCTAGTCGGTATTTTTCCTTTTGTAGTTATAGTTCAACATGGTTTTTAAAAGAAATTCCAAAATATGCTATTTTCTAAGTTAGTATGTTTTTAATTTTCACTGGATGGTTTCTTTGGTTAATCTGTATGTATCTGTGGCGAGTCTTTCACGAGTTTGGACTACTGACTCAAATCTTTATTTGTTTTTTATATGTTAGCTTTAGTTTTTGTAATATAGTGTTTTATTAACTTTTGCATTTCTGAAGGGGTCTTTGTGCCTATGAGATTTTCTACCCTCATTTCTACATTGTGGTTACTACAGTATGTCTTAATGTTTTGCCTCTGTTGGTCATATTTCTTGCAGTCCACCAGAAAGTGTCTAATTGTGTTTGGTTCTTGACACTCTTCACATGTGGGTTCCTCAATCATGAAATATCCAGTTCCAAGCTTGAGCCTCAGCAATTTTTTATTAATTGGTATTTTTAGTTCATCTTTTATTTGACATTTTTTGCTTGGTTTTTTAAGGATTTTATATGAGTGTCTTGCTTTTTTACTTTGGTCCCATGCTGTTATCCACTCTTTAGTTATTGCTTGAGCAATTAAGCTCTTAATTTCAAACTTCCCTAAGCCTACTTCAATTTTGTTATGGCTAGCTCTCCCCCCTTTGGCTTCTTTGTCTGCAAGCTCATTTCCTGCTATCCCCACATGTGATGGTGTCCATGTTATTGTTGCACTGCATCCTATAGTTTGTAGATATGTATTAACCTGTAGTATTTCCTCTATAATATCTGGCCTGCTACATTCATTTCTGTTTCTGATAGCTAATACTGATGATAGGGAATCTGTGAGAATGGTTACTTTTTTTGGTGGATTTTCTGCAGCTATTTCTAAAGCTTTTAGGATTGCCACTAATTCTGCTGTAAAGATGGATGTATTACCTGTTACTTTGTATCTTTTATAAATTTTTAATTTTGGTATTGCTATTCCTGCTCCTAATTGTCCTTCTTCATCTTTTGACCCATCTGTATATATAGTTAGGCTATTATTTATATACCGTTCTATGTACTCTAGTGTTTTACTTTGGCTAAGGATGGAAGAAGAAGAAGAAGATGATATCTCTGGTCTGTCTTAATGCCTCTGTTTCCTTTCCGTAGTATTGGGGCATTTTTCTTGCATCTTGTGAAAATCTCTGCTCCTGGTATGTGGCCTTCTTTTGAGTATTTCTTTGCCGTTCGTTGGGCTGTGCTTGGTATTGTCTCTTCTGCCATCTGCTGTGTGCATTTTCATGTGTCACTGCATTTACTGTATATACGTTTCTTGTTTTATTTCTGGGGTAGTCGTTATTGTGCCATTGTTTCTGATTATTGCTGCCGTAACTGCGCCTATCAGCGTGCGTTACTGGACGTCTTTCTCTTGTGCTATAGGGCTGTCTTCTTTCTATGGGTGCAATTTTATTTTTCTTTCTGTTTTCAACCTTGCTTCTATAATATCCTCCTGTGGTGGAGTCGTATAAGAATTCTTCCTGTTCCTCAAGATATTCAATTGGTTTTGGGACTGCATAATATCCGCCTGTTTCTGCATTATATTGATACTCCATGGGGCATGTATCTCTGTCCTGTAGCTTCGGATATCCTCCTGGCAAAACAATTTCTGTTTCTCTGTTTCTCTTTGATATACAGCACTTCATCTTTTCTCTTGGTGTGTTGGGGCGCAAAAATGAGTGATTATAGTCATTTTCATACCGTGGCCTTACTCTTTCCTTCCTTCTTATATATGGGCTAGTTCGTTTCTGTCTTCCGGGTAGGGTAGGCTGTGGTGTAAAATAACTCTGGCTGGTATTTCTGTCTTTTTCTGTATAGGACCGATAGCTGTTTATTTGTGAATGGTCTCTATTGGTTGAAGCTTGTCTTAACGTTGACTTATCTACTTGTGCTATAATTGTGCCTCTATTTATAGTGGTAGTTTTTCCTGACATATTCAATATCATGATGGGGAAATCTGTGGATTTTGAGACTTCAGCGATTCCCTCTGTAATTTGTAACAATGGGTCATCAATAATACTTTTTTCTGCTAGGGGCTGTATTTGGATCGATTGCCCTGGTGTGATGTACTCAGAATTTTTTACTCTCCCTTTTGCTATAACTAGGGAGTTTGGGGCTACCATTATGGGAGCTGTGAGTCTTACCAAGGAAGTGATGTGAATATCGTCCTGGAGATCAATGTAAGTATTGTTGATTTTGATTTTCTGGAAGTCATAGTATATTCGAACTTTGTGTTTGTTAAAGAAATCTCTCCCTAGGATAAGGTTCCTAGACATGCCTTTTGTAATAACAAATGGGTGTTCAAAATTTGTTTCACCTAAGGAAAATTTAATCCATGCTGTCCCGCTTGATTTTAGTCTTTGTCCTGTGACTGAAGCTAGATATGTTTTGGACTGTTGGAATCGAACCAAATGTTGAATCCTCTTGAACAGCTAGAACCTAATAAGGCTGATAGATGCTCCTGTATCTACCAGTGCTCTATACTGTTGGCCCTGTATTGACATGATGCAGGAACTGGGGTCCGGATGTATTTTGGTTTCATCGTTCAGCATTTCTTCATAATGTATTATTCTGGATGGGCTCACTTGACAATTTCTGTTCTGTGTTGTTTCTTTTGTTTTGGACCAATTTCTATGGTTATTACCCTCACTAACGGTCCTGATTAGTGAGTGGCACATCCATTTCCCTGATGCATGAGGGGTTGAGGTGTGCCTCTGGTGAACCGGTGTCTGGTATAATCTCGTCGGGGTGGTGTAGGTTGTTGTTGGTAAGTGCCTTCTCTTCTGGGTGGTGTATTGGCGTAGTTCGCTGTACAGGACTTATAGCTATGTCCAATTCTCCCACATGTAAAGCATCCTATTGTATTTACATTATGGACATCATTTGGCCTCTGTGTAGGGGGTCTATAGGTACGTGTCCTATCATTTTGGTATCGTGGACGAGCCCATTGCCTCCTGGCATGGTCAACCTCCATAGATTCATGTTCATTGTAGTCCCTATGATCCATTCGGGGTTCTCTACCTATTCTTTGTTGGAACCTTCGGCGGAGATTTTCTTCCTGTATTGCCTCCTGGATTGTTTCAGCAATTGTTTTCGTGTCTTTTCTAAGGAGATGCATTCTGACATTGTCTGCCCTCAGGCCATCAACGAATATCCCTACCAGCTGTGTATCCACATCAGGTGTGGTAGGTATTTCTCCACAAAACACCTCTTCTGCCATATTGAGGAATTTATCTCCAGAAAGCTGTACCGATTCATCTCTTTCCTGTTTCAGGCTTCTAAGGACTGACCAAGCGTGCATTTTGTCTATGATTTCGCCATACCTCTGGATTAGCTCTTTTTGAAGGGACGTTTAGACCTCTGTGGGGTACTGCTGGGATCTCCTTCTCAAGAAATCAGTCACTAATGAATCTGAGCTTAACAGAGCGATTTTCTTTTTCTCTTCATCAGTTATTGCCTCTGTTATTGACGCAAATTTTTCTATGTCGGCCAACCATCTCCTAAATCTTTTCTTGTCTCCATCGAACGGTTGGACGATGGATCTGACTTGGGTGAATTTTGCGTAGTTGTCAGCCTTCTGCAAGTTTTCAGTAATGCACTGTAGCGCTATCATTGTGGGTCCTTCCATATTCTGATTGTCTTGGGGCTGTAATGGTTGTGCATGTGTTTGCTGCTGTTGTTCTACCCCGAGTTGCTGGAAACCTTCTATTAATTGGTCCATCTTTCGTTAGTGCTTAGTCTGTTTTTCTGCTCGTTATAGAGGACTGGCACGGGCACCATATTAACTTACTTTATGTGGCCGTGGTGCTGTGGGGTTGCTGTTTATACAGAGAGTCGAGTTGATAGACTAGCTTATACGCCAGAGATGTAGATTATTCTCTAACAGACTTAGGGTAGTACCAGGTTCATTTATGATCCTCTTTGGTAGTTAAGTTTTGAGCAGTATGTTAGACTAGCATTTGTTTCTATCAGTCATACTTTCCTTCATTCTATAGATATATGTGGCAAAGCAATGAAGAGACAACCTGCCTCTAGTTTCCAGATGGAGTTTTATTTTCCATAACTTATTTACAAGTCGACATAGCAAATATTCATACGATACATATTGCATATATTCATCAGAGCATATTTCTTCCCAAAAATCCTGCTGTATGGGCTTATAACTTCACATGAACCCCTCTGGTTCTACTCATAAGAAATTCTGTCCTGTTCTTAATGCCATTTTTTTCAAGTAAGTGCATACTAGTGGTTCAATATGGATTATTCTGCTTCTTCAGGGTATAAAATTGCTATACCTCCTCCTAATATGCCATTGCTTCAGCAGGACGAATCAACCCTGCATATACATTTAAAGGAAACCCTTCAGCCATTATTTCCTTTCTACATCTGCAACAATCATTGGTCTCGACATGACAATTAATGTAGAGTAATTAGTTGCGACTACTTACAGTCTTCCAATATTGAATTCAAATACACAAAAATGCACTTTTAATAGAATGTACTATCGTCCTCAGAATTATTTATTCTTCTATTTACATAAACTTGTTTGCAGTATACCACTGCGTGCTGGGCACAAACTTGCTTGTCTTCATAGCTAGACGCATACTCACTGACTAATGCCTTATTCTGGGCCGCCGGGGAAAAAGGCGTCCTGTTCTAATTTTCTGAGCTCACGATTGGATAAGAACTAATCTACACTGTTTCTAATCATAGTCTGTTTTTACTATAAATTTACGGTTTACTTTTTAACAAATTCCTATCAACTAAGCTATGGTCTGTTTTAGAAGTGATAATTCCTAAAGTGACGAGCTCACTGTCACATCAAGACCTAATCTTCGCTCTCAGACAGCTGAGTGAAAAGACCCTTGAATATAAGAGTGAGATCCATCTTTGTTTCATAGATCTGGAAAAGGCATATGACAGGGTCCCCTGGAGCAAACTTTGGGACTGTTTGGCAAGGAAGAATATTCCAGCACCTCTGATTCATGCTATACAGAGCTTCTACAAGTCTTGCAGAAATTATGTGAGGACAACAAACCATAAATCAGAAGAGTTCAGGACCACCACTGGTGTAAGACAAGGTGATATCCTGTCACCTTATCTTTTCATACTCCTCATGGACGATGTCATCAAGGCATGTAAGGAGAGAACAAGAAAGTATTCAGTGGGGTACTGGAAGATGAGATAGGTCTGTATTTTAGAGCTGGCATTTGCTGATAATGTTGCCTTGATTGCTAAATCAGAAGCACATCTTCATTCCAACCTGCAAGTCTGGAAGGAAGAGCTGGAGAAGAGAGGGATGGTCATAAGCAGCTCTAAAACAAAATCCATGGTGATATCACGAGAAGAAAGAAGACATCAGATTAAGCTGGGAGAACAGGTCCTGGAGCAGATCGACCACTTTGAATATCTCGGAGCTATATAGACTGACAGGGAGGCATCAAAGAAGAGTTGGCCACTCAAAAAGCAGCAGCTGGGAAACTTTTCCAGGCCATAAATTGAGGATTCCTTAGCAAGAGAGAAGTTGGTAAGAAAACGAAGATGGCTATATACCGCTCCACCTATGTCCCAGTCTTGACATATGGATGCGAGTCATGGGCAATGACTACAATCTACAAAAGCCATATCCAAACCTCAGAAATGAGGTATCTGAGGAAGATGGTTGAAGTAACAAGAAGAGACTTGTTCCGCAACCAGACGATACATCAAGGCCTAAAATCCTACCCCCTGCAGACTTAAGTAGAAGAGTCCCAACTAAGATGGTTTGGCCATGTCTGCAGAATGAGAGAATATCATCTACCATGACAATCATGGGAAACAAAGAGCTGGGGATCCAGACCCCCAGGCTGACCCAGAGTCCACTGGGAAGACAACAATAGACAATCTTTGAAGGACCGAGGACTAGAATGGAAGCCAGGAGGAAGACAGCCAAACATCTATACCTCACGGTAGAAGGGGAATGACTAAGTAAGTAAGTAAAGAGACACAAAAGGACACACAAACCTTATAAGTTTGAGATTTTTTGAATACACTACTCTAAGAAGTGGTTTGGAGAGCCATGATAGCATAGTGGTTAGTGCACTGGCTTCCTAGCTCAGTGGTCTATCATTCGATCCCCAGATGAGGTGGGATTTTTTTAGGCCGCAAACGGCTCCTGGATCAACCCAGCCCCAACTGGGTAACAGAGCAACTTCTTGGAAGGTTAATGCAGCTGGCGTGATGCTGACCACATCACCCCTAGTGTGCTGATGGTCAAGAAAATATAGGCCTAACAAAATATTCCCAATAAGAAGGCATACAGGGGTAAAGCCATATAGGTGTGATCTTTGTGGTGATGAGTTTTCTCAGGCTACTCAAATAAAGAGACACATGTTGAAACACATTGTAGAGATGTATAAATGTAATGCTTGTTGTATTAGGTATTAGGTTTTCTCAAGTCTTTATTCTAAAACAACACACAATTTACGAAACATACATGAGAGACAATTTGTAAGTGCAATTTTTGTGGTGTCGAGTTTACTCGTCTGTATTCTAAAACTGCACACTGGATGTACATGAGAGAAAATTTATGTGTTTACCTTACACAATTTGTAAGTGTGATGTTTGTAAATCAAGTTTACTCATTCATTATTCTTCAGCCCCCTTTTCACAAAATATCTTGTTGGTTTAAATTATTTGATCACTTCCTGTGGACTTCATTTTGCAAATGGTGATAGTGAAAAAAGTATTTTGTTGTGTAAATTGAAATCGCAACCAGATTTGTTGTTGTTTAATAGGGCTGCTGAGCTTCTCACTCTTTTGCAGCCAGTAACAAGTTCAACACTCTTTGGTAACACTGAAGATCTAGGCTTTTCTTATGGCTTTTCTACCATTCCGAAACATGTTGAGTTAAAGTCATGAGCTCCAGTTTCTCCAGCTTAGATTGCATTTAAAGGATCATCACTTAGGGGTTCCAAGCTAGGAGTAAGAAGTATGTGGCATACTGTGCATTCCCTGCCATCCAAGAGGGCTGTCCAACTATGTAGAGTTAAAATACTGTTCTCTGGTTCTGGGCTCTTTTAAGGAAAAGTCACGTTCTGCACAGAGCCACTTCTCAGTTTCCCTGCTTATCAGTGGGTCCATAGTGAGATCCTCCTACATGCAGTCAACCAGGTCAAAGCTAAAGAATCACGTCCGGGAATCAAAGCTTAGTGTGCAATGCTGAATTCTCAACACGTTTCATCACAGAGGGAATCCATGGAAGTGTGTGGATGATTTCAAGAGTCATTGAGAGTGTAATTAGCCCCACAGAGGTTTACTTCCATGTATGTATACTGCAGCATTGTGTATAGCTGGTGGTCAGTTAAAGATGACTCCAGATAAGTCTCCATGCATCTCAGCAAGATAAATGTAATCTTTGTGGTGCTATATTTTGTGATATTCTACAGAGAGGTCTTATACGAGGGACGGTAAAAAAGTAATGCCTCGTAATTTTTAATTTCATTCAATAGGCAAGAAAACAGATAAAATTCACATTGAAATGTAGCCCCAAGTCTGAACTTCAAAAATTTATTTCTCAGTGTAGTCTCTGTTAGTTGTTACAGTTTTTGTCCATCTTCGCACAAGGGCATGTATCCCCGCACAGTAAAAATTTGTTTCCTTTTTCCTAAACCACTGGCGTACGGCGCGTTTAAGGGTCTCGGTGTCCTCAAAGTGATGTCTGCAAAGATCTTCTTTCAGTGGTCCAAACAGATGGAAGTCAGAAGGTGCAAGATCGGGACTGTAAGGGGGATGTGGTAATAATGTCCAGCCAAATTCTGCAATCACATCATTGGTGCGTTTAGCGGTGTGTTGCGTGGCATTATCGTGCAACAGTAGTGCAGTTCTCTGATCTTTTAATAGGTAAAGTCGCCGAAGACGACCTCTAAGCTTCTTCAAAGTTTCAATGTAACGGTCTGCATTCACCGTGTTTCCCTGTTCAAAGAAGTCGAGAAGAACCACACCCTTCTCATCCCAAAACACGGAGGCCATAACTTTCCCTACAGATGGTGAACTTTTGAACTTCTTTCTTGTAGGCGATGTTGTGTGATGCCATTCCATTGACTGCCTCTTGGATTCTGGTTAAAAAAAATGAACCCAAGTCTCATCACCTGTCACAATATTCGATAAAAACTCTTCTCCTTCAGTTTCGTAACGGTGCAGGAGGTTGATGGCATGTTTTCTTTGTTTCTTTATGTCTGTCTGTCAACATTCTGGGTACCCACCATCCACAAACTTCTGAATAACCCAGGTCTTTAATGATGTTCTGGACACTGGCTTTACTAATGGACAACATGGAAGAAAGTTCATCCAGTGTTACCCGACGGTCATCACGAATGATGCCATCAACTCGATGAATGTTGTGTGGAGTCACTGCGGTAGACGGACGTCCAGTCCGCTTTGCGTCAGCCATTGAGGATTGACCTACTTCAGCTTCGTCACAACGATGTACCCAACGTCGGACAGTGCTAACATCCACTGTTGAATCTCCATAAACATTCTTCAAACGTTCGTGGATGCGAATTGGGGTCTTGCCTTCAGCATTGAGGAATTCTATGACATAACGTTGTTTTAACCGAACGTCTTTGGCAGCCATTTTTAAACTGTTACATTGGTGCCACCTGTTACTGAAACAGGTTGGTAATGCTATACAGTGCAGAAGCGTGTTTGAGGAATCCTGCTAAATTTACAAATTGCACACCGATGCAGTATTTACATACATAAAAAATAGGAGGCATTACATTTTGACCTTCCCTCGTAAATGTGATTTTGTTTGTTGTAAAGTGTGGCCTCTGCTTGTTAGCTAAGAACATATTCAGACATACAGAAAAGAAGCCATGTAATTATGTTTCTGATGCAGTGTTTTCTATGGATGCTCAAATGGTGCCATTAAAAAGAAAAGTGCTATAAATATTTTATGTGTGCTACAACAGAAATGAAATCCAGTGGACTCTGACAAAGCAGTTGGATGATCTGGATTTTGCTGATGACTTGGCTCTTCTGTCCCATAACCGTAATCAGATACAGGACAAATTGAAAACACTTGATGAGAGATCACAGCAATTGGGTCTGAAAATACACAGGGAAAAGAAAAAAATAATGAGAATAAATGCGGGTAATGATAACAGGGTTGAACTTGGAATAACACCACTACAAGATTTAGAATCGTACACATATCTTGGCAACAAAGATGGAGGGACAGACAGTGATATCAAAATAAGAATACAAAAAGCAAGAGGAACTTTCATTGCATTGGGAAATATATGGAGATCAAGAGAAATCAGATCCAACACAAAAATAAGAATCTTCAACTCAAATGTGAAGTCAGTCCTATTGTATGGCTCTGAAACATGGAGAACAACAAAGACAACAATCAAAAAGCTACAGACTTTCATAAACGGGTGCTTGCGTAGAATAGAAGGATTAAAATGGTATGTCAAGGTTACCAACATGGAACTGATGACAAGAACTAGACAAGTACCAGTGGAACAAGAGATGAGGAGAAGACGATGGCGATGGATAGGACACACACTGAGGAGACATGTTGATAGCATTACAAGGCAGTCCTTGTTCTGGAACCCCCAGGGCAAGAGAGGCAGATGTAGACCAAGAAGCACATGGAGAAGAGAGCTGGAAACAGGTGATAATGAAGTTGTGGAAAGACATGATCTCCTACACCACTAGGCATGGTACTTGAAGAAGATTTTCACAGGACTCTTTATTCTCTTCCATATCCGATTCCTTTTTTCCTTTTTTGACATCCGCACCGCAATGTGCTCCGTGATACTAGAAAAAATTGCGCACCATTTTCATACACAATCACTGACACTGTTACTGTACGTATGCTCACAAGGATCCCCGCTACACACTCATTGAGGCATGCTGGGCATAAGGTGTTAGACCATATTTTCTTGACCATAGTCACACTAAGGCTGATGTGGTCAGCATCACGCCAGCCTCCTTAACCTTCCTAGAGTTGCTGTGGTACCCACTTCAAGAGGCTAGGTCGACCCTAGAGCCGTCTGAAAAGCTAGGAATCCAGTGCACTAACTACTGCACAACTGCTGCTCCCTCCTATGCTCACAAGTCAGATGTAATAAACAAACTAATCCAGTCAGTCACACTTCACATTTAATCCGATGCAAACATCATAAAAAGCTATCTGTGAAGCACATGGGTTGTAAATTCATCAACACATATTCTAACAATAATGGCGTCATCAACAAATGCCTTCACATTCAGTTTTTAATCAATGCTGATCTAGAAATGTAATAAACATGGTAAGACTCGAGTCAAGGCATATTCTGTCATAGTCATTAGTTAATGACCTCAAGTCTAAGGTGACTCAATGTGCTGAGAGACATGATGGCTACTACTACTAGGAAAGTAGTCTTGGACTTTGGCTATCTGGGTCGGCATCTGGCAGATGGACTTCCTAAGGAACACCCCATGCCTTTTCCTTGGCATGGCGGCTCATGGTGACAGGATATTTCCACCATATCTTGCAAATATTATATTAATAATATTATGGATTATGCACACACAAATAAACAGAATTATTGCAGGAGGTACGAGAATCATGTTGTGTCACCAATTGTAATCTGCAAATGTAACGAGGAAACGTGGATGTAGAAGTAGAGGTAGGGAAGAGAGAAAAAAAAAGAATAGCTGGTAAGAGAAAAACAAGACAGAAAGCAGATAAACTCTCTATGAAATACATTCAGGTTAGTATAACCTGAGACTCATTTTTACGTGAGTATCCCTTTTTTCTTGTACAGAGACATATGTTCCTTGCCATTCAGGCAAATACTTGCCGATTTCTGAGGTATCCGTTAAGAGCTGGGTCGGCTCAGGAGCCGCCCCTCCCTGGTCGACGACACTTCTTCAAATGTCTTGCCAGAGCTCCAGTTAATCCAGTCCAAAACCCGGCCGATGAAAAATCTTCAAATGTCCTCACCCGGGTTTGATCCTGGGTTACTCGGTTGCAGTGGCGGTTCCAGGGGGTTGTCATTGGGGGTGCTGCACTGTTCATTCATTTAAAATACTATACGGTACATAACACTCACAAATTGTGACCACCACGTGAAATATCAACCCAGACACAAATGATGAGTGTCTTATCTCATCTAAAATCTGTCAAGAAGTTCTGAAAAGTTATTTTAAAAGTTTACTGCAACTAGGAGTAATCATTGACAGTCGTAGCAGCTTCCCGAGTCTCAAACGGGTTACACAGACATGTATGCTGCTATTTCTCGTGTTTAAAATTTTCATTGTAACTTCCCCTTAATTTGCTCATTGCACTTGAGCTGTATTCGGCTGCAGCTCTAGTTAAAAAATTCAAACCAAGAGTAGTTGGCCTCTAGCTGTGTGTATAACAAGCATTCGCTTATAAGAGGTCAAGGTCACTTGAGCTGTAATCGTGTGCAGCACTTTCCCCAATACGGTGTTAGATAAATTTTTTTGTTGTTGGGTATTTTACCCTTCCGGTGTAACCTCAATTTTTCGGTCTGTCCGGATTATGTATTATAATGTAGTAGAGACAGTATGCAGTCCTTTTTTTTACAGGGGGTGCTGCAGCTTAACAGCTCATTAAAGAAAGCCGCCACTGCTCGGTTGCCAGCGCAGTTTGGTAACCACTACACCAGCGCGGCTCCCGCTGATCACGTTAATTCTGTAACCTGCCGACCACTTTTGTATAGATTTCAAACAATGGTTGTTCTAGCTCGTTAAGCCCCCACCACTGAGTTAATCTGTGGTATTATTATTATTATTATTATATATATATATATATATATATATATATATATATATATATATATATATATATCTATATATATATATATATATATATATATATATATATATATATGGGAGCCGCGCTGGTGTAATGGCTTCGGCGTTGTACTGGCAACCAGGTGTTCATGGTTCAAACCCGGGCGTCAGCGTTTGAAGAAATGTTTACGGCCGGAAATTTGACTGAATGACCTGGACAGCTCCTGCGATAAACCCTCTGTGGATGGGAAGGAGCGAAGCTCCTGACCGGGTTGGACGGAAAGTCCTCAGGTTCCCCAGCCTCGCAATGACATGTCATTGTGCCGAAGGGCTGAAAGCCCAAGTGCCGCTGGTTAAGAAAAAAAAAAAAAATATATATATATATATATATATATATATATATATATATATATATATATATATATATATATATATATATATATATATATATATATATATATATATACTGAAGCACATTAAAAATGCACCACTATTATATATACTGATGCCGAGAAGCTGGAAAAAAAGTGTGGGAATGAATTTTCCCCGTGTTTGTCATTATGAGGTAGAGAGCGAATGGCTGCTGGAATGGAAAGTGCATGATTCAACACACAAGTTTGTGTACATACTACATGAAAACAATGAAAGTTACACGTGCAACACGATTCCCAACATCTATGACCCTGAAAATGTGTACGCGTTGTGGCAATATACTCGGTATAAAAAGGCCGTTGAGACAAAACACCCAGTACTTGTGCTTGAAATGCCACGACTATCTGAAAACGGCCGCAAACGAGCGATTGGTATGTTGGATGCCGGAATGAGCTCCCGGGCCATTGCCAGAAGGATGAATTGCCACCACAGCACTATTGTACGTCTCAGTGAAAGTTACGGAACCACTGGCAATTCCCGGATAGACTTCGGAGTGGCTGTCACTGAGTGAAGATAATTTGCCTATATGAAATTTTCTGTCCATCCTGTATATTGTTTAATTTTCTGTCTATCCTAAGTTTCTGAAAAAAATGTTTCTCACGCACCTTAACTCAGGTGAAGCTTCGGTCAACCCGTTCATGTTTGTTAGGATTTTCCAGACTCGGATTTCTAGACTTATGGCCTGTCTTCTTCCTCATTGTTAATACGTTTGAGTTCAGAACCACCAGCAAACTAATTTGCGGCTTTTAAAATGTAGCGGGTAAATCGAAAATAATTCTTTTTTTCTTTAAGAAACTAGTTTTAGACTTCACTTGGTGATAAGCATAATGACAGAGAAAGACGCACTTCTTAGTCTTGTAAAGTAAAACTGTGCATAGGGAGACTTGAGTTAAACAAAGTGCCCTCTAGTTTAACTTACAGACTATAAATTCCGGAGTAGGTATGTATTTGCTTTTCCAGTATGTAGACAATTAGCTCAAATATATAGATATGAAATATATTACTATCATGGGGAAAATCGTAGTGTATTATATAAATGGGTTTCCTTTACCATGTACACCAATACCTCACTCTTTCGACAGGTTAGGGACCAGAGCTATGACGAAAGTCGAAAATCGACGAAAGTCGAAGCATAGCCTTTATTTAGCTTACAAATGCATTCTTCTTCTTCTTCCGTCCTTAGCCAAAGACCGACCAAGCAGTCAGAGGCCGTCACGCCTTGCGGCGTCTTAAGGGCAACAGCATATTGATTCTGTTGTAGTTTCCCATCACGCTTAGCGGCGTCTTTAGGGCAACAACAGATTTAAACCATCTGCCGTTGTTTCCGTAATCAGTGTGACAAGCAAACGGGTGATCAGCCCATTGTGACAAATGCATTAGGGCCGCCAAAAAACGTAAATAACTAACTATATAACTTATGCGAATGCGTGCAACACCTAGATAAACATAAATAAACATAAGAGTAAAGAAAATACAATAAAAAATACGTAAATAACATCTTACCTTAAAATCATTCTTGAGCAAGTAGACGATGAATATATACAGTATATACAGTTTTGAATGTTGGTAATTTAGGGGGATTCTAGACTTAGAAAACCAGATGGAGAAAATTGATGAGGCTCTTCTTCAGAACTGGAGGATTTCAATCTAATTCTTTTAGGAGAAGGGCACTTTAAAGGAGATCTAACTGGGGCTGGGGCTGATGTTGATGGCTCGGAATCTGAAGGGTTAGAGGGAGGGGTGATTGAAGTTGGTTGTGGCGGTTGCGTCTTGAAAAAGGAGAGGCCCACTATTTACTTTTGAACTTCTGTCGAAATTTATTCTACGTTGAAGATCTGCTGCTTTGTGTAGCCAACTTCTATAATTTTTTCAAGCTTCACTTGAAAAGCTCCTGCAGCTGCGGTATCTGCGCTAGCTGATTCTCCCTTCACTGCTATTTTATGCAAATTTGACCTTTTCTTAAATTTCTCAAACAAACCCCTGCTAGCTCCAAATGTCTCTTCAGCTGATGTCTCTCCTTGTTCAGTCTTCATTGCATTAAATAAAATTTGTGCTTTAGCCTGGATAAGATCTTGGCTTAGAGGAATGTTGTGGCTGACTTGGTCTTCAATCCACACATTTAACACTTTCTCCATCTCACCAATTAAATTGTGCCTCTTTCTAATACGTTTGGTATGCACTGGCGTAGCGTTTTTAATTTTCTCTAACACTTTAGCTCTGTTCTTTACAATTGTGCTAACTGTAGTGCTTGGTACACCTAGCCTGCGGCCTATTTCAGCATTTAAGATGCCTTGTTCATTAAGCTTGATTAGCTTAAGCTTTTCTTGCAAATTGAGAACCTTATGGGTTCTTTTAACTTTGTCACTACACTTAGGACCCATTATGAATATATTAAAGCACAAAAATAAGTAGTACTGTATAAGCCCTAATCACACAAAAAAGTACAGTATGAAAACTGTACACGTGTCTTATAATCACGATATGAACACTGTCATTAGACTGTTATCACTAAAATAACTATGAACTGTTTACAGTATAATCACAAAAATAATATAGTACGAATAGTTTTGTTATTTTAATCACAAAAATAAGTAGTATTAATATGTTTAATGACAAATATAAGAGATTCAATGCGGACAACTTAAAAAAAAACAGTGCACACCGAACCATTTCTGTTCAAAGACTGAACGACGAAAGAATCAAGATGACGCGCAGTTGTGACCAAATGCGACGAAAGAGCGAAGCGAGCGACGAAATTTGGAAACGTGGTTAGAATTGAAAACCGACGAAAGAGCGAAGCGACGAAAGTCGAGGTATCGGTGTATCATAAATGCTTACGAAAATTCATTTTATTTTCACCGCTTATATTTTAAAGCGATGTTACGTTACAATGTTTGTATCATTCATAATTTCAATGATCATTGTACTTTTCAATGTTTGTAACATTAATGTATGAGCATATTATTATGAATGGCTGAAGGAGTGAACGGTGGAAAGCAAAGAAGGATTCTCTAGCGCGCCCTTATGTGACCCTTGTTATTGTGTATGTATGTACCTGGACTGGCCAGCTAATTCATTCACAGCAGACAGGAATGTTAAGAATGGACTGACCTATTTTAGGATCAAGACGCATGCATGGATACCAACATGCCTACGCTGGACACTGCTTAAATTGTTTCTGTAGTAATCTGCGTGTTGCAGCAGAAGAGTAGTTACACATGTATTTTGTTTTGCCTAACAGATTTATTCAGTGCAAGTCTTGTCTCTTATTGCTGAAAAGAGGTTACCTAGCCCTTCCAGTGGCCATATAGTCCTCGTGCACCAGTCACAATAATTCCCTTCTATTATTTCAATTACTGCAACTATTTCAAAGATTCTCAACACCAGACATCACCCTTAACAACCATCACCGTACCACACTCCACCCATTATAACCCTCCATCCCACCTTTGGAAGCAAATTCGTTATCTGTGGATATCTCATCAACTGTGGATACGTTACACCAATCTTGGATTTATAAAATCGTGTTCAGATTCCGTGCCCTCTTGGATATTTTATTCGAACAGTGAAGTTAAATTCAAAGTATTGGATTACGTGATATTGTTTCCAAGAGAACACCAGGATATAAGTTGTTTCCAAAATTCACAACAAAGGAACACACATTCATTTTCACGTAAACAGTATTTCACATATTTTCCAGCAAAAGCCTATCAGGCCTGCCTGGAACTTTACTAACACAATTCATTCATAATCCTTGTTTTCACTATTTGTGTAATAATTTTTTTCTTCTTTAAAATCATCAAATTGTTGTGAGTTTGTTTTCTCGTGATAATCTTTATTATTTTTTGCTGTAAAATCTTTATTGATTTATTTACATTTCTAAATAGAAATAAATTGAGTTAACCTCGATAGGATTGTTCGTTCAGTTCAGACTAACAAATCCTCAATCTAACTTTACTTCTTTACCATACTATTTGTGAGTGACACAGTGTGTGTAAAAGAGAAATATTGTCGCCAGAGAAAACAAGAAGAGCTGTGTGTGTGGTTTTCTTAGTGAAGAACTCACTGACTGAGCCTGTGCCTTCTGTCTATCTCTCTTGCACATCACTATCACACGTCCGTGTGCACTATTGTTCCTCACCATATACAGCTGTCAAGCTTTACCTACTATTAAGTAAATTTTCACGCGACAGTGGCCAACCACGAGTTACTACCCCTGTGCAAGATCGTCATATCGTGCTGAGTCACCTAAGGAATCGTTCTCTCCCGGCAAGTCAAACAGCAAGAGCAATAGTGGGTAGACGTGGGCAAGTCTCTCGAATGACAGTCATACGACAACTCAGAGATACAAGCCTTACTGCAAGACGACCTTATGTTGGGCCAAACTTGACTCACAGACATCGTCAGCAGCGCCTGCAATGGGCAAAGCAACATGTCAGATTGACTAGACTGCAGTGGAATGCTGTCCTATTCACAGACGAGAGCAGATTCAACATATCCTTTGCTGATGGACGTATGCGGATTTGGCGACGGTGTGGAGAGCGCTTTGCAGATTGCTGTGTTCGTCAGCAGAGCCGATTTGGAGGTGGCAGTATTCACATTTGCTGAGGATTCAGTTTTCACCATCGCTTGCCTCTTCACGTCTTCCGTGGAAATGTTAATGGTGTGACATATCGAGATGAGGTTCTGGATGCATTGGTTGCTCCTGCGTTCACAAATTATCCAGACTTGCATCTTCTCCAGCAGGATATTGCACGTCCGCACACCGCATGCATTACGCAGCAATATCTACAGCAGCAGAACATTGTGACGATTGATTGGCCTGCCATATCACCAGACATGTCCCCTATAGAACAATTGTGGGACGAGCTTGGACGCAGAGTCTACAGGCAAGGTTCTCCAGCTAATCTGCAACAGCTCGAAGCTGCTCTTACACGTGAATGGAACTTGATTGCCCGGAATTTCCTTCAGAGACTTGTACGTTCCATGCGGAGCCGCTGCCAAGCTTGTTTGCAAGCACACGGTGGACATACCAGATACTGAGGATAGTGTGAATGAATTTTTTTATTGGTTGCATTTTTGGTTTTCTCCCTTGCCTGCACAGAATGCAATGAATTTCATAACAATCAAATTTACAAATTAATGACCAGCATGGAATCACAGGAAAATGAATAAAGATTCCAAATATGTAAACTTGTAATCACTTATATTTACATTTCTCACTCCGTTCCTGGATTATACAGGTGGTGTGTTTTTAATGTGCTTCAGTATATATATATATATATATATATATATATATATATATATATATATATATATATATATATATATATATATATATATATATATATATATATATATATGTTTAGCGTGTGTGTTTAGTAACTTTGGCTGAGACAAACATTTAGTGCATTTAAAAGATTGAATCACAGTTAAATTGGTAACATTACAAGTATAACATATAATAATCACTTTAGGTTTAACAGTTTGAAAATAATGTGAATAGTTATGGCTAAAGAAAAGCTATCATCCTCGTATTTGGGGATTGCGAAAAGGGTTGAGAAGTTCAGGTGGCAGCATATGTTTGAACTTAGCTGACAATGACAGTTCTGTCTTTTCACACTGTTCACTCGTCTCTGGTCAAGGTTGTCGGGTGTAGCTCGTCTCCAAGAAACTTCAAGGAAAGTCTACACAGTGCGTCCTTTGTCTTAAAGCGTAGGCCATTGATCCCGTCTTGTTCCAGAAATAGTACGTTCTGCTGGTAATACCAATAACTGTGATAGAAGAATAGAAAAGAATGCGCTTCTGAGTATGGCGTTCTCCGACACGTAGGTATGGTTCCCCCTCTTCTATTTCATCATCCCACTTAACTCAGAGTTTACCCTCGATGAGAATTAAATGTAATCCCTCGGGATAAAACTCCCTTTACATTTAAACTGAATAGCTTTAGCTTTACATTAAATTTAAATGAAAAGGTTAAAGGTACAGATATAATATGTTTTACATTTACATCCCCACAGTATGAAATGGGTTCACCATGTAAAGTCATTCATGTTTCATTTACATTTACACTTGTGGAAAAGTCTGAAACTTCTATTAATTAAAATGAACATTTTCGCATGGACATTTACGCTGGTTTAAAGCGTGAAACCTTGTTTTAATTTTAAAGTGAATATGTTTATATGGACATTTACACGGCTTTGAAAATGTAGGTCTTATGCTTATAAGGTACATCATTTCTTTCATCTTTCCCTCCCTGCTCCATATGGAACCAATAACTACTTTATGCTGTTAGTTCTCTTTACGAAACTATCAATAAAGCAATCACCAGCCCGTGCAGTTTTGGTTCATGAATCATCATTCTATACACTGAGGTTGCCAGCCTCAAATGACTTTGACATCCAATAGCGAGTTTCACACAATAAAATTCACATGGTAATATATACATATATATGGTAGTTCACATGTTAGTAATAGAATATGAAATGTAAATCACAACTTACGCCAATCCTGGCTACAGACTTGTCGCAAGATGAATAACAAAGACGAATCGTTCTCTTACAACACGTGTCTTGGATTTCTTTTAATTTTACAATAGATTGCCCCTTCTGACTCAGTTTTTCTTCAGTTTTCCTAGTCCCGGTTTTCCTTATTAAAATTTGAAAGAGATTTCGTGTGCTTTATAAGTCTTATCTGGTTCTCCAATAAAAGGTCCAGATAACAATTAGGAATAATGAACCTAGTCTTCACTGTGGTGAGGTCTGATGTTGTCTTGGCGAGAGTGCAAATTACAGAGAAATAAAACTGTGAAATTGTCAGCCTATATTCCCTCCTATGATATTATGAATCTAATCAAAAAGATCCAATCAGTTCAAATTTCAAAGCAGATAGGGTGTGCTATTGCAAAATAGTCCCACGTGAAATAAGGTGCGTTCCTGCAAAGGTCACGTATTACCCTATATGGACATCTGAAGCTTGCATACACTCTCACAAACACATTTGTAGACTCATTGTTAAGTCATGTTTTATTATGGGGAGTTAAGTGTTAAAAGACTTGTATGCACAGGTCGGATTTTTGTAAACACTCTAGTAAACACGCTCGAACGAACGAACGAACGAACTTTATTTTCAAAGCGTTGAGAATTGGGCACGCAGGCCCGTCTAACATTCTGCCCTTCCTTTCGCTCACCTTTCATACTGAATTCATTTATTCTCATATGCATGTTACATATCAATTTCAAGAAATTCAACGTAAAGTAAAATAATAATATAGCACACTCATATTGACATTAATTACTTATAAGCATGACATAACATATGTTGAATAGTACAAACATCGTCATTAGAACCTACAGTTGATGTTGATAGATAGATAGATAGATAGATAGATAGATAGATAGATAGATAGATAGATAGATAGATAGATAGATAGATAGATAGATAGATAGATAGATAGATAGATAGATAGATAGATAGATAGATAGATAGATAGATAGATAGATAGATAGATAGATAGATAGATAGATAGATAGATAGATAGATAGATAGATAGATAGATAGATAGATAGATAGATAGATAGATAGATAGATAGATAGATAGATAGATAGATAGATAGATAGATAGATAGATAGATAGATAGATAGATAGATAGATAGATCTCTCTGTGTGATGAGAGCTTTTTCTTAGTTGGGAGCTGTATGCTCAGTAATTTTTGAACACAGCTCTACTGACTAGTTGGTAGTTGGTTTTAAAAAAAAATAGGATTAAAAAAGGAGTGCTCGAATGTTCTGTGATATAGGCTGGGGGGGAAGGCGGATGAATTCAGCTCACATCTCAAGCTGCGAGTTCGCGCTGGGATGAATTTGTACTGAGCTGTTTTGAGCAGCTGATAATCTCAGGACAGTACTTTGATAGAAGAGCTGGGAAATGGACGTTTTACCATTTCGCTAGTGTGTTCCAGTATATATCTTTTCGGAAAAGGAATATTTGATAATTGGAGAATGCATTCTACTGAAAATAGAGAGAGAACTTATTCATATTGAATCTAAGCCAGGGATATTACGGCTTACTTATAAGGTACTCTGAGAATATATCCATATTGATTCTAAGCCTGGTATATAATGGCTTACTTAAGTACTGTTTATTGAAGGGATTGTTCCATGGATATGTTATAACTGATGCTGTATGAGGATATGGTGAACTGCTGATGCTCCATGACTTGATATGATATGTTACCATGATGTCTACGTGACTGTGGCGTTAATAAACTGTGTATAACGTAACCAGTCGTTCCAACATTTCCTGACTCTTACGTTTACTGTAGTGTGTGGTTCCAGCCTGTGTTGGTATGCCATAACTTTTTACATTCGCGTTTGTTGACAGTCACTTACTCACACATCAGTCGGCCATCTGTAAGCCTGACCTCACTGACTCTGTCCTTGTCAGTCCTTGTTGCACCACACCACCCACATTAAACTGAACATAATATGTACCACTCAATTTAATCCTCAACATAGTGGTAACACTCATATTGTATAAACTGTAATAAATTCATGATTATTTTTTAACCAATGACTGGAAGCGATTATATCACATTTGTCTGCCCACATGTGTCACACAGACAGTAATCTCGTCTTATCAGCGGTTCCATCTAAACGTGCAGACGACTATCTCATCTCAGCTCCTCGTAGGCTGGGATGACCGGGTAACAAACCGGTGACATATCTGCAAGGAGTGTCACAAATGTGATATTTATCACCTACAGGGTGATTTGATAAAATCATATATATGCTACTTAGCAGACAAAGAAAGAAAGAAAGAAAGTGCGATAATTGACAGTACATAATAAAACCAGTAGCACAAATGTACCGATAGTGCCTGAGAAAACCAAAGATCGATAGAGGTCGTAAATTTCGTCACATTCCTAGTGTTCTCAGCTCAACAGGGTCAGGTCTGAAGACCGATGCCGAAAAGGGACATGCATTACTCGAGCGTTATATTACTTACAAACAGTAATGAAACGTCGAAAGCTTGCCTGGTTTAGGCATATAACTCATTATTACTCCCTTTCGAAAACGATCCTCCAGGTAACAGTCGAAGGTAAACGGAGAAAAGGAAGGCAAAGAAAATCCTTGGCTGAAAACATCAAAAAATGGTCGAAGCATGGTTTTTCCACACTTATATGCATTGATGTGGATAGAGAGCAGTGGGGAACCCTGTCTGCTGATGCTTCCACCATAGCACCCCTACTCAATGAAGAATTACGTGTTGAGACGAGATGGATGGCTATTAGTTACACAGCTGAAGGGGATAAAGCCACTGCCATGTATTTTATTTGGTGGGTTTTCTGCGGTTATTTCTAAAGCTTTTAGGATTGCCACTAATTCTACTGGAAAGATGGATAGTTTGTATCTGTTATATATTTTCAATTTTGGTATTGCTATTACTGCTCCTAATTGTCTTTCTTCACCGTTTGACCCATCCGTATATATATATTTATATATTATATATATATATATATATATATATATATATATATATATATATATATATATATATATATATATATATATAGTTAGGCTATTGTTTATATACCGTTCTTTGTACTTGTGTTGGTATTGCCCCCTGCTTTGCAGTAGTGGTCCAACCGGGACCAAAACTCAAGAGCATCTATTATAGGCTTCAATGGAGTCTATCGTTCCACAAGATTACTCTTGGCAGAAATGTAGACAGAAGAGTAGTAAAGCTTCTATCACATGGGAGTCTTCACACGATATTCAGATAAGCGAAAACAATACTGGCTGTTGCTGAGCCCGTTAATTCTGTAATCTGGCGACACCTTTTATGAAGAATTTACGCAATGGATTATTCTAGCCCCCCACAGCTAAGTTAATCAGTGGAACTATTATTACTGTATAGCATGAATCAGAGGTGCTCGAATGTTCTTCCTTGCCAAACAGTCCCAAAGTTTGCTCCAGGGGACCCTGTCAAATGCTTTTTCCAGACCTATTAAACAAAGATGGATCTCACTCTTATACTCAAGGGCCTTTTCACTCAGCTGTCTGAGTGTGAAGATTTGGTCTTGAGTACTTCGGTTAGCACGGAATCCGCACTGGACTTATTCAATTGTGGCTCAGATAGGCGTCGGAGTCTCTGCTCTGGGATTCTAGAGTAGATTTTACAAGGGAAACTGAGAAGGGATGTGCCTCTATGGTTTCCACTTTGTCAATTGTCACCCTTTTTGAAAATTGGTGTTATGATAGCAATCTCCCAGTTCTTTGGTATGGTCTTGTTGCACCACGCTGCCTGTAGATGACCCTTAAGAGTAATAGGTCGCCTGATGCTCCCATGTACTTAATTATTTCTGGTGTTATACCATCATGCCCTGCTGCTTTGCCCATCTTGATTTTCTCCAGTGCTGCTTTCAGTTCTTCCATCTTTATGTCATTTTCATCACCGTTGGTTTTCTCTTCTGTGCTAGTGGTTATCATTTCTGATTCTTGACCTTGCTCACCATCTTAACTCTTATTTTCTTTCACTTCCTCTGTCCACCAAGGTGTCCTCTTTCTCTTGTTCCCAAGTCGGACTTCACCACATGCGTCTGCAGCAGCTGTCTTTATGATGTCCCTTGAATTTATGCCACAGAGTTTCCAAGTCATCAGGTTGTTCTTCTGTGTGTCTCACGCTGTAGCAATAAGCCTCTGATATCTGGTCTTAATTTCTGGCTCTCTCAGCTTGTAGGTCTTAATGCTCATTTCTTCCGTTCGTTTACTTAGTTTCTTCCACGAGGGTTCCTCTATCATAAAATAGCAAGTTCCAAGCTTGAGCCTCAGCAAATTTTTTTTATTAATTTGTATTTTTAGTTCATCTTTTTTAGTTGACATTTTTTCTTGTTTTTTTTTTAAATGTTATGTATCTTGCTGGTTTTGCTTTGGTCCCATGCTGTTATCCACTCTTTAGTTATTGCTTGAGCTATTGAGCTCTTTATTTCAAACTTCCCTAAACCTACTTCAATTTTGTTATAGCTAGTTCTTCCTTCTTTGGCTTCTTTATCTGCACGCTCATTTTCCGCTATCCCAACATGTTCTGGTATCCATGTTAGTGTTACACTGCATCCTATAGTGTGCAGAGATGTATTGACCTGTATTATTTCCTCTATACTGTAATTTCTGGCCTGCTACATTCATTTCTGTTTCTGATAGCTATTACTGATGAAAGGGAATCTGGAACATGCTGTTAAAACAGGCTTCAAAAATAATGAAAAGACAATAGCAATATTCCTTGATGTAGCCAGAGCATATCATGAGTGTTGGAGGGTGGATGCTTTATATAAGAATAGGAAATTAGGTATAGAAAGCAGAACCTATAATTATCTAGAAAACGTCCTGCAGGATAGACACTTCACAGTACAAATTAACAATGATAGATCATTATGAACAACAGAATGGAATCCCACAGAAGTGGTTAGTGAGCTTGCAATAAGACAATGATCACTGACAAACAACATTTTTCTTTCTTATATAAGAATAAGTGTTCTTAGGTCAGTTTTTTGCGCTGATTTAAAATCTGAAATCCGTTTATCTCTATCACATCGGGTTCTTAAGATATTTGTGAATAAATATATTTTTGGGAAACCGTTATTTGCTCCGTTTCTTTTTTACTATATAACTTATTACAAATTAATAAAATGCAAAATAATTCTACTTTTTATACTGCTAAAAGATGCATGACATATGTTACGCTGTTTTTCAAATAGTTACTGTATTTTGAAATAATTCTGAGCGAAATATGGCTTCTAGAAGTTGTAGAAATTCGGCTGATCTGTTCTGTTACGTGTGCGGATATTTTACTGATCGTGTTCACCAGAAAAACTTTACACCATTACTAAAGAAAGCATATGAACGTTATTTCGATTCGAAAGTTGATGATGCAAATAAATCTTGGAAGCCAAATGCAGTTTGTTCGACTTGTGCAAATACATTGGCAGGTTGGTTACGAAAATCGCCGAAGCATAAGTCGATGCCTTTTGGAGTGCCAGTAATATGGCGTGAACAGACAAATCACGCTACTGATTGTTACTTCTGCTTGACAAATATCCATGGTTTCACTTTTAAAACTAGAAAGTCTGTGGTTTATCCAAATATTGTATCGGTTTCGAAACCAGTGCCTCATGATCCAATCACATGTCCGATCCCATTTCCACCAGAACAATATCCGTTGGACGTGAATGAACCATCAGAAAGTGATAGTATACCTGCTTTAGAAACTAATTCTGACTCGGATTATATACCGGTGAATGATGATGTTCACTTAATTAACCATTCAGAACTTTCAGATCTAATACGTGATCTCGCTCTTACAAAAGGACAAGCGGAATTACTCGGTTCGTGACTCAAAGAATGGAATCTTTTAGCGCCCAATACTCCGATATCTAACTTTCGTCATAAACACAGAGAACTTGTTCAATACTTTGAGATGGATGATGGCATTTGCTATTGCAAAGATGTAAACGGTCTAATGGTGCACCTCGGTCATGAGCACATAGTCAACGAATGGCGACTTTTCATCGACTCTTCCAAGACTAGTCTAAAAGCCGTGTTATTGCATAACGGAAATTTATTTTCATCAATTCCAGTAGCCTACTCTGTTCAAATGAAAGAAACTTATGACAATATGGCTATACTTTTGTCAAAAATAAAGTACAATGACTACCAATGGCGGATTTGTGGAGACCTAAAGGTCATTGCAATTCTCACGGGCATGCAGACTGGGTATACTTAATTTTGTTGCTTCCTATGTGAATGGGACAGCCGCAACGGACAGGAACATTATGCAAGAAAGGAGTGGCCTATCAGGGATCGTATGCAGCTCGGGCATAAAAATGTAATACACGAGCCATTAGTTAACAAAGACAGCATCATTTTACCACCGTTACATATAAAGTTGGGGCTCATGAAGAATTTCGTAAAAGCGTTAGATAAAACGAGCAAAGCTTTCACTTATCTTCGAGAAAAGTTTCCGCAAGTTAGCGATGCAAAGATAAAGAAAGGTATCTTTGTAGGACCTCAGATTAGGAAAGTTATTGCAGACAAACAATTCGAGAACTTGTTACATGGTAGTGAACTTCGTGCATGGATGGCATTCAAATCGATCGTCGATAACTTTCTGGGAAATCACAAATCTGTCGACTATGTGCATATTGTTAAGCAGTGCATAGATGCATACAGAATTATGGGCTGTAACATGTCCCTCAAAATCCATTTGCTCGATTCGCATCTTGACTTTTTCCCTGACAACCTTGGCGAAGTCAGCGATGAACATGGAGAACGATTCTATCAAGATATCGCCGTAATGGAGTCACGCCATCAAGGACGGTGGAGTGTGACCATGCTTGCCGATTATTGTTGGATGCTTCATCGCGATGTACCACATGCCATTCACCGACGAAATTCAACTGCAAAGAAATTCAAGCCTACATATCTGTTACACTTCTTGTATGAATGATGTAATACTGTATGCGTTGTTAAAAAACTTCAATTGCGTATTTCTAGAGATCCTGACCTGATAGAGAAAAACGGTTTGCAGATTTAAAAACAGCGCATTAAAATTGACCAGAAAAACATAGAAATGTTAGAGAAAGAAAAACAATTTTGTTTGTTTGTTAGTCAGTGACCTTCTATAAATCATTTATTAGGAGCAAACTTGACTATGCCAGTGTTGTCTATGCATCAGCCGCTCCGAGCAAAAAGAAAAAAACTAGACACAGTCCAAAACCAGGCACTGTCAATATTAGCAGGTGCCTCAAAGGGGACATCAGCAGAGGCATTAGAAATAGCGCTAGGCATTATACCACTGGAGCTAAGTAGAAAAGAGCTGAGATTTAGCTACTGGCCAAAAGATCCAACTCACCCAGCACACAAAACCTTTAATTGGGGTAAACAATACATAGGCCACAATTCACTAGACCATAAGGAGCCACGCTGGTGTAATGGTTACCACACTGCGCTGGCAATTGGATGATCCGGGTTCAAGCCCGGGCGAGAACATTTGAACGAGTGTCGTCGACCGGGACTTGGACTGGATTACATCGAGCCCTAGGTGTTATGAGTAAAGTTCATAACATGTATGTCGATATCAATACAGTTTGACATATAGTTGATTTATTTATGAGACTGTTGCCCTGGTTTCAGGAAGTGACGTCATTACTGTTGGTGGCCTAAGTTGCAGACACAAGTTTTGCTGTCTGCTAACTAAGTGTCCCTTGAATTTCGGAATTCGCTGTGAGACATTCAATGTGTTGGATGTATGTGTTTTATGCTCCTGAGTGTTTGAAGATTTACTGGTCATATTCCTATGTATTCCATCACTGGATCATCCATAAACCTCCGTGTGATGATACCAGTATTTATGTAAGAGAAATGATGTTTGACCTGATGAGCGTGCGTTGAATTATTATAATAAAAACTGTATGGAAATGTCTTCGACATCGTTTCAGTTACAAGACTGTACAGCGACACTAGAGACTGTCTAGTTCATGCCATAAATTTATGTGCATATTATCAAGATGTATTGGGAGCTTCAAGACGTCTTTTAAATCTTTATGTGAATCGTCCAACCTGGCCTTTGGAGTGTCATTCATGTTTTGAAGAATGCGGCTTTTCAGCGGGGACTGAATGGACATACCCCTGTCTGTGCTTGGTTTTAAATCACTGTATGATTCTATGTGAATTAATCAAAAATATATATGAAGGACTTCTTACTTAAACATAAGAATATAGCCCAATAAAAGACCGTATCACTTGGCGAAGATATTTGAATGAGTGTCGAACTAGATAAGACTTACAAAGCACAGGAAATCTTTGACAAATTTTAAAAAGGAACCCAAGGACTAGGAAACTGACGAAACACGGAGTCAGAAGGGGGAATATGTGGTCAAAATTAAAGATATCCAAGACGCGTATAAGAGAAAAATTCGTCTCTTTTATTCATCTGAGAACAAGTCTTTAGGCAGGATTGGTTTATTGGTGGTACCAGCAGAAAGTACTATCTCTGGAACCAAGTGAATGCAGAAGTAGACTGATGCGACGCTTTTCCCGCCTAGGAGTGTTCCTGTCGGAACTATATTTATAATCCTGTCGATGGGGAACAGTATAGGGCGTTGCAGTGTCCGAGCGATGGTGAAAACTGAATCCTCCCCAAATATGAATACTGCCACCTCCAAATCGGTTGTGCTGACGAACACAGCAATCTGCAAAGCGCTCTCCACACCGTCGCCAAATCTGCATACGTCCATCAGCAGAGGATATGTTGAATCTGCTCTTGTCTGTGAATAGGACAGCAATCCACTGCAGTCTAGTCCATCTGACATATTGCTCTGCCAATTGCAAGCGCTGCTGCCGATGTCTGTGAGTCAAGTTTGGCCCAACATAAAGTCGTCTTGCAGTAAGTCCTATACTGAGAGAAGGCACCGACCTGACATTCCTCATTACTAGAAACCTAAGCTATTGACACTGTGCTCGCTGTTAACGTTCGTGCCTGGACAATTTTAATGTGACAGAACCAGATATCCTAAAATAAGTAGAACCAAGATAACGTTCCCTGAAGCAGTAAATTCAACCCGTCTTTTTTGGAACTAAGGTTATCTTGGCCCAGACTACCATTGGAGACACTGTATGTGCATGTCCTAAAAATTGTGTTTTCCAGAAGTTGCTACCAAAGCTGTAAGTACGAATGAAAGCACGTGATCACTGCTGAATGAATAGAGTGAATGCAGGACTGAGTGATTCCTTTATGGTTGTATTTTGGCACCCATTATGCTGTCTTAAATTTCTTCATGCAAGTTTTGTTGCTAACTATATTTTTCCTTAGGATAGATCAGAGTAGCAAAGTCTGTTCATACCTTAAAAGGTAAATCTTAGACTAAAGCATATGTATCCGTGACTCTTTGGGGCTATCACTTTTCTTCTAACGGGACTGTGGGAAAAGATCATACCAATAGGTCTATCATTCTTATAGCAATCCATTGACATTTATGACTATTTGCATATGTTTTGATGTAATTTTATGTGTTGTGATGGAATTTTAGTATTGTAATTAAAATTCACCTAAACTTAATCAGCGTTTTGGTCAGCTCGTTCCAAAATATCTATATAATCATTGTTATAGTTTTCCCACGTGTGTGCGTCTAACTGTGGTCACTTATATGTGTGCGTATGTGAGTGGTTATATATATATATATATATATATATATATATATATATATATATATATATATATATATATATATATATATATATATATATATATATATATACGTGTGTGCGTCTAACTGTCGTCACTTATATGTGTGCGTATGTGAGTGGTTATATATATATATATATATATAAAAGTTCCCCCATAAGCGCATACATGCATACACTAGATGTGAACCAACAAAGAATGAGAAGTCAGTGATCGACTATGCCATTTTTCGGAGAAGCTCATTCAAATATGTCCGAGATGCTAGAGTCTGGAGGGGGCCAGAGATTGGAAGTGATCACTACCTGTTAACAATCAAAAGAACAACTGAAAGAGTTGCTCAGCCTAGGAACTGCCCAACATCACTCAAGAAACCAAGTAAACGAGCAGGAGAAATGAGCATTAGGACCTACAAGTTGAGAGAGCCAGAAATTAAGACCAGATATCAGGGGCTTATTGCTGCAGCAGTGAGCAACACAGAAGAACGACCTGATGACTTGGAAACCCTCTGGATTAAATTCAAGGATATCATAAAGACAGCTGCTGCAGAAGCATGCGGTGAAGTCCGACTTGGGAACAAGAGAAAGAGGACACCTTGGTGGACAGAGGAAGTCAAAGAGAAAATAAGAGAGAAGAAAATGGCATGGAAACAATACTTAGGAGCTAAAAACACAACAGGACAAATGGAAAAATATAGAGAATATGTGACACTCAGAACAGAAGCAAAGAATAAAGTGCTAGCAGCAAAACAGAAGTCCTGGGAAGAATTTGGAGAAAAGCTAGAAAAAGATGCACAAGAAAACCAGAAATTGTTCTATAAGACCCTAAAGAACATGAGGAAGGAAAAACAATGCCCTCTCAAATTTATAAAGGACAAGCAAGGCAAATTGCTTACTGCCCCGAGGAAGTAATGGGAAGATGGAAAGAATATTTCTCAGAACTCCTGGATGGTGAGCATGGTGAAGCATCAGAAATGATAAACACTAGCACAGAAGAGAAAACCAATGATGGTGAAGATGACATAAAGATGGAAGAACTAAAGGCAGCACTGGAGAAAATCAAGATGGGCAAAGCAGCAGGGCATGATGGTATAACACCAGAAATGGTTAAGTTCATGGGAGCATCAGGCGACCTATTACTCTTAAGGGTTTTACAGGCAGCGTGGTACAACAAGACAATACCAAAGGATTGGGAGATTGCCACCATAACACCAATTTTCAAAAAGGGTGACAATCGACAGTGTGGAAACCATAGAGGCATATCCCTTCTCAGTGTCCCTGGTAAAATCTACTCTAGAATCCTAGAGCAGAGACTCCGACGCCTAGCTGAGCCACAATTGGATGAGGTCCAGTGCGGATTCCGAGCAAACCGAAGTACTCAAGACCTAATCTTCACACTCAGACAGCTGAGTGAAAAGGCCCTTGAGTATAAGAGTGAGATGCATCTTTGTTTCATAGATCTGGAAAATGCGTTTGACAGGGTCCACTGGAGCAAACTTTGGGACTGTTTGGCAAGGAAGAATATTCCAGCACCTCTGATTCATGCTATACAGAGCTTCTACAAGTCTTGCAGAAATTATGTGAGGACAGCAAACCATAAGTCGGAAGAGTTCAGGACCACCACTGGTGTAAGACAAGGTGATATCCTATCACCTTACCTCTTCATACTCCATATGGACGATGTCATCAAGGCATGTAAGGAGAGAACAAGAAAGTATTCAGTGGGGTACTGGAAGATGAGACAGGTCTATATTTCGGAGCTGGCATTTGCTGATGATGTTGCCCTGATTGCTAAATCAGAGGCACATCTCCAATCCAACCTGCAAGTCTGGAAGGAAGAGCTGGAGAAGAGAGGGATGGTCATAAGCAGCTCTAAAACAAAATCCATGGTGATATCACGAGAAGAAAGAAAACATCAGATTAAGCTGGGAGAACAGGTCCTGGAGCAGACCGACCACTTTAAATACCTCGGAGCTATTATAGACCGAAAGGGAGGCATCAAAGAAGAGTTGGCCACTCGAAAAGCAGCAGCTGGGAGACTTTTTCAGGCCATAAATCGAGGATTCCTCAGCAAGAGAGAGGTTGGTAAGAAAACGAAGATGGCTGTATACCGCTCCACCTATGTCCCAGTCTTGACATACGGATGCGAGTCATGGGCAATGACTACAACCCATAAAAGCCAGATCCAAACCTCAGAAATGAGGTATCTGAGGAAGGTGGTTGAAGTAACAAGAAGAGACATGGTACGCAACCAGACGATACGTCAAGGCCTTAAATCCTACCCCCTGCAGACCCAAGTAGAACAGTCCCAATTAAGATGGTTTGGCAATGTCTGCAGAATGGGAGAAGATCGGATACCACGACAAGCATGGGAAACAAAGAGCCAAGGATCCAGACCCCGAGGACGACCCAGAGTCCGCTGGGAGGACAACATTAGACAATCTTTGAAGGACCGAGGACTAGAATGGAACCAGGCCAGGAGGAAGACAGCCGATAGGATAGTCTGGCGCTCTCTCTTCCAAACCTCTACACCTCATGGTAGAAGGGGATCGACTAAGTAAGTATATATATATATATATATATATATTTATATATATATATATATATATATATATATATATATATATATATATATATATATATATATATTATATATATACATGTAGTCAATAGACTGTCCGACTCCTCTAAATCTGTTGTAGAAGATAGGCTGAAAGAGAGAAGATTTCAGAGACAGCCTCTATTGATTTCTACCATCTCACTAGTGGAAATCTATTTCTATTATTATCTCTCACTGTGACTATCACTTATTCTAATCTATTCAGAAGGGACCAACCCAAGTCTTAATTCCCCTATCAAAAATCTTCAACAGAATGGGGTCTCGTCTACCGGGATTTTGAACTTAGAAAAAGAAGATTAGACGACCAATAGCAGCTCGTCTTCAGGATTAATTTTCTTCATTGTGATATAGAGTAAAAGTGTGATGTCTTGTGAGTTGTTATATCATTTATAATAATTGTTCCCCTAGACAATCGATCTGTTTATGGGCGTGCTGACCACACAATTAATTATTGGTTTCTCCACAGCATTTTTGAGTAATGAACATTTGAGTTACAGGTTGATTTTGTCGGAATATATGTTATTTCTGATTGTGTAATACTAAACGCTGGTAAAGTTTGTGATTGTCAAACAGTCACTGGGTTTGAAGCAGTAGTTTCTTGAGCTAAGCTAAGGAGTGCGTTCAGACAATTACGTCCTGTTAATTGCCTCCCTTACCCTAACTGTCTTCAGGGGTGAACTTGTAGTGGATTAAAAATTAGGGGAATTTTTTCTCCAAAAATGTTTGCAATAGTTATTTTGTTTCCACTGTAGCAACTTATTTTTCAGTGAGTAATCTTTACTACTATTAAATTGGCGTAGTCTCTGCATTACGTGCTTTATTGCCGATTAATAGCAGCGATAGTTAGATACTATATCATAGGAGGAGGTATCCCAGGTTAAAGTATATGATCTTTTTGTTTGGTATTTTCTCGTAAGTGGTAGGAACCAGTGTATCCTTTTTCTTATCTCTTTCTTGTCTAAGTCTAATTCACCTATTTACTATGGCAGAGAGGGCGAAGCTTAGGCAGATCCTCAGGGACGAAGCGAGAGAAGAAGGTTTGGACGGAGACGAAGCGAAAGCTTTTGTCAGGGACGATTTGAGAGATATGATGCGGAGCAGAAGGAGAAAGCACCTGAAGCTAGAGAGCAGAAGAAGATGGATAAGGAAATGGAAATTCGCAAGGGCGAACGAAAGAGAGAAGGAGAGACAGCATGAGGAAAGAGAGAAGGAGAGACACCATGAGGAAACTGAGAAGGAGAGAGAGCATGAGAAGGAAAGGGAGGAGAGACAGCATGAGCTGGCGCTTAAAGCTCTAGAAGTACAAAGTCGTGGCGCTGCCTCTACCTCCAGCAATGGAGAGTCTTCTCCTCATTCTTCCTTAACTGATCCTTCTAACACTCAATCTCTTTAACTCAACGCTATGTCTTTCGCTCTAGAATCTTTCCCTTCTCCTAATGAGAAGATTGACACGTATCTAGAAAAATTTGAGAAAATTGCAACTCTGTTCGGTTTAGAGAGGTCGCGTTGGAATATGAAGCTTTCCCAGGCCCTAAAAGGTTCTTCTAATGATATTTACTCTAAACTGGAAAGTGGCCAACAAGACAACTATGACGTGTTGAAGAAAGCTTTGCTTGAGCGCTTTGAAATGAATGCGCGAAAGTTTTTGCAACTGTTTTGCAACAGCAGGAAGGAGAGCTCTGAAATTTTTCAGCAGTTCTCGTCTCGTTTGAAGGGATACTTCACAAAGTGCCTTGAGCTTTCACAGCTCGCCTCGACCTATGAAGGTCTTGAGGAGTTCGTTAAATGCGAACAAATAAGGAACACTTTGTCTGCTGACACCCGGAGATTTCTAGCTGAGCAAGGGGCAGAAAAGCTTGAAGACATTTTGGAAAAGTATGAGCGATATCATAATGCGCTGGCCGAACTGCCGGCCACAAAACGTAAACTGACAGAAGAGCCTTTTTGAAATAATAATCTAGACCAATCTTCTCATGCTTCTAACCAAGGTAACCACAGAGAAACTGGACCACAAAACCCCCCTCCTGAAAAGTCTAAGTTCTACAAAAACAAGTACCCCACCAACAGTAAACAGTCTGATCAACCCGACCGCCCTTCATGGCAGCGCAGCCAGAAAGGTCAAGGTGGCAAAGGGAGAACTCCTGAGCACGGGACACATGATCAGAGCGAGTACACCGAACCGAAACGAATCGGATGCTTGCTAACAGTCTCGCAAGGCGGAATTATTGACAGTGATTCCAAACCTGAGGGAGAGAAACCCTCAAAGCGAGGTACTGTTATTTTGAACGGTTCTCAAACTTTTTGTTTATTTGACACAGGGCTTTCTTATGATTGCATTGTTGCCAGACAACTGGTTAAACCCGGTCAAGAGACAGGAGAGACCGTCAAATTTTGTGGAGTTTCTAAGAGTGAGGCACCTACAGCGCTTCTTATCGCATTGGTGGAGATACACTCTGACTTTGTCAGAGGTGTGGTCAAAGCGGCTGTTATGGATGACCCCATCTACCCAGTCATACTTGGCGGTAGATACGTGTTTATTGGGAAACCGGAAGAGCCGACTGTGGCAGCAGTAACTACAAGAGGGCAAACCAAGAAGGAACGGGAGCCTGCGCCTAATTTGTTACCTACGGAACTTAAAGAAGCGCAACAAAAGGACCCTACTTTGGCACCCTGCTTTAGGAAACTGCCCACGGCTAAGGAACCTAGACAGCACGGGGACATTTTTTCTAAGGATGGCGTACTTTATCGCAGAACGGGCAAGCCTGACCAAGGATACAACCAGCTCCTAGTACCGAAACAGTACAGAAGCCAAATCCTAGAAATGGGGCACTCTCTTCCCTTCAGCGGACATATGGGACAGAACGCCACAAACCAACGGTTAACTACTCATTATTGGTGGCCAGGAGTACATACTGATATTAACAGGTATGTCAAATCATGTGCCCAGTGCCAACGTATACCACCCAAGCAACGGACACCCCCAGTCTCTTTGGGTGAAACGCTAATAGTGGGAACACCATTCGAACGGGTTGTGATCGACATTTTAGGGCCCTTAGAAAGGACTAAAAGAAGGAACAGGTTTATTTTGACCTTAGTCGAAACATGCACTTTATGGGCAGAAGCTATCCCGCTAACATGCGCAGATGCCAAGCATGTCGCAGAAGCCCTAGGGCAGATTTTCACTCGGTTGGGATTCCCGCAACAAGTGTTGATGGATAACGGATCTCCATACTGAAGCCTGTTGATGGATGAGATCGTTAAGATCTTGAGGGACCAGCACATATACACTAAGCCTAACACTCTGGCCAGAAGTGGGTTAGTAGAACGTTTTAACGGAAACCTCAACATGATGCTAAGTAAACTGGCTCAAGTGAAACCTGACGATTAGGATCTTTGTATTCCTGCAGCTTTATTTGGCTACAGAGAATCTCCTCATACGTCCACAGGATTTCCGCCAGCCACGCTTTTATTCGGTAGACCCATTAAGGGCCCGCTCGAAGCCTTACTTTGGTCGCTGACAGACCAGAAGGCTGATGAGACAGTGGTCTCAGCAAGTAAATATGTGTCGGATTTACAGGATAGGTTGGAACTAGGATGGGATCTGGCAACGACCAACTTTAAGCGAGCACGCACAAAGCACGCTAACCTATACAGGAAAGTCGCGAAAGAAAGAGAATTGGAAGCAGGAGAGAAAGTTTTGGTGTTACTCCCTACCGGGAACAACAAACTGAGGATCGGATGGCAAGGGCCGTTTACCGTCCTGAAAAAGATTTCTAAGGCTAACTACCAGATCTCTATTAAAGGAAAGGAGAAGGTTTTCCACTTAAATTTGTTAAAGAAATACTTGGAAACACTAGTGCCAACCTCCGAACATCTCCTGACGATCGCCGAAACTGACGAAGATGACGATAGTGGCAGGGAAATTCCACTGCAATCACACGGAATCTTTCAAAAATGTCAAAAGCTGCGATGCTCTTTCAAGCGCGCACAGAAGACATTCCAGAGAAAGGAAACTTTGAGAGTAGATTTGAGTAGGAATTGGAGAGAGACGGAGGGAGAAGATGAGAGGGAAGAGGACAGACACCCTGAAGCTACAGATACAGGAAATTTATTTCCCTAACGTAGACACGGAGTGCTTCCATATCTTAAAGTGGGGACGTTCTGTCGCATAGAGATTTATGATCAATAAATGTTCTATATTCTTTTCTTTTCTACCCGTGTCCTCTACTTTATTATCGCTCTTTTATTCTTTTCCTGTTTTTTTTTGCATTCGTTCGTTTGCGAAATAATTTACTTTCCCATTCTGACTTTACCGTTTCTTTTTCTCATACTAGAAACGCAATTTATTACATAAGATGTCAGTCCCTGCACGAGACGATATACTGTGAATATTCGTCTAGCCAGACATAGATGGCAGACACTCGTCTAGCATTTTCATCTGACACGAGTTTTCTTCGGCTAAGTTTCTCGGCGAGGTGTGGAAATTGCCATCTGCATAGCTCAGAAATGAGACGTATCGTCTGGCATTTTCATCTGACACGGGCGCTCTACGGCCAGTCCTTGGCATGAGGTGTCAAGACGCATGTTTGGCAGTTATGGGCTACGTCTAGTTAATGGGAAGTGTTAAGAGAGGGGGAGACGAGGGGTTTTGGAAATAGCGCGCATCCTTTGTCTGTTTAATATATTAACGAGAGTTTTAAACTTGATTTCATTCTTACTCCTAAATTTGCAGTAGACAGATCGCTAGTGCTAGAAGGAAAATTTGTGTTTGCGAAGTCCTAGTTTCTCGACAATTTTGCCGAGTTCTGGACTACCCTTATATTGAATGATTCTAGTTCATGGTGTTAGTCTGTAGTTCTGTGTGGAGGTAAATATATTAAATATCTAATAGATTGAGTGATTAAGTGTTAAATCGCCTATTATATCTCACCAGTTAGATTTTTGTGCAGAGAAATAATGTATAAGTCTGTTATATTCTCTAGTGACGTGTTTCAGTGGAAAGCAGAAATTATAATTTCTAGCTTAAACTCATACAGCTATAAATAAATTTAATTTTACTGCCAAATACTCAGTCGAGAATATCTTAAAACTAACTTATAACTGCACCGATTCATTATTGAGTATTGACGAAAAACGTATGTATTTCTAATTCATGATGACTGATTTTATGAATACAACTTATTTCACGGGAAGTTTTAAACGATAAGTCAAGCTCTCAGCTTGCAGTTTATAATGTAAGTTATAAACAAGTACATAGTATGTATAAGTAATTTATATGTTGTTTTTTTCTTTATTCAGTGAAAACTGAGGTATCCCAACTCTACCAGCGTTTTAGTACAAGAGAACTATCTGTGAAGAAAAAAAACATTTTTTTCTTAAAGACTTGGGTGTATAAAGTAAAACCTGTCTAGATTGCATTGGCATCCAAAACGACAGAGTACCCATTACCTGACTTTTTAGATTTAAATGAAGTAACGGGCCCATCAAGCCTGAATTAATTCTTCCTGAGAAAACCTCAAGTACATTTTCGCCCTTGTGGCAAGCAACATATTAATATCAGTAAAATTCCGACGGAGTTTTGACTAGTGGTGGTGTGACCAAATAAAGTCCTATTCTGAGAGAAGGCACCGACCTGACATTCCTCATTACTAGAAACCTAAGCTATTGACACTGTGCTCGCTGTTAACGTTCGTGCCTGGACAATTTTAATGTGACAGAACCAGATATTCTAAAATAAGTAGAACCAAGATAACGTTCCCTGAAGCAGTGAATTCAACCCGTCTTTTTTGGAACTGGGGTTATCTTGGCCCAGACTACCATTGGAGACACTGTATGTGCATGTCCTAAAAATTGTGTTTTCCAGAAGTTGCTACCAAAGCTGTAAGTACGAATGAAAGCACGTGATCACTGCTGAATGAATAGAGTGAATGCAGGACTGAGTGATTCCTTTATGGTTGTATTTTGGCACCCATTATGCTGTCTTAAATTTCTTCATGCAAGTTTTGTTGCTAACTATATTTTTCCTTAGGATAGATCAGAGTAGCAAAGTCTGTTCATACCTTAAAAGGGAAATCTTAGACTAAAGCATATGTATCCGTGACTCTTTGGGGCTATCACTTTTCTTCTAACGGGACTGTGGGCTATACATCGAGTGAAAAGATCATACCAATAGGTCTATCATTCTTATAGCAATTCATTGACATTTATGACTATTTATATATGTTTTGATGTAATTTTATGTGTTGTGATGGAATTTTAGTATGATAATTAAAATTTACATAAACTTAATCAGCGTGTCGGTCAGCTCGTTCTAAAATATCTATATAATCATTGTTATAGTTTTCCCACGTGTGTGCGTCTAACTGTCGTCACTTATATGTGTGCGTATGTGAGTGGTGATATATATATATATATATATATATATATATATATATATATATATATATATATATATATATATATATATATATATATATATATATATCAGAAGCGGTTCCAGGGGGTTGTCATTGGGGGTGCTGCACTGTTCATTCATTTCAAATACTATACATAATAGTCACAAATTGTGACCACCATGTGAAATATCAACCCAGACACAAATGATTAGTGTCTTATCTCATCTAAAATCTGTCAAGAAGTTCTGAAAAGTTATTTTAAAAGTTTACAGCAACTAGGAGTAATCATTGGCAGTCGTAGCAGCTTCCCGAGTCTCAAATCGGTTACACAGACTTGTATGCACTATTTCTCGTGTTTAAAATTTTCATTGTAACTTCCCTTTAATTAGAGATAATTTACACGAGCTGCGATCCGTTGCAGCTCATGATAAAAAATTCAAACCAATCGTAATTCGTCTCTAGCTGTGTGTATGACAAGCATTCGCTTATAAGAGGTCAAGGTCACTTGAGCTGAAATCGTTCACAGCACATACGGTGTTAGATAATTTTTTTTTTTAAATTTAACCCCTCCGGTGTAACCTCAATTTTTTGGTCTGTCCGTATTATGTATTATAATGTAGTAGAGACAGCAGTATGCAGTCCTTTTCTTTGGGAGTGCTGCAGCTCTACAGCTCATTAAAGAAAGCCGCCATCTCCCTCGTGGAAATCTATTTCTATTATTATCTCTCACTGTGACTATCACTTATTCTAATCTATTCAGAAGGGACAAACCCAAGTCTTAATTCCCCTATCAAAAATCTACGACAACGGTAGAAGTGGAACGACTAAGTACAAGAAGAGCAGTACAGAAAAACAACTTTTGTTTATTTTAGAGAGGATGCACAATTTAAGAAAGATGGACTCCCCACAGAAAGTGAACTGTTTTGGATCGGCGTACTCCCATATAAGGAATTTAAATAGATCGCCGCATGAGCCTTTACGTGTGTAATAATCCCAGTGAGTAATGCCGTAGATGAGAGCATATTCTCTCTTGTACCGTCATTTAAGGTAAAAGCAAGAAACAGAATGCAGCTGCACCTGCTTGACGCTATTGTAAAACATAGACACTAGCTGATGTCTTCGAATAAATGTTGTAAGGACTTCACTGCATCGTCAAACACTATACTTCTGACTAGTGGCGTATTAATGGTGTGTGAGGGGGCGGTACGCTCTGTGTGACAGCCAAGATAAGGGGCACTATTATGAAAGTACTTATTGCTAAATGTGCACTTGTAAGTGTGTTTATGGGGTCAGGGGTGCAAAAATAGGATCCGCCCTTGGTGCTAAATGGACACCTCTGCTTCTGGTAAAGGAAATGGCGAAGGTTCCAGCGGCGACGTCACTGATGACCTTGATCTGTCGCTTTGTTTTTGCGAGTATGGATAATGTCTTTAAATAGTTTGTTTGTTTGTTTGTTTTTTTTTTTTTGCGAAAGTGTTTATCTTTTTTGTGAACGTGTTTGACTTTTGTTCACAGTTTTCAACTCTGCCTAGATCTGAGTTTTTTTTTTCTTGTCATGTCGAGCTTCCATTTTCCTTCATTTGTTGAAGAACGCCACCTTGATTAGAGGGACCACAAATCCAGATTTGGCCGGCTTTTCACATGAAAATGTAGCGTATGGTCGGCTTTTTGTTAAAATTACATTTGTACGGCTTTTAAACAAAATTTCAAAAGTTCAAACATGTTAAGGCCTTCATCAAATATTTAATGAGTAAGGACATAAAAATTGATGACAAAAATGCTTTGATCCGTTGACAATCTGATCAGTTAAGTCAAATCAAATCTGAATGATAATACTTTTTTTCAACTACTAGGCACATGAAAAGTGGATCAAATTCTTTGAACAATCAAGAAATGTAGAGTTATATTCGGAACTACTACAAATTGCTCTTTTTTTCTTTTTGCTGTTCCAAGAAATAATGCTTATATTGAGAGGCTTTGTTTTTTTCTTTCATGGAAAGTCAGTGGACAAAGGCCAGAAACAAATTCACTGTTGAATGTATAAATGGAATATTACAAGTTTAATAAAATTATAAGAATTTTACATGTACAGATTTCCATGAGCATTTAGTTGGAGTGAAAAGTACAATGTTAAAGACTGAATATTTAGTGATGATGAAACAATAATGCGTGATGGAAAAATTATTAAAACATGCATTTTATGAAGACTTAATATTTATTTTTTTTAATTTCGTTGAAGTATTTGTATATATTTTATCCTGATTATGTAAATACATGTAATAAATTAGTGAAATTAACGCGTCCTCTTAAGTATACTCGTTTGTTCAGTAAAAATGTCCTTTTTAAGTCAAAAATCAGAAAATGACCTGTTTAAAAAAAAAAAAATAATAATATGGTCACCCTACCTGAGATCAATTTACGGTTTTCGTCCACAGTAGCCCAAAAATAGCCCAAAGTAGCCTAAAACGCCCAAGGCGTCATTCCTTCAAAGTTTTCTGAATTGAAAGTTTCCCCCTTTATTGACTCGTCTGTCATTTCTTAGAGTGATGGATGCTGAGTTGTTAAATCTGTTTGTGAGATTGAGGTTTGTTTCTTGAGCAGCAAAAATTGCTTACGTATTTCTGTACTGGCCCAATAATAGAGCAAGGTTCATTATAGCACTACGGCAATTCCATTGTATTATTTTTATGTTCCTGTTCTCCATTTCTTTTATCTTGTTTAGAGTTAATTTGGTGTAAGTTGTTTTTATTTGGTCTTAGCTGTGTTTTAAACTGTATCTCCTCTGGTGTTTGGCAGGTTATGCAATCTTCCCTTGACTTTTCTTGGCTTCTGTTCTTACTATTTCTTCTACGTCTTTTCTTATCAGCTGCCGCAGAGTTAGTTTGAACTGGTCTAATGAATCAAGGAACTGTCTGAATTCCTTAATGTTTTTATCAACTTGTTCTTTCCATGTTTCCTTTTGGTTTTGAACTTCAAATATTTAATTTTGTTCTTGTACTTTTTCTTGGCTTTTAATTTGTATTCTTGATCTGTTTCTCTCTGTCAGCTCTTTTTGTTCTGCTTCTTGTTCAGTTATTTTGGTGATATCTTGTTTAATTTCTTGTTGGGCTTTTTCTTATGCATTCTATTTCCTCTGCTTGTTTAATTGCCCTTTCTATCTCTCTTGTGTTTCTTCCCTTCTGCTGTGTTGATGTAGCTTCCTTTGTTTCTTTTGTGTGCATAGATGACCTTATTTGATGTTGGGCATTTTGTGGGTCTATTTGAGAGTTTAAGGTGGTTCTTTCTGCCTTCTGTTGTTCTAGTGCAATTTTAAATAGGATATTTGTTCTGCAGACTGTTTCAGTGTTCTTTTGGCTGCTTGGTAAACTGGGTAACCAAAATATCTTGCGCTGTGGTTGCCTTGGCAATTTGCACATTTTCTATTCCTGTTGGCACTTTTGTAGTCAATGTCTTCCTTGGCTTTTATACTTTGGTCACGTGAGTGTTTTCCTGCACAGTATCTGCAGATGAGATATCTTCTACAAGTGGAACCTGTATGTCCAATTAATTGACATTTTGAGCATTGAATAACTGAAAAAGGGGGGGGGGGGAATATAGAGCTCTGTGTGTTTTGATTTGTCATTGATCTTCAGATGTTTAGGAATGTCTTTACCCTCTATAGTTACTATTATTACCGGGGTATTAATTTTGTTTTTCTGGATTCTTTGAATTTTTGTACCTGAATTTTCCTTGGCTAGCATGTTCAGTATTTTGTCTTCAGAGAGACTGGTATCCACCCGTGTGTTACCGGGGCCCGATAGGGGAGCAAAGAATAGTAACACTGTTCCCTGCCATGCATGTCATAGAAAGCGACTAAAGAGGGTTGGGCATGGGGCTGGTTACCCCATCCTGTAAAAAATTTAAACCACAAAAAACTTCAACAAACATGGATAAGTCAATTAAGGAAAATAAAACACAGCCATCCAAGACAGGGGAAGGTCCTCTCGCAGGGAGGCATATGATGCAACACAGAGAAAGCCGAAAGGAGTCTGTGTTACTGAATAGCCTTCTTTCTTCTAGGAGAACTTCCAGATACGGCACTGGAATGTTCGGACATTAAACGAAAAGGGAAAGTGGCACAGGGAGCAGCAGAAATAAGGGAATATAAGATCGAGGTTAGGGGACTGTGTGAAACAAAGTGGAAGGGGGTATACAAGAAGAAACTCATAACAGGTGAATTGGTGCTGTCCTCAGGACATGAAGACGAAAGTTCACACCACAGTGAAGGGGTAGCTCTTATGTTATCTAAAGAAGCACATAAAGCACTCATTGAATGGGAAGCCGTTGGACCCAGAATAATACTAGCTACTTTTAAAACAGCTAAAAAGAAAATAAATGTAAATGTCATCCAATCTTATGTGCAACTAATGTCAAAGAAGAGTCTGTGAAAGAAGCATTTTATACTAAACTACAGAAAATTATGGAAAAAGTAAAAAGAAGAGACATCACACTTTTGATGGGTGACATGAATGCAAAGATAAGTATTGTCAACTCCGGCTTTGAGGAAGTCATGAGCAAACATGGGCTAGGAATAATAAATGAAAATGTGAAATTATTCTCCCACTTCTGTGCTTCAAATCAACTGGCTATAGGAGGAAGCATGTTTCCACATAAGAGAATACACAAGGCAACATGGATATCACCAGACCATAGAACAGAAAATCAGATTGATCATACATGCATAAACAAGAAATTCCGATCCTCATTGCAGGATGTAAAGGTATATAGAGGAGCAGATGTCGCATCAGATCACCACCTTCTGATAGCCAAAGTAAAAATGAAACTCAAGAGATATGCAACAATGCAAAATTATAGACAACAGTTTAATGTAGGACATCTAAGAAATCAAGAAACAAATTTGCGGTCATAATAATATCCAACAAATTCCAAGTGCTCCAACAGCTGGAAGATGTAGAGAATACAGAAGACTACTGGCAGCAAATCAAAACTGTATGGAATGAGACACGTGTAGAAATACTGGGGAAAAGGGAACGACAACAAAAAGAATGGATAACAACAGAAACCATCAATAAAATAAAAGATAGAAAAAACAAGAAAGCAGATTTAAACACAAGCAAAACCAGAAGTTCCAAAGCCAAGGCTCAAGAAGGGTACACAAAAGCAAACAAAGAAGTAAAAAGAAGTATCAAAAGAGACAAGAGGGAGTATTATGAAGAAATGGCAAGAGAGGCAGAAGATCTTGCAGCAAAAAAGCTAACAGGGAAATACAAGAAAACAAGTTGCTTCATAAAAGACAAGAATGGAAAACATCTCAGCAATATACTAGAGCAAATGAAGAGGTGGACAGAATAATTTGAGGACCTTCTCAATAGACCAGCTCCACAAAACCCACCGGACATCCAGCCAGCAGAAGAAGAACTACAAATTAACGGTGAAAGACCAACGAAGGAAGAAATAAAGAAAGCCATAAAGCTTCTAAGAGATGGAAAAGCGTCTGGACCTGATGGCATTCCAGCAGAGGCCATAAAAGCAGATATTGACACGGCTACAGAGATGGTATATAAATTACTTGATAAAGTCTGAGATAAGGAAGAGATACCAGCAGAATGGAAGGAAGGATATCTGGTTAAGTTGCCTAAGAAAGGAAATTTACAAGAGTGCACAAATTATAGAGGAATAATGTTACTATCAGTGCCAGCAAAAGTATTAAACAGGATTATCCTTGAGAGATTAAAAGAGTCCATAGACAAGAAACTGAGAGATGAACAAGCAGGTTTTCGACAAAACAGATCAAGTACAGACCAGATAGCCACTTTGAGAATAATAGTGAATTATAATGGTAAAAACTAACACTTTTAAACACGTAAGCACTAGTTTCTATTACCAGAAAATCAGATTGAAAAATCCCCATTAATGCTAATAACTCATTTTCCCCAATAATGGTTCTAGAACTGCGTGCTTAGACTATCCAAATATTCTGAGTGACAACTGACGGCAGGTTTAAGAAAACACAGTTTATATATCTTTATATTTCTCTGATCTATCGATTATTTTACTTTTCACGTTACTATGTGTAACGAGGAATCAGAAACAGAGTTACAAGATAATGGCTTATGGCCAGTCTTTCGTCGGCGTTTTTCGGCCGTCATCAAAAGACTTATACGTGTAACGGGCTTCTCGCAGATTTTTGACTCGACATCAAAGCGTTAACTCCCCTTTCCGGAGACTTCAAAAGGCCGTTCGTCTGTTTCACGTGTTTTTCACGTGCCATCTGTCAGGTATAGTATGATTGACAGATAAGCTCGCGTGATAAGACGAAGTAAACAAACCTGATTCGCTACCTGTTATGACGGCAAGTCACGAAAGTTTGTAAACACTTCGTTTGCTTATGTTCAAAGAAAAGAGGCGGGACGGTGAGATTGCCAGCCTCATGCACAACACCATACTAGTCTCATTGAACGACATGCATGAGTGTGTGTGTTTGATAGCTGAGCGTGTGCTCTGGCAGTAGTGGTTTTGGTAGCAATCAATGCGCATACATAAATTGCTTCCATGCCCTGGACCGATGGTTTGCTGTCAAACTCTACTCGTTCATTCCTCGCCAGACTCCGGAATCCCTTTCTGAAGATCTTGGTCTGATGTACGAATACATCAATACCTCCATCATCTGGCGTGATGAATCCCCATCCTCTGTGGACACTATACCACTTCTTCTTCGATCCTTAACCACCGACCGTCAAAGCAGTCAGTGGCCATCCCGCCTAGTGGCGTCTTGTAGGGCAACAACAAATTGATTCCACTTTGCACGGTCGGTGGCCATCCTTCGTACAGTGCCCCAACTCTGGTTCATTCTTTGCATCTCAGCCTCCACAGTCCTCCGCCAAGTTGTTTTTGGTCGGCCTCTCTTTCGCTTTCCTTAAGGACTATACCACTTGCACATCCCTTTTCGCCTTGTCGGTACAACTGCGTTTGTTGGTACTGTCAGCTCACAGCTTTCGTTGACAGCAGCCTGACTCTCACATACCAGAAGGTCTAATTGGGGTTCCTGCTCACACACCCCCTCGTCGTGCTCTGGCTGTTTCCTTGGTTGGCCTGGTTCTTTCTCTCTTTGTACCTCCTCTTGTACTGGCGAACTGGTATGTGACATCTGTGCTATCTGGGACTTTAGGAGGGATAATTCTGCTCTGAGTGCCTCCTCCTTCTGAGCTTCTGCACTTGCTATCTGGACCAGTGTGTCTGGCTTTTTGCCTTGCCTTCACCGAAAACAGCATATTCCCAAGGCCCCTGACGCACGGCCTGGGAAATCATGGTCATCTCACTGACTGGTGGTTGCTCGCTGTAGGCTTCTTCTACTATCTTGAGTAACTGCTCAGGGCTGGCCTTGGCTCCGCCACGTATCCGTAATTCCCTAGAGACCATGGGTGTGACTGTGGTGAAGTGAGATGTTATAAATATTTATAGGGGACTTAGTGTACTGACTGAGATCAGCTGTGAAGGTATATATATCTAATAAGAGTAGTGTATTATATATAACCTTACTTGCTGCCACATATGTATACCTCAGTCAGAATTATTCTGGAATAGTGTGATGACTACGTTATATGTCTAGGGTATGTATATGATGAAGTGTAAGTCATAACAACAACAGACAGATAAACAATTTAATTTATTCCACTACACTTGACAACACTGTGACACTCACATACATAAAACACTCTACAAGGATATCTTAAAGGAGTCACTGATAACTTTTCAAATAACAATATGTATTCATTGCTGTTATGAATGAATATGTGTCCTGATTCAAATACAAAGGGAACCAGGAATCACAATCAATTTTACTTACAAGTTATATGTACAGAATTTATCAATATGAATATTGTAGTGACATATATTATTAAAAGTATCCTATGTGTGTCAGTTGTGTAGTAGTAATATGAGGTAATACTGGTTTTGTTTTGTTCAAGCTCTGTTGGTATTTGTCATCATGACTTCAATAGTTTGTCTTTATTGGAACTAGTATTGGAGATGTTCTCAGTTCCTGATATTAAAACAATTTACTTCCCCTCTTAAGTTTATGTTACAATGTTATTTTAAGATGGGGGTACATAATTTTGAGCTCAGCTGGCCACATCAGCTTATCTTGCGTGATGGCGGCAGGAAAAGACTCCTCTGCTCGATTTCTCCCCTGGGCTCTGGAGACACCTCACTGATAGCTAAATGGACCAAGGAGTATGCTGTCCGACTCTGGATTCAGCAAAGCTCTGACCAGGTGCTGCTCAATACCATCAAGACCACGGTCCCTGAAAACAAGAAGGATGTACCTTCTACGTCATAACTAATTTATACTCTCTTTTTACACTGAGCACAATACATCACAAACATTGAGTTCAGAGCGTTAGGCCAACTGTCAGCTTCATCTGAAATACTTTATACCAGTATTAACCTCCTTAATGGTTACTACGCCTCTGCACTTCCAGCATTATTTCTTTCTAGTCAATCATCTAGGTGTCAGTGTACTGTTTGGCCATTCCATGCCGTTTTACTTTCCTCCGACACCTTCTGTTCAGGCTGGAGCATTATAGGCTTTACATCATGTTTGCTACTGAACTACACATATATACAGGCATAAATTAACAATTCACATTCAATTTTCATTAAAAGATACTGAATGTTTCAAGCTTACCACAATTCATAGAATAAACACAGATACGTTGACTAGCAATGAATTCTGGCACAAATACTGGCACAAATTCCCATCTGCTTATGTTCCAGGCTTTTATTTAGCAAAAATATGAGCTGGCTTCAACGCACTGTTGCTTTATCAAGCTTATTTGAACTAGTGGTCTCGAACTAACGCTCCTAAGTGATTATATCAGCGAGTCTGGCCAATGGAGCCACGTTTCGACAAGTGTTTGAAAAAATTTTACCTTCCTACGTCTCCCCTAACAACCAAAGATAGTATTTATAGTCCGACCAATCGTGTTTAGTCTTATATTTGTTGCGCTCCAATCAATTTGGAGTTTACATGGTAGGCTATTTCCGTACGCACGGTTTTTTTAAACACGTTATAAAAAAATTTTATGAGCAGAAATGATTTCATGCTGTCAGGCATCCCCACTATTTTATTTTGGTTATAACTTGTTAATTCCTAGACTATTTGCGTAACGTTTTACATATTCTTTGTCAGCAAGCCCTAAGGAACCCAAATATACAAATTTAATAGAGCTAATATGCTGCGTTCAAAATATGCAATTCCTTCTACCTCCTGTTTCGAAGATGTGCTGTCTGGGTACTGTAATGTTTTCAAACGTAAACCCATCTAATGTTATCTTTTCTAATAAGAGTTTTTCAGGATTTAAAAACCTAACTCTGGGAAGGGTAGTGAATTTATCACTGTCCGTCCGAAAAAGTTAGTGCATGTGGCCTTACACGCGTGATAGTAGTAATTGTGTATCGCGCGACGCGTGTTTAGTGTTGCACGTGTTCGGCTTTATGCCTCTCCCTTCTCTCTATCCTTTAGTCCATCTGTCTTTAGTTACGCCGTGTATAAAATGGAATGAATGAAATATTAAAATTAGGTCATTGTTCAGCTTGCGTATCTCACTGTTTTTCCAAGAAATACAGCACACGTTTCATTGAAGAAAGCGGGTAATAATACAGTAGGCTTTTACTATCAACGTGAAGGCGTTACAATTTGCCGACGAAGTAGAAAACAAGGGGGATTTCGAGTACATTCTTTGTGACAGCACTGTTATTTTACCATTGCTCTTTTCTTTATTAGAATTTATTTGTTAGGCTTTATATTTACCTGATAATTTATATATGTGGATTAGAATATTTCACGACACCTCCCCTCTTAAAACAGACATTATATGTCAGTCCTTTATTCTATATACACATAGATAAATGTAAGTCAACTTGACTTTACTCTGCTGTGGTGCTATCATGGTTTTATGTAGTTGGGTCCATTCAGAGTAGGCACTACTCATGAAATCTGCCTCAGACTTCTACAACCAATAATATATTTCGGTTATGTTACTGAACAGCCGCAAGTGTGAGTGCTTGTCTTAATGCTGCTTCGCAACCCGTATTCACCATTTCTCTTCTCTGAGTCTGCGCAATGACATGTCCAGAGAACATTATATTTCCCTCAAAATGTACGTTATGAGGAGATAACATATACCTGGTGATAGCAGAGTTTTCGTAGTGGATCCCATAATCTTCTTATTATCCTGTATGAAACATTCGGAATATCCTCAATCAAAGAGGCAACTCAGGGATTCATTACGTTCCTCCGAAATGTTTACATCCAACAATTTTCTCATCATTCTAGAGAAGACACTAGGCGCATTCTTCAATCCAAATGGCAATCTATTAAACTCATAGTGTCCTTCTGAGGTACTAAAAGCTAGGTATGGTCTAACCTCAGGCTTTACTGGAATCTGATAGTATCCTTTACTCAGATCCACTTTTGAGAAATATTTAGCTTTATTTAGTCTGGCAAACAGCTGATTTGTATCCGGCAATGGATCCACCTGTCCTTCTGTAATAGCATTCAGTCTCCTGTAATCTATACAGAGTCTATGTTCTCCAGAGGGCTTCCTTAAGAGTACAACACCGGAACTATATGAGGATTCACTGTGTGAAATAATTCCTTCCTTCAATAGATAGTCTATCTCTTCCTTCAAAGCTTTCTCCTTAGCAAACGGAATCGAATATGGTTTCATACAGACAGGTGTGGGGTCTATCAGTTTCATATCATATTCCAATGGGTTTGTATGCCCTGGTCGGTCTGTTAACACCTCTGCATGATTATTTAGAACCTGTTGCACTCTCTCTTTCTGAGTTTTCGTTAAATGTGTACTGATTTTCACCTGTGCTGCTGTCTCACAGGGGTGTAATGGATACTCAAATGATGAAAGTGGTTCCTTTTTCATCTCCATGGCGATGGACAAGGTCAACAAGTGTGTCTCCTCCTGATGTTCTCTTTCCAAATATTTCTTCAGGAGATTCACATGATAGATTTTTTCTTTCCCCTTCTTATCTATCTTATAATTTGTTCTAGATACCTTCTCTAAAACTGTATATGGACCCTGCCATCCAATTTGTAACTTATTCTGACTCCCGGGCAAAAGAAGCAGTACTTTCTCTCCCACAGCCAAATTTCTGTCTTTCGCCTTCCTGTTATAATAGGCAGCATGTTTCTTCCTGGCTTGTTTCAAATTTTCATTGGCAAGTTTCCAGCCAGTTTTTAAACGAGTGGTCAGCTCATTCACATATTGGTATGAAGATGTAATGTTTTCCTCTGCCTTTTCATCAGTCCACGTTCTTAACAAAGCTACATATGGACCTTTAATTGTGTGGACCTATTTGTCCATGCACCGGTATGGTCTCTTCCACTCGAAGCTCTATAGTGATGATTTTTCCTCCCAGAATTATCATGCACAAAACGACCGCTACCAATTTTTATTTTGGGGCTTTCTCCCCACTTAAAATTCTTGATGAGAGATTTCCTCTCTACATCCTCTTCCTCCAGTTTGTTTAAGTCCGATTGAGGGATTGTCGGCTTATCCTGGGGTAAGACATCTTTTTGCACTCTCCGCATAGTGGCCATTGTAAAACAGTTAAGTGAAGCTTGTCCGTGAAAAGGGGCTTCCCATTCCATTTGGTCCACTTTATCAAATCTATTTTTCTTTTTATTATCAGGCCTAATTTTGCCCCGTGGCGTGTCCAGGTCCTGATCAATGTTCCCACTTGTGGGTGTTCCCTCATGTGCTATGCTACACCTTTCTACAAAATTCTCAATGTCCCATCTTGCTTTGGGCCAATAATAATTGTGAGCCACCTTTTGAATGATGGTACCTATCTTCTCATGGTCCCCATCTGGTTTCACATGTAGGCTCCTTATTAAGTCTGCCCTATATCTTTTAGGAAGTACCAGTTGTCCCTGACCTTTGGATCTAGCTCCAGTCTTCCTATACATCAACTTGTTTTTCATGTAAAAATCTCCCTTGCCTGGAGTTGTATGACAAGTTGACAATTTTCTGAAACAAGGCTTGAGTGTTTTATCCCCAGCCTGTGCCTTCCTCATCTCTTCTGGAGTGGTATCCAACATAATATCCTCCTCCTGTCTTGAGGTCGACCTGACCTGAAGGGTTGCCATATACACAGGTTTCCTTCTGCAACGGTCAGTGTCATGATTGTCCATCTGGCAATTCTTACACCACCTTTTTCCTTGGTTGAAAGATTTTCTTTCATCATATTTCCTTTCATCGAATTGTGGGAATTTATTTTTATTTTCATACCGTGGCCTATCAAATTGGTGCTTACCTTTGTTTTGATCCCTAGGATCAAATTGATTAAAGTTCTGTGGTGCCCTAAAGTTATCCACTTGTTTCTTTTTATTACCTGTTACCTCTGCTTGAGCTGCTTGATACCTTTCAGCAACATTTAGCAACTCACCCAGCCTCTCTGCACCTTGTTCCATGAGAAACTTTCTCAGGTCTGGAGCCATGGACTCTCTTAGCTGCTCTATAAGGACCATTTCCTTAAGATCTTGGGTTTTCCCCAGAGAAGTCCATTTCTCCAAGTATGTCTCTATTCGTGCAGAGAACTGGTGATAGGTTTCACCTGACAGTAGTTTAGCATTCCTAAATTTTTTCCTATAGAATTCTGCATTCTTTTCATATCTTAACAAAAGAGCCTGCTTTAGCATGTCATAATTTTCCTGATCACCTCTGCTCATTTTTGCAAAAACTTCATAAGCTGCCCCACGAAGTCCTTGAGATAACTTTAAGCTCCACCTTCTCTCTCTAACCCATACGTGGTAGCTAATAGTTCATACCTATTTAGGTAGCTCTCTATATCATCGTCTTTCTCAACAAAATGATCTAAATGAAAATTCATAGCTGAGGTTGAGGCTCCTTGACTAGCAGTGGCATCAGAGGCAAAGGGACTGGCACCATTTTCAGGAGCATGGCCTTGAAACTCAAACTCCCTTAGTCGTAACTCATGTTCCCTTTGTAATCTTTTATCTTCTGCTTCCCTTTCTGCAGCTACTTTCTTCTCTTCCCTTTCTGCAGTCAATCTTCTATCTTCTGCTTCCCTTTCTGCAGTCAATCTTCTTTCTTCTGCTTCCCTTTCTGCAGCTAATTTCTTCTTTTCCCTTTCTGCAGTCAATCTTCTGTCTTCTCTTTCTGCTTCCAATTTCTTAGCCTCAGCCTCAATCTGCAACCTCTTAGTCTCAGCCTCAGCCTCAAATTGTAACTTCTTAATTTCCCTTTCAGCCTCTAACTTTCTTTCGGCTTCAAACCTTCTTTCTTCGCGTTCAATAAATTTGTCACATTCCGTAGTGACATAGGCAACCATAACTTGCCCATCTAATCCTAACTCTTTTGCAGTCTGAACAGCAGCAGATCGAAATTTGGCCAGGTCCGCCATTGTCTATCAGGTAAATTTATACAATGTCTAACCAACAATTCAATCTCTAAATATATATCTAATGGACAACACAGGCACCGTGAGCTCAACCTTATTTAATTCCACCCAAGGATACCTTTTAATTCTTATATTCCCTGAAGTGAATTACCCCCAATATTTGTAATAGGTAAAGATTCAAAATCCCAAGAGCGAGACCCCAATATATGTGGTGAAGTGGGATGTTATAAATATTTATAGGGGACTTAGTGTACTGACTGAGATCAGCTGTGAAGGTATATATATCTAATAAGAGTAGTGTATTATATATAACCTTACTTGCTGCCACATATGTATACCTCAGTCAGAATTATTCTGGAATAGTGTGATGACTACGTTATATGTCTAGGGTATGTGTATGATGAAGTGTAAGTCATAACAACAACAGACAGATAAACAATTTAATTTATTTCACTACACTTGACAACACTGTGACACTCACATACATAAAACACTCTACAAGGATATCTTAAAGGAGTCACTGATAACTTTTCAAATAACAATATGTATTCATTGCTGTTATGAATGAATATGTGTCCTGATTCAAATACAAAGGGAACCAGGAATCACAATCAATTTTACTTACAAGTTATATGTACAGAATTTATCAATATGAATATTGTAGTGACATATATTATTAAAAGTATCCTATGTGTGTCAGTTGTGTAGTAGTAATATGAGGTAATACTGGTTTTGTTTTGTTCAAGCTCTGTTGGTATTTGTCATCATGACTTCAATAGTTTGTCTTTATTGGAACTAGTATTGGAGATGTTCTCAGTTTTTGATATTAAAACAATTTACTTCCCCTCTTAAGTTTATGTTACAATGTTATTTTAAGATGGGGGTACATAATTTTGAGCTCAGCTGGCCACATCAGCTTATCTTGCGTGATGGCGGCAGGAAAAGACTCCTCTGCTCGATTTCTCCCCTGGGCTCTGGAGACACCTCACTGATAGCTAAATGGACCAAGGAGTATGCTGTCCGACTCTGGATTCAGCAAAGCTCTGACCAGGTGCTGCTCAATACCATCAAGACCACGGTCCCTGAAAACAAGAAGGATGTACCTTCTACGTCATAACTAATTTATACTCTCTTTTTACACTGAGCACAATACATCACAAACATTGAGTTCAGAGCGTTAGGCCAACTGTCAGCTTCATCTGAAATACTTTATACCAGTATTAACCTCCTTAATGGTTACTACGCCTCTGCACTTCCAGCATTATTTCTTTCTAGTCAATCATCTAGGTGTCAGTGTACTGTTTGGCCATTCCATGCCGTTTTACTTTCCTCCGACACCTTCTGTTCAGGCTGGAGCATTATAGGCTTTACATCATGTTTGCTACTGAACTACACATATATACAGGCATAAATTAACAATTCACATTCAATTTTCATTAAAAGATACTGAATGTTTCAAGCTTACCACAATTCATAGAATAAACACAGATACGTTGACTAGCAATGATTTCTGGCACAAATACTGGCACAAATTCCCATCTGCTTATGTTCCAGGCTTTTATTTAGCAAAAATATGAGCTGGCTTCAACGCACTGTTGCTTTATCAAGCTTATTTGAACTAGTGGTCTCGAACTAACGCTCCTAAGTGATTATATCAGCGAGTCTGGCCAATGGAGCCACGTTTCGACAAGTGTTTGAAAAAATTTTTACCTTCCTACGTCTCCCCTAACAACCAAAGATAGTATTTATAGTCCGACCAATCGTGTTTAGTCTTATATTTGTTGCGCTCCAATCAATTTGGAGTTTACATGGTAGGCTATTTCCGTACGCACGGTTTTTTTTAAACACGTTATAAAAAAATTTTATGAGCAGAAATGATTTCATGCTGTCAGGCATCCCCACTATTTTATTTTGGTTATAACTTGTTAATTCCTAGACTATTTGCGTAACGTTTTACATATTCTTTGTCAGCAAGCCCTAAGGAACCCAAATATACAAATTTAATAGAGCTAATATGCTGCGTTCAAAATATGCAATTCCTTCTACCTCCTGTTTCGAAGATGTGCTGTCTGGGTACTGTAATGTTTTCAAACGTAAACCCATCTAATGTTATCTTTTCTAATAAGAGTTTTTCAGGATTTAAAAACCTAACTCTGGGAAGGGTAGTGAATTTATCACTGTCCGTCCGAAAAAGTTAGTGCATGTGGCCTTACACGCGTGATAGTAGTAATTGTGTATCGCGCGACGCGTGTTTAGTGTTGCACGTGTTCGGCTTTATGCCTCTCCCTTCTCTCTATCCTTTAGTCCATCTGTCTTTTGTTACGCCGTGTATAAAATGGAATGAATGAAATATTAAAATTAGGTCATTGTTCAGCTTGCGTATCTCACTGTTTTTCCAAGAAATACAGCACACGTTTCATTGAAGAAAGCGGGTAATAATACAGTAGGCTTTTACTATCAACGTGAAGGCGTTACAATTTGCCGACGAAGTAGAAAACAAGGGGGATTTCGAGTACATTCCTTGTGACAGCACTGTTATTTTACTATTGCTCTTTTCTTTATTAGAATTTATTTGTTAAGCTTTATATTTACCTGATAATTTATATATGTGGATTAGAATATTTCACGACAGTGACATTATTCCAGATCACGTCTACCTTGACTTCTGCGCAAAAGGGCGCCTTCTTCCACACGGCTTCTACATCTTCCACAAACTCTTGCCAAGTGGGACTTGCCTTTCCCTCAAATAGCCTTACCTCTGGCACCTCCACGTACACTACCTTCATACGCACATTAGCCATCTTGCTGTAGAATGCACTGCTGGGTGTTTACAATACGATATTTGCTCGTTTGCTGTTTGCTCGGTGTCACTGTCTGCCGATCCTGTCGACGACGCCAATTGTGATAGGGTGGGCGAGGTGATGATGATGATGTTGTGATATTTGATCACTCTCTTGCACACTCGCTACCGACCCGATTCAACAATAAAACTCTGATTCTTAAGGCAGGGGCTGTATTTATTTTTACAACCCATTCAGTGACTAAGAGCACACTGAAGCAAACATTATACAAATAACAAAGTGAACAAAACCAAACACCAAACAAACACCCAGCTAGTGCCCGATTGCTAATCTGAAGAAGCAAACAAAGCAATGACTAGTTAAAATCATAGTTAAATAATGATATTCTCACCTGCCAAACAGTCCTTCCATGCCACCTGACACCCTCACCTATCACACACGCACACACTCATGCGTGTCGTCCAATGCGACTAGTATGGTGTTGTGCATGAGGCTGGCAATCTCACCGTGTAACATAGGTTGCTACCGAAACCACTACTGCAAGAGCACACACTCAGCTGTCACACTGGTGGCCCCACGCTCCCTCAGGAGCGGAGAAGAGAAATATATATCTCCAAGTGAGCCCACGTTCTCCCACAAACCATTCTACACATAACCATAATTGAATAATAATAAAATATGTATCAATTAGAATTAAACAATATTTACAACAAATACTCTCAATAATGAGAATAAACCACCACCTCGCAACTGATCCATCTCAATACTCTCAATAATGAGAATAAACCACCACCTCGCAACTGATCCTTCTCAATATTCGTTCTGCACTCTGAAGCATGTCGTATGTGACGACTGGTACGCCTGGCGAAAAGCGTGTCGTATATGACCACTGTTGAGACTGGGGATCTCATCCCATGAAATACATCGTTACCGAACCATCCACTGCAATAGCATAAGAATGCTTCTTGTGGGCTTGTGATGGACACCAGCTGCACTGGTATTTCCATGCTCTGCAAGGAGCAACCAGAGAAACACTTGTCTCAACGTGCCTTACGCACCAAGGAGTGGCTCTAATCTCACCAGAAATCTAAATACATATTCTCACCTCACTCAAAGTAACCCACTAAAGATATACAGTAGAATAATCAATAAACGCGAATTACACTAAATTACTTTTACATTAAAGAATAAAATAAAATTACTCTTGACTTAACAACTAGAACTAAAGTCATCACCACGTGGCCGCCATCTTGCTATTTTGCTAACAATCAATATTATCTAAATTCAAGAGTAATTATAATGTCCTAAAAAGACATTTCCTTTGGAAACACATCTATATATTTCCTTAAACATTAAAACAGCCACGCTCAATATAATTTCAGGATTATAGAAAACTAATGCTAATTTAAATTAACTCACGTGCTCAAGGCATTTACAGCTTGGCTTTGGTGTCTAACTTCGTTTGTCTCTAGTCTGGGCGGCTCTTGAAAGAATAGAATCTTTCGAAGGCTTACATTCTCTTTATATAAGCCTAGGGCAAATCACTCAACGTAGTCCGCTCGCGCAGTAGTTGGGTCACTAAATAACACTTGCCTTTATTGCTCTATTAGGCACATAAACACAAATAAAACTTACAGCTATTTAATATAACACACAACTATCAAAAATAACACACAATTATAGTTTAGGCTTTATTGTGGCCTAAACTAATATATCTTCTATCTCGTTAGAATTTCCACATCCCAGCGTGCTGCGCGCACATCGAAAATATATGGGCGATAAATATGCCTTGAACATGAAGGGGGAAACCGAGGTGTCTTCACGGCCCCATCACACATATATATATATATATATATATATATATATATATATATATATATATATATATATATATATATATATATATAATAATAATAATAATAAATTCTTTAAGCACCAAACACGGCGCATAAGGCAGAAAACAGTGCTCTCCAGGTTGTTCGTTGTGACGCCACTCCTCTTAGCTCTTGTACATTATTTAGGCCCAACGTTCTTCCTTCTCTTATTATTGTTCTTCTGAGTGTTTCTTTTGGTCTTCCTTTTTTCCTCTTACCCTCAGGAACCCAAGTGAGCGCCTGTAGTGGTATTCTGTTGTTTTGCATTCGTAGGACATGACCGATATATGACCATCGTCTTTTCCTTATATAGTCGGAGACATATTTCTGCCTAGAGTCTTCTCTTATTTGTCGATTAGTCTTGAATTCTTTCCAACTGATGTTCATGAGTTTTCTAAGACATTTGTTCTCGAATGTATTCAGCTTGTTCTCCAATGATTTTGTTATTTTCCAACTCTCACAGCCGTATGTTAACACTGAGATAACATTTGAATTAAACAGACGAAGCTTGGTATGTATATTCAATGATCGTAATTTCCAAATGTTAGATAATCTATTGAAGGCGCTAGCTGCCAAAGCAATTCTAGTATGGATTTCTCTTGTTGTGTCACCATCCTGAGTCATTTTACTGCCTAAATAATTGAAACTTTCAACTTTCTGTAGTTTTTCCCCGTTCAAGATGATATCAAAGGTCTCGTTAGAAAAGTTCATAGCTTTAGTTTTAGAGGCATTTATTTGGAGACCTATTTTAACCGAGAGATGACACAAATTATTTATTGCTTCTTGGGATTGTCTTGGTGTTGAACTTAAGAATGCTACATCATCTGCGAAATCCAGGTCCCCCAGGAATTTTCCATTTGTCCATTTTATACCCAATTGTTCATTGTGGGTATAGTTTCTCATAACCCAATCAATAGCTATTCCAAAAAGTAGTGGTGACATAATACAGCCTTGTTTAACCCCTGTTTCTATATAGTTAGTTAGTTAGTTAGTTCATCGATGTGATGATATGGTTGTGTGATCTCAAGTCCACTCTGGCAGAACTGCATTACATTCCCGTGCGAGTGATATTTTCTTCTTTTTCTCTCCTCTGTTATCATTATGTATCATTTCTTATGCATCATTATTTACTCTCTATGCTGGATCTAGTAGGGTGAAATCTTTAACACTCCACACTCTACGGAAGTATCGGCCACGGGACTATCCTTAATTTTCACATGTTTGCTTTGAGCCGATCCCAGACAGAACTGCAATAACACCATGTAATGTGACCGATCAGCGACTGATAAGTTTTCGCTTAATTCGTCTGGCCCCATTTGTCATCTCTATTGATCCCTTTGAACGTGAAGGTCCATCACCGGACTCCAGGTGGCTAGCAACTATCCCTATGTTTGCGCATAATAACGAGATAATTAGGTAATCGCTTCTGATGTACGTTCGAGATTACAAATAAATCTGCCTGGAAACTCAAGATTTGCAGACGGTACCATTGGGGCATATCAGTGCACATTTGTTTGTAAAGAAAGCGCAAGATGCCGGCGGAAGTCTGACGCAACGACATGAAGAGGTCACCCGTGGATATTAAATTTAATATTTTGAAAAATGTGAGGGTATTATTTGAATTTCAAACACCCCTACCCACGAAGTGCTGAACGAGATTCGATTGGATTGGTTGATTTAAGAGGCCGAAATATACAATGTATCTCATTGAAAAACTTGGAGGAAACGCACCTGGAATTGGAACTTGGAAACTGGAAATAAAATGTAAAGAAATCAAAGTCAGTACACACACTGCAGCGCAAACGTCAGACTAGCGACTGCTGAAAGCCAGAAAGAAAAAGGAGACAATGGACTTAGAAATTCAACCACTATAAGTGACAGATTGAGTATTGGGCAACTTTGGCATTTACAAGTAAACCCACATTTTTAATGCACAACTGTAAACTTACAAGGACCAGGACTTCAATTATCAAGACTGAAACCTAGGAATTCGATCGTACGTCATAGATAAATTAAATAAAAGTGTTCCCAGGCCAGTGATTTCGCAGAACACCCGCCATCAGACGAATTAACTCTAATTTCCCAGACCAAGACATAGTGGAATTAAACAAAAGTTTTCCCAGGCTAGTGATTTTGCAGAACACCCACCATCAGAGGAAATAACTGTAATTTTCCACATCAAAGGATTTCGAAACACCTAATATAGAGCTGTGTCCAGTCTAAATTTGTGCAAGGAGATTGTATATTCCCAAAATTTTGGGGTAAGTGCAAACAATTTATTTACTTATGTAAATTTCACAGGCTTCTTGCTAAGTGGTTATATATGAGGCTGGCAACCTCAACATATGAAAACAGTGTATGCATAAACCACTATTGTAAGAGCTGGTGATTGTTTCTGACTAGTCGTGCAGAAACCCGACAACAGAGGTAACTCCAGGACTCCAACTGGAGCAATAATAAGTGAAGATAACCTTATGTGTGCTTCAAGTGTAGCATATCATTTTTGAGATGTATGTAACTTGTTAATGTTAATTCAGGCACAAATCATATTCTCACTGTCCAGACACATGTTACCGGTTAATCCTCAGAGTAATAGTGGTGAAATGTAACCACCTTCTCCGAGTTACGTTGTGCGAGAATTAAATTCTTCTGAGAGTTTAACATTGTTGGGCGGACAACGGGAACGTGAACCTGTTAAGAGTGCTCCACACAAATGTACTGAGCAGAAACCACTTGTTTTTCTATTTTTCTGAAGTTCGTGGTTACAAGCCATCAGACGATTTGTGGTACTAACGCCACTAGTGTGAGAGAAGAGCATCCAACCTAACCACCTACAGTGGAAGAGAGTGTGGAGAAGACTTTTGTCATCACAGAATTGATGAACCACAGCTGCAGGACTCAGCTAGATTTAAGTTTCTTGTAAAATAGGCAAAAGCAACAAACTTCTGATAATTCCTCACCTACGTCTCCATGATGAAAACTTTTATCTAACTTTCATCAGTCTTTCCATATTTATTTTAACTGATAAAGACTAAATCATTATCAAAATTGGTACATGTTGTTTTAAAACTAAACAATCATAGTCGCTTCAGTTATGTATGTATGAAAGCAAACATATGAGCCAGAGTATTATATATATATATAATACATAGTTCGTGATTCTAGAAATATCTTGTGAACTCTCCATTAAGGTAGAAGTGTCATTAATCTTCTTTCTACATCTCTGCCAAGAGTAATCTTGCGCGCTGATAGATACATTGGAATCCAATATTAGATACTCTTGAGTTTTGGTCACTGTTGGACCACTACTGCAAAGCAGGGAAGGCAATCCGTGACAACCGAAAAGTGGGCGCTAGAGGCGGTTCGTTTCATAAAAACGTAAATGCGAAGAAAATTATATTGTTTGATTCTAAGATTTAGAGTTTTATCCTGTGAGGAAGCAATAATGATACATTTTCTGAGATGCGCCTTACGCCTCAGGTACTCGTACCTCTCCTACATACCCGGGGATTGGGGCGCATCCTACTGGTTAAGAACCCCTGATTGAAAGTCCATCATTTTAATAACCGTATTTCTAACATACAATAACATTACCATATTTTACGTGGCTCCACCCTCCCCCACCCATAACATGTCACTGTGAAGCACAACATCTTTTGCATGCAATGTCGTAAATTTATTTGAGAGAATTTTATGAACTAGTGGTCCCGTTTAGAGTGTAGAGTGATGGTGAAGGCTCTGTGATAGAATAGGGTTAGAAAGTAAATAGTTGATTCACAGCTGTGCTGGGGAGAGCCAGGACAGACTTATTTACGACAACCTCTTCTCTCTATCTACTCTTTTACTCACCTGGCTAACTTATTAGTTGTCACTTACCAAACACACATGCGCTCACACCGATTTGGTGCTTCTAACACACGGACGCACGTGAATACAAACTACGAATTCAACAGATATGGGGTAATTGTGGGCTTGGGCCTTCCAACCCACACGCAGAACTGAAAGTTATATTATGTTTATTTATTATTAATAATCAAATCACAACATTTTTCAGTTTACAGGCACAAAATCATCAGTTTACAGAAAATACGAATAACACTGACAAGATGGGGCGGGGGGGAGGGAAGGAGGGGGTTTGTGAAGATTGATATTGAATATGCCCTTCCCTCTTGTACAGACAAATGAAAGGAACCCAGTCCAAAAGACAGGTAGTTAACAGAAATAGATAAGTTAACCCAACAGTAGATTAATCTATCCTGAAAAGAGGGATTAGGAAACTAGTCCTATTATCCTTAACGGGTTTACCTTCTACTAAGCAGATTCGGAAGGGGAAATAACAGAGTTAATAAATCCCACTTATAAAGTGAACCATACAATGATGTTACGGTATTTTTATTAATGTCGTCTGCTACGGTTGGCAGTGCGCAATTTTTAGGGTAATAGAAATTAATATAGATTAACTGTGATACTTCACGGATTGTTGAACGCATTCATACGGTCAAATTATGACGTGTTAGCGTTGATAAGGTCACGCTTCGTGACTTAGATACTGGACCCTTTTTATGTAGACCGTCAAGCCGTGAAGACGTGTCTTATATCCTTCCAGTGTTGGGCTGGGTATTGCCGCATATATATATATATATATTTATTTAGAATTAAGGACACAAGGTCAGTCCAGAATTATATTATTAGGATGAAATGATAAGGTTAGTATATAACCGAATCTCAGGAAGGATTATTAATCAGTTCATGATATTGAATTGATAAGTCCCAGGTATTTTTGAGTCCATCCGACATAATTTAATTACAACTAATATTTGAAGACGTCATAATACAAGTCATTTCAATAATACATCTGCATGTTATTCCAAGTTGAATACATATTATTCTCAGTCCGTGTCCTAATGAATTAACGTCGACAGAACGTCATAGCTATATGCACGCGCTGCTGGGGATTCCAACAACCGGTAGTGAGCGTATGAGTCTGACGAATATAAATATCGTGAACTGATTAATAATCCTTCCTTAGATTCGGTTATATACTAACCTTATCATTTCATCCTTATAATATAACTCTGGACTGACCCTGTGTCCTTAATTCTAAATAAATATATGTATGCGGCAATACAACGCCAAACAGTGGAAGGATATAAGACACGTCTTCACGGCTTGACTGTCAACGTAAAAAGGGTCCAGTATCTAAGTCACGAAGCGTGAACTTATCAACGCTAACACGTCATAATTTGACCGTGTGAAGGCGTTCAACAATCCGTGAAGTATCACAGTTAATCTATATTAATTTCTATCACCCTAAAAATTGCGCACTGCCAACCATAGCAGACGACATTAATAAAAATACCGTAACAATTCCCTGCTCGACGGGGGGAAAAAATCTATTAGAAAGATTTTTTTAAAACTATCTTAATCAAACATCTCAAAAATTTAACAAAAACCCGACATATGGCCTACGATGTTCTGCCTAGAACAGTGTCGTGGTCATGTCGATATATCATTAATGTAATATATTAACAGTCATACTAAAGAGATGTCAACTGTCAATAATTAATTATATAATTAAGTCAAATCTGTCTGAAATCAATAATGGAGTGTCATGTAAAGAAATTATTCTAACTAATTAAAATTAAACAAAGTAATTATAGTATGTATGTAAGGTATCATTAAATTTTAATTAAATAATCTAAAAGATGGTGTTGTAGTAAAGGAAATGAGAAGTAAAGACAAGTAAGGTGAAGAAAAAGATAAGTATAAATTTAATTAGTGACGTGTGCTTAAATTAATCATGTGTATTGAGTAATTACTAATTAACTTAATTAACTAATAAAAGAAAATAACAATCATACATCTTTATATAAATATGAACTAATTTCATTTAGAATATGTAGATTGTTCAATTGTGTGAGATTATTTTATTTTTTTCCCCCATCTTTTCTTGCTCTTTTTTTATATCTTATTCATTTTTCTCACATTGTAACTTTATTTTACTCTCTATTAATTCAACTATTAAGTAGAAACTAAGTAATAATGGATATGAAGATCCAGACGTCGCCATGTCCGTATGTGACTTTATGGTAAGTTTCCACGTTACTAATGTTCAACTATGTTCCGTTCCTGAATGAATATAAACTTTCACAGTGTTGAATTAGTTATTTCAATGTCTGTAGTATAGCCATATTTGTCCCACCGGAATTCATATATTCTTCCCGATTATTTCAAAATGAGCTGCATCACGAATGGACGCTAACCAAAGTCCAAACATTCGTAATGAAAAATCGAATTCTGTCTCTTGTTATAATCACTTTCGTTTGACGAACGTATCTATGAATTGTTTCATTCGTAGTATAATTCATAAGTATGCAGTTTAAACAGTTTTCATTGACGAAGTATGTAATCGTTCCGAAGGAATGATTATTCAGCATCTCTTTGAATTTTGAAGACTATCAGCATTCATGAATCGACTTCAGTAGGATGTCTTGAAAGTACATCTGCCACGACATTTTCTGTTCCCGATATGTATTCGATGATAAATTCAAAGGGTTGTAAGAGAATTGAAAATCTCGTAAGTTTAGGGCTTTTGTGATTAGAGCGACGTAACGATGCCACTGCCTTCTGATCTGTTTGGATCACGAATGGTGCGCCCAATAGGAACTTCTCCAGTTTATTGATTGCCCATACCACCGCCAACAACTCTTAATTAACTGTCGAATATTTCGTCTCTGGCGTCTTGAGTTTTCGTGAGATATAAAGAGTCGGAAGTAGTATATCGTCGTGACATTGAAGTAAACACGCTCCGAGTCCGTAATTACTAGCATCTGTACGGAGGATAAACTTTTTAGAAGCATCTGGTAGTCGTAAAATTGGTGGATTTGAAAAAATTTTCAATATCATACGAAAAGTTTTGTCACATTCGTCAGTCCATGTCACACCTAATGGCATGTCTTTTTTACAGACAAATAGACGATATACGAAACTTATGCTGCATTGGCTGAGCAAAGTTAAACAGTGAATCACGTTACTGTCTATTGTATGTATGGTAAAACAAATAAAGACGAAAAATACAAATTGTTATAGTAAAGAAGACAACTAAAGTGTCACCTAATAGTAAAGCCTACATTAACTAATCTATGTAAGACTAGATTGCTAGGAAAGAAAAGAACTGATGACTGACTATGCTGAGTCATCAAAGAAATAAGACCAAAGAGTGTGAACGTAACACGTTATCTGCGTAACGCAGAATCAGGTATCAATTGTAGCCTGAGTGAATGATGATGAAAGTAAACACCATTGTCACGCTCGATAACCAAACGAGCGTCTCTATTGTTACAGAATGTAATCAACGCCTCACTATTCTGACCATTAAATGATTGCAGAAGATGAACAAACTTAACGTTTGCCGTGTAACTAAAGAAACTACTAAGTGCCCACGGCTGTTTGCCAGCGATCTTTTAGTTATTTCCCCTTATTCCCCGACCGCGCTATTTATAGCTATCGTGTCAGAGGTCACGTGGTAACTTCCTAACTGGAAAAAAAGGTGGCGGATTTTACTTTTTATAGGGCTTAATTAATGTTTTTAGGCTACTTTATTATTATAAACACCGGCTTTAATTTTGCGTAAAGCTAGACTAGAAATGGTAGAGTAAATTTTAGAACAAGAACAAACATTTTATCACAATTAGAACAGAAGATATAATAGTCTGAAATAGTGTAAAATTTACGTTTTTTTTATATTTTGTTATGGTTTGTTTATAATGCTATTTTCACTAAATCGGTCACAATCAACATGCATAACAAATTACAGAAATCAAAAGTAGAAAACCTGCAGAAAATGAATATCAAAGTTTTGTTTTGGTTTCATGCGTCAAACATTAATTATTGAAACATTAAATTGCAAGTCCACATTTATTACCTTAAAATAACACACCCAATTGTCCCCAAAAACATGAGAGCTAACAATTATCTCAATCATACATCACGATGGTCATGTAAAAATAAGTATGGTCATGAGTAAAACGAAATGTTCAATTTAATAGATAAATAGGTGTATTTAAAAAATACATCTATTAAATGATTTCCACACTCTGTTAATTCTGTCAATCTCAAGCAACAACTGCCATAATTTGCTCTAGCCCCAAAATTTCGCTCAATTATCATTCACACTTCCTTTTTTTTATAGGATGAATCTGTACATTCACAGGTGGAGAAATTTGCAACAAATGAGTTTCCATTATAAATTTTAATTGTGAAGTTATATTTTTAATACCTCTGGCGCGTCTTTCAATTTTTTAATCTTCTCTGTTTTCTCTCCTGTGCCCACGTAAGACCTACTGTTTCCTTCATGGCTATTGCTAATTCTTTCAATATTCTAACTCTACTTTCAATGCCTGCTTTCCTGCAAATTTCCTGACGTGACGTTTCTGAACAGCGTTGTAGTTCATGTGCCTGCTGCAGGTCTAATGAATCAGTTGATGTTCCAGCAATATGTTTTCTAACAGTGTGAAGCAATTGAGATCGCTTACGTTTGTTGGCGTTCTGGGGACTGATGTTTCTCTTCTATGTTTAATTAGTTTTTGTAGTACAATAGGCTGTCCTCTGGTTTTGCATTTTATGATATTACTTTTTGCTGTTTCTAGTTTTTTTTCTAACAATGGATGTGAATAGGGGTTCTTCCTTTTGTGTTAGTGGTTGTGAAGGTGGCTTAGCAAGTAACTGTTGTACTGTGATGTCGCTTTTGAAGACAGGCGAGGTGGATGTACTTGTCGTATGTATAACTGACTTGGTAGGTGTAGATGTGGCAACAAAAACTGGCATGCTAGGGTGAGTAGTGTTATCCACCTCCAAATGAATAATGGTATCGCCTTTAATGTGAGCTGGCACATCAACCTCCAGTTGAACAATATCATCACTAATGTGGGCAGGCACATCAACCTCCTACTGGACAGAGCTATCCTGACTACAGCTAAATGACTGACTAGACATGGAGGGGTCAGAAAGAACATTACAGGGGATAGAGCAGCTTTTTGTTTTTAAAACACCAAAAGATGTCTTTGCAACACAATTGCACAGTTGACATTCACTTATAGTTAAATTATGGTTTTAGTCTTTACAGATGTGCTGACTGTTTTCCGATAGTAACTTGGCTGTTTCAAGACACTTCTCATTATGCCTCCTTTTTGAATTTTGTATTCGTAAGTAACACTTCTTACAAAATATAGTCGAATGCTGTGTGGGTTTATCATCTGATACGTTAATTCCAAACACAAAGAACAGATCATTAACGTAATTTAGAACAGTTCAGCGCTTTCTGAATTGAACGTGTTGTTTTGGAAGTTAATGCTCTCTTGCCACAGGCTCTGCACAGTGCACTGGCACAATTCATATGATGCAAAACAGTATGTTCCATTTCGTTGTTATGTAGTATAGTTTACTTGTGTATGTATAAAGATAGAGGAATATTTGGGACTATCAAGTCTAACACCAGGATGTAGAATGCTTTATCTGTGAATGAAAGAAGATATACAAACAGTTACTTAGAGTTCTTTGGCAGCCGTCGTGTGCACAGGATTGTCTACCAAAGAACACTAATGGAACAGTCCTTATCTCACACACAATTAAAAAAAAATTCATATTATAAATACAAGATTAACAAGACTTGAAAGATAGAACAAAGTATGTAGAAGTAATCTATCTATAGATTTACATGTTTTCTGACGCTTATATACGTAGCTAAATATCATTATAAATGAATGAAAATGCAAAAACAGATGGTGCTTTACAAAGTTATTTTGTTACAACCTTATTTAAGATTTGTGAGTATCAGGAATGCGTTTACAGTAATTTAAATGCTATAAAATCTGGTGACAATATGCTTGTTCGTGTAATGCCAAACTCACAAAACTGACTACCACACATTCTCAAGATATGAAACCAAAAAAAAAAGTATGTGGAAATAATCTTTAGCTTCCCTTCGAGAAGTCTTTATAATTATAAACTCAAACGTATGGGCCGATTTTTAGATATTAAATTAATAAAAAGATTACTTATTTTATGAATTTCCTCAAATGATGACGCTGTTTTCAAAAGTAGTATTTCTCCCCCGGAATGATTTCTTAACCTTCACTGGTTGTGTTGAGACTTTAATATCGCCCTTATTAATTAAGGAATGTCGTGAAATAGGTTTATTATGTATTTTGTTCAGCAATATATTCTTGATTAACACGACGTCTAGCAAACCATCAACCCTCTTTCTTACTTTCGTAATCTCTAAATTCAAGAGTGCAATCTCCTGTCTTTGCCTCTCATTTATTTTATCCAAGTTAGTAGTTTTCTTCTTCTCACTATTATATAAAGAATCGACTGTGATCAACGCCATTGAAAGTTCATAGATCTGTTGCTGTGTTTTCTTTTCCAGTTTAGCATATATATGTTTTTCATTCAGGAGTAACGCATCTAAGGCCGTTACCCTATCATCAGTTAAACAAACATCACTTAAGTTTGATACTGTATGGTCCTTGTGAGATTCAATCTCCTCTTTTTCACCTTCTGATTTAAACTTAATATACTCCGAAATCAAAGATTTATGATCGGACATCATTCTGTCACATTTTGATTTCAAATTATCAAATAAACCCCTAAATGTCTTATTACGTCTCTGAAACTGAATAATAAATTTATCATTTTCTTCACGCAATAATGCCAAGTCATGCGTGGAAGAGTTCACTTTACTTATCTGGTCATCCAGCTTCTGGTTCAAAGAGGTCACCTCATCCTCTAACTCTTTCTTCTGAATAAGATATTTTGTATTATCTGCTATCAACACAGCCACCTTATTATTCAATACAGCATTTTCAAAATCCATTGCTGACAACTTCTTCTCATACTGCATTTTCGACTGCTGTAGTTCATCACTAAGGGCCTTCTCCTTACCCGTATGCTCATTTATGGTTTTTTTCAACGCATCCAACTCAACAACATTACTGTCTTGAGTAGTTTGTTTACCTTCATCATAAAAAATAGTAGATAGTACTTTAGCAAGTCTCAGTGCTTTATCCCTTGAATCTTGATATCCCAAACGATATCGAGTATAGTCTATAAGCTAATAGCTCATATGAAGTAAAAAATGTTCTATGCACCAAATAAATGGAATCTCTTGCCCTCTTGGAGAAAATGGTCCAAAATATCCTTAGTAACTATATATATATATCCCTGAGTCAATCACTTTATATCCAATAAAGTATGGTTACTCAATATAACCAACTATAATACTCTCTTAATATTTGTTTTAAGTTCAACAACTATTTTTATTTTATAATAATATTATCTGTACCCACTAACATAAAGCATAAATAGTTATGCCATTTATTTATCTATGATGCTGAATTTATTTCATGCATCTATTAATCTCACTGATTAATTATGGGCATCTCCCACATTAACTATATTAATATATGATATATTTATAATATCTAATATATAGTTTCCTAATTCATCACCTCTGCATGGTGTGAATACCAAACAATTATTCAATAAACTTATCTTAATTCAATATTTAATTGTAATATTATGACCTTATGCCCTAGGCATCATATACAATGTGCCTCACTAATGTATTGGACCACTACTGCAATATGATGACATCACCAAAGTCATCATCTAATTTAATAAAAATTAATCAAATTAATTTGTTACCTCCCTAATACTTAATTTATAACATAATAATTATATTGTTAATTCATGAAATTAATAAATACAAGACAACTATAAACCACAGTTTTACATACAGTAGCACGATACAAAAGAGACACTTTCACTGAAATAAATGATTTTATGAACTAAGTAGAACAACAGGGAATGTTGAAAGGTCAAGGATAAACTAAGGCAAGATTATATATGAGTCCCAATTAAGATGGTTTGGCCATGTCTGCAGAATGGGAGAATATCGGCTACCACGACAAGCATGGGAAACAAAGAGCCAGGGATCCAGACCCCGAGGACGACCCAGAGTCCGCTGGGAGGACAACATTAGACAATCTTTGAAGGACCGAGGACTAGAATGGAACCAGGCCAGGAGGAAGACAGCCGATAGGATAGTCTGGCGCTCTCTCTTCCAAACATCTACACCTCACGGTAGAAGGGGAACGACTAAGTAAGTAGTAAGTAAGATTAAATATGTACACTGAGACTAATGACGTAACAATGGACTCGTAACGGTTATTACAATACATTTATGAACTAAGTAATAGATAGGTAAGTATGGACGGGATAGATTACGAACAATAATACAACAATAAATAAAATGAAACTGAGTACAGTAAAATACACCAGTTATTAACAGAACTGCACAACTAATACCAAATGTCAAGTAATTGCAAATGCAGGCGAAGTGGTCATCGGAAAATCATCAATAACTTTCTCTGCCAAAATGTAATTATCTGACTGCCTTACAGAACAATCAAAACTGATTAGATCGTCCGTAGAGACATGAAATCGGTTCCGATTCGCCTCCCAACCAACTTGCTAACAAGTAACAAATACAAATATAACGTATACAAATGATTGTAAATCGACATGCCTATATAAAGGCGAAATGGACTAATGACTGTTTAGTTAACCGACAAATGTTACATTAACTTATCTTTTTGTGCTCAGTTACCACCTCCGGTCAATGCCAGTATGCATCAACGGCATAGACAAGTGTCGTGAGTTGTTGTCCATAGCTTGCTAAAATGTTGTTCTTGAATAAATTCGTTTATCAGCTATGATTCAGTATTTTGAGTGAGGAAGACTGTGTCAACAGCTGCTATATTGCCCTTCAGCTTGGACGCAAAAAGTGATGACGTAGGTTTGACCTTCTAGTTGTTATGCGTATTGTGTCATACTTTTGCAAATCACGTGAGCATCTTGCGATCGTAAACAGTTCTTGGCGATATGAATGAGATTTTGTGACTTTATTGAAGAAAAATTGTTTCGTCCCTCACAATGGGCACCATTTCTTGTTGCCTTATAATTTCTTATCGTTTCATTTTATTCTCTTCCTCGATCCGTAACATTTCCTCTCTTGCTATTTTTCTATCCTCTTCTCGTTTCAATTCGGCCTTTCTTTCTCCTGCTTCAATGCTGCTTTCCTCTCTTCCTCTTCCTTCTTTATAAAAATTCACATAAAATATTCCACCGTTGCCATATCAATTCAGTAAGATACTTACTTAGTCAATAATTTAGTTATATATATGTGCAATAATGGATGAATATTCAATATCCACAATTATATTATTAACCCATTATTATGGTATAAATAAAGTATTAGGGAGGTAACAAATTAATTTGATTAATTTTCATTAAATTTTAATTAAATCTCTCTATCTACTCTTTGACTGTTGCTGCATTTAGAAGGTCAAGTGCCGATCGAATCGATACTGCATTTAGAGGGTCAAGTGCCGATCATTGTATAGAAGGACAAGTTCTGAAACTTCATTACTGCAACAGAAGCTCGATTTCCTTCGTCATGGCTGTTTATGGGAGCAGATGTCGATCAACGTTGGATCATTTATCCTCAGAATGCTGATCACAACCTGTTCTGCACCGTGCTGACGTTTGGACTTATAGAAATTAAGTGGCCTGTTTTGTTTGTGAACTGTGCCCTTATACTCTAACTGAGCCTTCTGTATCTTCACATACTTTTGTTATATGTTATATGTTTACATGTTACATGTTATTTGTATATTTATATGTTTATATTTCAGCGGGTTTCGGTTGGGTGGTGTCTTTCAGTAGAAGATACCACGTGACAGAGGTTTCTACTGTGGGCGTCTTCTTTAGGGACTGTGCACATTTCCTATTGTGAAATTTGCTAAGCGACAACTGTTGCTATATTTGTTTAGTTGTGACGAGCTGTGCTTTATTTTCGTCGTTTTTGTTCTGGATCGTCAAAATAAATGATGGAAACGTCCACAGCTGTTTAACACTTTTATGACTTCCCATGTCATATCTCATGTTTGTAGATCTGTGAAGCTACATCACATCTACCCTCACAACAAACAACCACAAACCAGACGAGACACCTTACACTTCAGCCTATAATATCCCTGGTGTCTATAGGGGTGGTACTTTACTTGGCTACAGTTTAGCAACGACTTTGGACTTATACCTGCAACGTCCATAGTGGCCAGTAACCATCATAAATCCATCCTTATCAATACACTCGCGTCTTTAATTATATAAATTCAAGAAGAACTCCCCGCGAGTTTATAGTTAAAACACACATATATACGTAGCAAAATCCAGTGAAATAAGATGAATGAACTAGACCACTGATCACTTTAACACAAATATATTATACCGTTTAGCACAGAATAGAATTCACTGCAATAAGTTGAAAATCCAGAGGGAATCAAACACAAGATGTCACTATAGCAAGTTCTTCTGTAAAGATCTGGCCGACGAGTGATAAAATGGCATTCTTCAGGGTCTGTACATATCTAACTGGAATGTAAGATGAGTGGGACATGTCAGAATCTAGCGCCTCTTAAGAGCTCAGGGGAAAAATCGAAATTCTAGCCGCCGTGCTAACAGAGGTGCCGCTCGACTAAAAGAGGGAGACCGCTCCTGGTTTCCGATCTCCGTTCGTTGCATCCACTCAATGATTCAACTCTCTGCGAGCGGTTCTGTGGTTCTAACTAGGATGTGAAATCGCTTCGTCCGTCTCTCCCGTTTCGCATGAGGATGTGAACTTCCCTTCGAGAAGCTAGCTTCGTCTTTTCTGAGACTCTCAGTGCTTTGATCGTAGCCGCTTCCTGGGGATTATCCTGCCTTGATCTCACGCCGCTTCCTCGTTTGATTCTGGCACCAACTCGCTGGACAGGCCCGAAGAAAGGTGTAGCAAAATGCTTGCGTGTAATCACTCTAGAAACAGGAGTGCTTCTCTGGCAACGACCCCCCCCACCCCTGGGCCGGCTTACTGACACAGGTAACGGGATAACTGCTATTAATCGCTCTCAGAGGTGGCCGTGGGCGTGATTTAACCTCCCATTAAAGGCCATGCGATCTCAAAATGCACAGAAGATAGCAGTCTACATATTAATGATCCAACGTGTTGACAATCCACGTAGAAATGCTGCATTGCTAATGAGTCCACGTTTGAAGAGTTCCGTTCTGATGAAAAATTTCAACAATATTTCAGGGGTACTGATGTTATTCAAGGGTCTTATCATCCAACACTTTCAGGGACGCTGAGTTGTCCGTCACAATCGTCCCCTCTTTTGAGACATGGAACTCGTTTTCATGTTTCATTCATGACAATGAAGCTGCCCTGATCGGTAGCTTTTGGATGATTGGTATGTTCGGCTACCACGACAAGCATGGGAAACAAAAAGCCAAGGATCCAGACCCCCAGGACGACCCAGAGTCCGCTGGGAGGACAACTGTTGCTGTCACTTTCAATGGAGTTTCAAACATCGATCTATTGGTCGTATATTTTTTCATCCTAGTTAGGTGAATAATTGGGTCTTTGCTTGCGATGTCAGGTTGATTTGGGGTTATCTCCCTTTTGGGTCATTGTGTTAAGTTCAAAGGTAAAACAGTTCGGGTGTGCCCATGCGCAGGGTTTTCTAAGCGCGGGGTTGAGTTGGACTTCCGGCAAGCCGTGAGGTGTCCTGGTTTTCTGTAGGGACGAGAGTCCATTGTGTTTTTTCGGGAAAATCTTCGAAGTGACTGCGATGGCAGTTTTCCCCAGTGAATCTCTGTGCGTTGGAATGACAGCAGAGTTCCTTGTTAGGTTCTGTGGACTCGGTTACAGGTAATACCGACTTTTTCCATTATTACGCTTTCGGTGGCAGAACATGTTAGAAGATTACCTAGTCTGTGAACTGCAACTCACCGGTCCTCCATTACAGAACATATATGTTGTGCTCAAGGTAGCCATCCAAGACTATTAGTCTTCATACCATCCAGAAATCCAGTGACGAAGATATATTGTGGGAGCCACAGATTGGCGGCATATTTATGTCCACATAAGCATTACTGCAGGGTTGATGGTAACCTGCTTATCAGCAGTACACAGCCGACGTCAGAACGAGGCCTGTGTTTTCGGCTATTATACTACAGCCTGATAATGTGCAATTGGCGGGGAATGCCAAGTTGTACCTATGTGTCAAGGTGATTAAGGTATCTGACGCGTTTAGTCAGAGAGATCAGGCGGCATTTTTGAACTGTCATTGAATAACATTATTATTGACCATGCACGAATATTGGAATGTTTACCAGCCCTTTTGAACGCCTGATGTATTATTATTATCGATTTCCGGTCAGCATGACCTTGTTTACAATGACTATTCCTGTTGATGCTACTATGTGTGTTATCGTCAATAAATGTTTTGAAACGTGCCTGCAGTGTTCAAGCATCCTTGACAACTGTATGTGAGTGTAGGGGTTGCAGTGTCTACATATATACGAGCCTAAACAAATTCGTGCCTTCATTCGCACCCACACTCAGTTCATCATACGCCAGCACTACACATCTAACAACATGTATACTGTCTTGGGCCAGTAATCACTTCAATAAGAGAAAAAGACAGTTACAACAACATTAGACAATCTTTGAAGGACCGAGGACTAGAATGGAACCAGGCCAGGAGGAAGACAGCCGATAGGATAGTCTGGCGCTCTCTCTTCCAAACCTCTACATCTCACGGTAGAAGGGGAACGACTAAGTAAGTAATGTATGTTCAACTTCGTCCTCTTCTTCCGTATTCCAGTTTCTACTTAAGAAGTCAGCTCCGACATTCTGCTTTCCTGGAATGTATTCTACTTTGAAGGAATAAACACTTAAAAGTAGTGCCCAAAGCATGATCCTTGCGATGAATTCCTTATTGGCACCAAGAAAAGCTAATGGAGCGTGATCTGTTTGCAACGTGAAAGAAGTTCCATACAGAAATTCATGATGGCGTCTGAAAAGAAGCAGCTTTATCCACCAGGCCAAACGATTTCGTAGACAAACCTCAGACCTGCCTGAAGTTAACAGCCCTCTAAAGTCTGTGCCAGAACAAACCCCTTGGAGAGAGGAGCATGGACTACCAGTACACATCCACACAAAAGTGAAAGGAATATTCGACAGGGATGAACAGAACAGCGTGCAACGTAGGACAGTCACTCTCAGTTTCCTGGATGATAAATACCCACAGGACCTCTGGGTCCGAGTATACACGGATGGGTCAGCACAGAATGCAGTAAAGAATGGAGGAGCAGGAGTGTACATAGAATACCCAAACAACACTAGGGATACGGTCAGAGTACCAACGGGGAAATTCTGTAACAACTATGATGCAGAAGTCCAGGCAATCAAGGTGGCAACTGAGAAACTACTGAACACCAATCTCGGTCCACAGCCTGTAGTATTCCTGACAGATGCAAGATCAGCACTCCAAGCACTTCAGTCCAGAAAATTGCCAGTTATACAGGCCCTACTTTCTGAACTGTGCAACCAGCGCAGGGTCGCCATGCAGTGGATACCGTCTCATTGTGGAATACCAGGAAACGAGAGAGCAGACGGACTGGCTAAAGAAGGTGCTGCAGACGAACAACCGGATGTACCAGTAACGTACCATCAGAAGAAAAAGATGATCAAATCTATCAGAAAGCCACCAACATCAACGCAGGATGACTACCAAGCTATGAACAGATCAGAACAAATAGTCATTCTGCGCCTCAGAACAGGACACAACCGCCTCCGCAGCCACATGTATACAAAATTCAAGATTGGCAATTCAGCCATGTGTACATGTGGACAGGCACCCCAGACAGCGGAGCACGTACTGCAAGATTGCCCCGAATATGATATATTGAGGCAAACCCACTGGCCCAGAGAAACAACACTGGAAGCAAAACTATATGGACCCCTGTATGAACTACAAAAGACAGTGAAGTTTATACAAGAAACAACATTGCAGATATAGACAATATATTTCAAGCGAACGAAAGAAGAAGAAGAAGCGAGACATTCTCTTTCAACAAAACTATAGTTGCGTTCAGCCTTGTTTAGTTTCCGACTGCCATACGCAACTGGGAATATCGTATTCGGGTCACTGTCCTCGGCTTGCAACAATGTTGACCCGATGCCTTGACCTGACGCGTCGACTCGCAATACGAAAGGTTTCTTAAAGTCAGGTAACCTCAGAATGGGGTATGCAGACAACTGACCTTTTAAAGTGCTGTACACGTGTTCGCACTTTTGGTCCCAAGTGACCTTATCAGGACACCCTTTCTTTGTGAGGTCGGTCAGAGGTGCTGTCAGTCCGTTGAAATTCTGGATGTATTTCTGATAATAAGCACATAGTGATAAAAAGGAACGTACGTCTTTCTTCGTTCGGGACCTTTTTGCTGCCACTATTTTCTCTACGTTCTTCTTAACAGGCCAACTGTATCCGTGAGAAATAGTATGTCCCAGGAAGTCTAGTTGTTCAAACCCGATGAGACATTTGCTCGGTCTGGCTGTGAGACCAGTTTCCTGTAGTCTCCTGAGGAGCATAGCAACCGTAGCAATATGTTCGTCAAAGGTCTTCGATGCAATTAAAATGTCATCCATGAAATTATGGATATGGGGACTTTGCAAAGGTTCTAAAAGCTTTCTCATCATCCTGGTGAAAACCCCTGGTGCATTATGCAATCCGAACGGCATCACATTAAATGTGTAATATCCTTCACTAGTGCTGAAAGCTAACAAGGGTTTAACTTCCTCCTTGACTGGTATTTGATAATAACCTTTACTGAGGTCAATTTTGGAGAAAATTCTTGCCTTGCTGAGCTTAGTCATCATCTCATCTCAACCCATAACCCGTCATGGGTCGTAGGGGTGCCATGGTGGAAGCATCAGCAGACAGGGTCCTCCACTGCTCTCTATTCTCAGCAATGCGTACAAGTGTGGAGAAACCGTGTCCTGCCCATTCTTTGATGTTATCAGCCCAGGATTTTCTTTGCCTTCCTCTTCTCCGTTTACCTTCGACTGTTCCCTGGAGGATCGTTTTCGAAAGGGAGTCATGACGAGTTACATGCCCAAACCAGCAAGCTTTCGACGTTTCACTATTGACAAAAGTGGTTCTTGATGGCCTGCATAGGTGTTTATCTTCTCTCTAACATAGACATTTGTTTTGTGCTCTTTATAGCAAATACGCAAAATTCTTCTATAACATTTATGCTCGAAAGCCTGAATCCTTCGCTCCGTATCTGCAGTGAGTGTCCAGCCCTCACACCCATACAAGAGAATAGATAATACAAGTGATTTGTATAATTTGATCTTCACAGGAAAACTGATGTTACTTTTCCAGATCACATTCAACCTTGTCATGGCAGCTGCGGCCATCTCAAGTCTTGTCTTGAATTCTTTATTTGATCTTCCATCACTATATATAGTGGACCCGAGATATTTAAAGGTGTTAACTTCTTCTAACGTTTGCCGATTTAACGTAATGTTGGTCGGAACATGTTTCTTATGGCTATTCACCAATATCTTGCTTTTTTCTATATTAATTTCCATCCCATATATTCTTGTTACTTTCTCCAGTCTAGAGGTAAGGTCTTGAAGTTCTGATTCTGTTCCAGCTATCAGATCAATATCATCAGCAAAACGTAGATTACACAGAGGTCGGCCTCCAATCGATATGGTTGATTTATAATCGTAGAGAGCCTCCTGCATAATATGTTCTAGATAAATGTTAAAGAGCACTGGTGACAGGATACATCCCTGGCGAACTCCTACAGTTGTTTTGAAAAATTCTCCAATGTCATTGCTTGCAAAAACAGCACTGCTTGCGTCCTTGTATAGTGCTTCAATGATATCTATGATGTTGGTATCAAAATTGAATTTTCTCATTATTTGCCATAAACCTTCATGCCAGACTCGATCGAAGGCTTTTGTGAAATCGATGAAGTTATGGTATAAATCACGTTGTTGCTGGAGATGTTTTTCGATCAGTAATCTAATATTGAAGATTTGTTCTGAGGTACTTCTTTTTGGTCTAAAGCCAGCCTGTTTCTCTGACAAGATTTCTTCTGATTTCTGTTTTATTCTGTTCAAAAGTATCCTTAACATCACCTTACTTGGATGACTAATAAGGCTAATGGTTCTGTAGTTCTTGCACATTTTTAGATTTCCTTTCTTTGGAAGCGGTATTACTAATGACTGCGTCCATTCTTTTGGCCATTTTTTGTACTCCATATCTTCTGGCAAATTGTTGTCATGATTTTTACTATATCTGGTCCTCCATATTTCAAGAGCTCTGCTGGTATATTATCCACACCCGGTGACTTCCCTCCTTTCATCGAACATATAGCCTCTTCCACTTCTTCCCGTAGTATTGCTGCATTTCCGAGTTCTCTGTTTTCGCACTTAATGTTGTTTAATATGCCTAAGTCAGTGTCAAGTTTACAGTTATATAATTCTTTACAATATTCTGTCCACCTTCTCATTACAGCTGTTTTTTCATTGAGCAGAGCCCCATTGCTATCTTCTATGACATAAGCGGTATAAGCTGAGCTTAGTGAACAACTCTGTAAAGTTTCTCTTCTTCTTTCCACTCTGTAAAGTGTCAGTCTGTATGCTCTGTAAGGAAGAGTGGTGTGTTGTTGAGATCAGGCGTGCCCCCAGTCTACCCAGCTGTAAATGGGTAACTCACCCTAGTCCTGAGTTAGGGAAGGCAAAGGCTCCAGGGGAAGCAGGCCCTAAACTTGGTCACTCCAACCGACGCAGGATGGTGTATGTATGAAGTAGAAGTGTAGAGTGTGATTACCGCGAATGGTGTACTGTTCGTGTGCTGACCAATATAACCACTCATACACATGTGTCTACAAGGCACCAATGCAGACTGCTGGAATCTTTGTTTACTCAATTTATTCAGACGTACACACTGGGACATACGAGTACATCATGGTATGTTGACATATCAATTTGTAGGTATACATAGCAGATCTGAAGTCATGACACATTCAGAAATAATAGGCAGTACATCAAAAGTTCAATGTCATGATATATTATGGCCGCATTCCCCTATCTGACTAAACGCGTCAGTGAAGGCAGATCGGTAAATAACTAAGGTTACTTGACGTCCATAGTTTGTAGCATATATTATGAAACCACGAAAGAGGGGGTTTCTAGCAAGATTGAGATCTCCCTGTCACTGTCCGATAATAGGATAAATAATCTGTTCTCTTGGCAGTGATCAAAACATATGATGACCGAAATCTAACATGGCCGCCTCCCTGAGTTGTCGTTCACTCATTCATAGGAAGGAGAATATAAGCCAGAGTTAATTTATAATGGGTATATAAATGATTTCATAAATGTTCCCATACAGCTCTACGATGATCAGGTTAATTCACGTAGCCATAACCGCTGTAGGAAAGTCTGTCATCTTTGTCGATACAAAACACGACCCTAGCGATACGAAGCACAATGTTCCATCTAGGTCGAATCGACATGAGATCATCAAAATAGGGTCTGGCAGTACATGGAGTCCGAATTATACATTGTACCGTACCTTAGGAGAGTCTCTAACATAAACTATAGTAGAGATACCATCTCCTTTAGAAGAAAACCACTTCCTGAATTATATTTCCTTAACAATCTACCAGCCCTTTGAAAAGTGCGTACCAGCCATTATCACGGTACATCGGAACTCATCACGACTTGTCAAGACAACTCATACTTCCGCTAGACCGGAATAATAAGAATCTAGTCCCGCCTACCCATCCAAAATATACAATATAGGACTGATTCTACTTGTACTAATAATATGTAATACATATGAATTCAGGCCATAAACATAATAAGCAAATTAATATATTTTCTGGCCCTAAAAAATAAGTACAAACGTAAGAGCAATCCATGCGCCGGATCAATATCAAGAACGATTACTCCTATAATCAAAAGTGTGAATCAAACATGGATTCTCTCGCTTTTACCATAGACAGCATTCTCATACACAAATGAATGAATGTCTATATTTTTCCCATATTAAATAGCCATATCGATTTTTGTAATATGTGCGTCAAAATATGCACGCAACAAACTCAAAAACAGTCTGGAGAGGTTGGGGCTGGAATTCCGTTACAGCGTTTAGCAACCGGTAATCTATACACAGCCGAACTTCCTTGTTAGGCTTCTGTGACAGCACTACACTTGAACTGTAAGGAGATGTCGACTTGCTGATAATTCCTGCCTGACGCAGCTTGTCTATTTCTCCGTGAAGTGCATCCGCTTTTGCGTACGGGATGGGGTAAACTCTGGTTCGAACAGGGGTCTCGTTTGTTAATTTCATATCAAATTCGATGAGATTTGTTCGACCATGTACATCCGTTAAGACTGCACTGTACTGCTTCAATAGCGCGCTGGATTCTGTTTGTTGTTCTGGTGAGAGATTGTCGCCGAACTTGACATCTTTAAAGGATTCTGTGGGTTGGTTGCAATGGATACTCCATGCAACCATCATCATCTTCCTCGTCTTCCGTTGCTACGGTGACAACCAGGAGATGCTCTGAGGATGGCACTGGTCTTTCCAGATATTTTTAAAGCAGATTTATGTGAAAGACTTTTTCCTTTCCTTTAATTGAGATCTTGTAATTGGTACGTGAGATTTTTTAAGGGCGGTAAACGGCCCTTGCCATCCGATGCGAAGTTTATTGCTTCCGGTTGGAAGTAGCAACAAAACTTTTCCCCTGGTTGGAGTTCTCTCTCTTTTGCAGCTTTATTGTATCTTCTAGCATGTTTAGCGCGGGCTTTCTTAAGGTTGGTTGTAGCTAGATCCGATCCTAGCTTTAACCGTTCCTTGAGCTCAGATACATATTTGCTTGCAGAGACGACTGTCTCGTCAGCCTTTTGGTCTGTCAGGGACCGAAGTAAGGCTTCTAGTGGCCCTTAATAGGTCTGCCAAATAAAAGTGTAGCTGGCGCGAATCCCTTAGACGCTTTGGGGACCTCTCTGTACGCGAATAAGGCAGCAGATATATATAGGTCCCAGTCTTCCGGTTTCTCCTGACCCAGCTTACGTAACATCACGGTGAGGCTGCCGTTAAAACGTTGCACGAGCCCATTTCATAGGGACTTGTGTGGATATGTTTGGCCCTCAAGATCTTAAAGATCTCCTCCATTAACAGGCTACAGAATTGGGATCCATTATCCATCAAGACTTGTTGAGGGAATCCCAACCATGTAAAAATTTGCACGAGGGCTGCTGCGACATGCTTGGAATCCGTGCATGTTAGCGGTATAGCTTCGGCCCATATGCAAGTGTCGACTAAGGTCAGGATGAACCTGTTCCTTCTTTTGGTCCTTTCCAGGGGTCCAATGATGTCGACAGCAACCCGTTCAAATGGAGTCCCTACTATTTGCATTTGCCCCATGGGTACTGGGGTGTCAAGTGCTTGGCTGCTACCCGTTGGCACTGGGCGCAGGATTTCACATACCTGATAATGTCAGAGTTCATTCCTGGCCACCAATAGTGGGTTTTTATTCGCTGAATAGTGGCGTTTTGTCCCATATGTCCGCTAAAGGGAAGAGAGTGCCCCATTTCTAAGATCTGGCTTCTGTACTGCGACGGTACTAGGAGCTGGTTATTCCCTGTATCAGGGTCGCCCGTTCTACGATACAATACGCCATCCTTAGAAAAGATGTCTCTGTAGTGTCTGGGGTCCTTGGCCATGGGCAGTTTTCTAAAGTAGGGCTCCAGAGTAGGGTCCTTTTGTTGCGCCTCCTTCAGTTCATTCAGCAACAAATTTGGCGCAGTCTCCCTCTCCTTCTTAGTTTGCCCTCTTGTGGTTACCGCTACCACAATCGGCTCCTTTGGTCTCCCAATAAACACATATCTACATCCCAGGATAACTGGGTAGATCGGATCATCCATTATGGCCGCTTTAATAACACCTGTGACAAAATCAGAGTGTATTTCTACCAGTGCGATAGGAAGCGTCCTGGGCGCATCACTCTTGAAAACTCCACTTAGTTTGACGGTTTCCTTTGTCTCCTGACCGGGCTTCACTAGGTGCCTAGCAACAATACAATCAAAACTTAATCCAGTGTCAAAAAGACAAGTAGTTGAGGTACCATTCAAAATTACAGTTCCTCGCGTTGAGGGTCGGTCCCCCTCAGGTTGAGAATCACTGACATTGACTCTACCTTGCGAGGCTGTATGCAAACATCCAATGCGATTAGGCCCGGTCTGTTTGCCCTGATCAGACGTTCCTGTTGTAGGTGTCTTTCCTGTTCCTTGACCTTGGTGGCCGCGCTGCCACGTAGGCCTGGTGGGTTGATCAGAATTGTTGTTTGGGGATATCGGGTTTTGTAGAATTTCGATTTTTCCTGGGGAGGTCTCTGATTATTAGTTTCTCGTTGGTTATACTGGTGAGAGGAGTTGGAGGAATAGGATGACTGCTCTAGATTTTGTTTTCGAGATGCCTCATCTGTGGGTTTACGTTTACTGCTGGGAAGTTCGGCCATTGCATTGGTATAGCGTTCTGCCTTGTTGAGGATGTCCTCAAGCATGACTGCGCTCTGTTCAGCCAAAAATCGACGGTTTTCGTTTGACAAAGTTGACTTAATCTGTTCCACAAGAACAAGTTCAAGAAGTCCCTCATATGTAAGAGGTAGTTCTGATAATTCAATGCACTTTGTCAAATAGCCCGTGAGACGTGAAGAGAACTGGGGAAAAGTTTCCGTGCTCTCTTTTCGGCTGTTTCTGAACATTTGCAGAAATTGTCGGGCGGTCATCTCAAACCGCTCTAGCAAGGCCTTCTTTAGCATGTCGTAATGATGTTAGTTTTTCCCAGCTTTGTGTACACGTCATAAGCATTACCTTTTAGTGACGTTGAGAGTTTAAGTGACCAACGAGAACTCTCTAACCCATACAGATTTGCGAGCCTCTCGAGTTTTTCTAGGAAGGTGTCAATTTTCTCATTGGGGCTAGGGAAGGACTCTAAAGTAAAAGACATCGCAGTTAATTGGGCAGATTGAGTGCTAGAAAGATCCGTTGACTGAGACTGTGGTGAAGACGGCTATCCATTATTTGAAGTAGAGGCACCCCGACTCTCTAAAGCCTTAAGCGCCAATTCGTGCTGTCTCTCCCTCTCTCTCTCTCTCTCTTTCCCTGCGAGCTTCCATCTCTGCCTCAATCTTCTTGTGTTCCAATTGACGTTCCTCCGCTTCTTTCGTCCTAGCTTCTGCCCTCTCTTGTGCTTCCATCTTCTCTGCTTTTTCTTGTGCTTCTTTCTTCTCTGCTCTCTTTTGCTCCTCGTCATACCTTTCATGTTCCTGCTTTACAAAAGAGTTCGCTGCTTCGCCCTCTAATCCTGATTTCTTCGCCTCCAGTCTTAACATGGATCTCATCTTTATTTTTTCTGCCATGTCAAAGAACTGTATGCTTCTACTCCTAGAGAATAGTAAGAAGAAAACAAGAAGGGAAAAAACGCAAAACCAGTACGAGAAAAATGCAAAGTAAAAATTACTTGTGTCCTCCTACCTTGTAATGTGTTAACTTATCGCTGCTATTATCAGGCACTTAAGACTCTTCACTCTTACTATACGTGAGCTAAATTCGCGTTTTTACGCGCTAGTTTAGCTATCATTACCGTCGAGCGCCACTTCACGGGGCGAGCCATAAAATTGGTTCTAAACCCGCGCCTCTTCACGGGGCTTGCCGGATAGTAAGAGTTAATGCAGGCGACTATGCCACGTTAATGGTAAGTTTAAACACTAGTAAAAAATCTACTTTTACTAATAGTAGAGAAAATTTATATTAAACAATTTAAAAGAAAAAAACTTGTTCCCTAAATTTTAATTCGCCGTCAACAAAACTCCGCCACTGAAGTCAGTTATGAGATGAGACGTTGTTAGCTTAATTTTTAAAAATCAGATTGATCCGTCTTCAGCTTAGCTCAACTCAAAAGCTTCAAAAATCTTTGTGATTGTTTACCAATCACGCAATCCCAGCAAATCTTATAAAAAAATTGTTCCCAATATTTCTGCCAGAGAAAGATTTTAAGTACCAAATATTTTGTTACCTGCAACTTCCTACTGCTGTGGAAAGAAGAAATCCTGTAAAAATGTTGTGTGGTCGACCCAAATACTAAAAGGCGTTGTCTAGGGGTGTAATTTTTTTTAAATATTATTCCCTAACTTCACAAAAGACAACTCACTCACACTCTATCTAGTAATTTCTAGATTAAGTATCAGACTCAAAATTCTAGGAGAGCGACCTATTTTATGCGATTGCATCAAATGTAGCTCAACATTCAGGACCATTTATTGTCGTAAATTTATTTGAGAGAATTTTATGAACTAGTGGTCCCGTTTAGAGTGTAGAGTGATGGTGAAAGCTCTGTGATAGAATAGGGTTAGAAAGTAAATAGTTGATTAACAGCTGTGCTGGGAAGAGCCAGGACAGACTTATTTACGACAACCTCTTCTCTCTATCTACTCTTTGACTCACCTGGCTAACTTATTAGTTGTCACTTACCAAACACACATGCGCTCACACCGATTTGGTGCTTCTAACACACGGACGCACGTGAATACAAACTAAGAATATAACAGATATGGGGTAATTGTGGGCTTGGGCCTTCCAACCCACACACAGAACTGAAAGTTATACTATGTTTATTTATTATTAATAATCAAATCACAACATTTATCAGTTTACAGGCACAAAATCATCAGTTTACAGAAAATACGAATAACACTGACAAGATGGGGGGGGGGGGTTGTGAAGATTGATATTCAATATGCCCTTCCCTCTTGTACAGACAAATGAAAGGAACCCAGTCCAAAAGACAGGTAGTTAACAGAAATAGATAAGTTAACCCAACAGTAGATTAATCTATCCTGAAAAGAGGGATTAGGAAACTAGTCCTATTATCCTTAACGGGTTTACCTTCTACTAAGCAGATTCGGAAGGGGAAATAACAGAGTTAATGAATCCTACTTATAAAGTGAATTATACAAGGAATAAAATAACAAGATGTCTACCAGGTACAGCAATTAAAAATAGTTGCACATAAATCTCATTTAGTCATGCACTCTCGTGCTAGCCAACACACAAACACTCACACACACTTACCGATCTGGAAATCAGGCACTCCATAGAATTATACAAACATCGTTTAAACACTTGACATATGAAAGTGTCTTTTACTTCGGTGTACGGCCCCAGATTTTGCGAGGTTGGCTGGTAGCACCTAATCTCACTTATCGCCGGACGGGAAGTCTAAGTGTTCTTGTGTTTTATGATATAAAAGAGTCTATGGGATGGCACTGTCACAGTTAGATACGGGTGTTGGAATGATGTGGTCTTTTTGGTTTCGCCGCTGGTGGTGAAAACTTCTTGAGTGTGATGGCAACAACTGGCCAGTGGGGTATGTTTTAAATCCAGTGAGAAAAAACTATGCACAGTTATTGTTCAGGAAAATAGATGTTCTCTCACTCTCAGTGGAGCACAAAATAATATAAATGGCTCTGGCAAATGCTCTTCTCCATTTAAATTTAATCTAATTGATGATGTGTTAAATCTGTCTTTGGGTGTGCTTTCTTTCTTGAAATTTTAGATAGCTTAATCCCAACATAGGATTGCCTCAAAGATAAAAATTTAACCAGTCTCATCAAATGTCTGGAGTTGTTAAGAACTCAGTCTGGCAGGACTCGATACAATGGTGGTTGCTTTTTTTCTGGGATCGCAAAGGTAACGATCACCCTAGATAAAAGATAGAAAACATGTAATTCACACCGAAAATCAAATAACATTCTAAAGCGCGATAAATTTACAGTTAACTATTTATACACTCGCGTCTTTAATCATATAAATTCAAGAAGAACTCCCCACGAGTTTAATAGTTAAACCACACATATATACGTAGCACGTAACTCAATTAAATTTAGTTATAAATTCCTTCGCGTCTTTAAATGTTACTTTAAGCATTTAGGTATCGATTATCTTTGGAAATAATATAATAGATATGTTCTTAAATTTTCAACTGGAAACTATTGGAGATAGGTTTACTTTAATAGCTTTAAATTAATCGCAAAATCCAGCGAAATAAGATGAATGAACTAGACCACTGATCACTTTAAAACAAATATATTATACCGTTTAGCACAGAATAGAATTCACTGCAATAAGTTGAAAATCCAGATGGAATCAAACACAAGATGTCACTATAGCAAGTTCTTCTGTAAAGATCTGGCCGACGAGTAATAAAATGGCATTCTTCAGGGTCTGTATATATCTAACTGGAATGTAAAATGAGTGGGACATGTCAGAATCTAGCGCCTCTTAAGAGCTCAGGGGAAAAATCGAAATTCTAGCCGCCGTGCTAACAGAGGTGCCGCTCGACTAAAAGAGGGAGACCGCTCCTGGTTTTCGATCTCCGTTCGTTGCATCCGCTCAATGATTCAACTCTCTGCGAGCGGTTCTGTGGTTCTGACTAGGATGTGAAATCGCTTCGTCCGTCTCTCCCGTTTCGCATGAGGATGTGAACTTCCCTTCGAGAAGCTGGCTTCGCCTCTTCTGAGACTCTCAGTGCTTTGATCGTAGCCGCTTTCTGGGGATCATCCTGCCTTGATCTCACGCCGCTTCTTCGTTTGATTCTGGCACCACCCCGCTGGGCAGGCCCGAAGAAAGGTGTAGCAAAATGCTTGCTTGTAAACGCTCTAGAAACAGGAGTGCTCCTCTGGCAACGCCCCCCTGGGCCGGGTTACTGGCACAGGTAACGGAATAACTGCTATTAATCGCCCTCAGAGGTGGCCGTTGGCGTGATTTAACCTCCCATTAAAGGCCATGCGATCTCAAAATGCACAGAAGATAGCAGTCTACATATTAATGATCCAACGTGTTGACAATCCACGTAGAAATGCTGCATTGCTAATGAGCCCACGTTTGAAGAGTTCCGTTCTGATGAAAAATGTCAACAATATTTCAGGGGTACTGATGTTATTAAAGGGTCCTATCATCCAACACTTTCAGGGACGCTGAGTTGTCCGTCACATGCAATACCTGAAAACTGCGATACTTACAAATCAGTTGACGTTTTTTGGATCCATCAGTGGTTGTCAATTAGCCTACATAATTTATAAATTCACTAGAACCACCAGGACTACCTCCTCAATGACTTCAGCTAAAAGTAGGAGCACCAATCATGCTTCTACGTAACTTAGACCAGCCTCGACTTTGCAGAGGCACAAGACATGTGGTTAAAATAAAAATTTATGTCTCACGTCATCGAGGCTACTAATTTGTACTGTATGTGACAAGAGAGAAGATGTTTTTATTCCACGTATATCCCTCATACCATCTGACATGCCCTTATGATTTAAGACGCTTTAATTTCTTGTCCGGCTGAGTTTTGCCCAGGCGATTGGGAAGTCTTAAGAACAAACATTAACTGTTGCTGGCTTACAACTGGAGGAGTCTTGCTTTTCCCATGAACAATTGAATCTAGGATGTTCAAGAGTTAGAAGTCCACATAATCTTTTTTGTTTATGTCCCTACTGGAAAGACGCGCATTATTATGTATACTGAGGTGTTCAGTAACAATGTTAATTATTTATAATTATGTACATGTATCTTTCACGACAAATATGGGAAACCAAGAGCCATATCTCCAGGACGACCCGGAGTTCGCTGGGAGGACAACATCAGACAACTCTGAAGGACCGAGGACTAGAATAGCACCAGGCCTGGAGGATGGCAGCCGATAGGATAGTATGGCGGTCTTTCTGACAAGCCTTTACACCCCACGGTAGAAGAGGAACGACTAAGTAAGTAGGTAGGTATCTTTCTGAGAAACTCTGAATATGCACTGATAGGAATTCAGAACAATTTAGCCAATTCTTATTTATCTTTTTTTAACTGGTGTGAAACCATATTAAATGTCTGATTACTTCTCAACCCGGGTAACGCCGGGTCTCTCTGCTACTTTTCGATATTTTACTAACCTTATCCTTATCTCTCTGCTTTCTGTCGGTTAAGAGTTCACAAAACTCTTAGTTCAGTTTAAAAAGAAACAAACAAACAAAATTACCCTTATCTTTAAAGTACCTGCTAATGGATAAACGTGATTTTCTGTGTCATTGCTCTTACAATGTCCACCATTAACGCTCCAAGCAGAATTGTAATCAGGGAAAATCATATTGCCAATGTAATTTGCTGCCCCTAGTACAGGGGTTCTAAACTTGCCTTGTGTCGTGGACCCTTTGATTGTCCAGTGAAGGCGACAGGCCCCTTTGAATGTTCGGTGAAGTCTATGGACCCCTTTGATTGTCAGGGGAAGGTTACTGGCTCCTTTGATTGTCAGGGGAAGGTTACTGGCTCCTTTGATATTCAGGGGAAGGTTACTGGCTCCTTTGATTGTCAGGGGAAGGTTACTAGCTACTTTGATTGTCAGGAGAATTCTTACTAACTCCTTTAATTGTCAGAAGAATGTTACAACCTCCTTTGATTGTCAGGGGAATGTTACTAACTCCTTTGATTGTCAGAGGAATGTTACCAACTACCTTGATTGTCAGAGGAATGTTACCAACTCCTTTGATTGTCAGAGGAATATTACAAACTCCTTTCATTGTCAGATGAATGTTACCAACTCCTTTGATTGTAAGAGGAATGTTACCAACTTCTTTGATTGTCAGAAGAATTTTACAAACTCCTTTGATTGTCAGAGAAATGTTACCAACTCCTTTGATTGTAAGAAGAATGTTACAAACTTCTTTGATTGTCAGAAGAATGTTACCAACTCCTTTGGTTGTCAGATGAATGTTACCAACTCATTTGATAGTCAGGGGAATGTTACCAACTCCTTTGATTGGCAGGGGAATGATGCTAACTCCTTTGATTGTCAGAGTGTTAGACCGTTTTTCTGGGTCTCAACAGATGACTTACCCAATCTTTGATTGTGCAACTTCTTTGATTGTCAAGAGAGAATGTTAATACGTTACAAACCTCTTTGATTGTCAGATGAATGTTACCAACTCATTTGATAGTCAGGGGAATGTTACCAAATTGGCAGGGGAATGAAACTTTCAACATAAGTTCAACAGGTAATGATGCAAACTTCAGGCATGTCAACCAAGGCCTGCTGTGAATTGAAGTAAACTGTAAGGCGGGTGGTACAGTTTAACATTATTTATTTTACGGTATAAGTTCAACGATACGATACAATGTTCTTGACGGAGACAATCAACATGGATGCATAGTAATGATACGCTGACGAAAATTAGGTACATCTATGATGGTGGTTAGGTATTGCGGTAGATCCCTTTCAAACATCTTCCTTATATTCATGTAACAAGAATCCAATAATGTTCATGCTAAGTTTGAAACAGTAAGATATAAATGTCCGTTGACCTTGTCTGAGGACATCCAACTAAGTACGTATTCCCATATCACTGAATCCCGCATTCATCCAAACAAAAGACTGTCTTGATCCAAGACTTCATTCCTAGCACGTAGGTTCAAAATATAATATCAATGGCGTAAACATGAAGCTACATCTGGGTTAGTATTTGGGTTTTTACTAACCTCTCCACAAACTCATGCCACGACCTTGGCATGGGCACAACGGCATTTTATACATAAATTATAAATCCAATAACTTGCTTCCCTCGTAGGAATTCTTCGTCTACGATAGATTATAGAGGCTCATAGTTCCTTTTGATCCATTCTAGGAATATCATAACAGGATGATATTCCCGCTAGATTCTCTCAAGGAGTCGCCTAAAATTACAGGTTTGAATATGCTAATCATACAATATGACGGGGCGACAACTTACATATTACTCCCAATATTGGCTTCGACCTGAAGACCAATATTGTAACAAACGAATGGCTTCCACAATCTTGCCATGATACACAAAATACTCCACGGACATATCGTCCGGACTGCCCCTTTCAGATGATGACGTAGGACTCTGTTCTCCAATTAGATTACCCGTGCGTACCGAGTAACACATACTCTACATTGTGCACGTCGGTGCGTGAGCAAATCGAACGCACAAATAATATAACTATATCACGACTGGTGCGTACATTAGCAGGACCGAACGACTACCCCCATAGGTAAAAACGTACGCAACAGCTCCCTTATCACCGGCCCTTAAAAAAAATTAATTCTATTAATTTTTTTTAACTAAGTACCAAAGAGAGGTGAGTCAAAACTACATCGATATCTATTAACATAAATCAAAGTCATAATGTTATACAATATTATGAAAATGAATATGAAAATGGGAATCAATATAACTTAATGAAAGTATGCATTAAAGCACACATCCACAATCGACCTACTTTGGAACGATGTGGTAAAATACGAAGTAAAAGAAAGTTGCAAACCATAAAGATGATAAAAACATTCAACTGAATTTTCAAAACAAACATGTGATTTCAAAATGAAAATGAGTAGCAACGATGATGATAATCAATGACAAGAGAATCAAAATAATGATAATAAAACATGCAAAGTGAAACAAAGCATAATTAAACACGTTAAGAAACAACACCCGTAATGGTTCTAACACTAGAATGGTGGACTAGTTATCTAAAAGTTGAGAGATCAAGCACCATGAGAGGTAAATATAAGTACACAGAGACACTTACAACTATTCAAGTTAGTTAATGTGTACTCTACAATTAATTAAGTAGCTTAAATAGATTTTTTTCTACTTACTGTAGTTCATAATTATCAACACATAACTGATTACTAATTTATTTAAGTAAATGCAATTTTACTGAGTGTTAATGTTCCATTAAAAGTAGTTAATATTCGACAAGAATATGTTCTTAATGTTCCATGTGCGATGCAAAGATATTCTCAAACACAATATGTAGTGTAACATGTTCCATACGAATATTGATTATCCATATATCAATATAACAATGTTACCGTACTAATAAAATGTTACTACACAAGAAGTCATGTTATAATCCAAAAGTAAGCATATTCCGGAATTATGCTGGTACAAATGAATCTGTTCCATACAAAGTATGTATAGAGGTTCAATAATTGATAATGTACGCAGTTCCTCTTATTATATTTGATTGATTATCTGTTAGGACGTCTCAACATCCGGAAGTGATTTAGGTTCGACAAGTTCGTTTGGGCATCTCGACAGACAGTCCGCAAACACATTTTTCACTCCAGGAATTGCACGAATTTCAAAGTTAAATGGTTGGAGAGCGATAGCGTATCTAGTTGACTTTGAAGATTTCACGTCCTTAGTGTTCAATGCTGTGAGAGCCTTTTGATCAGTTTCCACTACAAAGTGTGAGCCAAGTAAATAACGTTCCAGTTTTGTGATAGACCATACGCGCGCTAATAACTCTTTATCGAGAACGGAGTATTTCATTTCACTCGTCGTCAGTTTCCTCGAAACGTACATAACTGAAAATAAGGTGCCTGAATATTCCTGCATCAAGACTGCAGCAATTGCCTAAGAAGATGCGTCACTGCGAAGAATAAACGTGAGATCTTTGTTAGGCAACCTCAAAAAAGGTTCATTTGAAAAAATTTTTTTTATATAATCTAACGCGATTTGAAGTTCGTTAGTCCACTGTATTACATTAGCTGTACCTTTTCTCAGTAAAGAAGAAAAAGGTGTAGTTATAGTAGACAAATGAGGGATGAATTTAGAATAGAACTGTATTAGTCCTAAAAGAGATCTAACTTGTTTTTTTTTTGTCTTAGGTGCTGAGATGTTTAAGATTTTCGAGACATTACTGTCTTCTGTATACATTAAACCCCGACCTATACGATGACCCAAAAAGGAGATGTCATGAAAATCGACAAATGCCTTTGAAGGTTTCGCTGTTAAGTTATAATCCCGTAAAGTAGAAAGTAAAGCTTTTAATCCATGAATATGTTCATCCCAAGAGTTACTGAAAAGACAGGTGTCATCTATGTAAGTAATGACATCGGGACGATGAGACAGCACGCGACGCATCATGCGTACAAAGGTAGCTGGCGCATTCATTAATCCGAATGGCATAAAATTACATTGGAAAAGTCCCCGTGGCGTCGAGAAAGCGGTGAATGGCTTTGCTTTCGGTGTGAGTGGCACTTGCCAGTAACCCTTTGAGAGGTCAAATTTCGAAAAAAATGTAGCATGGGATAATTTCTCCAATAAGTCATTGTTGCGCTAAACTTGTCGCAACTTATTCTTATTTAATGCATGGGAAGTAACTCAAGGAATTGTAGTCACTTCTTATTTCTACTAGTTGTCTAATCGTGTGACAATAGTCTGATAGTATAGTTGCCGATAGTTGTGTGAACGATTTTGAGTCACGTCCATATATGGAGCGCTCAGATCGTCAGTTCTTAGAAAACAGTTGGCAATCGCAATGTTTCAAGATTCATTTCCTTTTATGGTTCGAGTCTTTAGTCGAACATCGTAGAACATTCTTCGTTTCGTAAGTTTAGCTTAGTTGTATTCGATTCGCGTGTTCTGCGCATGTCTCTGTTTGTGGCATTGTTTAAAGGATTTCCGCCCAGGAGTCTGAGCAGAGATGCTGGTAAGGCGAGACGTAGCGATGTGCTAGTTTTCGCTTAGTTTATTCAGGAAGGAGTCCTCATCATTGTAGTTCCTTTCTTGAGATGATATATCTCTATGTTATTTCAAATGCCTGGAGGCATATGTGATTTATGTGATTTAATTCCTGATGAACAGGTAACTGAATCCTTTTTAGCTGAGTAACTTTATCGCCATCTTGTGATGTTGACTTTTGCTTAGCCTGCCTTATTATAAAGTCTATATTATGACAAGTTTGCTCAGCTCACGATCCACTTATATTGTCACGAATCGATTGATGCCTGTCCTACGGACTATTTGCTTCCTGAACTTTATTGATGGATCTAGGTTTGATACCTTTGCTGTTTGAGGAACATAGAGGACGATAATGTGACGCTCAAAAGACATGCCTGTCTTGTTGAGGTCAAATATAGGAGATTAGATTTAATCTCCCAGTTGATATCTACTAGCTCTTATGGAAAGGGGAAGTTTACTACCTGACTACATGTACAGCTGTTTACGATATCCTAAAAGGCATTTGATGTACATTATTATGATGCTGTCTGCTGTGCCTGTTGAATCGACTACTTCGATGATACAATGACTGTTGTACTATACCTGTGATGTTTTCTGCATAACGATGTCCATGCATCTTGTCATTGTGGCGTACACAATATATATTGCCAAAAACCATCACTGCTGTTTAAAGCTTTATTGACTTTTCACATCGTGAGTTAACGTGACGTCATTGTGTGGATTGCCTTGTTTGTAATGCTCACTGTTTGAATACACATCTGTATCCTTACATCACACACTTAAACCAGACTAAAGACACCATGTTACTACGCCTCATCATCTCTGGTGTCTGAGGGTGGCACACTACTCTGCAAAGGCCGGTATTATAATACCTTTGGAAAACAGATGAAATACAACACCCTCAACGTTGTGTGGCAAATGTGACATCCTCCACGGAACATTTATACACAACACACATAATGCTACGCAACAGTCATCTAAGAGAGGTAACGGTTCCGCATCAAATTTTGTAACTTTGTTTAATTTCCTGTAATCTACGCAAAGACGAATATTGTTGTCTTTCTTTCTAATAATCACCATAGAAGAAGAGTATGGTGATGAAGATGGTTCAATTATATTTAATTGAAGCATCTCATCCAATTCCTTATCAACCTTATCACGAAAGTGTAAAGGGATAGGATATGGGCGCACTCGAATAGGCGTATCGTCAGTCAGAATAATGTCATGTTGGATGACTGACGTATGACCTGGGATGTCAGTGAGGACATCCTCATACGAGTGTAGAATATTAGAGACTTGCTGACGTTGATCAGCCGAAAGAGTAGATGAAATAGTAACATCATTCCAATTCTCAGTGGAATGAAGTGGTACAACTGGTATTGGCAGTTGTACATCATCGAAAGAAGATTCTTCTTCTTGGATGACTGACAAACTAGAATAGTGTTGAATAGGATGTGTAGGATCGTTAGTTGCTTGGAACACTGACTGTAGATAATCAGGACGTGAGTAATACTCCTTCAACATATTAATGTGGAAATGTTTTATGTTTACCATTAACATCAACGATGTAGTCAACATCGGATATTCTTGAGATGATCCTGAAAGGACCTCTCCAAGTAATTAATAGACGATTGTTATGAGCAGGTAGTAAGACAAAAGCTTCGTCACCAGGAATAAGCTGGCGAAGACGTCTATACTTGTTTGCAAATAGACGAGCTTTTTCTTTGGCTTGTTCGGATGATGCAGTAGCTAGTCTACAAGCATCTATGATTCTCTTTCTCAGAGAGATCACATACTCATAAGAGGATTGAGTTTCCTCTTCAATATTCTCTTCAACCAATAAGTCGTGGATTAACGACATCGGTTCACGTGGTTGCATGCCAAAAACAAGCTGGAATGGAGAAAATCCCGTGGCTTGATTTTGCACCTCGCGATACGCGAAGAGAGCGGCGGGTAGGACCCGGTCCCAATCCTGAGGGTGATCTTGGGTCATCTTACCCAACAACTGCTTGAGTCCTATTTTGACGCTCAATTAACCCATTGGACATGGCATGGTAAATTGAACTAAGAGATCTGTCTATACCTAATGTCTTCATAACTTGAGACATGGATTCAGAAATGAACTGAACCCCATGATCCGATAAGATCTTACGCGGAAAACCAATGCGTGAGAAGATTAACATCAACGCCTCTGCTACACTGGCAGATGAGGTGTTCTTCAGAGGGATGGCATCAGGCCAACGAGTGCACATATCAATGCAAGTAAGGATATGCGTATGTCCTCTGGCAGATGGAAGCATCGGACCAATAATGTCGATAGCCATTTTATCAAATGGTCTAATCGGGATGTCCGCAGCTTGAATAGGAGCCGCATGAAATGGACCCCGTACTTTAACTTCCTGACATATCAAACATGAACGACAATAGAGAGTAATATCTCTATGAACGCCCGGCCAGTAGAATGCAGAAAGCACTCTGGATTTGGTACGTGAAAAAACCCATATGGCCCGCGCATTGCGAGTCATGAGCATGTCGAAATATTCGCGATCTCATAGAAGACGGGACTAGAATCTGAGAACATAAGGATGAATCCTTTTCCCGTATCAATCTAACTAAAATCCCATTTTTAAGAATAAAGTCATGTCTAGATTTTGCAAGTTTGTTGCTGGTATTCTTTTTGTTCACATACTGAAAATTTTTTTTTAATGAATCATCATTCTTTTGTAAAGTTGCAAACGACTCCCGTGAAATAGGAGCATCGTCATCACAAGTGGTATGAACTGTAGGTTCATATGGTGTATCATGCGACATAATAGTAGCTTGCGCTCTAGTCACTACTGCATTTGCAGCCTGAAAATGTCGCTCTTCCCATGCAGCAATTTGCTGTGGTGTACACTCTGTTATACCATGTATACGACCCAATATGACATCACAAATTGGATTCGGAAGAAGACAGGCGTGGATCTTTCCTGAAAAAAATGGTGTATTTAAATTAATAATGGCTGTGGGAAATGTTTCCACGGTACCACCAAAAGTCACACACTTCACAACGTTGCCCGTAGCGCAACTTGGGTTGATCAGCGAAGTCCGTACGCCGACCGTGGTACAACCTGAATCAAATAAAAGAGAGCAAGGAATGGCATTGACAAATCCTCTGCTAAACTTAAGAGACCCCTGTCCCTGGTGTACCGACGCAGAAGTGGCCGTGCAGACCGCAGGTAGGCTAGGTAAAATGTGTCCGCAGCGCAGCGTCGTGATCGCCTTGGGCTGGAAAAGAGTCGAGCATTCTGAACAATCTTTCACCTGGTTACAATCAAGAGAACAAGATAAAGCATTATGAGTTTCAGTTCCTTTCCCCTGTTCATTGTTAGCTTGTGTATCACTTAAAGCGACATTAGAATGTCTACGTGTCTGGCTCGACGATCTATCTCTTCGTCGCGATCTGTTCTGATTATTTGCATTAAAATTGCCACCTTTGTCATTTCTGCTTGAGTTAAAATTTGGATGAGTACGATAATTAGTATAATTACCATTATGATGTTGGTTAAATGTTTTATTCCACGAACCTTGTCCATTTTGTGGGCCCTGAGATTTTGATCGCCAGTTTTGTTTATTATAATTTCCTTGATTATATTTAAAATTATTGTTACCAAAATCTCGCGATCTATGAGCTTGGTTCCAAGAAACATTAAATGGAGCAGATTGTTGAAATTGCTTCCCCTGATAAAAGTTACCATTGTTAAAATTGTCATTATTTCCCTTATTGAAGTATCTGTCGTTACTCAATGAACGATTTCGTGGGAAATTATTTTGTTGTACGGCAAAAGCAAGTGGCAATTTACTTTTAATTTGTGCATTACTTAGATCCATGGATGTGTGAGCAGTGCAGAAATTTTTAGAATGTTCTTCAAGATCTTTCATAGATAAAGGTTTCCGTTCGTGCAAAAATGCAAGAAACGCAGGATTTACTGACGATAGCACCTTATCGCGCAGTAGTAAATCAAAAAGACCTTCATACGACTTTTCTATCTTGGACAATTCGATCCATCTTTCTAAAGTTAGCCGTATTTGGGAAAGAAAATCACTAAAATTTCTAGATGATTGCGGTAGCAATGTTCGAAAACGTAATCGATATTCATCTTCCGTCATTTGGAATTTTTTAAGAAGAGAAGCTCTAAGAGCGTCGTAATCATTTTTATCATTAGTACAGGTGGTATGATAAACCGCTAAAGCATCCCCAGTAAGCAATCTGGATAAATATGTACAATATAGTGCTTTATCCACGTTATAAGACCTGCAAGTGGCCTCAAATCTGTCTAAAAAAAATATTACTTCGTCAGATGGGGGATTAAATTTTGGTAATTTAAGGTGAACTTCCTTAAAGTTATCATGTCTGACTGACGCATGGCCTTCAAAAGTTCTCTGAGAATTAGCTTCTTGAGTTAACCTAATTTTATCATATTCTACATGATATATATAGAATATACATATATGTTTTAATCTTCCTGTGCCTCAATCTTCTGGGACATGAATTGTCAAAATCATGAAATTTTTTATTCACAGGATATAAATAAATATGTTGGAACTATGTCCATTACTGGTAACACAAAATATCACTGAATTTGGAACCCCAGTATTTTTTCAATGCTTGATATTATCACTAGCCTGCTATTGCAAGATCTGTTGTTTACATCATTCCCAGGAATAGAGTTATATGTTGTGGATTGTTTTTTTATTTTATACTTTAAACTTGAATGAGCTATCAAGTGCCTCCACTGAAGCACTTAACTTATGAATATGGATGATGCTGTTGGCTCTTGAACACTTCAGTTCACCACAAGGTTATGCCTTCTGGGTGCAGATAAGGGCGTAGCTCAAGGTTTAAGATAAGCATCCGATCCCACATAGTCTGTCATCTCCAGGATACAGCAACATATTTTTACTGGCAATATGACCTGTAAGAAGAAGGAAAATTTCCTCCCCTATAAGGCCTGTCTATAACAATTCCACAACTAATCGATGTTAATCTTACCTGGGTCAGCCCATTGTGCTGACAAATTTGCACCAGATCTTAATTTCCATCTTCTGCAATCAGGGCTTGGTATTCACTCTTGTTTTCAAATAACTTCAAAGGCACTGTCCCTTCAGCATTGTTTGTCTTCCATACGATCAGTAGGGGTGCCCAAATGTCTTGTGGCCTGTTAATTTTTTCTTTCAATACATCTATGTATGATGTCAGATGTTATCTGAACACTGTGTCACTCCAGAAACCTTTATCACTTTTATTTGCTATTGGACTTACAGTCGCAAAATTTTATGGCACAATTGTAAACACATTTGACATACTTTCACAATAAAACTGCATTCCTACCTAGGTCGTCGTGACATTATGTCTCCCAAATGGCAGTATCCGAAAATAAGAAATGGCCCTATCTTGTGGCCTACATGTCAATAATTTTATACAAATAACTTTAGCCACCTTGCCCTCAAGTAAGAATATCACATGCACAAGCTTTTACTAGCAGTAAAAGGGTTTCTACACTGCGTTCTGGTCCAGACGGCAAAGACTTAGTCACAAAGCTTCCCGCTGGCGTCCACTAGGGATGATCGTCTGAGTTTTTCTTATATATATATTTTTCAAATGGATCGATTATATATATATATTAAAAGTGATAATTAAACGGCCCTGACCTCTATCTTCCTATATAACTTTTAGGCTCTTTTTTCACTACAACCAAATTTTTATTGTCTCTATAAAAACGAGGTAACTATTTGATTGGTTGTTAATTTTTACGACGTTCGTTAATAAATATTGGTAGGGGTAGTGTGTGTGTTCGGGGGTAGTGACTTTTTATTGTTTACTAGAAATTTTCAAATACTCTAGTTAAATTGTGGCGGTAGATTTGACTGTGGCCTACAGACAAAATTTCAAATGCTGTAGTATTTCATAGATTTAAAAAAAAATGCGTTAACTAGGTTATTAAGCGGGGAATTATTTGCGCGTGTTGTCCATACAGAATCACTTCACGACAGTTCCCCGATCTGTCTGTAAGTTAATACACAAGGGCATCGGACATCATATTACCATATATGGAAGGATTAACCTCTAACTTACCTTCAAAATTAGCCGATGGTCGGAATATTTTTGAAATCATCACACCCTATCCGCATGTTTTGAAATGATTGCATCTTTCTGATTAGATTCTTAACAACAATGCGTGAGAAGATAGGAATATAGTCTGACCATTTTCGCAGTTTTATATCAATGTGAATTTCACGCTCGCAAAGACAACATCAGACCTTGCCAGAGTGAAGACTAGTTTCAAAATTCCTTTTTTTTTTTTAACCGGACCTTTTATTGGAGAACCAAATAAGACTTACAATGCATAGGGAATCTCTACACTTTAATATGGAACACTGGGACTAAGAAACTGACTAGTCTTTCTCACGGAGACAGAGAATGAATCTATTGTCAAAATAAAGACACCCCAGACGCGTGTAAGAGACCAACTCGTCTCTTTTATTCATCTGAGCAACAAGTCTGTAGCCAGGATTGGCGTAAGTTATGATTTACATTTCATATTTTATTACTAACATGTGAACTAACATATATATGTATATTTTACTATGTGAAGTTTAATGTGTGAAACTCGCTACTGGATGTCAAAGTTATTTGAGGCCGACAACCTCAGTCAATAGAATTATGATTGATGGACCATCACTGCATGGTCTGGTGATTGCTTTATTGATAGTTTCGTAAAGAGAACTAAAAGCGCAATGTAGTTCCATGTTCGTTATGGAGCAGGGAGGGAAAGAGGAAAGAAATGATGTACATTTTAAGTATAATACTTACATTTTCAAAGCAGGGTAAATGTCCCTGTAAACAAAGTCACGTTAAAATTAATGTAAGTTTTCAAGCTTAAACCAGTGTAATTGTTGTCTATGTGAATATATTCATTTTAAAGTAATGGAAGTTTCTAGCTATTTAATCAGTGTAAAACATAAATGAAAACATATTCAATTTATATTGTGAACACTTTTCAATCAGTGGAGATGTATATATAAACAGGCTATCTGTATTATTAACCTTATCATTTAAATATAAAGTAGCTATGAAAGCTATTCTATTTAAATATAAGGAAAGTTTTATCCCGAGGGATTAAATTTAATTTTCATCAAGAGTAACGTCTGAGTAATTGGGATAGTGGGATGGGAAGATAGGAACCCATAACTATGGGGTGGAAAACGCCATACTCAGAAGAGCGTTTCGTTCTATTCTTTGCCATAGTTATTGGTGGTACCAGCAGAAAGTACTATCTCTGGAACAAGAAGGGAACCGTGGTCTAAGCTTTAAGACGCAGGACCCAAGTGGTGGACTCTCCTTTACATTTCTGGGAAACGAGCTACCCCCCGACAACCTTGATCAGATACTAGCGTGAGCAGAGTGAAAAGAACCAACCCATAAGAAGGAGCAGAACCGTCATTGGCAGCTATGTTCAAATATTTGCTGCCACTTGAACTTCTTGTAATACCACACATTCCGTAAAGAATGTGATGATAACTTGTCTTGATTCATAACTATTCAAATTATTTTCCAACTGTTAAAATGAAAAGTGATTATTAAATTTGGTTATTTGTAATGTTACAAATTTAACTTCGATTTAATCCTTTTAAAGTTACTGCATGTTTGTCTCAGTCAAATTACTTCACACATTCTAAACAGAGCTAACCTAAAATAATAGAATTCCACTGAGTAAATCAGTGGTGGGGGATTAAACGAGCTGAACTTAAGAAGTGCTTAAATCCTTCAAAAAAGCGTCGGCAGAATTACATAGTTAACATACTCAGCCAAAGCAGTATTGTTCTCGCTTATTCTGCATATATTGTGAAGCCTTCCTTTGTAATAGAGGTGTCATCACCCTTCTATCTACATCTCTGCCAAGAGTAATCTTGTGCGAAGGTAGATACCTTTGAAGCCCGTATTAGATACTCTTGAGTTTTGGCCACTGTTGGACCACTACTGCAAAGCAGGGGAGGCAATACCGTCACATTAAACAAGAAAAGGCAGATGAGCATGCAACAGTGGCCACCAAACTGCTACAAAGAGCTATAGATGCCTTAACCTCATGGGCAAATAGATGGTGTGTCAGCATCAACACAGACAAGTGCAGCACTACGCTTTTCACCCTCTCTCCCAAACAAAAAGCTGGTGTCATCAAGATAAACGAAGAGCTCCTGAGAGAAGATAAACAACCCACCTATCTCGGAGTTACATTCGATGATAGGCTGACATGGAAGCAGTACATCAACAAGGCAGCAACAAAGGCCAGGAGGAAGCTAGCCATCCTGAGAAAACTAAGTGGAACCACATGGGGAGCCAGCGGGAAAATCCTTAGTAAAGTTTACCAGCAGGGCATACGACCACACCTGGAATATGGGTCAGCTGCGTGGTGTCCAGCATCAAACACCACATTACAAGAGCTAGATAAGGTGCAAAACCAGGCGCTTAGGGTCATCACGGGGGCAATGAAATCAACGCCTATAGTGGAGATGGAGAAAATGGGGAGGATGCAAGCACTGAGAGAACGCAGAGACACGAAAGTGCTAACACAGGCAGAAAAGTTCCTCTGTATGCCGAGCCATCCAATGAAGGACAGATTCCAAAACCTAGCAATGGGGCGACTGAAAAGAAGCAGCTTTATCCACCAGGCCAAACGATTTCGTAGACAAACCGCAGACCTGCCTGAAGTTAACAGCCCCCTAAAGTCTGTGCCAGAACAGACCCCTTGGAGAGAGGAGCATGGACTACCAGTACACATCCACACAAAAGTGAAAGGAATATTTGGCAGGGATGAACAGAACAGCGTGCAACGTAGGACAGTCACTCTCAGTTTCCTGGATGATGAATACCCACAGGACCTCTGGGTCCGAGTATACACGGATGGGTCAGCACAGAATGCAGTAAAGAATGGAGGAGTAGGAGTGTACATAGAATACCCAAACAACACTAGGGATACGGTCAGAGTACCAACGGGGAAATTCTGTAACAACTATGATGCAGAAGTCCAGGCAATCAAGGTGGCAACTGAGAAACTACTGAACACCAATCTCGGTCCACAGCCTGTAGTATTCCTGACAGATGCAAGATCAGCACTCCAAGCACTTCAGTCCAGAAAATTGCCAGGTGTACAAGCCCTACTTTCTGAACTGTGCAACCAGCGCAGGGTTGCCATGCAGTGGATACCGTCTCATTGTGGAATACCAGGAAACGAGAGAGCAGACGGACTGGCTAAAGAAGGTGCTGCAGACGAGCAACCGGATGTACCAGTTACGTAACATCAGAAGAAAAAGATGGTCAAATCTATCAGAAAGCCACCAGCACCAACGCAGGATGACTACCAAGCTATGAACAGATCAGAGCAAATAGTCATTCTGCGCCTCAGAACAGGACACAACCGCCTCCGCAGCCACATGTATACAAAATTCAAGATTGGCAATTCAGCCATGTGTACATGTGGACAGGCACCCCAGACTGCGGAGCACGTACTTCAAAATTGCCCCAAATATGATATATTGAGGCAAACCCACTAGCCAAGAGAAACAACACTGGAAGCAAAACTATATGGACCTCTGTATGAACTACAAAAGACAGTGAAGTTTATACAAGAAACAACATTGCAGATATAGACAATATATTTCAAGCGAACGAAAGAAGAAGAAGAAGAACAAGAAAAGGTATTTCTATACCACCTACTTAAAAGAAACGGTTAGAGGATGTTCAGTAACCTTGAGCTGACTGTTGTCTTCATTAGAATCATTAATGTAGAAGTCTGATGGCGAACGAAGAAGAAGAAGAAAATGCCAGCTACTGATGTAAAGGGGAAGGGAGTGAGCAGCTGTTTATTTTATTATACTAAATTTCCTCTTTATTTGGTTGAAGGACCTGATCCCTTTCTCGCTATCTTTATCTTCTCTAACTCAAGGGCAAAGCCAGGTATCCGTAACTGCTGAGTAGTCCGAAGCATCTCGATACATGCATGTTAAAAAAATTTTTTGCACTCAGTACTGTAAATATTACATGCATGTTTAAAAATTGTTTGCAGTCAGTACTGTAAATATTGCATGCATGTTTAAAAATTGTTTGCACTCAGTACTGTAAATAGTACATGCATGTTTAAAAACTGTTTGCACTCAGTACTGTAAATTTTACATGCACGTTTAAAAAGTGTTTGCACTCAGTACTGTAAATATTACATGCATGTTTAAAAATTGTTTGCACTCAGTACTATAAATAGTACATGCATGTTTAAAAATTGTTTGCACTCAGTACTGTAAATATTGCATGCATGTTTAAAAATTGTTTGCACTCAGTACTGTAAATAGTACATGCATGTTTAAAAATTGTTTGCACTCAGTACTGTAAATATTACATGCATGTTTAAAAATTGTTTGCAGTCAGTACTGTAAATATTACATACATGTTTAAAAATTGTTTGCACTCAGTACTGTAAATATTACATGCATGTTTAAAAATTGTTTGCACTCAGTACAGTACATACTGCATGCATGTTTAAAAATTGTTTTCACTCAGTACTGTAAATATTGCATGCATGTTTAAAATCACTGACCAGTTTAACTAAGTACATGTCATAGCCCTTTTATTTCTTGACATTTGAATATATAACACTGTATAATATCATTATAAATAAATGATTTCATGTCAAACCAGTAACGGTTGTCATGTCTCAAATTAGCTTGTAAAAATGATAATACTAAGATACTGAGCGTTCGATTGACAGAGTGGTTAGAGCGCTGGTATCTACGGCAAAGGTGAAAGGTTCAAATCATGGTATCACCACGCTCCAGTCTACCCATTTGTAAATGGGTACCTGACTTTGAGTTAGGGAAGGAAAAGGCAGCGAGGAAGAGAACTAGTCACCCCACCTCTTGATGCTGGACCTAGTATGTTGAAGCCTCTAACACTTCACTCCCCTACGGCAGTATCTGCTATGAGACTACCTGCTTTTGTTACTAAGATTTAACTTGTGCCACTCTTGACATTTCGTCTCAATATGATACCTGTTTTTGTTACTAAGATTTAACTTGTGCCACTCTTGACATTTCGTCTCAATATGTCTCAATATGATACCTTGACATGTCGTTTTTGTTACTAAGATAAGATTTAACTTGTGCCACTCTTGACATTTCGTTGATACCTGTTTTTGTTACTAATATTTAAATATGTCGTCTCAATATGATACCTGTTTTTGTTACTAAGATTTAACTTGTGCCACTCTTGACATTTCGTCTCAATATGATACCTGTTTTTGTTACTAAGATTTAACTTGTGCCACTCTTGACATTTCGTCTCAATATGATACCTGTTTTTGTTACTAAGATTTAACTTGTGCCACTCTTGACATTTCGTCTCAATATGATACCTGTTTTTGTTACTAAGATTTAACTTGTGCCACTCTTGACATTTCGTCTCAATATGATACCTGTTTTTGTTACTAAGATTTAACTTGTGATACTCTTTTTGTTACACTTTTCTTGACATTTCGTCTCAATATGATACCTGTTTTTTGTTACTAAGATTTAAACTTGTGCCACCCTTGACATTTTCGTCTCACATATATGATACCTGTTTTTTTTTTGATTTACTATGATTTAACTTGTGCTACTACCTTGACAGATTTAACTTGTGCCACCCTTGACATTTCGTCTCAATTTCGTCTCAATATGATACCTGTTTTTGTTACTAAGATTTAGCTTGTGCCACTCTTGACATTTCGTCTCAATATGATACCTGTTTTTGTTACTAAGATTTACCTTATGCCACTCTTGACATTTCGTCTCAATATGATACCTGTTTTTGTTACTAAGATTTAACTTGTGCCACTCTTGACATATTGTCTCAATATGATGCCTTTTTCTGTTACTAAGATTTATCTTGTGCCACTCTTGACATTTCGTCTCAATATGATGCCTTTTTTTGTTACTAAGATTTATCTTGTGCCACTTGACAATTCGTCTCAACATGATGCCTGTTTTTGTTACTAAGATTTAACTTGCACCACTCTTGACATTTTGTCTCAGTATGATACCTGTTTTTGTTACTAAGATTTAACTTGTGCCACTCTTGACATTTCGTCTCAATATGATACCTGTTTTTGTTACTAAGATTTAACTTGTGCCACTCTTGACATTTCGTCTCAATATGATACCTGTTTTTGTTACTAAGATTTAACTTGTGCCACTCTTGACATTTCGTCTCAATATGATACCTGTTTTTGTTACTAAGATTTAATCCAAATAAACGAGCGGGAGAAATGAGCATTAGGACCTACAAGCTGAAAGAGCCAGAAATTAAGACCAGATATCACGGGCTTATAGCTGCAGCGGTGAGCAACATAGAAGAACAACCTGTTTTTGTAACTAAGATTTAACTTGTGCCACTCTTGACATTTCGTCTCAATATGATACATGTGACTGTGTGGTGGGTCACGGTACCAATTTATAGTATGTGCGTCAGTTCACGGTACCAATTTATAGTATAATATGTGACCGTTATTTATTTCTATCTATCAAGTTAGTTACTAGCCGTCCGCTATAGATGTTAATTCTTGCAGAGTTGTGCCAGGTTCGTTCTTCTCTTGTTAGTTGTTATATGGTGCTATAGTGTAGTACTCACTAACAGGGTTGTATCTTTGAAGTCAACTCGACAAATCTGCATAACCCAGATGAGTCAATCGTTCACGACCTGGGTTACTTTGATCTTTGCTTCAGCAACTTTCCAGTACAAGTAATAGCGCCTTTTTACTTTGAATACATAAATGTGATATCTTCTTCAGTTTCTGAGCCTTCAATTGGGTTATGGCTGTTTCTCAGTTTTCCGCATGTATCAAAACCAAATCTAGCTGGGGACTGAAAGAAAATCGAGACGTACTTACTTGAGTACTAACTTACACAGTCCTTGCTCCTAGTACAGAAATATAGCGACTGCTTATATTCTGTTGTGAAAATGAAAGCATTAAACTTTAAATACAACCAACTTCCTTCTTAAAAAAAACTTCAAGAATTACAACTTAGAAAATGCCTTTGTTGTTCTGTGAAAATGAGACAGCTCAAACATGGCTTCTCAACAACTCACAAGTACAAAACACAACCTTCCCGAGGCCTGCTATATGGAAGTCTCCTTTATTAAGATTTCTTTATTTCTTGTTAGCTCGACAGTGTTGTGAGTTCTTCTCACCGTCAATGGTTTTGATTGGTGCTACTAAAATATATGCACTTATTTCATTGGCACGGAAAATGCTGAGGTAATACGCCTCACTGCCACATACCTGTTTTTGATTAAATGAAGCTTATTTTATGTCTTTTCCTCAAATGAAAATTATGTATGTGATATAACAACCAAGATCTTTCTTTCATTTATTTTTAGTTTAACAATTATAATTAATAGAAATGATTCAGAGGTACAGATACATGCATATTATTTATTGATATATTTACACTCCTCCACTTTAATATTATTCTTGTTCAGAGTTGCTTCTTGATTTTGTTTGTATGTTTGTTTGGTTTTATTTTTCTATTTATTTAACGTGTAAGCACAACTGTGATTGTCCCTACTTACATTGATTTGACAAATGTGATGCCACTTTCTCATGTCGGCAGTTGTTCATATTATTTGGAATTGAAAACAATATATATCCTAATTATAACACATCAGAGGTTGAACGGGATATTTTTTTTTTTTAAATTAATTTTAAAAAAAATAGTATGTACGATTCTACATCTTGTATTGGTGTTTCTTCAAGTTCAAATTAAACTGGTATTGACTGCAAAAGAGCGAAACAATCAGCAGCTCTAGTTAAACAATAATTACTTACTTACTTACTTAGTCGTTCCCCTTCTACCGTGAGGTGTAGAGGTTTGGAAGAGAGAGCGCCAGACTATTCTATCGGCTGTCTTCCTCCTGGCCTGGTTCCATTCTAGTCCTCGGTCCTTCAAAGATTGTCTAATGTTGTCATCCCAGCGGACTCTGGGTCGTCCTCGGGGTCTGGATCCTTGGCTCTTTGTTTCCCATGCTTGTCGTGGTAGCCGATCTTCTCCCATTCTACAGACATGGCCAAACCATCTTAGTTGGGACTGTTCTACTTGGGTCTGTAGGGGGTGGCATTTTAGGCCTTGACGTATCGTCTGGTTGCGTACCATGTCTCTTCTTGTTACTTCAACCACCTTCCTCAGATACCTCATTTCTGAGGTTTGGATCTGGCTTTTATGGGTTGTAGTCATTGCCCATGACTCGCATCCATATGTCAAGACTGGGACATAGGTGGAGCGGTATACAGCCATCTTCGTTTTCTTACCAACCTCTCTCTTGCTGAGGAATCCTCGATTTATGGCCTGAAAAAGTCTCACAGCTGCTGCTTTTCGAGTGGCCAACTCTTCTTTGATGCCTCCCTTTCGGTCTATAATAGCTTCGAGGTATTTAAAGTGGTCGACCTGCTCCAGGACCTGTTCTCCCAGCTTAATCTGATGTCTTCTTTCTTCTCGTGATATCACCATGGATTTTGTTTTAGAGCTGCTTATGACCATCCCTCTCTTCTCCAGCTCTTCCTTCCAGACTTGCAGGTTGGATTGGAGATGTGCCTCTGATTTAGCAATCAGGGCAACATCATCAGCAAATGTCAGCTCTGAAATATAGACCTGTCTCATCTTCCAGTACCCCACTGAATACTTTCTTGTTCTCTCCTTACATGCCTTGATGACATCGTCCATAAGGAGTATGAAGAGGTAAGGTGATAGGATATCACCTTGTCTTACACCAGTGGTGGTCCTGAACTCTTCTGACTTATGGTTTGCTGTCCTCACATAATTTCTGCAAGACTTGTAGAAGCTCTGTATAGCATGAATCAGAGGTGCTGGAATATTCTTCCTTGCCAAACAGTCCCAAAGTTTGCTCCAAGGGACCCTGTCAAACGCCTTTTCCAGATCTATGAAACAAAGATGGATCTCACTCTTATACTCAAGGGCCTTTTCACTCAGCTGTCTGAGTGTGAAGATTAGGTCTTGAGTACTTCGGTTTGCTCGGAATCCGCACTGGGCTTCATCCAATTGTGGCTCAGCTAGGCGTCGGAGTCTCTGCTCTAGGATTCTAGAGTAGATTTTTCCAGGGACACTGAGAAGGGATATGCCTCTATGGTTTCCACACTGTCGATTGTCACCCTTTTTGAAAATTGGTGTTATGATGGCGATCTCCCAATCCTTTAGTATGGTCTTGTTGCACCATGCTGCCTGTAGGACCCTTAAGAGTAACAGGTCGCCTGATGCTCCCATGTACTTAACCATTTCTGGTGTTATACCATCATGCCCTGCTGCTTTGCCCATCTTGATTTTCTCCAGTGCTGCCTTTAGTTCTTCCATCTTTATGTCATTTTCATCACCATTGGTTTCCTCTTCTGTGCTAGTGGTTATCATTTCTGATGTTTGACCTTGCTCAGCATCAAGGAGTTCTGAGAAATATTAAATTTGAGAGGGCATTGTTTTTCCTTCCTCATGTTCTTTAGGGTCTTATAGAACAATTTCTGGTTTTCTTGCGCATCTTTTTCTAGCTTTTCTCCAAATTCTTCCCAGGACTTCTGTTTTGCTGCTAGCCCTTTGTTCTTTACTTCTGTTCTGAGTGTCACATATTCTCTATATTTCTCCATTTGTCCTGTTGTGTTTTTAGCTCCTAAGTATTGTTTCCATGCCATTTTCTTCTCTCTTATTTTCTCTTTGACTTCCTCTGTCCACCAAGGTGTCCTCTTTCTCTGGTTCCCAAGTCGGACTTCACCGCATGCTTCTGCAGCAGCTGTCTTTATGATATCCTTGAATTTAATAAACAATAATTACACCACCACTTTGGGCCAAAAATTGATCCAAGGTTATGAATCGACATTACGTAGTTTAATATACACAGTATCATACGGCTAGCAGTTGAGATCCTCATACAACATTTCATTTTAATGTAACACTTCCTTCTTTTCAACTACTAACTCAAAAACTTTGAACACGTTTTTCTCAAAACAAGCACGTGAATGGCACATACACCCGAAAACAAACTTCCTTCGTTTTACACTTCGTTCATGCATTACTGAGCCGCGGTAGCGCAGTGGTTAGTGCACTGGCTTCCTAGCTTGGTGCTCCATGGTTCAATCCCCAGTTGAGATAGGAATTTTTAGACCACAAACGGCACCTATTCCCAATATACCTCAATTTGCATGTAAAGGGATCCTTTTTTTACCATTAATTGCATTACCATGCAAGCAATTTTCTATCATTATGGTTAGGAGCTTGAGGTATGTTTTAAAAACTGTTTGCTTCTGCTGTTCATGAAACGCTCATCTGTCAATCACGAACAATTTTTCAACTGTGCAAAACACTGATTTTTTCTCATGAAACTGTGGTGAGAACAGTTGTTGATCCATGGGATGCTTTACTTTGTAATTTCAAATGACCTGTAAACTGTGATGGATCATCTTGGAGCAGCTAAAGAAAATGAACATAGCTTGCACTTAATATACATCATAGCACAAGCGTCCCTACAGTATTTTGCACCAGGTGTGAACCTTTGGCACCCACCACCATAAAGGAAAACACTTGAAAGTATATTTTTAACAGTAAGTAAGCCTGCACCAATTTAAATACCTCGGAGCTATTATAGACCGAAAGGGAGGCGTCAAAGAAGAGTTTGCCACTCGAAAAGCAGCAGATGGGAGACTTTTTCAGGCCATTAATCGAGGATTCCTCAGCAAGAGAGAGGTTGGTAAGAAAACGAAGATGGCTGTATAACGCTCCACCTATGTCCCAGTCTTGACATATGGAAGCGAGTCATGGGCAATGACTACAACCCACTAAAGGGAGATCCAAACCTCAGAAATGAGGTACGAGTGAGAAAGGTGGTTGAAGTAAAAGAAAGAGACATGGTACGCAACCAGGCGATACGTCAAGGGCTAAAATCCCACCCCTGCAGACCCAAGTAGAACAGTCCCAACTAAGATGGTTTGGACATGTCTGCAGAATGGGAGAAGATCGGCTACAACGACAAGCATGGGAAACAAAGAGCCAAGGATCCAGAACTCCACGACGACCCAGAGTCCGCTAGGAGGACAACATTAGACAATCTTTGAAGGACCGATGACTAGAATGGAACCAGGCCAGGAGGAAGACAGCCGATAGGATAGTCTGGCGCTCTCTCTTCCAACTCTCTACACCTCACGGTAGAAAGGGAACGACTAAGTAAGTAAGTAAGTAAGCCTACTATCATAATAGTGTCTGATGGTAACCACTTCCAGGCTTTAACCCTGGACGGACCGTCCCCTCGAACCCTCTTAGTACGCCTCTGCTGCACATACCATTACTATTTCTGAGATCCTTAATGCGGGTAGTGTTACTGTCAGAAATATAGCGGTCACCAGAAATGCAATGTACTGTTTATGCGTGAGGTGAAAAACTGGCAGAGTGAACGTGTTGTCTGTCAGCTGGACTGTGTAATATAGGTTACCAGCGTGAGGCCCTGCCAGGGGTAATATGATCTCTCAAAACCGTGTACATGTTACATCTGTATGGTAATGTGCTGAGTGTGGGTGAGAACGCGAATGCTTGAAGCTCTTGGTAAAGTTAATGAAGCACCCATACACTCACTTGCAGTCGTCAATGATGTGTGGAAAACTGCTGGCACGTTTCAAACATTTATTCACGAAAACTGACAGTAGCATCAATAAGACAGTCAAATCGACAAGATCAAGGACTTCACACCATAATGAATGACTGTTAAATGGTTGGTAAACAAGGCGTGCATCACAATAGTTAGGACATACCCAAACATCATCTGCCCATATGGTTATAGTTATCATGTAAACCTCCGTACCATTAACTCAGCGCATTAGGTACTTAAATAGCTCTGTCGTTTGACAAAGAGCTTCTGAATTGCGTAGCAGCAATTTTTAAGGCTGTAATTCCATTGGCATAGCTCGCCAGATATCTTTCCTCTTGCTGAATAATATTGGCCGTAATCCAGGGCCTCAATATGTAAACAGCTGTGTATCAATTGTTAGCAGGCACAAACAGACCATGCTAAAATTATATCCCGCCATCCTGTGGCGTCCACAATAATTCATCATCATCATTAAGCTTCTGTTCAATAATAATTAGTTAGTTCCATTTGGCTATAATCAGAAGCAAGTTAAGGAATTCTGTCTTTACGATATGTGAGCTTCACTCACTGAAAGATGGCTCAAATGTTCTGCAAGACAAAGGCATAGTAATAAGAGTTATTACCTTTCAAAGAATTCCCTGGATACACACTTAATAACAATCGTCAAACTGACGACACAGAATCACTACGGGTAAACATTGACATTTTAGTCGTATGGAAAACCTTTCCAATCCCCATGATGATCTAGAGGAAAATCACTACGGACTAAAACATGTCCGACAGCCCAGGACTTTATCGTCTCACTCCCGGAAGTCCCTTCAGTTCGCGCCCAGAAGACGCGCATGCTCAGACAGAGACAATGATAGAAAGGAAGGACAGATAACCCTAAAATAACCTATCATGGAAGTAAAACCCAATTATGTAACTTTGACTAACAAAAGTTTTACAACATAGATTTACTTTTATGACTCCGTCAAAACGACGGCAACAATGACTTCGTCAAAACGACGGCAACAGACTACTACCCCTCCCGTATAAAAAAATGACCCATTTTTTTAAAAGACACCAATGAGCAAGACACCACAAGCTCATGACACATGAATAATGTGCCAATGAAAGAATCAACCTAATGTCAGGTTGAATCGACGCACACATAGAGCGTCCGGAGAGAATCAGATCATCTCACCAAATAATAGAAAATAAAAATGGAATCAAGTGGGCATCTAGACAGTATGTCCGCCATCACATTATCCGAGAAACGGATAGCCCGAACCGTGAAATGAAAAGGTTGAAGAGCAATAGCGTATCGAGTAGATCTCGAGCTCTTCAAACCCTTGTTCTGCATAGCTGTAAGAGCTTTTTGGTCGGTTTCCATAATGAAATGCGCGCCTAGAAGGAATCCTTGTAGCTTTAGAATGCCCTAGACCATAGCTAACAATTTACGGTCTAAAACCGAATAGTTCCTTTCTGCCGCATTCAATTTTCTAGAGATATACATCACAGGATGCAGAGTTCCTGAATATTCCTGCATAAGTGCCGCACCGATCCCGGTGGAAGAGGCATCACTACGAAGGACAAAAGTCTTATCAATCAATGGTAGTCGTAAGATAGGAGATGAGAACAAATTCTTAATCTGATCCAATGAAGATTGACATTCTTGGGACCAGCGCACCATATTAGGAGAAACCTTTTATAGACAATGACCAAACGATGTCCAGGAAAGAATTTCACTCGAAACCCAACCTTTAGAGGGTTTTGCAGTCAAATTATGCTCGCGTAGAGTAGACAGTAACTCATTTAAACCCGTGTCATGAAATATTCTTCATATATATAAATTATTGAAACGTGTGCTGTATTTCTTGGAAAAAACATTAAGAGGCAGACTGCGTAATGACCTAAATTTTAAATTCCATTCATGTCTTTTTCTACATTACGTTACCAAAACGAACGAACAGTTGGACTAAAGGATAGCGAGAAGGGAGAGGAAGCCGAACACTAAACACGCTTCGCGCGATACGCAAATGCTGCCATCACGCGTGTAAGTCTACATGCACTAATTTTTTTTTCAGACGGACAGTGATAAAATACACTACCCTTTCCCAGAGTTAGGTTTATAAATCATAACAGACTCTTATTAGAAAAGATAACAATAGATGGGTTTACGTTTGAACACATAACAGTACCCAGACAGCACATCTTCCAAACAGGAGGTAGAAGAAATTGCATATTTTGAACGCAGCCACGTAGCTCCTTTAAATTAGTATTTTTGGGTTCCTTAGGGCTTGCTGACAAATAATATGTAAAACGTTACGCAAATAGTCCAGGAATTAATAAATTATACCCAAAATAAAATATTGGGGGTGCCTGACAGCATAAAATCATTTCTGCTCATAAGATTTTTTTTTTTAACGTGTTTGAAAAAAATTTACGTTACAGAAATAGCCTACCATGTAAACTCCAAATTGATTGGAGCGCAACAAATGAAAGCCTAACCACGATTGGTCGGGCTATAAATACTATCTTGGTTGTTAGGGGAAACGGGGAAAGGTAACATTTTTTCAAACACTTGTCGAAACGTGGCTCATTGGTCAGACTCGCTGATATACACACTTGGGAGCGTTAGTTCGAGACCACTTGTTTAAAATAGCTTGATAAAGCATCAGTGCGTTGAAGCCAGCATATATTTGGCTAAATAAAAGCCTGGAAGATAAGCAGAAGGAAATTTGTGCCAGTTTGTGCCAGAATTCATTGCTAATCAACGTATCTGTGTTATTCGTATGAATTGTGGTAAGCTTGAACCATTTAATATCTTTTAATGAAAATTGAATGTGAATTGTTGATTTATGCCTGTATATATATGTGTAGTTCAGTGGCAAACGTGAGGTAAAGCCTAAAATGCTCCAGCCTGAACAGAGGGTGTCGGAGAGAAGTAAAACGGCATGGAATGGCCAAATAGTACACTGACACCTGGATGATTGATTAGACAGAAATAATGCTGGAAGTGCAGAGGCGTAGTGACCATTAAGGATGGTAATGCTGGTATAAAGTATTTCAGATGAAGCTGACTGTTGGCCTAACGCTCTGAACGCAATGTTTGTGCTGTATTGTGATCAGTGTAAAAGAGAATATAAATTAGTTATGAAGTAGAAGGTACATCCTTCTTGATTTCAGGGACAGTGGTCTTGATGGTAGTGAGCCGCACCTGGTCAGAGATTTGCTGAATCCAGTGTCGGACAGCATACTCCTTGGTCCTTTTAGCTATCAGTGAGGTGTCTCCAGAGCCCAGAAGAGAATTCGAGCAGAGGAGTCCTCTCCTGCCGCCATCACTCAAGATAAGCAGAGTTGGCCAGCTGAGCTCAACATTATGCCCCCTCATCTTGAAATAACTTTATAAAAATACTATTCAGAGGGGAATTTACTTGTCTTAAAATCAGGAACTGTGAACATCTCCAATACTGGTCCCTAAAGACAAACTATTGAAGTCATGATGACAAATACCAACAGAGCTTGAACAAAAACAAAACCAGTATTACCTCATTTTACTACTACACAACTGACACACATAGAACATTTGTAATAATATATGTCACTACAATATTCATATTAAATACATTCTGTACATAACTTGGAATTTAAATTGATTGTGATTCCTGGTTCCCTTGTAGTTGAATCAGGACACATATTCATTCATGCTAGTAATGAATACATATTGTTATTTGAACCGTTACGAGTGACTTCTTTAAGCTATTCTCATAGAGTGTTATATGTAAGTGAGTGTCACAGTGTTGTTAAGAGTAGTGGATTAAATTAAATTGTTTATCTGTCTGTTGTTGTGACTTACACTTCACCATACTCATACCCTAGACACATAACGTAGCATCACACTATTCCAGAATAATTCTGACTGAGATATATAGATATGTGGTAGCAAGTAAGGTTATCTATAATACACTACTCTTAATAGATATAGATACCTTCACAGCTGATCTCAGTCAGTACACTAAGTTTCCTATAAATATTTATAACATCCCACTTCACCACAACCCGAATAGTGTTCTTCCCAAGTATCGCTAAAGAGACAGATGTCGTCTAAGTATGCGATGACATCTGTGCGATATGAAAGAATTCGACGCATCATGCGTACGAAAGTAGCCGGGGCGTTCATCAGCCCGAATGGCATAAAATTCCATTGATACAAACCCCTGGTGTTGAGAAAGCAGTGAAAGGTTTGGCGCATTCAGTTAACGGCACTTGCCAATAGCCTTTTGACAAGTCAAGTTTAGTAAAGAATCGAGATTTGGAAAGTCTAGTAAGTAGCTCTTCCAATAAAGGCATAGGTTCAGCATCGAACTTCGTAACTATGTTCAACTTGCGATAATCGACGCAAAGACGAATGTTATTGTCTTTCTTTCGAACAATAACTATGGACGAAGAATATGCTGAAGTTGATGGTTCGATTATTTTCAATTGTATCATTTCATCCAATTCTTTCTCGACTTGCGCTTGGAAATGAATAGGGATAGGATATGGTCTTACTCTGATCGGATGATGATCAGTAAGTATGATGTCATGTTTGATAATATGTGTGTGTCCAGGAATGTCGGTAAGGACATCCTGAAATGATTGTAGCAAAGAAGATACTTGACGCTGTTCCTCAAAAGACAAATTAGAAGAAACCGACACGTTTTTCCATGATTTCATGGAGTTGAGTGGAATCATAGGAAGAGGTAGATTAACATCTGAAAACGTAGTTTCCTCCTCCTGTATAACCGACAAGGATGAGATATGGCCATGTTGAACTGGAGAATCGTCCGTCGCCTGGAAAATAGGCTGCAAATAGTCTGGTCGTTCAATAAATTCCGTAAGCATATTTATATGGAAGGTTTTATGCCTTCCATCAATATCGACAACATAGTCGACATCGGAAATTTTCGAGACTATTTCGTATGGACCTTTCCATGCGATGAGAAGGTGTCTATTCTCCCTTGAAGGAAGTAAGACAAACGCTTTGTCTCCAGGACAAAGTTGACGTCGGCGTCTCTTCTATTTAGCGAATTGCCTCGCCTTTTCTTTGGCAAATTCGGAGGATGAAGTCGCTAATTTGCATGCCTCGATAATCTTATGCCTGCGAGCAATGACATACTCATATGAAGATTGAGTGTCATTGTCAATATTATCTGTAGTTATCAAATCGTGTAGCAAGGACATAGGACTGCGCGGTTGCGCGCCATAGACAAGTTGAAAGGGAGAAAATCCTGTATGCTCGTTGGGGACCTCTCTATAGGCAAAGAGAGCTGCATGTAAAACCCTGTCCCAATCCTGAGGATGATCCTCAGTAATCTTGCCAAGTAAGTTCTTGAGTGTTCTATTAAGACGTTCAACCAACCCATTCGACATTGGATGATAAATACTACTGAGAGACCTTTTAATATCTAGGATAGACATCACCTGCGACATAGTGTCAGATATCAATTGAGTACCATGGTCTGACAATATTTCTCTGCGAAAACCCAAACGAGAATATATTAGCCAAAGAGCGTCTGCGATATCAGCAGTAGATATGCTCTTTAGAGGGATAGCCTCTGGCTAACGTGTGCACATGTCGACGCATGTTAGGATGAATTGATGTCCTCTGGCTGACTTTATCTTGAAAGGGCCAATAATATCTATTGCCATCTTCTGGAATGGTCGAATAGGGATGTCTGCAGCCTGGATAGGTGCAGCATGTCGTGGACCTCTAGATTTGACTTCTTGATTAGGAAGAAGACATGCGTGGACATCTCCTGTAAAGAAGGGAGTATCCATGTGGATGATAGCAGTAGGATATATCTCCAAAGTTCCACCAAATGTCACACATTTAACCACCTTTCCCGTGGCACAGCAAGGATCTATAAGCGATTGCCTAACCCCAATGGTAGTACATCCAGAATCAGAAAGCGCTGAGACTGGACTCTCATTCACCAGACCTTTATGTAAGATAAGAGATCCTCTCCCGTCATGCGCAACTGTAGCAGGAAGAGCGGGAAGAGGGTGACCACAAATTAGGGTAGATACAGTAGATGGCTCGAACAATGTTGAGCATTGGGGGCACTTAGCTGCTCTCCCAAAATCGAAAGCAGAGCCAGTGATAGCATCAGAGTTTCTACTATCGATCACCTGGCTACAAGCTTCCTGAGACTCATGTTGTGCAGCATTTGCCTGACGATAAGATTTTCTTTTGTTAAATCTAGGTCTGCCGCGATTATTATTTCCCTTGTAATTATCATTATATTGCCCATCATAACCACTATTCTGGTTTGTATCACAGTTTCCATAACCATCATCGTAATATTCTTGACGGCGAGGATAATTATCTCGAGAAGAAAAACTCGGATAGTTTTTATTGTGATAACCTTTGCGAAAGTGTCTATAATTATTAGACCCAAAATTACGAGGGCTATCAGCTCGTCTCCAATTCTTTGAAGAAAAGCCATTGTGTGATGGATTGCTTTGATATTGAGTGTAATTCTGGTTACTCTTCTTATTAAAGCTTTGTTTAACACCTTGAGACTTACGATTGTAATTAGTGCCATGTGGTGGCACAAGACCTTTATACACCTCACGGTAGAAGGGGAACGACTAAGTAAGTAAGCCATGTGGTGTTGCTGAAGCAACTGGCAATCCTTCTTTCATTTTAGAATTGCTAACCGTAGCATGGGGATGTGCAGTTACGTACTGACAACAATATTCCTCCATGTCTTTTATGTTTTTTAGGTTTACGCTCATGAATAAAAGTAAGGAAAGATTCGTTGACCGATAACATAACTTTGTCTCGAAGTAATAAGTCCATTAGACCTTCATATGTTTTATCAGTCTGAGACAACTCAATCCAACGTGTGAATGTACGACGTATCTTTATAATAAAGTCACAGAAATCAACTCCATTTTCTGGCAACATTGTTTTTAGACGAGGACGATAATCTTCTTCTTTTAGTTGATATCGTTTAAGTAATGCTGCTCTGACAACATCATAATTATGTCATAAGAGTAGTTACTGGTTCACCAGAAAAAAAATTATATCAGTTGTTTGACATATTTTTCCTTTTTTATCTTATGCTTATTGCATAAAAACTGGAATCTGTCAAGATAGTCCGTTATGTCGTCCTTTAAAGGATTGAAATGAGGTAATTTGATCTTATTAGATTTCTCCTTTGTCGTATCCGAAGTTGCTTGATGAGTACCCGCATTCATCAACTTCAATTTCTCTATCTCTAAAGATGCAAGTCTTTCCTCATGTTCCATTTTTGCTTTTCTCTCCTCAGCAGCAGCTTGAAATTTTCTCTCCTCAGCAGCAGCAGCAGCTTGAAGTTTCCTCTCTTCAGCAGCTGCAGCAGCTTGAAGTTTTTTCTCTTCAGCAGCAGCAGCAGCAGCTTGAAGTTTCTTCTCTTCAGCAGCAGTTTAAAATTTCCTCTCTTCAGCAGCAGCTTGAAGTTTTTTCTCTTCAGCAGCAGCTTGAAGTTTTTTCTCTTCAATAGCAGCAGCAGCTTGAAGTTTTCTCTCTTCAGCAGCAGCAGCAGCTTGAATTCTCTTCTCCTCAACAGCAGCTTGAATTTTCTTCTCCTCAGCAGCAGCTTGAAGTTTTTTCTCTTCAGCAGCAGCTTTTCTTTCATCTGAATTACAATTTAGCAACACAAGTCGCTAGCAATTTCCAATTAAGGAAAATTGCCTATCCCTAAAGACACGCTCTCAATAGAAAACCTCTGTGACGTGGTATATTTCTAAAGGAGTCACCGCCCAACCTAAATCCCGCAGAGATGCACACTAAAAAAACATGTAAACAAAAACATGTATACAAAAAACATGCATAGCATATGTAAATAACACTGACAAACAACATTTTTCTTTCTTATATAAGAATAAGTGTTCTTGGGTCAGTTTCTTGCGCTGATTTCAAATCTGAAATCCGTTTATGTCTATCACGTTGGGTTCTTAAGATATTTGTGAATAAATATATTTTTGGGAAACCGTTATTTGCTCCGTTTCATTTTTACTATATAACTTATTAAAAATTAATAAAAAACAACATAATTCTACTTTTTATACTGCTTAAAGATGCATGACATATGTTACGCGATTTTTCAAATAGTTACTGTATTTTGAAAAAATTCTGAGCAAAATATGGTTTCTAGAAGTTGTAGAAATTCGGCTGATCTGTTCTGTTACGTGTGCAGATGTTTTACCGATCGTGTTGACCAGAAAAACTTTACACCATTACTAAAGAAAGCATATGAACTTTATTTCGATTTGAAAGTTGATGATGCAAATAAAATTTGGAAGCCAAATGCAGTTTGTTCGATACATTGGCAGGTTGGTTACGAAAATCGCCGAAGCATAAGTCGATGCCTTTTGGAGTGCCAGTAATATGGCGTGAACATACAAATCACACTACTGATTGTTACTTCTGCTTGACAAATATCCATGGTTTCACTTTTAAAACTAGAAAGTCTGTGGTTTATCAAAATATTGAATTGGTTTCGAAACCAGTGCCTCATGATCCAATCACGTGTCCGATCCAAGTACCACCAGAACAATATCCGCTGGACGTGAATGAACCATCAGAAAGTGATAGTTTACCTGCTTTAGAAACTAATTCTGACTCAGATTACATACCGGTGAATGATGGTGTTTACTTAATTAACCATTCAGAACTTTCAGATCTAATACGTGATCTCGCTCTTATCAAAGGACAAGCGGAATTACTCGGTTCGCGACTCAAAGAATGGAATCTTTTAGCGCCCAATACTCCGATATCTAAATTTCGTCACAGATACATAGAACTTGTTCAATACTTTGAGATGGATGATGACATTTGCTATTGCAAAGATGTAAACGGTCATGAGCACATAGTCAACGAATGGCGATTTTTCATCGATTCTTCCAAGACTAGTCTAAAAGCCGTGTTATTGCATAACAGAAATTTATTTTCATCAATTCCAGTCGCCTACTCTGTTCATATGAAAGAAACTTATGACAATATGGCTATACGTTTGGAAAAAATAAAGTACAATGACTACCAATGGCGGATTTGTGGAGACCTAAAGGTCATTGCAATTCTCACGGGCATGCAGACTGGGTATACTAAATTTTGTTGCTCCGATGTGAATGGGACAGCCGCAACAGACAGGAACATTATGCAAGAAAGGTGTGGCCTATCCGGGATCGTATGCAGCTCGGGCATAAAAATGTAATACACGAGCCATTAGTTAACAAAGACAGCTTCATTTTACCACTGTTACATATAAAGTTGGGGCTTATGAAGAATTTTGTAAAATAGTAAAACGACAAGCTTTCCGCAAGTTAGCGATGCGAAGGTATCTGTTTACAGATTAGGTTTATTGCAGACAAACAATTCGAGAACTTGTTACATGGTAGTGAACTTCGCGATGGTGGCATTCAAATCTCGTCGATAACTGTTGTGGAAATCACAAATCTGTCGACTATGTGCATATTGTTAAGCAGTGCATAGATGCATACAGAATTATGGGCTGTAACATGTCCCCAAAATCCATTTGCTCGATTCGCATCTTGACTTTTTCCCTGACAACCTTGGCGAAGTCAGCGATGAACATGGAGAACGATTCCATCAAGATATCGCCGTAATGGAGTCACGTTATCAAGGACGGTGGAGTGTGACCATGCTTGCCGATTATTGTTGGATGCTTCATCGCGATGTACACATGCCATTCACCGACGAGCAGAAATTTACATAACTGGTCTATACTTCTTGTACGAATGATGTAGGTGCGTTGTTCAAAAAACTTCAATTGCGTTGACCTTGACCAGATAAAATATATATCGCTGTCTTGAAAATGTTGAAACCCACATAAAATCTTGCCAACCAGAAACGTTTAAAACACACACTGCGTATTTCTATAGATCCCGACCTTAGAAATGCAGATTTACTGTCAAAAAATATATAGGTCAGAGAAAGAAAAAAAAGTTTTTTTTTGTTAGTCAGTGTAATCAATATACAGTATGTGTGTAGAGGAAGGCTCAGTTTTACACAAAATAGAGGCTCAGTTTACACCAAAAACAGGCCACTTATCTTTAAGCACAATCCTCGATAGCCACTAAGGTGCTGTATAAAGCGGTACTTCTGTCAACAACAATGGAAGATGATCCACCATGAAAGGTCACCGTGACTTGTTAATATGCAGTGGTCTCCAAAGTATAGCTACAAAATCATACTCGACGTCAGTTGAGATTAGAAGATCCAATCGTCGATGTAGGATGAAGTGTAAACAACCAGCCGTACTGTTTACGTTCTTAGCTTGACAGGTAACGATGTGACTTGATAACTCAGGATGTAATGTAAACAACCAGCGGTACTGTTTACGTTTTTAGTTTGACAGGTAATGATGTAACTTGATAGCTGTTGTGGTCCATGTAGCAGTAACACAAAATGCCAACGCCAGTTTTTATGTGAGTCAGCAGTTGTTGACCTTATATCGCTGTCTTGAAAATGTTGAAACCCACAAATCTGGCCAACCAGAAACGTTAAACACACACTGGCCTACTAGAAATTTTACTGTCAGAAATATAGCGGTCACCAGAAATGCAATGTACTGTTTATGCGTGAGGTGAAAAACTCGCAGAGTGAACGTGTTGTCTGTCAGCTTGACTGTGTAATGTAGGTTACCAGCGTGAGGCCCTGCCAGGGGTAATATGATCTCTCAAAACCATGTACATGTTACATCTGTATGGTAATGTGCTGAGTGTGTGTGAGAACGCGAATGCTTGAAGCTCTTGGTAAAGTTAATGAAGCCCCCATACACTCACTTGCAGTCGTCAATGATGTGTGGAAAACTGCTGGCACGTTTCAAACATTTATTCACGAAAACTGACAGTAGCATCAATAAGACAGTCAAATCGACAAGATCAAGGACTTCACACCATAATGAATGACTGTTAAATGGTTGGTAAATAGGCGTGCATCACATTAGTTAGGACATACTCAAACATCATCTGTCCATAAGGTTATAGTTATCATGTAAACCTCCGTACCATTAACTCAGCGTGTTAGGTACTTAAATAGCTCTGTCGTCCGACAAACAGCTTCTGAATTGCGTAGCAGCAATATTTAAGGCTGTAATTCCATTGGCATAGCTCGCCAGATATCTTTCCTCTTGCTGAATAATATTGGCCGTAATCCAGGGCCTCAATATGTAAACAGCTGTGTATCCATTGTTAGCAGGCACAAACAGACCATGCTAAAATTATATCCCGCCATCCTGCGGCGTCCACAATAATTCATCATCATCATTAAGCTTCTGTTCAATAATAATTAGTTAGTTCCATTTGGCTATAATCAGAAGCAAGTTAAGGAATTCTGTCTTTACGATATGTGAGCTTCACTCACTGAAAGATGGCTCAAATGTTCTGCAAGCCAAAGGCATAGTAATAAGAGTTATTACCTTTCAAAGAATTCCCTGGATACACACTTAATAACAATCGTCAAACTGACGACACAGAATCACTAGGGGTAAACATTGACATTTCAGTCGTATGGAAAACCTTTCCAATCCCCATGATGATCTAGAGGAAAATCACTACGGACTAAAACATGTCCGACAGCCCAGGACTTTATCGTCTCACTCCCGGAAGTCCCTTCAGTTCGCGCCCAGAATACGCGCATGCTCAGACAGAGATAATGATAGAAAGGAAGGGCAGATAACCCTAAAATAACCTATCATGGAAGTAAAACCCAATTATGTAACTTTGACTAACAAAAGTTTTACAACATAGATTTACTTATATGACTCCGTCAAAACGACGGCAACAATGACTTCGTCAAAACGACGGCAACAGGTAGTATTACAAAAAAAAATAATAATAATAATCGAGGTCTGACAGTTCTGTTTAAAAAGCGTGTATAAATCAATATACTACTCTGAACACGTTCATTTTCGAAGAACTTGTTCTCACCAGTTGTCAGAAACTGACCCACTTGACGAAAGATACATAACTGGTGGTACATTTTCCCCCCGCAATTTGAAGGAAGATGTTTACACATTTACCGAGGCAGCTGGGTGCATTTGACAAAACTGTTTTACAAAGTGACACGTTAAATGCAGTAAAAAGTAAACAAGTTACCAATTATGCAACAGATTTTTATTTTCAGGAAAAAACAACATTACTGGAGAACTGTACCTTCTGATTCCAAACTTTGTTACTGTTAACGTAATTTGCTTTAAACTAAAGTGCCGTATTACGCTATTCATAAAATCAACATGAATTTATTCTGGATAGTTCATAGTCAACATTCCTTTTTTTAAGGCAATGTATTTTACTCCAAAAAATAAATAAAATAAAAGTGGCAACATTGGCAACTAGCCTACTATATTTTTTCGCAGTCTGGAGGAATCCATGTGTAGGTTTTGAAAATTGTCTTTATTTATTAACAGATCGAAAGCACAATTGTGATTGTCCATATTTACAATGATTTGACAAATGTGATGCCACTTTCTCATTTCGGCAGTTTTTCATATTGTTTGGAATTGAAAACATTATATATCCTAATTATAACCCATTAGAGATTGAACAGGATATTTTTCTTCATTAATTAAAAAAAAAAATTTGAACTTTTTATTTCACCCATTCACCAAAATGCCAAAGCAATTATATAGTATGAAAATTAAATGGATGGGTTTGAAAAAAAAAATCGAAAAAAGGTGATTCGTCTTACGAGGACAAAAGACAAAGAAAGTAGTCTACGTTACGGCCACAAGGCCTTCGTCAGGAAAAGAAAGAAAGTGAAGGCTAGATAGGAGACATAAGAACTTAAAAGAATATAAAAATAAATAAAACCTAGGTACTTCCCTGAAGGCGAAGCATCTAAGTCCTAACATGCTTGGCTGAAAAGGAAGTGAAAATTAAAGCAGTTCGCTGAACACTGAGGTGTGGCAAATGCTGAAAGGATAAAGTATAACAGATAATACATCTTTTCACAGCATGGATGGTTGCAATTCTGAAAGCTCTGGAAATCTTCGCTATCAACCCTCTTCATAAATTGACAATATTAACAGACTCACTTTCTGCTACTAAAGCTATAAGAAACTTAGGAGAATGCAGTAGACCTGATATAGCAGAAGAGATATTACTGGCAAATACTTCCCTAAGGTCTATAGGATGTTCTGTTCTCATAGCTTGGATACCTTCACATGTTGGCAATGAAGGAAATGAAAAGACGGATACAGAAGCTTAGAATAGTACAAATATTAGAAACCAAATAAATGTTAGGATGAGTAAAACAAAAATCACATGCTTAATTAAAATAAAAATAACAGGAATGGACAGTAGAGTGGGATGGAAGTCTGAAGGGCAAACTTGCATATAAATTGTTCAATGCTCCAACAAGAACGTGTCAGAGAACTAAAAATTACTAGCAATAAGAAACTTCTTAGACTGTAACTAGGAATGGGCTATTTTAGAATAGAAGAACTGTGCTGTGCAGAGTGTCTAGAAAAAAAAATGATACAGAGCATGTCCTATTAAAATATAGGAAGTATGAACAACAGAGAAAACCAATATTAGGTTATTTACAGGCATGTGATGCATACATAACCCTAGAACAGGTATAGAGAATAGATAGACTTAGAGAATTGCACAATATGTTAAACAGTATGTAACAAGAACTAAAATTAATATATATGGATCAATGATGGTGGGAGGAAAAGGTTTAGTCTGATCGGCTGCTTGTATGGCTGATGTCAGATAATTAGTGGATTTGATGCAATCTTGGACACCCATCTCCCCTTTCTCACCAATTTTCACCTTGTAACAACTGGGTATTTCTGAGACTTCATTTTATTAATTTTTTTAAATTTTTTTTTTTTTTTTTATTATCTTTGTTTATTAGTGTCTTTTTTTTATTTTTTTATTATTTGTTTTTTTTTTAAATTTGTTTTTTTTTTTTTTTAAATTTGTATTGTTTGTTTCTTGGAAAGGTGGAGGTCACACACACACACATTCACACAATTTTGGTTTTGATTTACTCTCTTTAGACTGAGTGGAGGGGGAAGAAGATACAATATTTAAATATAGAAAATCAGATTTTATTGTCTTGAATTTATTACACTATATATCGTAATTATAACCCATCAAAGGTTGAACAAGATACTTTGTTTAAAAAAACAAAAACAAACAAAAACACTGAACACTGAGGAGGTTCGGACAGCATTGGCATATCTGGCTGTCTTTTTCAGGACAAGTCCTTTTCAGGGCTTCATGACGCTGGCAGATAAATAATGTTAGTTCTATTTAGAATCTATTGTTTATCAACCCTAGTCAGGCTTGCAGTCCTTTTCAGAGATATTTCATGCTAGATGGTGGAAGATTGTAGTCATTTTCTCGGCTTATATTTCATCAACACAGCACTTCACTTAACAGAGTACACTTATTTTTTAAAGGCAAATTGCGCTTGGCTATAACCAACGGACTTTAGTCTAGGTTGAAAGTAACATTAAACAACAACTACATTATTTTAGTACGTGCATATGTTGTATATAAAAACATGAAATTGGCTGAGGAATCTTGTGAAATGCTATAAATTGTTAATTGGTGTGAAAAAGTAGGCCCTATCTGTCAAATCTTGTGAAGTGTAGACCTGACTGAAAACAAAAAAGGTAAGATTGTGAACATACACTTATATAATTGGCATTAAAATGTTCAAGATATCAGTGCACATTTAGTCTAAAACTTACCTACACATGTTTATCACAGTCAGTTCAAAGATGTAATTTTATTATTTACCAAAACCACATATTTCTGTAAAGATAGGCACCCAAATTGGTGCAGAATATCTCTTTAGGTGATGTTCACAATATCATACACATTTAGTTTGAAACATATCTACATATTTGTATTACACTAGTCAACAAATTTTCAAAAGTTATTTGTACCAGAAATTAAATATACCATTTCTTATTGATTTTGACATGCTGATTTCAAATATCATAATGAAATTCACCAATTGGCTCTGGTTTTTTTTTAAATGATGAATTTACATTACAGTAATACAAATAATGTATGCTTGTTTAATTCTCTGGGGTGAACAGCTAGTCTTTCTACTTTAGCATTATAAAAATTGTGGTTACATACTCAATTAATTGATATTTCAACATAAAATGATAGAAAAAATAAAAACATTTTTTAAAGTTCACATATCATGTTTTAAAAAGGCACATTTGAACCCATTCCGTCATTATTCAGTCGCTGTTCGAGCTCTTTTTGCTTGCTTCTTGTAGTCAATCGATGAGGTGTCTCTTGTCACAATCCAACAGTAATCAGCAAGCATTGAAGGGCTCCAGTTGCCTTGATACCTTGTCTCCATAGCAGCAATGTCCTGGGGAAATTGTTTACCATGCTCATCACTGACGCTCCACAGTTTGACGTAAAGAAATCCAGATGAGAATCCAGAAAATGAATTTTCAAAGACATGTTGCAGCCAAGACTCTTATACTTCAGAAGGAGATTTTCTACAATTTCATTGTAATTATAAGATCTGTTGTTTCCAAGAACATTGTCCACCACTGACTTAAATGCTAGCCATGCTGCTTTTTCCTTGCCATGCAACATGCAAAGAAACTCGCCATCATGAAGAAGTTTTCTAATTTGCGGACCAACAAATACTCCCTCTCCTATTTTAGCTTCACTCAGTCTTGGAAATTTTCTGATGAGGTATTTGAAAGCCTCATCTGTTTTCTCCATTGCCTTGACAAAGTTTTTCATGAGACCCAGCTTAATGTGCAAGGGTGGCAACAAAATCTTGCTGATGTCGACAAGTGCTGGGTTCTCAACGTTCTTACTGCCAGGCTGCAATGACTGCCTGATTGGCCAATGTCTTCTGATGTAATGGTCACTTCGTGCACGGCTATCCCACTCACAGAGAAAGCAACAGTACTTGGTGTATCCACCCTGTAGTACAAGCAAAAGAGCGACCACTTTTAAGTCTCTGCAAAGTGATCAATGATGATGATCGTAGTTTATACACTTCAAAAGCTGCTTAATGTTTTCATAAGTTTCTTTCATATGAACTGCGTGACCAACTGGAATTGACGGTAACACATTACCATTATTCATCAAAACAGCTTTAAGACTGGTCTTGGATGAATCAATGAAAAGCCTCCACTCTTCCGGTATGTAATTGATTTTGAGGGCTGCCATTAAACCAGAAATGTTGTGGCACGCAGAAAGGTCACCCTCTTTGAAAAAAAGAATGTAATAAGCGGCTTCTGGCGGTTCCTATACACAGAAATTGTAACATCTTCTGCCAGGAGATTCCACTGTTGCAATCTAGAACCCAAAAGCTCCGCCATGTTCTTCGGTAAATTCAGATCTCTTACAAGATCATTCAGTTCCCCTTGGGTTATTAAGTATGGTTTAGTGGATGTAGTTTGCTCAAAATCTGGGTCGCTTGAGGTTGATGGTTCAGGACCACCAATATCCTCTTCTTCATCAGTGGAAGCAGCTGAAAATGATTCTGGCACTTTGGGAACTGGTAGGTCATTGCCATGTGGTACCGGACGTATTGCAGAGGGGATGTTTGGATATTCCAGAGTCCATTTTTTCTTCTTTGATATGCCTTTCCCAATTGGAGGGACCATGCAAAAGTAACAGTTGTTGAGATGATCAGTGGGCTCTCTCCAAATCATTGGGACTGCAAAAGGCATAGCTTGCCTTTTGCCAGTCAACCAGTTTAAGATGTGCTGCACATGTATTGCAGCATATGTGTGGCTCCCAGCTCGTATCTTGATCTCCTATTCTGCAGCCAAAATACAAACTGTACGCCTTCTTAATCACTTTAGTTATATTTCGTTTTTGTGATAGAAATATCACCTCACCACATATATAACAGAAATTATTAGCACTGTTCACACATGTCCTAGGCATTTCTAACTACGATACTTTTGATAATGACAAATGCACTAACTAATGGCAAAATTTTATCAGAGATAGATATTTATACACACAGGTGATGTAATCATAGGTAGGATTGCATCATCAACTTCTAGTTACATTTTTTATTGATCATTAGAAAAAAAATTATGCAATCGCCCACAACAGTTGCGTCATATATATAAATTGACCGTAATTAAATAAACTAGTAGCATATATCTTGAAAACTAGAGCCAATCAACATTTTTTAATGTCATTTTCGTTTTCAGCACACCAAAATTAGTTAAGATCAGCTATTTTCATTTCTGGTACATTTTGATTGTTGACTAGTGTTATCAGTTCACTATGTAATTTTTTAAAGAGAACTACATATTTTTAAAATAAAAATGTGAAACAGGTTTAGAAATCTTGTGAAACATTTTAAAATTATTATATTATGTGAAAAAATGTCTTTATCTTGTGAACTGTAGACCTGATTGAAAATAAAAGTCTAAAAAGATTAAGTAAATGTCTCTTCTTCTTCTTATATCCTTAGCCGCCGACCATCAAAGCAGTCAGTGGCCATTACGCCTGGTGGCATCTTGTAGGGCAGCAACAAATTGATTCCACTTTGCTCGATCAGTGGCCATCCTTCAAACAGTGCCCCAACTCTGGTTCATTCTTTGCATCTCAGTCTCCACAGTCCTCCATCAAGTTGTTTTTGGTCGGCCTCTCTTTCATTTTCCTTTCGTGGTCCATAGCATAGCTGTTCTTGTGATGGCATCAGGGTCTCTTCTGAGGACATGGCCAACCTAATTCCAGCGTCTGCCAGTTATGATGGTGTGCATGTCCTCTGGCTTGCTCCAAGTAAGCAGTTCTTGGCTTTTGATGGTATTCGGCCAAAAGATTTGGAAAATTTTTCTTAGGCAGGTTGTGTCCTTCCAGTTTTGACATTTCCTTCTCTGTTAACTCTCCAGCATTCCACAACATAGAGAAGCACAGAAAGTACACAGCTCTCATATAGCCTTAATTTTGTGTTCATGCTGTACTGAGAGGACTTCCAGATGTTGTTTAGATTTAAAAAGGCTGTTCTTGCTTTGTTCATTCTGTTGTTGATGTCTTTGCTTGCTCTGCCATCTGGTGTTACTATGCATCCTAGGTATGTGGAGGTGTCTGTCTGTTCCAGTTGCTGATTCCTTACTGATATGGGCTCAGGGTTGCTCACATTGAGCATCATTTATATTCAGGCCCACCTGCTGGCTATATTTATTAAGTCTATCTGTTTTTTTTTCTGGATGTGTTGAAGTGAATGTGCTAGTAGTGCAATGTCATCTGTATATTCCAGATCTTCCAATGTAGAAAGTGTAGTCCATCTTATTCCTCTTGGACTGCCCTCTGTTGTCTGGCGCATCACCCGGTCTATGACTGTTAAAAATAGAGTGGTTGATAAGGGGCATCCCTGTCATACTCCTGCCTTCACCTCAAAGGTTAGGTTGCTCTGCCCAACCCTTTTTTGTCACAATCACTTCACAGATATAATTTTTATGATTCTTTTTCCAAAACCACATATTTCTGTAAAAACCACAGATGAAACTACTATAACTAATATTATTTACATCTACCAGATTCTATTTTATGTTTCCCAGAAGAATTTTGCCACTATTCATATGCTTTCATGGTAGTCATAAATACATTGTGGCTGGTTTTGACACCCAGTGCAATAATGATTGGAGTGCTGACAACAAACAGGTGTGCTGCTGAGGACACAGTTCCTATCTCTTTTTGTATAACATTTAAGATGCCTTCTGTCACTAAATTCTTCAAAGCTGAGGCTGCTTGAGGTCTAACAATATCAGTAGCTATATTTTCTTGTAAACAAATGTACTTAAAACAGCAGAAGCTTCAGTTAGTTGGTGAAGCAGATTTGTCTTGAAATGCAGCAAGATGAAAACAGCATAACATTGAAGCACTGACCTTCTTTACTTCAAGGAGGGAGAAGAAAATTTTTTTCCAATTATTTATAAAATTGTCTATTATGTACACTATAATAGCCAATTCTTCGGCCCAGGAGGTCATACCCATTTGTTGAATTGTTGTATTCATCTATAATTTTCAGCTTTACAATATGCTTCCATGTGGTTATGGTCTCTACTTAGGCCTGAGAAAACACGAGGGAAACTGATTTCTTGGCCTTTTTATCTCTAAAGGCTGTACACAACATCTAGCTTGTTTGTGTCATGTACCATCTGTACTTAAACATAACTAAGGTGCAGAGTCTTCAGTGTCAAGGGAAAATTTCTTAAGATAATGTTGGGAGTGCCAATATAGTATTGCTTCTTCTCCAGTAATAAGTCAGAGAGTTCTCTTGAGATGTAATTGCTGTCAGCAAATAAATGGTGATATGTACCCAAATGGTGTATTGGGGGTCTAAAAAATCTTTAGAGCTTGCCCACTGTCCGAATCCACTTAGGATCATATGATGTATCTGAACCAAAATATGTGAACATGTTCACCACTTATCCAGTTGCTGAATCACACAAACCAAAGACTTGTCTGTGGTATTGCTTTGTTTATGTGGATTATATTGTTTGTATTGACATCTGCTTTTGTACCCTATGCTAGTTTCATCCAAACTGAGATTTTAGAACGAGTGAAAGGCATTCTGAAATTGTTATAACAAAATGTTCATAAATGGTTCACTCTTTTCTTTTCCTTGTGTTTATCATCAGATACATGAAGCATAATATGGTATAACTAGCAATAACCCATCAAAATTGACAGGTTTTTAATTATGGTGTGTTTTTTCTATTACATGAATTACAGATGGTTCTATTACTACTGTGGTCATTTCATTGCAGGCGACTGTCATTAGATATTTGTAGTGAAAATTACATGGATGTATTAAATATGAAGACATGGAGTAACCTTCCTAAATGATATGTGGAGCAGGGATAATGATCTAATGGACCTGAAATTGACTAAATAACTAACATTTCTTTTATGACAACATGTCTTGTAATTGTTCGTGCATATTTTAAAATCTTGACTTTCCATAATCAAACTGTTCATGCACACCTTCATTTGCGCACTTTTCTATTTTCGGGAGAGTACATATAAGATAAATAATAGTGAATACAATTATTGTCTAACTTTCAACCACAGTTGCACCCCTTAGCTGTGGTTGAAAGTTAATGCAATCTCTTGAAAATAGAAAAGTGTGCATGATGTGACTGACAGACTGATGCACTTATGGCGGAAATTATGGTGCTTCATTTCTATTTCTTGAAAACAAGTGACTAAACTAAAGTGTATACAATTCTGCAGATGTAGACCAGTAGTCATGAATGAATGGTTTCTTCTGAATCCCAATATTTATTAGGACATCAGTCAAGTTATCCAGTTCAGGGCATGTTACTGTGGTCTATCTAACATACATGAAATATTGTTTCGAAGGATTATTCTGAATACATTTGAGTTTGGCATAATAAATGATCCACTGACATATGTAATCTTTAATTGCCTCAGTAAATGAAACACTATATCATTTCAGTGAGGTTGACAGGTCAAGCCCCTTAGTCACACCTTTTGACAAAACTTAAATGCATCCTGTGTCAAGCCTTCAGCAATTCCTATCTACTCTGGGACATCTTGTGAGACTCTACTTGCCTCTCAACTTGTAGCTGTACTGTTAACTTGACTGGTTGTTTGAAATGGGTTTTTACCCTTTCCTTTCCCATTATTGGCAGAAAGTTTACCTCATACCTGTTTCTTCAGCTGCTCAGTATCCCCATTAGATTAATCACTTTGATGAATATTTTAACATGAAGTCTTAGCAAAGTCCTCATCTGGATCACTAAGACTAACTGAAAAACTACTGTTGTTAAAATTCTCTTCTGTTCACTGAGAAATAAGCAGCCATTCATGAACAGCTTATAGCCAATGTTAAGAAGATGAATCTCTTGTGATTGCTTATAAACATATGATTAGCAGTGCTAGTAACGGCTAACCGATAGGATAGTCTGGCGCTCTCTCTTCCAAACCTCTACACCTCACGGAAGAAGAGGAACGACTAAGTAAGTAAGTAACGGCTAACAAGAAGTATAAAATTTCAGTTTTATAAATTTGTTTCCCCATTCCCCAATGGTCACACACTCATGCCAGTGTATTTATATGATTTAAACCAGCTTATTACCAGGGATTTAAAAATTTTCTGTTCAAATTCAGACATATATCATGCTGGCACAAAATGTGGTTTGCAGATAAATGTAAAGATAAAAGTGTTGTGTGGTACTACTTTGGGTTAGAACGATTTAAAGCTGTTTGACAAAACTTGAAACTGACTTGTGTTAAGGTTATGGCTAGTATAATGTACATAAAGGCTAGTATAATGTACATACTAATAGCCAGTCTCCTCATCCAAACTTCAATTTTTTTTTTGTTAAATGCATGAATAAATATATTGAGTTTTATCTTAGTTGCAATTACAATATAGGCCCTATGATGCCTGTATGTCCAGATAATTTCTTCAGTTGCCAAAACCTGATGTGTCTTCACTTTTCCTGTTCAGTAGCTGTAAATAATGTCAATTTAAATTTTGAGAGTGTTTGCATCTGTGTGTTTTTCCATTTCCTAAAAGTTGTCTGTTGATACTTGTCACAGTGTAACAACAACAACAACAACAACAAATAAAAACAAAGATATAAGAATGAAGTAGAATAATGGGAAGGCTTGAAGTGTTTGGACAGATTTTTTAATGTGCTTTTAATATACTACTGGACAAAAGTTAAGGGCCACCAAGAAAAACTCCACTATGGACCAATTAAATGCAACCATGTGTAAACAATTTATTACAAAATAAAGTTGATTTATCCATGAAAAGATCAGTCAAGTTCTTTTAATAATGTGTAACTCAGTAACAAAAAGAAATTCAACTCACTTTTTCACCTTTTGAACTAGTGGGGCGTTTTGCAAAAACCACAAGTTTTTGCAGCAACAAAGATTTTTTTTCAGTCGGGTTAAAGTGACCCAGTTTTTTTTAAAAAAAAAAAAAAATGCACACAGAAATGTATAAACTGCACACAAAAGGTGTGTGGAGGTCTACTATTGTTGACATTATTAAAAGAACTTGACTGATCTTTTCATGGATAAATCAACTTTATTTTGTAATAAATTGTTTACACATGGTTGCATTTAATTGGTCCATAGTGGAGTTTTTCTTGGTGGCCCTTAACTTTTGTCCAGTAGTATATTTTATCAGCAATATGTAGCACTTGTACCTCACAAGATCTTCTTTTTCCCCTGCCGTGCCTCACTAATCATTATATATTTGTTTTCATTCTTGCTATAATCATTTAATAGTTGATTAATTTCCAGCTCTACTTTTCCATGACCTCAAGCTCTGCACTCCCTACCAAGGCTGTTGATGACCTGCTGATACTTTATTTAGTTCTCACCATACATACTCCACTCTTCTCCTTTGAATATATTTTTAACTTTTATTACCTGTCTTATTGTTCCCTCTGTCATTCATAATATCCCTCTGTATTCTTATCCTTTTTGCCAGCTATGTTCCTAGACAGGGTGTGTCTTCTGTCTGTGGTTATAAGCATGTAGGCTTTTTGACTGGGCCATCACATATCTGGGTTTATCTCATGCACAACCCATAGTGATGTGCATCCCTTCGTTTTGATTGTGTTCCCAGCCATTTACATTGTAATATTAACAGCATGAGTATTCCCTGCTCATATTCAATTACAGACATAACCAGCTGATACAGGAGAAACAAGTCTCTGCTCCAGGTGCATAGCAGTCATTGTTTGTTAAGCTGCCAGACCTCACTAGCACTTCTATATGATCAGCTCAACAGGGTGCTTGTAAGATGGCCTATATTTGTTCTATAATTATTATATGATACTGTAATAAAAGGGAAAGATGACATTAATCGGGAAAATTGTCATGTTTAAAAGCAAAAAACAAAACAAAAATGCTACAATGATTGGAAATTTATGCATCTGAGAACACTGTAGTGGCTTAATTGGTGGTAGATGACTGGCCAATACTGTGTACTGATAACGCGAATGTTAATAGGTTAAGTAGCGATCAAGCAACAGTAATCCAAAACAGGCACATCAACTAGTGCCGGTGCTAACTGAAGCATACTGGAACTCTTGAGTAAATTTAAACAGTTTATTTGACAATAACGTTAGACGTATGGTAAGACAGGTGGAGCAAACATTCTCCGACATTTGGTAGTTGCATATATATATATATATAACGACATAGGTAGCATGATAATTTATATAGTAATATCCACACTGGAACAGCTTCATCAAGGTATATATCGATTCAATGATTATCCTGATGAATACAGTGTAACATCAAAGTTCATAACTGAGAAAACATCAGTAGTGTCCTTAACAGATTTGATTGACCTCTAAGACTTGCCGTAGTCCGCTGGACGGCTAATAAAATCTTTAAATTCCTTCTTATTCAATATTCGTCTCCTTTTACTCAAAACGTAATCCATAAAACAACTGCCAGTTCATATATATATTAGTATAACTTCAATACAGTTTGGCACCTGTCTAGCTCCCACTAGTGACGAGTTAATGATTCCTGCCGAAGCCCTGGCTAGATAAAACTGGCGAAAACATAATTATTCATTATAATTTGAGAGAGACCTACTTTCAATAATCCTAACTGCTATGGCTTCCACCTGGAAGGCAGTGTAGAAACGATCATAGTTGTTCACCCATAATGTGGGGCTACCAAAATCAGAACAGCGTCTGATTTGAATCTCCGGCATTTCAGCTCTGTTGTCACTGCGTCATACAGTGTTTAGCAACAACCCAATACACACCAAATATGTGCGCTTCCGTGCGCGATAAATTTAATTAACAAATATATTCTTACCACATTTGTTGATGCATACCCTCTTAACAGAAGGAAGACTTGTGTCAACCCTTAATACTGTTAAGTCACCCAAAAGGACGCATCAAACACATACCTACATTTATTTGTGTAAGAACACATCCCCTACTTTACATTTATTCCTGTGAGAACACACTCCCTACATTACATTTACTCCTGTGAAAACACACCCCATACTTTACATTTATTCCTGTGAGAACACACCCCCTACATTACATTTACTCCTGTGAAAACACACCCCATACTTTAAATTTATTCCTGTGAGAACACAACCCCTACTTGACATTTATTTCTGTGAGGACACAACCCCTACATTATATTTATTCCTGTGAGAACACAACCCCTACTTTACATTTATTCCTGTGAGAACACAACCCCTCCATTACATTTATTCCTGTGAGAACACACCCCTTACTTTACATTTATTCCTGTGAGAACACACCCCATACTTTACATTAGTGCTTCTCTAACATAAAATGTGACTACACTGTACCTCACAAGGAGTTAAAAGGTAAGGAACAGAAGAGATCTATTGCTGACACAATAAAATAAAGTGGCTAAATGGGAAAATTTTTATCAAGTTACCTTCATTTATTTCGTTATTCTGTAATAGAATTTAATAAAATGTAGACATTTCTGACACAATGTGTAACGTCTGTATATCTGATGTCAAGAACAGCGCCCAAAAAAAAAAAAAAATTACTTTTGTGAAAATTTCCAGATGTTTATATTAACTGAAACTTAGATTCTAGCTATCTCATCAATAGTGATGCTTTCTAACATTTTAAAATGTTCTCATGTTTTACTGTCGCAAATGCCTTAGTGCAGTATATAAAGCACAAGTATAGATAGATTATAGGTAGAAGTTATAATTAAAATAAAAATTATCATATCCACATTTTGCATGTGCTTGACAGCTCTGAATGATTCAGAAGAAAATCAGTATGGCAAAGATTGTTGAATGTGATGTTGGACATACTACCAATAAACATGTATAACTCTTCTTTTATTATCAGGTTGTTATATTTTTTTCACCATTTAAAAAAAAAAAATAAACTTTGAGTGATATTTCTTGTGATATCAATATCTCAGATAACCAGTATTTAACTAATTGTCTAAGATTTTGTTACCTATAATTCATTTTTCTTTTCAGATTGCAAAAAAAATATGGAACAGAAGATCCCATTCTTGGATCAAAAAATAAAACAGGATATCAGTACAGATTTTAAAGTGAGTATTGTGTTGCATTCTTGATAACACATTTTTATACAGCCATAGCCAAAGTGAGTTAAACTGAGAAATGTGTTAAAATATTGTCCATTTAAACATTTTATTACTTATTGCTGGGTTCTTTGTATTTTATTATCTATAACATTGTCTTGGTAGTTGTAATATAAGGTCCTCATCAGGGACAGAGGCATAACACAGTTGAGAAAAGACAGTAATTTAAATACATAAAAATGTTCATGTAGTTGTCAAACTGGGGCAGTGTTTAAGACTGAAATAGTTTGTTTCTAACTTGAATATGTTCAATATTTTGTTTTCAGGGATACACAGTGAAGATAGTTGTCAAACTGGGGCAATGTTTAAGACTGAAGTGGTTTGTTTCAAACTTGAATATGTTCAATGTTTTGTTTTCAGGGACACACAGTGAAGATAGAAATTGAAGGTGAGGAAGATGGTCATGTTTCTGCAGGGAGAGAGAGTATTAGGACCAGTTCCACATCTGTATATCCTGCTGGAGACAATTTACTCAGTAATGTTTTACAACTTTTTAACATAAATGTAACCTGTGCTCAATATGTTACCACTATCAACAAATACGTAACATAATAAGTTATTTATACACATCCACCACAAGCAAACATGTATTAGACTTCACAGTAACATTAAAGAAAAGTCAATAACACTAATGTTGATTTCAGAAAAAAATTACAATGAACCTTTACTGATGAAAACAAAATGTCATTTGTATACAGTTCAATCTTGTCTACACAGTTACTGAAAGTTCATCATAAGTAATTGATTTAAGTTCATTGGTTCTACAAAGAACCTCTACACCTCACGGTAGAAGGGGAACGACTAAGTAGGTAAGTAAGGTTCTACAAAGTTATTGATTTTTTTATTATTAGGACTTTTATGAAGTTGTTAGTTTTTGGAGAGAGTACCACGGTCGTTTTTTCCAAGCATCTACGAATCTTGCTAAGTGAACTTTTACTTGTTCCATAGTTTTGTTCATTCTTTTTTTCGTTTCGTTGATTATTTACTTTCTTGTTTCGGTATTTCTTTTAGGTTTTTCAATTTTATTGCATTATTATTGTTCTTTTTTCGCACATCACTGTGGTTGTTTACTTTTTCCATCTACTTGTATTGCACATTTGGTGTATGTTTCTCATTATCTTATGTTTTTTGTAGTGCCTGTATGTAATTCTTGTTTTTGTCACCTGTTTGTGGCTGACGAAGGGTGAAACCCGAAACGTCCCTTGTTTCATGTGAACTGTTATTTGTAGAACTGATTCAATACTGTTTTATTGGTTTATATACTTATATTCCTTACCAGTTTTACAGCAGCCTTTTATTTTATTTACTTATACTATACTACGAGGGGCGTTCAGAAAGTAATGCACCACATCATTTTTCTCAGGAGCTGTTTATTCAAAAAGCATGAAATTTATACACAATATACATGGATATGTCATGTAAACATCGGTATTATTCAACATAATCCCCATCAACTTGTACGGCTTTATGCCAGCGCAAAACAAGTGCATGTATTCCTAGCCCGTACCAGATTTTGTCTTGATCATGTAGCCATATGTTTGCTGCATGAATCACTCCTTCATCATCTTCAAACCTTGTCCCACGGAGTTCATCTTTAAGTAGACCAAATAGATGAAAATCAGAGGGTGCCAAATCGGGACTATAGGGTGGATGGGGTAGTACAATCCAACCCAATTTGGTGATTGCTTCCCGTGTTGCTAGACTTGTGTGAGGTCGCGCATTGTCGTGAAGGAGAAGCAGGTCTGCTGGATTCTTGTGCGGCCAAACTGTGCGAAAACGTTGATTGAGTTTTTTCAATGTCTTAATGTAAGCTTGCGAATTGATTGTCTCTCCTCTTGGCATAATGTCCACAAGAATCACACCTTCAATGTCCTAAAAGACAGTGATCATGACCTTTCCAGCTGAAGAAATTGTCTTGAATTTCTTTCTTCGTGGTGATTGCGGATGATGCAACTCCATTGACTGACTTTTTGTCTCAGGTTTGAAATGATGTGCCTAGGTTTCGTCACCTGTAACGATCTTAGCCAAAAAGTTCTCTCCATCAGCATTGAAACGCTCAAACAATTCAGAAGAAATTGCTTTCCTTTGCAATCGGTGGTCATTTGTGAGACTTCAAGGAACCCATCTTGCGCAAACCTTAGAAAATCCAAGAGTTTTTATAACTGCATTTGCACTACCAATGCTGACTGACAGCTGTAAGGCCAGTTGTTTAGTAGTGATTCGCCTATCAGTAAGAATAATGCCCTCAGCGAATCTCAACATTTCTGCGTTGGTGGCTGTGGCAGGACGTCCACAGCGCGGCCGATCAAGCAGCTCTGTATCTCCACTTCCTGATTCTTTGATTCTCTGAACCCAGCAACTGACTGTACTCCTGTCGAATGCAAAACTTCCATACACATCACATAGACGCTTGTGAATGTTCACAACAGTTTCCTTCTCTGCAACGAGAAATTCTATCACAATTCGCTGCTTATAACGCAAGTTGCTAATACACTCCATTTCAACGGTTTAGGGCAGCCGTATTATTTGGCCGGTTGCGGTGCAATTTACTACACACAATTGGCACATGCCATATATGAAGTGTGTAAAATGTCATGCTTCTATCTTCATTATTAGCTGAGAAAAACGATGTGGTGCATTACTTTCTGAACGCCCCTCGTACCACCATTGCTGCTACCCTGTTTTCGTTTCATGATTACTATATTTTGTGAGCTTCTCTTATTCTTACATTTGTTCATTATGCCTTATCAGAAACAGTTGATTTCTTCTCTTCATTCTTTCATTACCCATTCATTTTCTCTCATGCCTTCTGACATATCTCATACTGCTTCTGACTTAGCTTTTACTAGATACAAGAAGACACGCTGTACATGTCACATTAGTTTTCTCAAGAACTGTCTTTGTTCTAGAGTTATTCCCAAAGGGTTTGTCTCTAGCTTGCATCTATTGGCTGGACTTCCTCATCCTGCTGACCAGCACTACTTACAACAACTTGAGAAGAGATGTTCCTTCCAATGTATGAGGTGCGTCATTGCTATACATATACGCCAGCTGACTGAATTTGAACTTTTAAAATCCAACCTTACACAACAACTACATCTACTGACTTCTTCGTGCCCGACGGCATTTCTTCTTATTCGCACTATTATCCATGACATGAATCCCTATTTGTATACTCGTTTGTGCACACATAAAAAAGAGAAATTGCGCCACCTCAGTCCACAACCTCCTTCAGGGTCCTCTATTCAGTCTTCTACCTATGCTAAAGTTATTTGCATTCCTCCAGATTTGCATCTGTCTCCTGATGAATTGTCTGTCCTGAGCAAAGGTCTTAAGTTTGTTCCTCTTCATTCTAATTTTGACAAATATTCTCTGCTTCAAGATGTTCACAGCTTCCATCGCCGCATGCATCTCAAATATTACCATCTTAAGGGTAATGATTCTACCAGAGTTTCCAATACTGATGATATCTTTCATCGTTTTAACAAACCTAAACAAGACTGGACTCCAACTCCAGGAGCTTCTCTTGCTCTGGATTTATATATTGCCAATACTTTACATGACATTGACCAGCTCACTCTACGCCATCTCCGTCGATCTAACCTCACGTCTTCTGAATGGCGGGCATTGTCACGCCTTAAAAACCGTGATGATATTGTTATCAAGCCGGCTGACAAAGGTGGTGCTGTGGTTGTTTGGCGTAAGGACTTATACATTCATGAAGGAGTTACACAGCTAGGTAACACCACCTTTTACTCACCTTGTTCTGGTGATGCCACAGTCCGGAATAATCTTACTGTTTATGAGACTATCCATGGTCTTGTCCATGATGATCTTCTTCCTTCTGGTGCTTTATCTCTCCATATTTTTTATAGTAGTCTTGGTAAGCCTTCCTTTTACATGCTTCCTAAGATGCATACAATTGCTAACCCTGGTAGGCCTATTGTTTCAGCCTGTTCTTGTCCCACTGAACGTATTTGTGAATTCCTTGATAGTATTTTCCAGCCTTTAGTCACCAATCTGCCTTCTTATTTGAAAGACTTTACTCATGCTATCACTACCTTTAATTCAATCAGATTAACTCCTGATCGTACTTACCGTCTTTTCCTCCTAGATGTTTGTTCCCTTTATAATTCTATTCCACATGCTGATGGTTTCAAGGCACTCCAATTTTTTCTTGACCAGCGTACTGATCTTACTATAAGTACAGGTCCGCTTATTCGCCTTGCTGGGTTGGTTCTTATTCTCAACTCTTTTGAGTTTAATGGCCAATTCTTCAACCAAATCAGTGGCGTCGCTATGGGTACTAAGATGGGCCCTAGTTACGCTTGCCTGTTTATGGGCCACTTTGAATATTTGGTCATTCAAAGTTATGATGGTCCCATATCCGAGTTTTACCGCCGCTTTATTGATGATGGTATTGGTATTACAGACACGTCTGAGGTAGATCTTCGTTGATTTATTGACTATGTTGGTAATTTCAATCCTGCCATCAAATTCACTTCTGAAATTTCTACGACTTCAGTGAACTTCCTTGACATCACTGTGACTATTAGTCCAACTGGTCTTGAAACATCTGTTTATTATAAGGATACTGACGCTCATGGTTTCCTTCTTTATACTTCATCTCATCCTCTGAGTTGTAAAAATTCCATTCCCTTTTCTTAACTTCTTCGCTTGCGTCGGTTATGTCATGATGACGATGATTTCCATCAGCAAGCTCAAGAGATGCTCGAGTTCTTTTGCCGACATCTTTATCCAGAACATGTTTTATCTGATGCTCTTAATCATATAAGACTCATCACTCGTCAGATGGCACTCACTACTAAACCTTCTGTCCAATCTGACAGACTCAAACTGGTTCTCACTTTCCATCCTCACTGTTTGGCGGTGAAGAGAATTCTGTTTTGACGTCTGCCTATTCTCCAATCTGATCCTGATACCAGAGAGTTGTTTCGTGATACACCTTTGGTGGCATATTGTAGGGATATGAATTTTAGGGATATTCTTGTACACAGTCGCTTGCAACATACTAGCCATTCTTACTTTGGTACTAAACCGTGCCAATGCCGTATAAGTAAGAGCTGCCCGTTTGTACTCCAAACTCAGAGTCACTTTTCTTAAAGGAAAATTTATCATTAGAGAGTCTTTCACATGCGAATCCAGAAACCTTATTTATGCTGTCTTCTGCAAGAGGCGTGGCATGACCTCCTATATTGGTGAAACTGGCAGGCGTTTGGCAGACAGATTTTGTGAGCACTTGAATGACATCTATCATGCAAAACATTTACCGGTGGCCCTTTATTTCAATAGGCCTGACCATTCAGGTAATTCCGATATTCATGTCACTGCTCCCGTTTCATGTGCCGGGGATGACCGGACTCGCTTTTCATTGGAGAATCGTCTTATTTTTTACATGGGCGTTTTATCTCCTGATAAGATTAATGTCCAACATCATTGTGCATAAATTCTGGTAGCTTTTCTCTTTTTCATTCATCTTTATTCGCTGCTTTTTTGATCTGTCTGCTTATGTTTTTGTTTTGGTTCATTTCGTATCATTGTGTACCTTTTTATTGTTGCTATCTTATACGTCACTTCCTTCAAGTTTTTTTTGGAGAGAGTACCACGGTCATCTTTTCCAAGCATCTCCAAATCTTGCTAAGTGAACTTTTACTTGTTCCATAGTTTTGTTCATTCTTTTTTTTCATTTTGTTGATTATTTACTTTCTTGTTTCGGTATTTCTTTTAGGTTTTTTTGATTTTATTGTATTATTATTGTTTTTTTTTTCCGCACATCACTGTGGTTGTTTACTTTTTCCATCTACTTGTATTGCACATTTGGTGTATGTTTCTCATTATCATAATCTTTTGTAGTGCCTATATTTAATTCTTGTCTTTGTCACCTGTTTGTGGCTGACGAAGGGTAAAACCTGAAACGTCCCTTGTTTCATGTGAACCGTTATTTGTAGAACTGATTCAATACCGTTTTATTGGTTTATATACTTATAGTTCATGGTGGGTTTACCTACAGTAGCTAGATTCCTGACTGCAGTCATAGTCACTCCTGATTTATCCAGGTGTGGGAAAAGGTTGTGTGGTGTGAAGAGAGCTATCTCAGGGTTCCAAAGCTTTCTTTCCCTGATCTAAGTTTCTTGTCATCAATGAAAATGGAAGCTCTTTGTGTAGACTACCCTAAAGAACCACTCGCTTGTACTTTGTTGCTAACAAAACAAGATTTTGGCAAAGGTAAGCCTTTGCAACTACCACTGCTAGGTCTATGAAATGAGTTCTCTCGTAACCAACATTTTCGATTGCAATGTCTGGGCCTAGTGAACTCTAGTGTTAAATACAAAACATCTCATTTTCAGCTGACAGATGTATGGGACCATAAACCATCTTTCCTAAACAATTTCTCATCTGAAATTAATGAAATCCTGAACTCTCTTCCCTTAAAAGAGTGTCAGGGAAATACATTTTTTTACCATGGTTTAAGAGCATGAAAACTAATTATAATCACTACTACTGCGAAGTAGCCACCATATCAGTTACATCCCATTTATGTTAGCTGCCCAGCAACTATCTGTTCTATTCAAGCCAGGTCAACTACTTTTGCTGTGGCGGAAATATCCACTGATTTTGTAATAGACAAGAGGGAAGTTTAAACTACTGTATGTGAATTAATCTTTATTCATTGGGCTAAAAGAATTTTACAGATTTTATGCAAAGTAATGAAAAAAAATGTGTAGATTTTCATTGTTTTATAATAGTTAAACAGCATCAAATTATCCTTTAATTTGTGATAGAGGTGATTTATTTACTTACTTTCTGAAAACTTGTTAAGGAGTAACTAAACATTATCTCCCCTTAATTTGATCTGTGCAGCATGCCTCGTTAAATTAGGGAAGTCACTTTTATGAGCTTGGCATAACAAGAACAGAAAGGCTTTGTCATACTAGATGAGAGAAAACATTGTTTAGTCACCAGATGTTTGTATTTATAAAGTGTTTTTTATTTATTTTTTTATGTGACAGTAGATTGTGATTGTAATTGTCATACTTGAATAGGTAGAGAGAACATTGTTTAGTCACCAGATGTTTGTTTTTATTAAGTTATTTTTTGTGTGTGTGTGACAGTAGATCATGATTGAGATTGTCATACTTGAATAGGTAGATAGAATATTGTTTAGTCATCAGATATGAGTATTTTTAGTCTCTCCTGCTCACTCTCCTTTACTCTTCTTCTTTGATCCATATCTGCCAACCGTCAAAGCAGTCAGTGGCCATCATGCCTGGTGGTGTCTTGTAGAGCAGCAACAAATTGATTCCACTTTGTTCTGTTGGTGGCCATCCTTCGTACAGTGCCCCATTTCTGGTTCATTCTTTGCATCTCGGCTTCCACAGTTCTCCTCCAACTTGTTTTTGGTTGGCCTCTCTTTTGCTTTCCTTCGGTGATCCATAGCATATCTGTTCTTGTAATGGTATCAGGGTTCCTTCTGAGGACGTGGCCAATCCAACTCCAGCATCTGCCAGCTATAATGATATGTATGTCCTCCTGGCTACTCCTAATAAGTAGTTCTTTGTTACTGCTGAGATTCACCTAAAAGATCCTGTACTCTGTCTGTTGTTTATTGCATTTAGGTCGTGCACATGTTTGCAAAAGAATGACACAGCATACCAGTATTAAACTCTTGTGTATTGCAAGCAGTAAGTCACAATCAATTTCATAATGATTATAAGCAACATGGTTTAATCAGGTTAAAAAATTATTCATTTCAACGCTTGAATAAAAAAATAATGCTATCACTGTTGAGCGAAGAAGAAAACAAAAGCAGGTACAGAATACAGAATCTGTTTATATTTCACAAACAGGATGTATTAAATAACACTGAACAAATTAGGTCAGAACTCAGAATGGCATTGAAATAAGCATGTCCAGATAGCATTTACACATTTAACAATTTCCATGATTGAAAGATGGGCAGGTGGAATTTGAAACATAATTGTGCATCTGAAATTGTAAATAGAAACTTGTTTGTTGTGAATTTCCCCATCTTTAATGTGCATATCCCCTTTAGAAAACAGCAGTGCATAAATGGTAATGTAAACGAAATGTTAGGACTAGGGCTGATAATGACATTACATGTAGTGTGTTCATGTATATACCATTGTATAGATTAGAATTATCATTATTTTGTACATTATATGATCACCAAAAATATAATTCATTATCATGTTTTAACAAATTATATTACCAAATCTGCTTTACCAAACAACGGTTTTAACATTACTACTAACTATATTTCTCAATTGTAATTCATGCTCATGTATAACTATTAGTATAAGTAGTAGAAAGAAGCCATAAGTAATTATTTCTCGACTCATTTTTCAATAATTCATATTTGAAGAATGCTGCACATAAAATTCAGTTATGTTCATGTTCTATGACATGTCTACTTTAGATATATCTACAATGTGAATACAGTCTTTCTATGTAGTAGTAATATTTACTCATGCACGTTGTACAAAAAAAAATTGTAGAAATATAAGCGTAATTTTATTCATTCACAACCCTCCACTCCCAAAGGAGCATAGGCCTTTAACAAACACATGCCACGTCCTCCTGTCACGTGCCATCATCTCAAGTTCTTTCCACGTTCTCCTCATCATTTTCTCCTCTGTTTCCAGCTCTCGTCCCCATGTGCTTCTTGGTCTACCTCTGCCTCTCTTGCTCTGGGGGTTCCAGAACAAGGACTCCCTTGTAATGCTATCAACAGGTTTCCTCAGTGTGTGTCCTATCCATCACCATCGTCTTCTTCTCATCTCTTGTTCCACTGGCACTTGTCTAGTTCTTGTCATCAGTTCCACGTTGGTAACCTTGTCATACCATTTTAATCCCTCTATTCTATGCAAGCACCCATTTATGAAAGTCTGCAGCTTTTTGGTTGTTGTCTTTGTTGTTCTCCATGTCTCAGAGCCATACAATAGGACTGACTTCACATTTGAGTTGAAGATTCTTATTTTTGTGTTGGATCTGATTTCTCTTGATCTCCATATATTTCCCAGTGCAATGAAAGCACCTCTTGCCTTTTGTATTATTATTTTCATATCACTGTCTGTCCCTCCAACTTTGTCTATATTACTGCCAAGATATGTGTACGATTCTACATCTTGTATTGGTGTTTCTTCAAGTTCAACCCTGTTATCATTACCTGCATTTATTCTCATTATGTTTGTCTTTTCCCGGTGTATTTTCAGACCCAATTGCTGTGACCTCTCATCGAGTGTTTTCAATTTGTCCTGCATCTGATTACGATTATGGGACAGAAGAGCCAAGTCATCAGCAAAATCCAGATCATCCAACTGCTTAGTCAGAGTCCACTGGATTCCATTTCTGTTGTGTGTTGTTGATGATCTCATAACCCAGTCTATTGCTAGTAAGAAAAGAAATGGAGACAAGAGGCATCCCTGTCGCACTCCTGTTCTTATCCCAAATGGTTCTGTAAGCTGTCCTTCGTGAAGAACTCTGCATGTCATGTCTTCATATGTTTTCTTTATTAAATTAATGATCTTCAGGGGAACTCCATAATGCCTCATCAATTTCCAAAGTGATTCTCTGTCTACACTGTCAATGCCTTTTCGTAGTTCACAAATCCGATGTATAGTGGTGAATTCCATTCCAGACTTTGTTCAACTATTATTCTCAATGTGGCTATCTGGTCTGTACAGGATCTGTTTTGTCAAAAACCTGCTTGTTCATCTCTCAGTTTCTTGTCTATGGACTCTTTTAATCTCTCAAGGATAATCCTGTTTAATACTTTTTCTGGCACTGATAGTAACATTATTCCTCTATAATTTGTGCACTCTTGTAAATTTCCCTTCTTAGGCAACTTAACCAGATATCCTTCCTTCCATTCTGCTGGTATCACTTCCTTTTCCCAGACTTTACCAAGTAAATTTAAATAACATCTCTGTAGCCGTGTTGATATCTGCTTTGATGGCCTCTGCTGGAATGCCATCAGGTCCAGACGCTTTTCCATCTCTTAGAAGCTTTATGGCTTTCTTTATTTCTTCCTTCGTTGGTCTTTCACTGTTAATTTGTAGCTCTTCTTCTGCTGGCTGGATGTTCGGGGGGTTTTGTGGAGCTGGTCTATTGAGAAGGTCCCCAAAATATACTTTCCACCTCTTCATTTGCTCTTGTATATTGCTGAGCAGTTTCCCATTCTTGTCTTTTATGAGGCAACTTGTTTGCTTGTATTTCTCTGTTAGCTTCTTTGTGCTGCTATACAGTTCTCTCATATTTCCTTTGGCTGCAGCATCTTCTGCCTCTCCTGCCAACTCCTCAATATACTTCCTCTTGTCTCTTTTGATACTTCTTTTTACTTCTTTGTTTGCTTCTGTGTACACTTCTTGAGCCTTGGCTTTGGAACTTCTGGTTTTGCTTGTGTTTAAATCTGCTTTCTTTTTTTTTTCTGTCTTTTATCTTATTGATGGTTTCTGTTGTTATCCATGCTTTTTGTTTTTGTTCCCTTTTCCCCAGTATTTCTTCACATGTCTCATTCCATACAGTTTTGACCTGTTGCCAATAGTCTTCTGTATTCTCTACATCTTCCAGCTGTTGGAGCACTTGGAATTTGTTGGATATTGTGACCGCAAATTTGTCTCTTGTTTCTTGATTTCTTAGATGTCCTACATTAAATTGTTGTCTGTAATTTTGCATTGTTCCATATCTCTTGAGTTTCATTTTTACTTTGGCTATCAGAAGGTGGTGATCTGATGCCACATCTGCTCCTCTATATACCTTTACATCCTGCAATGATGATCTAAACTTCTTGTTTATGCATATATGGTCAATCTGATTTTCTTTTCTATGGTCTGGTGATATCCATGTTGCCTTGTGTATTCTCTTATGTGGAAACATGCTTCCTCCTATAGCCAGTTGATTTGAAGCACAGAAGTTTGAGAATAGTTACCCGTTTTCATTCATTATTCCTAGCCCATGTTTTCCCATGACTTCTTCAAATCCGGTGTTGACTGTACCTATCTTTGCATTCATGTCCCCCATCAATATTGTAATGTCTCTTCTTTTTACTTTATCCATAATTTCCTGTAGTCTAGTATAAAATGCTTCTTTCACAGACTCTTCTTTGTTATTAGTTGGTGCATAACATTGGATGACATTTACATGTATTTTCTTTTTAGTTGTTTTAAAAGTAGCTGTTATTATTCTGGGTTCAACGGCTTCCCATTCAATGAGTGCTTTCCATGCTTCTTTAGATAACATAAGAGCTACCCCTTCACTGTGGTGTGAACTTTCGTCTTCATGTCCTGAGGACAGCACCAATTCACCTGTGATGAGTTTCTTCCTGTCTGCTCCCTTCCACTTTGTTTCACACATTCCGAGAACCTCAATTTTATATTCCCTCATTTCTGCTGCTACTTATGCCACTTTCCCTTGTTCGTTTAATGTCGAACATTCCAGGTGCCAAAACTGGAAGTTCTCCTAGAAGAAAGAAGGTTAGTCAGCAACACAGACTCCTTTTGGCTTTCTCTGTGTTGCATCATACGCCTCCCTGCGAGAGGACCTTCCCCTGTCTTGGATGGCTGTGTTTTATTTTCTTTAATTGACTTGTCCATGTTTGTTCAAGTTTTTTGTGGTTTAAATTTTTTACAGGATGGGGTAACCGGCCCCACGCCCAACCCTCCTTAGTCACTTTCTACAACATGCTTGGCAGGGAACAGTGTTACTATTCTTTGCTCCCCTTTCGGGCCCCAGTAACACATGGGTGATAAGCGTAATGGCTTGCCAGTTTATCTTTCTATAATTCATACCTTAGATACATGTACATTCGAACACAATCTTCCTTGATAATGTCTCAGTAGTAATTTATGCCCATGCACGCTATATAGTGAAATTACAGGTTTATGCCCTTTTATCTGAACACCTACCTGCATGAAGGCATACCTGGTGTCATTCTTATATGACCACCAGTTATGCACAATGCTATAATATACGTACAAATGTGGGCTATAATATACGTACAAATGTGGAAGTGAACCTCTGTCTATGAGGCAAATTGCATCCTCATTGACTCCTTAAATCATCCATACACTTTCAGTTATTCCCCCTGTGGTGAAACTTGTTGAGGAACCAGCATTGCATATGATTAAGATGGACATTTTGGAATGGAAATAGCGACACAAAAATTTAAAATTTACAAAAGATATAAAGTAACAGGTAATACATCCATCTTTACAGCAGAATTAGTGGAAATCTTAAAAGCTTTAGAAATAGTGGCAGTTATATAGTGTTTAGGTATACAATTGCAGGCATCACTGAAATTGAGCAAAACTCATTTTATCAAAAACAAAGTTTGAATTTTACTGAAACAGTACTGTTACTCCACAGATCTATTAGGTAATGTCATGAGGTTCTTTTCTTGCAAAAAAAGTTTTAGTCATGACAGGAAAAAATAATTATTAACATTATAATATTTGTAACCATTTCAGGACTGTTTGGAGGGAAGTAATTCAGAATTAAATTGTTATTACTCATTTCTTACAACCATGGGAAGTAATCAAATAATAAAAATATTAATAAAAATAAGCAATTAGCGACCACATTAAAAAAACATTTTGAAACACCATTTAAAATTATTAAATGTATGCTATTAGTTTCATAGTATGCACTACACCATTAACTATTAACATATCAGAAAGAAACAAATACTTCTTAAATAATCTTATAGTTGCATAACTTTTAAACCATACCTAAAATGACGCTACAAAACATACAGAATTAAAATTTGTTATGCATGCCATAATTATCTGAAGTTTTTACTATTATGTTTTATTCAATGAATTTCAGGTGACCATTCCTGTAGCCAGCGATCCCGCCTATACTCTAGTGTTGACATTCCAGATTTGAAAATTATGAACAGTTTCATAAAGAGTGAACCAGTGCAAAATGCCGCATTCAATCAAGTGTTGCCAGAAATCACAGAAAACATTGTGAGTGAAATGAAAGTTGATGTAAGTATGGCAGCTGCAACACTAAATACAGACAATAACATTGAATCAAGATTAACAGAGGTACAATCACCGAATGTCACAGACTCTGAGATAATGACTGTAGACATGAATCCGACTCCTGAGATTTATACTGCAGTCTTACAACATGAAAACTGCAGCAGGAAATCAACAATAGTCTATGATGATTGTACTCTCAACAGTGTAAGTAGAGAAGGTTTCAAATTGTGTGGCAGTGTACAATCAGATAAAATAATAATAGGTACAAAAGAGAAACTTTTCAGCTGTCATGTTTGTGGAGTATAGGTTAGCACGAAAGGTGACTATAATGAACATGAACTTTCACATATAAGAAAAAAGTGTTATATAAGTAATGTTGGTAATATAATAGCTACAAAATCCAGTCTATGTCAACAAGAAAGAATACAAAAAGCACAAAAGCATTCTAAATATGATCTTATTGGTATGGGGGCTGCTCATTTTGGTTAACTAAAGGCACATGTAATGCAGCATAAAGAAGAACTGCCTAACAAGTGTGGTGGTCTTAGTAGGTTTTCTAGGACTGATTATCCAAAGAAACCCATAATGCAGCATAATGGTGAGACACATTACAAGTATGATGTCAGTGGAGCAGAATTTTGTCAAAGTGATCACAAGGTGACAAATACAGAAGGAGAATCTTACATGTGTGATGAACTTATAGGACAAAAACTTTATTCAAAATGGCACAAAAGTCAACAAACAGAAAAAAAACCTTATAAATGTGGTGTTTGTGGAGCAGAATTTTCTCATAGCTGTGCTATAAAAAACACAAAATGACACACACAAGAGAGAAACCTTATAAGTGTGATGTTTGTGGAGCAGAATTTTCTCAAAAGTGGTGCTTTAAAGAGTCACAAAAGGACACATACAGGAGAGAAACCTTTTAAGTGTGATGTTTGTGGAGCAGAATTTTCTCAAAGTGGTGCTTTAAAGAGTCACAAAAGGACACAAACAGGAGAGAAACCTTTTAACTCTTTCAGTCCAGAGTTATTTTGCACACTGTGCCAGACTTTTTTTGTGGGCAGAATTTTATAGAGTGATGTGTTCATCTTTCAGTCTAAATTTTTTTGTGAATTTTCCTTTGAACATGTACTTATTATATACCAAACTGTAGGGAAATGGATAGAGAATTGTAATATATAATGTCTTTGGTAGTATTAACACAAGTATGTTCGGTATACTTAACTCTTTCAGTCCCAAGCAAAAAAGTGGGTTTGGCCCAAGCAAAAATGGCCACCCCAGTGCGTATTTATTGTTGTTGTTTGGAAATAATTTTTTAAAATGTTCATATGCATAAATAACTTTGTTGTTGTATATGAAACTGAAGGTAATTGGATGTACTTTACTCTTATGCTACAAGTATAAAAGCTTTCATTGAAAAATGATTAGTTATTCAAGGTAAAATGGGGGATATGCGCTTAAAAAAATGATTAGTTATTCAAGGTAAAATGGAGGATATGCGCTTAAAAAAATGATTAGTTATTCAAGGTAAAATGGAGGATATGCGCTTAAAAAAATGATTAGTTATTCAAGGTAAAATGGAGGATATGCGCTTAAAAAAAATGATTAGTTATTCAAGGTAAAATGGAGGATATGCGCTTAAAAAAATCGCTTTAAAAATCTAAAATAAATATCTCAAAACAGAAACACGTTCACTCTTAAACACGTGCGGTATTTAAAAGAATATACTTGCAGTCGGAAATGACTTTGTGGGTAGTTATAATTAGAAACAGTCTCAAACAGAGGCACATATACTAAAGGCTTTTTAAAGTCGATTGGGCCAAGCGTGTCTAACCCCTGAGCCTTTATAAAGTTGATTGGGACTTAAAGAGTTAAAACATTTTGCATGTAAAATTGAAAAACGCTAAAAAGTTGACTGTAGAATACGATCTTACCAAAGACAAATTACAGTTGTAGACAATAAAACTTTCTTTTTAGTCTTCAAACATCAAGTTAATCTATATACAAGTTAAAAAAAACATGCTTATGGCCACAATTAGTACATTTAGTGTTATTCACACCAGTTTTTCCGTGGTCCTTTGTAAGAAAAAAATAAATTATGCAATCGTGCATTACGTAATTTTCAAACAAATAAAGAAGAATAACGTCATATAAAAACTTTTTTACTCTTGTTTAATGTTTTAATAGTATCCCTAGCTTCATCTTCTACCAATAACTAGTGATTAGATGTTACGGTAGGTCTAGTTTTGTTGCTTTTTGATCGGCCAGAATACGACTACGCCCACTCATCAACTAAACCTAGTGTGTGTAGCTTTTCTGCACAGATTCCGTATTTTGACAACAAACTGTGACTACCAAACAATCATCATCAATGTCAGCAATGTTTCAAAGTAGTTTGACACAATTATTTGCTTAGGAGACTTAGAAAATGTAAATATAAAGCGTGACATATTTCTCTAGCAATAACAACGAAAAACGCAAACACGCAAATTTTCACAAAAATTGTGATGATAACATCAAAACACGCACATGTGCTGATTAACTACAGTCAAATTAGTTGTTTAGATAGTAGCGGAAGTCATTCTATGAGTTTTAATATATGAACTGCATTAAACGGACGATTTTTAAGGTTTATGCGTGATAAACTAAAAACCATGTTCTGAGCGTTGCTCTGGCACGGCGTGTTGAATTTTGCAACGCTCATGGCGTTGCTCTGGACTTTAAGAGTTAAGTGTGATGTTTGTGGAGCAGAGTTTTCTCATAGTGGTGCTTTAAAGAGTCACAGAATGACACACACAGGAGAGAAACCATATAAATGTGATGTTTGTGGTGCAGAATTTTCTTACAAATTCCATGTGTTTGGCTTTTAAACAAAATTAGAAAAGAAGAAGAAATCAATTTTTTTTTGGGATCTTTTATGGGATAATCTTTAGAGGAATTTAATTGTTTTGACTGGATGACATTTTTACAAGTTCCAGGCTACATCAAATATTAAATGAGTAAGGACATGAAAATTGATGACAAAAATGCTTTGATCGATTGACAGTCTGATCAGTTAGGTAAAGAAAAAAAAGGTAAAGGAACCCGTTACACGCCCATTGAGGCATATTGGGAATATGGTGTTAGGCCCATATTTTCTTGAAACGTCGGCACACGAGGGGTGATGTGGTCGGCATCACGCCGGCCGCCTTAACCTTCCCAGAGTTGCTCTGGTACCCATTTGGGGCTGGGTCGACCCAGGAGCCGTTTGTGGCCTAAAAAATTCCTGCCTCATCTGGGGATCGAACCATAGACTACTGCGCTAGGAAGCCAGTGCACTAACCACTATGCTACCGCGGCTCCCTCTGATCAGTTAAGTCAGATCAAATCTGAATGATAATACTTTTTTTCAACTACTGGGCGCATGAAACGTGGATCAAATTCTTTGAACAATCAAGAAAAGTAGAGTTATATTCGGAACTACTACAAATTGCTCTTTGTTTTTTTAAATTTTGCTGTTCCAAGAAATAATGCTAATACTGAGAGGCTTTTATTTTTTCTTTCATGGAAAGTCAGTGGACAAAGGACAGAAACAAATTCACTGTTGAATGTATAAAAGGAATATTACAAGTTCAATAAAATTATAAGAATGTTACACGTACAGACGTCCATGAGCATTTAGTTGGAGTGAAAAGTACAATGTTAAAGACTGAATATTTAGTGATGATGAAACAATAATGCTTGATGAAAAAATTATTAAAACATGCATTTTATGAAGACTTAACATTTAAAAAACAATTTTGTTGAAGTATTTCTATATATTTTATCATGATTATATACATAGATGTATTATATTAGTGAAATTAACGCATCCTCCTTTGTCCTTTTTTAAGTCAAAAATCAGAAAATGTCCTCTTTAAAAAAATAAAATAATATGGTCACCCTAACTGAAATCAATTTATGGTTTTCGCCCACAGTAGCCCAAAAATAGCCCAAAGGAGCCTAAGGTAGCCTAAGGCATCCAGACGTAGCTGAAAAATAAAAATCTAGGTGTATCTAGTTGTTTTGTAAGGTACAATCTAGATTTTTATTTTTTAATTTAAGGTGGCAACACTGCTGACGATACGTATTTAAAATAAGGAAATGACCATTGTGTATTTCTCTAAATGAAGAGTATTCCGATTCTGTGTTACAAATGACTGTTGTGTATTTCACCAACTTGCATTAGCCCCAGAGATAATTGGCAATCATGTTTTATAAATCTTTCATTCGAGACAAAGTAGATTATGGAAGCATAATCTATGACTCTGCAGCACATAGTCACAAGATTAAATTTGGGTAAATTGGAATAATAATTTCCCACTGTCCGCCATTTTCCCTTAAGGTTATTTACGCAGAAAATAAATATTACACAAACATAAAGGTATGTTTTCAGGCACTCGTAAGAAATAAAGAAAAAGTATGGGTCATTAGTCACATAACACCGGAAATTTGCATAGGGCAGTCCAGTCTGTTAATGAAGCAATCACTTTTGTTGTTCCCCTATTATACAGTAAAGGTCAGACTACACAAGACAAAGACCTTAATATTGTGTCTAGTAAATGATAGAAGACTAAGAACAGTAAGTACAGGACAGAGGGTAGGTTTTTGGTATTGTATAAACATTTCAAACACATCATGAATGGAAATCTGATGCCTGTAAACAGTAAATAAATATTAGACAAACATAAAGGTATGTTTCCTCTGCTCTAAAGTTTCTTGAGTATTGCCTTGTTGCCATTGACAGCTTATTCTGTGCGCCAGGGCTTAAGGTCAGAAAGACATCTCCACCTCCATTTTCTGTTGCATTTGTTGCTGATCCATCTATGTATGCATGAATCCAGGTGTTATGTGGGAAATGTTTCTCTGTGTATTTTGTTGTAACTTTAATTTGCCACATTTACTCATACAATGATTTGATAGATGTGATGCCATTTTCCTGTATCAGCAGTTATTCATCTTTTTTGGAATTGAAAACACTATATATCCTAATTATAACACATTAGAGGTTGAAGGAATATTTCTCGTCCCCAGAATAACAAAAAAATAATAAAATAGGGAACTTAAAAATTCCCAGCAAAAAAGTAATTAGGCTGCCTACTCAGACTATAATTAAAAATACTTTATTTTAGTATAGAAGAATTTTAATGTGCAGAATGTCTAGAATAAAATAATATGAAAAACAGAGAATAACAATATTAGATTATTTACAGGATTGCAATTCACCCATATCAGTAGAAGAGGTGTTGAGAATAGACAGACTTAGAGAACTGCACGATATAGTAAAGCAGTATGCAACCAGAACCAAAAACAAAAATTAATATGTAAGGATTACTGAGGGTGTGGTGGAAAATTGAATATGTAATAAGGTTCTCATAATACATGTTGATAATAACAAATTAATAGTGAACCAGGTTTCATCCCAAACACCCCAGACTTCACCTCCTCTTATTTTTTTTACATGCACAAATCTGACTCATTCATTTTCTCAGTAGACTTAGAATTTGTAGATACTTGGCTTGTCACATTTCTGTGGTAATTTAAAGAAAACCAGAATCATGTGATTCGTCACAAAAGTATAATAAAAATGCCAAAGCATGTACACATGCTGTTTAACTTTACTCTGATTGCTAAAACAGTAACAGAAGTCACTTTATGGTTTTAAAATATAGACTAGATCAGCAGCAGGCAACCTATGTGATGTGAGGATCTACTTTAGAAACACGGAGCTCTCTAAAGATCTGCCTTGATACAATCATATCTGTTTCAGGTTCTAGAGTATTAAAAATGTTGAAGAAGTGCAGCATATAAGTTATTTACATCTCTGCAGCATAACCCTCTTACTGCAATTCTTTCAACAAGGCATTGAAAAATTGAAACTAAATTATATTTTACCAAATGATAATGTCACTTCAAATAAAAGATCCCATTCTTATCTTATGCAGTTCATAAATAAAGTGAATTTTAATAAGGCTTCTCATAGGATACAATGGAAACACAGAATAAGTACCTTTAATCCTGGTGATATCACACTTTTAAATACCTTTGAGAAAGAATAAGTCCTTAGTTTGCTATTTTTTATTTTTATTTTTTTTTATTTATTTCTATCATGTAAAGATCTACCAAATCATCCCCTGTGATCTTTATTTTTAAGTTTGAAGATAACTTTGAGGATTACGATATGTTCACTGCTGGTGTGAAATGCATTAAACAGATGTCAGGATAGGGGGAGTGATATGGGCACTGGGTTCCTCAAGGGTATTTTCTTTATAGTGGCTTTTTAACATATGATATTAGTGTCGTGGAAGCTTGGCCATCTTAATATGCGAGGACTGCTGGTAAGCCAGTGTCACTAGGGATATGGCCCATTCAAATCCCTCCCCTGGCTCGTATACTTGCAAAATGATAAACACAGTCCAAAGGCCGGATTGGACAATTCAATATATGTTTTAATTGGACATATCACAGCTCCATCCTTACATCAAGAGAGAGTATTCATGCACAAAAGGCATCAGCATGACGGTCTATAAATCGTCGAAGTACAGTCCCGTACTAATGAAATATGTCGTCGACATTTTCATACAATTTTATTTAATAATATGTCACTTACATACTAAACAGCATCCTCTGTCAATCTTGCATAATTACAGAAACTAGCATTACTCTCAGAGGTGTATGTGTAATCCAGTGATGTTACAACATAATGCAGATCGTGAAAATAATAAAACTCTCTGGAGCAAAACATCAGCTTCCGACACCATGAATGCCTCACAGTCCAACTGACGGCAAGGAATGCTTGTTTGGCCCACATAGAGACTTAACGTCTGCCAACATGCCGAGCAGAAATAGTGACGTCACTTCCTAAAACCAAGGACAACAGTCCGTAAACAAATCAACCTGGAAGTGATCGTCAAAAACCAATGTTATGATATTTACACATAACAGGGAGATAGTAACTTTGGGTCACAGAAATATTGAAAGTGAAAAAGGAAAGAATGAAGTAATCGAAAATAATAAAGTATTTATTTAAAAAAAAACATATTTGTTTATGGCTAATGCAGTTGCATTAGGCCCCACCATTTAACAGTGATTATTGCTGTGAGGTAATGCTGCTTAGATATTGATGTAAATATGCAGTATGTCTTAATAGTCTTAAAATGATTCCCATCTTCTGCTATATTTCATTGCCTTCAGGTTGAAAGAAATATGGAATCTAATGTCACACGTCTAATTACAGAAATGAAGCAGGAAACAGACTATGAGGTATGTCAAATATTTATGTCCCATGTAATTCCCCTGGGTCTCTGAAGAGACAAAGAAAGAATATGCCTACTGCACTCTTGAGCATGTCGTACAAAGTGACTTGTGGAGTTGTGGGTGGGGCTGGCTACCTCATTATGTTAAACAAATTGTCACAGATACCACTGCTACAAGTGTATGTGAATGCTTGGTGCAGGCTTCTAACAAGTGGTCCAGCTGTAATGGTGGCTGTATGCTCTGTTAGGAGCACAAAAAGAAGATGAATGAAAATATTGACATTTGGAAACTTTCAAGTGTGCATTCTTCTTCTTTGATCCTTAGCCGCCGACTGTCAAAGCAGTCAGTGGCCATCATGCCTGGTGGCATCTTGTAGGGCAACAACAAATTGATTCCACTTTGCTCGGTCGGTGGCCATCTTTTGTATAGTGCCCCAACTCTGGTTCATTCTTTGCATCTCAGCCTCACAGTACTCTGCAGGTTGTTTTTGGTCAGCCTGTCTTTCGTTTTCCTTCTGGGGTCCATAGCATAGCTGTTCATGAGATGGCATCGGGGTCTCTTCTGAGGACATGGCCAACCAAACTCCAGTGTCTGTCAGCTATGATGGTGTGCATGTCCTCTTGCTTGCTCCAAGTAAGCAGATCTTGGTTGGTGATGGTATTCGGCCAAAAGATTCCGAGAATTTGTCTTAGGCAGGTTGTATGAAAAGAGGACAATTCTGACATTTCCTTCTCTGTTACTCCCCAGCATTCCGCACCATAGAGAAGAATGGAAAGCACACAGCTCTGATATAATCTTAATTTTGTGCTTGTGCTGTACTGAGAGGACTTCCAGATGTTGTTTAGACTATAAAGGTGTGCATGGTATAGTGTTAAATTTGTGAGAGAAAAAAAAGAATGTTTTTGCAATTGGCTGGACATGTAAAGAAATGATTTTGAACAATTTTACGTGATCATTTTCATAATTTATCTTGATCTATACTGGGAATTTGTTCACTGAAGACTTAGTTAAGCCTAATTATATGTATTTACTTAACAACTAAAGTTTGTGACTTGTAGGAAACTAAGTTTTTTTAATCAGGTACCAAAGAATATTAAAAGAAATGTCCCAATTGTAATTGTAGGAGAAAAGCATGATTTAAGTTGCTAGTTTTTTAATTTTACTGGTCAAATAATTGAAGTTAGCAGGTTCCCATTGAAACGGGGGTGGGGGGGGGGGTGTGGGGGGGGGGGGGGGGGGGGGGGTGGGGGGGTGGGGGGGGGGGGGGGGGGGGGCGGGTGGGGGCAGTTGCATGTCTAAAATATCTTTAAAACTTTATGACTTGACAGCTGGCATGGTTGAGGTGCCTTACAACTTTCCCTCCCTACTGCCATTCAAGTTAGACTCTTTTCAGTCAACAATTTACAGAGATTCTTACCACACACAAATCAATGAAAGGAAAGGGGAAACAAATCTTCTTGTACAGTTATGAACTGAATCAGCTTCTACAAAAGAAAAGAATTATGCTAAAGAGGGTTTCAGTGGAATTACCTCATCTGTTATTTAGCACCTAGAGCTACAAGTCATACCTGACCATCTTTGAGGGAGAAGAAATTCCCACAAAACATTGTTATTGTTATAAAGTATTAACATCATTGCACTCTCGGCAAACCCATAGGTGCTCAGTCTCCATCAGTATATGTCAAAGAGTGTGAATGCTAACTGTTCCTGTATCTCGCTGGTTGTAAACACGACGGATGCATCTTCTCAAACGTCCATCTCTACTAGCTTTATGTTTGATGCCAAATTCCAACAGTCTTATCCTTGATGATTCATCTATTGCAGTGTCATTCTCCAACAGGCAATCATTAATTGTTCTCAGTATATCTCCCTTATCCATATCTAATGTCCCCTTTATGGGTGCTCTTGATGCTAGTCTGTCAGCTCTTTCAATTCCACATACACTAACATGACCAGTACAGTATATCCACACCAGCTCTTATAGACTGGAAACTTCTATGAATGTTTTCCGTTCATGACGCAACAAACCACTTTGAACCTTTCGAAGCATGGACTGAGAGTCGGACACAATGATAGCCTTTGTTAATGAAGTTTTAGTTATCCACCTTAAGGCTGCAGTAAAAGCCTCGACCTCCATTCTCATGCTGGAAGTTGTTATCTTGTAAGCCCCGCTATGTTCAGACCAGTACCCTAGCAGAGAAGCCCCAACTGGATTTCTCACCACAGATTACAGCCCCATTGGTATAGACCATGGCATCAAGAAAAAACAAAGATATCTAATCAAGTTATCCTATATGAAATAAACAGGAGTTCACAAATTACAGAGGAATAATGTTTACATCAAATACCAGCAGAAGGAAGGAAGGTTATCTGGTCAAGCTGCTTAAGATTTACAAGAGCACACAAATTACATAGGAACAATATTACCATCAGTGCCATGAAAAATATTAAACAGGATCATCTTTGAGAGATTAAAAGAGTCCATAGATAGACAGCTGAGAGATAAACAAAGAGGTTTTAAGCAAAACAGATCCTGTACAGACCAGACTGCCACATAGAGAATAATAGTGGAACAAAGTCTGAAATAAAACTTGCCTCTTTACATAGGATTTTTGGACTATGAAGATGCACGTGACCGTGTGGACAGACAATCACTTCAGAAATTGGTGAGACATTATAGAGTCCCCCTGAAGATCATTAACTTAATAAAGAAAACATGAAGACACAATGTGCAGAGCTCTTCATGGAGAAAGTTTTACAAAACTATTTGGGATAAGAGATGAAGTGTGACAGGGATGCCTCCTGTCACCATTTCCCTTCCTATTGGCTATAGATTGAATTATGAAAACATTGACCTCAACCAACAACTTTAGTCAACAGAAATGGTATCCAGTGACTAAACAACTTGATAATGTTGGTTTATCAGATGGCCTGGCTCTCCTGTCCCATAGCCATAATCAGATGCAAGACAATGAAAGTGCTTGGTGTGAGTTTACAGCAAGTAGGTTTGAATATACACAGGGAGAAAAGAAAGATAATGATAATAAATGCAGCAAATGATAACAGTATTGCACTTGAAGAAATGCCCCTTCAAGATCATACATAAACCTTGGCAGCAATGTAGACCAAGTGGGATGGACTGACAATGATATCAAAATAAGAATACAAAAAGCTTGAGGAGCTTTCATTGCATTGGGAAATATGTGGAGAGCAAAAATGTTAAGCCCAGCAAAAACAGTTCAATGTTAAGTCAGTACGGCATGACTCTGAAACCTGGAGAAAACAAAGACAACAAATAAAAAAGCTAGACTTTCATAAATGGGTGCTTGCATGGAATAGAATGATTGAAGTGGTATGACCAGATCACCTTGCGGAACTGATGACAAGAACCAAACAACTACCAGTGGTACAAGAGATGAGAAGAAGACAATGGAGATGGATAGAGCACACACTGAGAAAACCTGTTGATAGCAATACCAGGCCAGTCCTTGTTCCATAGTCCCCAGTGCGAGAGAGGTAGAGGGAGACCAATGAGCACATGGAGAAGAGAACTGGAGACAGACATGAGGAAGACATAGTAGGATGTGAGCTGAAGGCACAAGAAAGGAAGACTTAGCATACGTTTGTTGAAGGTGTTTGCTTCTTGGAGAGCTGAAGCATGATGATGAATGTTACTATCAGTGTCAGGGAAAATCTTTAACTGGATCACGATGAATGTTACTATCAGTGTTGTGGTGGATTTTGATGTTAAAAGGAAACTTGTGAATTTGTTGCAGATGTGAGGTCAGCTGTGAAGGCCCCTGAGTATACTAGGGTTTGTGTTATCAGGGAACCTTTCTGCTACCACCCTACGACCTCAACCTGCAACATATTTTATCCTAAGTATAGTAATGGTGTATATCTGTTATCTGGCTAGTGTCTAGGGTAATGTGAACTGTGCTGTAATGAACTGACAACAAATACACCTAAAAGTTACTGAATAGTAAGGAAACAAGTCACTATTTTAAATTTGAAATTATCAATCTTTTTTTGTACAATTTATTTTCCTGTATCTCAGTATATTTTTTGATACAGGAATACTGAAAACTCAAAATGATAATAGAATATATTTACACAGTAATTCAAATTATAAATGAGTCTGATATTATTCCCAATTATTATATAAATGTCTCTGGAACAGTGTCAATTAAACTTTATCTTCTTGAATGGGTACTGATTGGAAGAACAACTGGGTTCATCACGTTCTACTATGAAATACACATTTTGGATAAGAGAGTGGTGCAGTTTGATATATCATTTAGCCCTTGGACAAAGTCTTAGCTTGGTAAGTGCTGGATCACAGGATAGTTTCGTTCCACTCCAACAGCTTTAGTCTGCCCTTGGAAGGTAATACTGAGGCAAACAGAACTCTACTGCCTCTATTCAACTGGTGCAGATTCACATATAAATACAGATTGACCAACGGGCTCACTTGAGTTCAGAGATGAAACCCGCATCAATGAAAAATTCCTACTAATTATTTAAAGTTGCAAGAACATAGTCACATCCAGACCGCTTGCTAGTGCAGTTTAGCAAAGGCAGAATCGTACTGAAATTCTGGTCTGTCACACAACTTTATTGTAGGAAATATCTTTCTCTAGTGGCAACTAAAGCCAATTTCAAATCAGTTTTATCCCCTTGTTAGTCTATTAGAATCCAACCAATTGGGGACTGTTTGACTTCTAGCGTCCTTTTATTCAAAAGTGAACTCACTTTTCAAACCTTGGACTAACCTCCCTTTTCCCGCTATCTGTCAAGCTGAGAAAGACGTAGTCTGTTAGTCCATCTGTTTTCTGTCAATATCTACTTTATTTATTGAATGTTTCAAATTCTGATAAATAATTATTGATCATGTTGATGTCTGGCACACAGTGAATATATTTTTCTACGTTTATTCATTAGATTTACTATTATCGTTTTTCTTCTTCAATTCTTCAAATAACATATTTCCCTATCTATGGTAAGATATATTGACACTTTACTCTTCTATTATCCAATTAATGTCATTGTATTCGTCGCTGTCTTTTATTTAATCATATAAGAAAATTATCTGAGTTTTCTTCTATCTCCTTCTATGCCTCGCTTTAGTGCAAATTTCAAATTATGTAAACAACAAAATCGCAACACGACCGACTATGCTCCTTCCTCCCCCGTTCTGTACTATATTTTCAAAACTTCCACGTTAATCGTAATTTTTTTCTTTTCTTTAACTGGCGTTCTCATTCAGAACAAAACAACGCTTTTGTAGGACATCACACAATTCGACAACGCGTTTCGCCGTAGGTTACCTTATAGTTACTTTTTTTAGCCCGAAATACACTGGTGTGTGTGTTTATATATTCTGGCATGTCTAACAGTGTGGTTATAGACCTAGAATGGTGTGTTGAGCGAAGGGGGGTTTCGCAAGGCGCTGGCAATATTGACGTTAATTCTTACTGCCATGTCGTTCTACACTTCTGAAAATTGTCCGAATTGCTACTATTAGTGGCGTTAAAGTTAAAATCTTACGTTAATTCAGACGGCCTTTTGGGTGTCACAGTTCTGGCAGACGTTAATTGTAAGTCTCAAGGACGAAACTAGGAAAGCGTGTGATATTTGATGGCGGGATCATTGTCTAAGCATTACTACTGTATACAACTCAGCGCTCTACTGGCGTAGAGGATGCTGATAGGCAGACACATACGGGCGGGTTTATTTATTATCATAGGAGTAAAATCTTACTGAATTTTGCAATTGTTTCACAGATTTCGCTACAAGGGTCAGGGAAAATCTTTAACTGGATCATGATGAATGTTACTATCAGTGTCAGGAAAATCTTTAACTGGATCATGATGAAGGTTACTATCAGTGTCAGGGAAAATCTTTAACTGGATCATGATGAATGTTATTATCAGTGTCAGGGAAAATCTTTAACTGGATCATGATGAATGTTACTATCAGTGTCAGGGAAAATCTTTAACTGGATCATGCTTGAGAGATTAAGAGTCCATAGGGTTAGTCTAGAATTATCATTCCTCTTTTGTTTTTCTTTCTGTTATTTTTACTTCCTTCATCACCTAAAGATCTACTGAGTCATCGTCTGTCATCTATTGAAAAATTATGATTGACCAGTTGCAAATACCTGAACTAGATTAAAAGGAAGAATTTCTAAATTATTATTAATAACTTAATTCTTTTCTGTTATCATTGCTGCAGTACAGGTGTATAAACGAACCAACACTGTTAGCATTGCTCCTGTCTAAGAGTTAAAGTCTTGTCTAACTGTCATTTACTCATATCTCTGGGCAGTGAGAGTGAGTCAAGTGTGTTCTGTCATTTTTATTCTCATTTTCTTTTTTTAATTTGAGAAGTTATTTTAAGGTTAGGGTTTGTTAACTGCTAGTGTGAAAGGTATTAAACAGATGTGGACCCAAGGGAGAGATAGGAACTGTGGGTCACATAAATATTGGAAATGAGGGTGGGGAAAAGAGCAGAAATGGAAAGTGACAAATTGTTTATTGAAAAAAAGAAAAGCAAATCTCTATAACAAGGGTCCTCGACCTTTATGGCACCATATGCATATTTTATATTAACTAATAGGGTGAAGAGCAACAACCAATTTTTAGAACTCACTTATTACTTATGTAGTCAACCCTCTTCTGCCGTGAGGTGTAGAAGTTTGGAGGAGGGAGCGCCATACTATACTATCGGCTGTTTTCTTTCTGGCCTGGCTCCAGTCCAGTACTCAGCTTTTCTGTGATTGTTTAATGTTGTCCTCCCAGTGGAGTCGTCCCTGGCTTTTAGTTTCCCATACTTGTCATGGTAGCCTGTCTTCTTCCATTCTGTAGACAGGCCAAATAATCACAGTTGGGACTGTTCTACTTGAGTCTGCAGTGGCTGGGTTTAGAGGCTTTGCCATATCCTCTGGTTGCAGACCATATCTGTTATTGTCACTTTACCATCTCCCTCAGATCTCATTTCTAAGATTTGAATCTGGCTTTTTTGTGGATTGTAGTCATTGCCCATTACTCGCATCCATATGTCAAGACTGGAACATAGGTGGGGCATTATATAGCCATCTTCTTTCTTGCTTGCTAACTTTTGTTGAGAAATCCTTGGTTTTTGGCCTGAAAAAATATCCCAGCTGCTAACTCTTCTTTGGTGTCTCACTTCCAGTCTCTAACAGCTTTGAGTTAATTAAACTGGTTGACCTGCTCTAGGATCTGTTCTCCTAGCTTAATCTGATGACTTCTTTCCTCTTGTGATATCACCATGGTTTTTGTTTTGAAGCTGCTGATGACCATCCATCTCATCTCCTGCTCCTGCTTCCAGACTTGCAGATTGGGTTGAAGATGTTCCTCTGATTTAGCAATCAGGGTAACATTGTCGGCTAGTGCTAACTCTGAAATACAGACCCATCTCATCTTCCAGTATCCCACTGAATACTTGTTGGTCCTGTCCTTACATGATTTTATGGCATGGTCCATGAGGAGTTTGAAAAGATGAGGTGACACGATATCACCTTGTCTTACACCAGTGGTGGTCCTGAACTCTTCTGACTTATGGTTTACCACCCTCACTCATTAAAAAAAGGTATATTTTTACAAAACTATAATGTAGAGTATATAAAAGACTGAGCAACATGATTAACAAGTGTCACTGTTGAGTCTTCACAGCATTATTCGTGCTGGACTTAAAAGTTCAGATGAACAGTAATTTGGTGTCGATAAGATAGAAGAGTGTGGAAATATGGGTTAGGAAATTTGAATAATCTGAGTAATGGGTTATTTGTTCTTAAGATGGGAGATAAAAATCAGCTTACATGTACCTGGATGATAAGGGAGAGAACTCTTTTAGACTTTAATATTCCCTAAGTGTAAATCAGTAGGGTTTGGGAAATTTACATATCAGGACGATTTTAGTAGGCACTAAGAAGGAAAGTAACAATTTAGTCTAAATGTCTAAGGGAGACCACAATTAACTTACGCCCCTTACAGGTTTTGTGACTTGGGAACAAGGATGAGCGCACGAGAAAAAATGAGTAAACAGATTGAGAACAGCTCAATAGGGTGAGCCGGGTGGATCAATCAGATACTCGAAAACAAGATCGGAGGATGAGACAATAAATTGAAGGACAAAAGGAAAGCAGTGCTGGTCAAGAAGTTAACGAGGCAAGTCATGTGCTGCCAGGCCCTCAACAAATGAAACCTGTGGGTGACAGAAGTTTTTCATAGATGAAGTAGCTAGATTTAGCAAGAATTAGCGGTAGCAATTCTGGAGACTAGCATAAACTGTGTTTATTGAATTGTGTTAAACATAGGATTAGCACATAGGAGTGATTTAGTAGGAAATGTGATAGGTACATGGATTCATTTTGACATGGTAAGAAAGACTCTTACTATTTTTTATAGACTTTCAGTCAACCTATAACCAGAGGTTAATGATGCTCATGTTTAAAGGGGCATACTTCAAGAACTAACATTTACCCAAGTATGACTGAAGAAAGTATAAACTATAACCAGAGGTTAATGATGCTCATGTTTAAAGGGGCATACTTCAAGAACTAACCTTTACCCAAGTACGACTGAAAAAAGTATAAAGTGTGGATAACAATTATTATTAGCTGATAGCTAAGATGGGCTGTCATGTACCAACCCAAGAGTACGACTATATAAAGTGTGGATAACATAACTTATTATTAGCTGATAGCCAAGATGGGCTGTTGTACCAAAAAGGATGAGGTATTGTCTATAAACAAGAAGAAATGAACCATGGTTTCTGCAACTCAGACATCTTGGATATAAGATGTGCTCTCTCTAACATTGAAAAGTAGGTCAGAGGAAATAAGAGGTAATGGAAGTTGGTAATTATGAGACAACTTGGTGCTTTCTCATTTTTGACAGTAAGTATGAGGACACCACAACAGATGTACCTAAAATGAGTTGATTTTATATGAACCATGTATAGCTGTTGATGTATTTTATAGGAGTTAGGTCTGACAGGGCAGTTATAAGAGTTAAGGTGGAGGAATAAGTACCTTTTGGAACAAGTTGAAAATGTGGGCTGGAGAAATGAACATAAAGAGGAGTTTTGAACCACACACCTTATTGGAAAATGTTGGCACTTTAATTTTGTAAATAAATTTGTTATAAAATTGAAACTACCACACCAGTTGACTTGATTTATAGAAGGTTATGGAGTGTGGTAAGATATAAGGAGTAATAGTACAAAAACAATATTATGGTATGCCCCATACGATCTAGTCGCTAAACAACAACAGGGAGGGAAGAACATGATCTGGGTTGATAATAAAAAACCATAACTCATCCAAGAATCATCACCTCTGGCGGTAAGGGCCAGTAAAGAGATTATCTTACTTGGAAGATAAGGCAAAGAGAAAAGTTGACAACGTGATACTGTCAAAACTAGGCCTGCCTCAGTCACCTAGTTTATATCTAAAAGAAGACGCTACACACTGTCACACAATACAGGTTGGTAACCCAGTGTTGCGGACAATGATTAAGTGGGATAGAGTATCTCCACTAATGTCATGATGTTCTTTACTACAATTTAATGTTGAGAAGGTGGTGGTGGTGTGAATCTTCCCTTGTTGTGTTAGTGAGTGGTCTGTAGTGCTTCTTGTTGTTTGGTGATGGCTTCTCTTTACTTGATCGTGTGTTAGGAGGTGTTCTGTGAAACTAGGCAATGCCCACAATATTACATACTTCACAACACATCTGGAACACCGCACTTAGATAAAATGTTCTTGGACACCAGGCATAGACGACTTCTACAATTTATTCATGTAACACATGATACTTCATCATACGACACATTCCAAAACAATTTACAAGATATACATCAATGTTAGCCAATATAAATGTTTGGCACTTAAGAAATCCTACTGTCGATTTCTAGGAAAATATGTAATGAATTTTGTGTGGATAGCACACATAAGACTGTCATCTTCTTGCCCAGTGACATCTGTCTCATTAACAATGGTTTCTGTCTAAGCAGTCTTTCTTTAATTCCATAAACTGCCAAAACTTCTTCATTTTTTCCTCTGTGCAAAGATTTCTGGTCTGACATTAGTATTTGGTATTCTCTGTCCGTGTAAAACTTCAGCAGCTTGTCTGTGTTTCTTTATATCATATGCTGTGGTAGTTCCTACTCCATATTCTTCAGTAAGATGATGCTCAGAGACACCATGATCAAGCTTTGGCAATAACTCTACCTTCTGCGCTATCAATAATGATTAATGCTTTCTTTTCTTATTCCTACTGTTACCCACAGGAGTATCTGCAGCTCTTTTCAACATTTTCACAATGAAATTAAACTCACAAAATTTAAGTCATGAAATTAGCTCACAAACATCCACTCAAAATGACAAAATGAGCTCAGAAATTTTCACACATGGCTGAAAGTGGTGCTTAGACACAACTAAATAGTTGTGTTTGAAAATGTATATCACATAGCGCATACGCCAGCTTATACTGCGTTTGCGCTTCAAGAGGATGAAATGTAATAAACCGAACATTGTGTGTTCAGTACCCTTCATACCTGTTAAAAATAATAATAATAATTTTTCGTTTGTTTTGGAAACTTAAAAGTAGCCCTAAAGTCAGCCAAAACACTTTTCAGTATTCGGTATATCTTGGTTTTTGGATGTTCGGATTATGGGTTACACACCTGCCATCAATGGTACCTATACCTTGTAGCGGTATGGCAGCTTGCGTACCCTGACAATCCCCAGAGCTATGCCAGTGGGAGTTTTACTCCTGGTAGGTTCAACCAAGCTGGACTGGTCTGTGTGGGTAGGGGTCAGACAAAAGCTGGTACCCTGGTCCTCCAGGTTGGGGGTTTTAGCATAGGGCTGACACCCCTGTCTATGTAAAAAAATAATGAAGTTACGGAAACAACATCAAATGAACATTAAGATGGACTACATTCTCTACATTGGAAGATCTGGAATATGCAGATGACATTGCACTGCTGGCACATTCACATCAACACATCCAGGAAAAAACGGATAGACTTAATAAAATTAGCCAGCAGGTGGGCTTGAACATCAATTTAAAGAAGTCAGAGGTCATGACGCTCAATGTGAGCAACCCTGAGCCCATATCAGTAAGGAATCAGCAACTGGTACAGACAGATACCTTCACATACCTAGGAAGCATAGTAACACCAGACGGTGGGGCAGGCAAAGACATCAACATCAGAATGAATAAGGCAAGAACAGCCTTCTTTAGCCTAAATAACATCTGGAAGTCCTCCCAATACAGCACAAGCACAAAATTAAGATTATACCAGAGTTGCGTGCTTTCTGTGCTTCTCTATGGTGCGGAATGCTGGAGAGTCACAGAGAAGGAAATGTCAAAATTGTCCTCTTTTCACACAACATGCCTAAGAAAAATTCACCGCATCTTTTGGCCGAATACCATCACCAACCAAGATCTGCTTACTTGTAGCAAGCAAGAGGACATGCACACCATCATAGCTGGCAGACGCTGGAGCTGGGTTGGTCATGTCCTCAGAAGAGACCCCGATGCCATCACAAGAACAGCTATGTTTTGGACCCCTGAAGGAAAGCGAAAGAGAGGCCGACCAAAAACAACTTGGCGGAGGACTGTGGAGGCTGAGATGCAAAGAATGAACCAGAGTTGGGGCACTGTACGAAGGATGGCCACCGACCATGCAAAGTGGAATCAATTTGTTGTTGCCCTACAAGACGCCACTAGGCGTGATGGCCACTGACTGCTTTGACGGTCGGTGGTTAAGGATCGAAGAAGAAGAAGACCTGTATAAGAAATAATCAGGGTTAAAAAAACTAAACTGATCTTCAAATTATTTGAGTCAAAACAAAAGTGTATTTAGTATGATCTTTGGCACAGTATGTCACTGACCAACTATTTATAGTTATGCAATCATCCATATCAGCATCAGTGATCCACTGCAATCTTTTTAAAAATTGACTTTTTTGGTCGAAATTATTCCAGAAATTCATTATCATATAAATGAGATTTTAAAACATCATTCTGAAGGTCCAAAATCTTTAACTCAAGTTCTTCTGTCGTAGCTTCCTTTAACAATCATATTTGTATATGGGTAAATAACAGAAAAATTACAGGGATGATCTTGATTAAGATACAAGAAGCAAGTTTATGGCTATTGCAGCTGCATTAAGCCTCACTGTTTAACAATAATTATTGCTTGGTGCTGATGGTATTCAAGTGTTAGTGTAATATATTTTTATTATAACTTTATTTTCTTAATGTGATACCTACAATAGTACATCTAATGCAGCTCATTGCTTTCAGGCTGGAAGAAATGTAGAAGCTAATGTCACATGTCTGTTTGCAGAAATAAAGCAGGAAACAGATGTTAAGGTATGTACACTATTTGTAACATTGTTTAGAACCTTTAATAATATTGTGGCTTGGATGTTGTCATCTTATCTTTTCATACTCCTCATGGACGATGGCATCAAGGTGTGTAAGGAGAGAACAAGAAAGTATTCAGTGGGGTACTGAAAGATGAGACAGGTCTGTATTTCAGAGCTAGCATTTGCTGATGATGTTGTCCTGATTGCTAAATCAGAGACACATCTCCAATTCAACCTGCAAGTCTGGAAGGAAGAGCTAGAGAAGAGAGGGATGGTCATAAGCAGCTCTAAAACAAAATCCATGGTGATATCACAAGAAGAAAGAAGACATCAGATTAAGTTGGGAGAACAGGTCCTGGAGCAGGTCAACCACTTTAAATATCTCGGAGCTATTATAGGCCGAAAGGGAGGCATCAAAGAAGAGTTAGCCACTCAAAAAGCAGCAACTGGGAGACTTTTTCAGGCCATAAATTGAGGATTCCTCAGCAAGAAAGAGATTGGTAAGAAAATGAAGATGGCTGTATACCGCTCCACCTATGTCCCAGTCTTGACATATGGATGCGAGTCATGGGCAATGACTACAACCCACAAAAGCCAGATCCAAACCTCAGAAATGAGATATCTGAGGAAGGTGGTTGAAGTAACAAGAAGAGACATGGTTTGCAACCAGAACATATGTCAAGGCCTAAAATCCCACCCGCTGCAGACCCAAATAGAACAGTCCCAACTAAGATGGTTTGGCCATGTCTGCAGAATGGGAGAAGATCGGCTACCACGACAAGCATGGGAAACAAAGAGCCAGGGATACAGATCCCCAGGATGACCCAGAGTCCACTGGGAGGACAACATTAGACAATCTTTGAAGGACCGAGGACTAGAATGGAACCAGGCCAGGAAGAAGACAGCTGATAGAATAGTCTGGCGCTCTCTCTTCCAAACCTCTACACCTCACGGTAGAAGGGAAACGACTAAGTAAGTAAATGGCTTGGATGTATGGGATACTGTTAATGCTCAGAGAAGAAACATTTATAATGCAATATGCTGCCCCCATAAAGAATTTATTTTGGACAGTTTTAAGTGATATTTTTCAGAATTTATGGGGGTCTATATTATAAGTAAATAAATTAAGGGGCTGCTGGAAAACTGGTAAGGAATATAAATATATAAACCAATAAAACGGTATTGAATCAGTTCTACAAATTAACGGTTCACATGAAACAAGGGACGTTTCGGGTTTTACCCTTTGTCAGCCACAAACAGGTGACAAAAACAAGAATTACATATAGGTACTACAAAAACATACGATGATGAGAAATATACAACAAATGGGCGATACAAGCAGATGGAAAAAGTAAACAACAACAGTGATGAGAGAAAAAAAAAGAACAATAATAATAGAAGAAAATCGTAAAATCTAAAAGAAATACTGAAACAAGAAAGTAAATAATCAACGAAATGAAAATATTAGAATTAACAAAACTTTGGAACAAGTAAAAGTTCACTGAGCTCGATCCAAAGATACTGTGAAAGAAAGCCATAGTATTCCATCACAGAAATCACAAGGAAGTGACGTATGATAGCGACAAAACAAAAGATATAAAAGGATACGAAACGAACCAAAACAAAAACATAAGAAGATAGATCTAAAAGACAACGAATAAAGAATGAAAAAGAGAAAAGCTACCAGAATTTATGCAAAATGATGTTGGATATTCAAGCCATCAGGAGCTAAAACGCCCATTTGAAAAATAAGATGATTCTCCAATGAAAAGCGAGTCTTGTCATTACCGGCACATGAAATGAGGGAAATAACATGAATATTGGAATTACCTGAATGGTCAGGCCTATTTAAATGAAGGGCCACCGATAAATGTTTGCCATGATAAATGTCATTCAAGTGCTCACAAAACCTGTCTGCCAAACGCCTGCCAGTTTCACCAATATAGGTAATGCCACACCTCTTGCAGATGATAGCATAAATCAGGTTTCTGGATTCGCACGTGAAAGACTCTCTAATGATAAATTTTCCTTTCGGAAAAGTGGCTGTCTGAGTACAAACGGACAGCTCTTACATATCTGGCGTTGGCACGGTTTAGTACCAAAGTATAAAGGGCTAGTATGTTGCAAGTGACTGTGTACAAGAATATCCCTAAAATTCATATCCCTACAATATGCTACCAAAGGTGTATCACGAAACAACTCTTTGGTATCAGGATCAGAGTGGAGAATAGGCAAATCTCGAAACAGAATTCTCTTCACCGCCAGACAGTGAGGATGGAAAGTTAGAATCAGTTTGACTCTGTCAGATTGGACAGAAGGTTTAGTAGTGAGTGCCGTCTGATGAGTGACGCATATGATACGATTAAGAGCATCAGATAAAACATGTTCTGAATAAAGATGTCGGCGAAAGAACTTGAGCATCTCTTGAGCTTGCTGATGAAAATCATCGTCATCGTGACATAACCGATGCAAGTGAAGAAGTTGAGAAAAGGGAATGGAATTTTTACAACTAAGAGGATGCGATGAAGTATAAAGAAGGAAACCATGAGCGTCAGTAGCCTTATAATAGACAGACGTTTTAAGACAAGTAGGGCTAATAGTCACAGTGATGTCAAGGAAGTTCACTGAGGTCGTAGAGATTTCAGAAGTCAATTTGATGGCAGGATTGAAATTACCAACATAGTCAATAAATCGACGAAGGTCTACCTCAGACATGTCTGTAATGCCAATACCATCATCAATATAGCGGCGGTAAAACTCAGGTATTGGTCCATCATAACTTTGAAAGACCAAATATTCAAAGTGGCCCATAAACAGGCAACAATTGACTCAAATGTAGGTGAAAAGCAGAAATTGAGTTGTAGGTGGTTTATTTTTTATTTTACTGATCACATATTGAAGGTTAGGAGGTTTCACCAAATCCTAGAAAGGTTGGGGGGGGGAATTGGGGCAACTGCCTATATAAAACATCTTTAAAACATTGTGACTTGACAGGAGACAAGATTGAGGTGCTTTACCCTCTCCACTGCTGTTCAGGTTAGGCCCTGGCAAAGACATGTGAAGAAGTGTCGTTGACCAGGGACTGGAATAACCTGAACGGCTCCTGAGCCGACCCAGCTCTAATGGTACCTCCGAAATCAGCGAATATCTGCCTGAATGGTGAGAGGTCACCTGTCATTATACAGAGAAAAAAGGGATGCTCATGTAAGATCAGTCTCAGGTTAGACATATTTACTGGAGATTTTGCCTCGAGTAAGAGCGGGCTTACGATGAAGAAAAATAAAAAAATATGAAATGTGATATACTAGAGCAGGTTAATTTTATTCTGACAGCCACATAATAATTTATTCTGAATGAAATAAACAAGAAAGAAGGATCAGTCAAATTTTATAATGAATGTGGTTTGGCTATGCCCAGTGCAGATCTCATGAGACAGCTTTGCGTTTGAAGCCTGTGGGAAAGTTAGTAATGAAAAAAGTGTAAGTAGTGGCAAGGAAAAGAAAAAAGTTAAAGAGGTGGCAAACATGTTGTATGCAAGAACACACCATATGATAACAGGAAACACAAGGTTTCTAACAGCATGCAAGGTGTTGTGTAACCCTGACAGCTTATATTTTATGATTCTGTTAAGATGGGCTGACATACAGATTCACACAACATAGATTGAGAGAATAAATCAAGCCAGGACAATCCAAGGTTTAATTTGACATAATAAATCCAACATAAAATATTTTCAGAGCATTTCAGTCATTACTTCTGACATCACATATCCAGTACCTTCTATCATGACCCTAGTTACTTGTACTGCACATATTTCCATTATTGTGCCCGGTTTCATAAAGAACAGTTACATTGTCACAACCTGAAATGTGACTAATTATCTCACTGATAAATGAGAGGCCCAGCCTTCTTTGGGATTTCACAGTCTTGAACGTTATTAATAAAGTACGCATAAAATAGACATCTTGTCCTTCTATCGACTTGGCCAACTTTGAGACTCCCTCCGACATCTCACTTTTTGCTCTGACATCCTTCAAAATGCTTTTTACTTCTTTTATAAAGCCTGCGCAACAATAATTTGAAGGAACCCTTTGTCAGAGAAACCCGATTTCTTCAATGATCATGCACTGCTTACAACACACGGCACCTTTTGATAAGTGAAAACCCATTAAAAGACAATGCTTATAATCAAATCAGCTAACGAGCCTTGAAAACTATGCCGATATCAGAGATGCAGAAAGCTGCTAGATTACAGACATTGTCCTATAGAAGAGATACAAAAAGCATGATCCAGATGGAAAAGTACAACAGCATGCCAACGCACCCAATGAATGCATGACTAGATGATCTGGCATTGGGATGTCTAAAATGTAGCAGCTTTGTCCATCAGGGAAAAAGACTTAAAAGACAGCATCAAGAAGACTTATCCATGAAGACAACACCACTGAAGCCCACCCTACACCCTGTACCATGGAAACAGGCCAGCATTACCCTCCAAATTAATACATCAATCATTACCCTCCAAATTAATACATCAGTCATTACCCTCCAAATTAATACATCAATCATTACCCTCCAAATTAATACATCAATCATTACCCTCCAAATTAATACATCAATCAGTGGTCTCACAATTGGATATCTTCTTCTTCTTTATTGGTCCTTTTCAGGACCTTGGTTGCATTGTGTCCATTTACAGTGAAGCTTGGATATTTGTGCCTTTTGGCCGACTTTAGCACAGAATTTTATTGATTGAGTATAATGATCTGCAAAAACAAACTGCTACATTGAATATGATCCAAGAAAACTATCCCGAACAATCATGGATACTTGCCTATACGGATGGATCAGCAACAAATTCCATTAAGAATGGAGGTGCCGGTATCTTTATCTCATGTCCTGACAACCACTATGAGACTAGGCACATTCCCACTGGTAAATTCTGTTCCAACTATACAGCTCTAGAGTTCAAGCTCTAGAGCAAGCTGCAAAAATGATTTATAATACCAACTTTGACTTCCACCAGGTAGTCATCCTCACAGATGCACAGTCTGTACTACAAGTTCTCAAGGGTGGTAAAATTTGAGAAATGAACTAAGCAAGGTAGCTGCCAAAAAGTGAACCATACTTCAGTGGGTACCATCCCATTGTGGTGTACGTGGAATTGAAAAGGCAGATAAACTTGCCAAAAATGGAGGAGAATGTGAACAAGAAGATAACAAAATCACATACTTTGAGAAAAAGAGAGTTATCCAGCCTATCAGAAGAGAACAGAATCAACCCAACGACGACTACCACACTCTTGACTGGTAGGGACAGATCACCCTTTTTCGCCTCAGGACAGGGCATAACAAACTGAATAAACACATGTACAAGGTACGATTGTCTGCTTCACCACTGTGCACATGTGGATTAATTGAACAAACTGCTGAGCGTGTTCTGCAGAATTGTCCTCTGTATGACCAGTTAAGAAAGATATACTAGCCCAATGACTCAACACTAAACTCAAAGCTGTATGGAGCTAAAGAGGAACTCCAGACAATGGTCGAATTCATCATGAGAACTCGTCTGATGGTGCAAACATCAAAGATGTGATCGCAAGAAGAAAACGAAGAAATCAGCTGCATACTGGTATACAGTACATTTAAAAAATGGTTGTTATCTGCGGAAACTGGGCCAGGAGTAGACTGTAGTAGGTGGCCATGTGCTAGTACTAGAAAAAAAAAGTTTCATTTTTACTGAAGAAATCAAGCAGGGCCTAAAAAATGTCAAGCTATATTTAGCTATAATTGAATTAGAAAAGGAAATGAGTGCGAGGCTTTCAACAAATTCAGATCAAGCCTTCCTGTCCTATGCCATCTGTTCAGTTGTTTTTCCATGTCTTCACATCCATTTCATGTCTGTCTCCATTTCCCTTCTCCGTTTTGTTTCCCTCTACCTCTCTTATGTCCTAAACATAGCACCATTTTTGCAGTGTTGTTTTTCTTTGTTTCTATTGCCAGCTTGTTACATTTCAATTACTTAAGAAATTCAATGTGATTATTTACGTCAACTGTGGAGACAAACCTTGGCAATGGCTAAACAAAATTCTGACCTCAGTGATGCTAGACCATGTAAAAAAAAAGCTTTAAATAAACAAACACATATAAGAACAAACACATTTTGAACAGCAAAATCATATGCAGATCAGGTAGCAAGACTCAGAATCATCAATGTCAGGCACATTTATACATCAACTTTGTGGACACTGAGAATTTATTTCCAGGTTTTTACTGAAGTCTTTGTTGTGTATACAAACATACTTCAAACACTTCAGTTTGTTGTTAGTCTCAAAATTGAACCTTTTGATAACAGTATTGATTGGTTGTGATTGTAAAAAACCCTTTACATAACCAATGATTTTGTATTGCATGTCATCCAGGAGTGTTATTGGAATGGCTTCTCTAAAGATTCAGACATTAATTCCCAGACAGTTGCAGGCATTAGCAGGAAGAGATTAGGAGAGCATAAAGTAAAACAGTCAGATATATGGAAAAATGAAGGTACACATGTAAATAATCTTTTTTTAAGCAATGGAGCATCTCAGTTGAGGCTGAATGCTGGTGCATATAATGTAGGCTTGTGTGCTGTTTTTATCGTGTTACCATACATGCCACACGCTATGGTTTACCCATAATCTGTACAAGGTGTTTGCGTTTTCAGATGTATACAGCCCGTACACAATGTCTGTATGGGTTTTTTTGCCTAATTATTAAATATACATATAAATTGATCATCTTGTGCCACTACCGTAGCCGTAATTTGCGTCATGAGATTCAGCAAGATTTTAAGCCACGTGGATTTAAAAAAATCAACCAATGAAAATCAAGCTGCCTATTTTTCAATTGTAAAGTGACTAATCTTGAGGTGTTGTCACGTGCTGGCCTTCAAAGTATGTTTACACTGCTTAGACAGCGCAGACTTTGCTGGCTTGGCCATGTTCGCCGCATGGAAGATGGTCGCATCCCAAAAGATATCTTCTACGGACAATTAGCAGATGGCAAGAGAGCAGTTGGGCGACCACAGCTGAGGTTCAAAGAGGTGTGCAAGAGAGATATGAGGGCACTGGACATGGATCCAGCAACATGGGAGGATGAAGCTACCGATCGCACTAAGCGGCGATGCTATTTACGGCGCCAACTCATATTGGGCGAAGAGAGGCTCACACAACAAGCAGAGGAGGGGAGAAAATGTCGAAAGGAGCACCAGGAAAATAAGTAGCTGAGGGCTGTCACCTCAGGGGCGCATTCCCATAGTCAGTTATGACTGAAGGGGCTATTATTATTTTTCAATTGCTGCGGGATGTGCAGTTGTTCATTCACCATTTTTCGCTAATGCTAGCTTCCGGTTACTGATTATTTGAACGATTACGCAGCACTGAGTTCTTTTCGGAGTCGAGCCAATTTTTTTAGTATTAATTTCCAGTGTAGTATTGGTAAGTAATTCATTTTTTTTTGTAAATATTACAATAACATTGTTTAGATGAAGTTAGATTTAACTGTCAGATAACTTAGGCCTATGCTTTCTTTTTCCGTAAGATTTAGCATAGGCCTAATTTATTATTTACTGCTACTTAAAAAAAAAAAAAGGCGGATACCACTTCATATTATTAGATTTCACTAAAACTTGTAGAAAGTGCATAAGAAATGTAAATTTGAATAATAATACAATACAAATTATGGGTAATATCGGAATGATGGTCGCTGAATGCTCTGCATGTATTTTTGTACCATTTCAGCTAGTAACACTAACCTTAAATCTAAATGGTACGAAAATACATGCAAAGTGTTCGGCGTCCGATATTACCAAATTATGAAACTGAAAAAAAAATAACACACACAAAAGCAAGGCAAATTTGCATCTTAACCCGATCAGAGAAAAGTTTAGCCTATTTGGAGTTAGGCCTACTTCTCGTCTTAGTTTTAATTTCGTTTCTTTAAAAAACAATGCGATTTTGCCTTGGGTGATGATCATTACGGTCAACTAATGATTTAGGCTATATTTATTAAGAAATTAATTACTATGAATGTTTGTTTGACACTAAAAGTCATATGGGTAGGTCTATTTAAAGCTACCAGTTGGGCTATAATGGCTATTCCAATTACTGAAGTTTGGTAGAGACTAGTTGCGCCAGTTTATATTTTCATTGCTAGCTTTAACTAAAAAAAAATATGTATATATATATATTTGATTTAAGATTCCTAAACCTAACCCATAATGCTTATTACTGGTCTCTTTAGACTTATACTTTTATTAGGCACTATAGAACAGACACCAAACTGTTCTTCATTTCCACCATAAATTGTATTAATTTTTTTTGCAGAAATAGACTAAATGGTGATATAGTCACAGCATTTCTACAATGCAAAATAAATTCTAACTCATGTTCTTTAGGTTTTAAAGCAAGTGAAGACATGCTTAAAAAGGCAAAGGTCGCATGTCACTATGATGGTGCAGAACCATCTAATTGAATATATTTTTACATGAATTAACTCTTTTGTTACAATTTTCAGTCTTTGTACAGGTTTTGTGGGTCTTTGTACAGGGTTTTGGGAATTTTTGTACAGGTTTTTCATGTCTGAGGTGTGGCATGTATGTGTTACTTCAAGATGTTTGCCATCACATGGATCTTCTGGATCATTCTGTAACACTGTTTTCTTCTATAGCTAATTTATTGGAGGGGGATTTAAAAAGTAGTCATGGTGAAATCAAGCATTAAGAAATCTTATAGCTTAGACTACTACATACAAAATATTGATACTGACATCTTTGATACACTTGTCTGTAATCTAGCATGACCTGTAGTTAAAGTGGGAATAGTAGCACATTCAATAAGACAGTATGCACATGCTACCAGTCTAGCTGTTGTCTGAGACATGGTCTGTGGAAAGGGGTAGCTAAGTGCAGAACCTGTTTTACAACTATCAGTAAAAGAGTGTTTCATACATTTATTTCCTCATGAATGAAGGATTGTACCTTCTATGCTTCTTAAGAAGCATGGGGCTATCACAGCATTTGTGGTGATGAATTCTCAAGTGGGCTGTTTTACCTGATGAGATTGCAAGCCCTTAGTCACATCTTAAGCTGTGCCATTTTTGAAGCAGTTGTCCTCATCTTTTGTCTTCTTATAGAACCCCTGAAACTACATAGATTTTTACCCATAGTGGCAGGTTACAATGGAAGATGGACTGATAGAATAAGTGAACATAGGAATACATACCAAAACTGCACAAAATGATCTCACTGAAGGCTGGCTCAAGTGAAAACTGCAGAAAATGTTAAATATAAGTTTTACAGGAAGAAAAGAACACAGTGAGAATAACTGGCATATTTATAGGGATACTGGAAATTAACTGTCTCTTAGCAGGTTGAGAATCATCTGAGTAGTGTAAGAGCTAATAGGTATCCAGGCCACTGTTTCTTATGGTACTTAATTATTGGAAAGAACCCCCATTGATTAAATACAAACATGTATTAGACATCACAGTAACATCAAAGAAAAGTCTTTTACTTACTTAGTCGTTCCCCTTCTACTGTGAGGTGTAGAGGGTTGGAAGAGACTATCCTATCGGCTGTCTTCCTCCTGGCCTGGTTCCATTCTAGTCCTTGGTCCTTCAGAGATTGTCTAATGTTGTCCTCCCATCAGACTCTGGGTCGTCCTGGGGGTCTGGATCCCTGGCTCTTTGTTTCCTATGGTTGTCGTGGTAGCTGATCTTCTCCCATTCTGCAGACATGGCCAAACCATCTTAGTTGGGACTGTTCTACTTGGGTCTGCAGCGGGTGGCATTTTAGGCCTTGACGCATCGTCTGGTTGTGAACCATGTCTCTTCTTGTTACTTCAACCACCTTCCTCAGATACCTCATTTCTGAGGTTTGGATCTGGCTTTTGTGGGTTGTGGTCATTGCCCAGGACTCGCATCCATATGTCAAGACTGGGACATGGGTGGAGCGGTATACAGCCATCTTCATTTTCTTACCAGCCTCTCTCCTGCTGAGGAATCCTTGATTTATGGCTTGAAAAAGTCTCCCAGCTGCTGCTTTTTGAGTGGCCAACTCTTCTTTGATGCCTCCCTGTCGATCTATAATAGCTCCAGTGTATTTAAAGTGGTCGACCTGCTCCAGGACCTGTTCTCCCAGCTTAATCTGATGTACTCTTTCTTCTCGTGATGTTACCATGGATTTTGTTTTAGAGCTGCTTATGACCATCCCTCTCTTCTCCAGCTCTTCCTTCCAGACTTGCAGGTTGAATTGGAGATGTGCCTCTGATTTAGCAATCAGGACAACATCATCAGCAAATGCCAGCTCTGAAATACAGACCTGTCTCATCGTCCAGTACCCCACTGAATACTTTCTTGTTCTCTCCTTACATGCCTTGATGACATCGTCCATGAGGAGTATGAAAAGATAAGGGGACAGGATATCACCTTGTCTTACACCAGTGGTGGTCCTGAACTCTTCTGACTTATAGTTTGCTGTCCTCACATATATTCTGCAAGACTTGTAGAAGCTCTGTATAGCATGATTCAGAGGTGCTGGAATGTTCTTCCTTGCCAAACAGTCCCAAAGTTTGCTCCAAGGGACCCTGTCAAATGCCTTTTCTAGATCTATGAAACAAAGATGGATCTCACTCTTATACTCATCGGCCTCTTCACAAAGTGGTCTGAGTGTGAAGATTAGGTCTTGAGTACTTTGGTTTGCTCGTAATTCGCACTGGACTTCATCCAGTTGTGGCTCAGCTAGGCATCAGAGCCTCTGCTCTAGGATTCTAGAGTAAATTTTACCAGGGTCACTGAGAAGGGTTATGCCTCTGTGGTTTCAACATTGTCGATTGTCACCCTTTTTGAAAATCGATGTTATGATGGCAATCTCCCAATCCTTTGGTATAGCCTTGTTGCACCACGCTGCCTGTAGGACCTTTAAGAGTAATAGGTTTCCTGATGCTCCCATGTACTTAACCTTTAGCACTCTGCCGGCGAGACATCTCGCCGAATGCAACCTATGTTCTGCCAGCTGGAGGCGATATGTCTCGCCTGCGGCTGTCACCGTTTCTAGCATGAGGACTTGTGTACACGTGATTTTCAGCCCCGGATGTTAAGTTGTAATTTTATTTGCAAGAGAGTTAGCTTCCGTTTCCAATCTTAAAAAAGTGATGGGTGTATCCGCGTTTATTTTTTGTAAATTTTTTAAATCGAAATGAATCGGCATCAGACACGCGGCCATTTTGCTCTAATTTTATTGTATTCTGACGCCATGCGGTGGGGATGAAATTTTTGTCTTTATAAGCGCTGAAATCGGTTCTCAGAATATGTTTGATGGCTGAGATGGAAACGAAAGTAAAATGGCCTTTCAAGTATGTATAATTTTTGGGGTTAGGATTAGGAATATCGGAAAAAAATAGGATTACGGCCGAATGTCACGGCTGGCTAGGGAGTTTGTTGCTTTGCTACTGATGATGGGTGTAACGAAAAGATCGTCATTTGATTTGTATTGCTCTATTGGTCAAATGACTTTCATTGAGATGCAAGGGATATGGACTCTTCGTTCGTTGGTCATTTTTTAAATTTTTTTTTTAATTTTAAAATTTAAAAAAAAAATTTTTTTTATTTTTTTTTTTCGTTTTTTTCATCTTTCCTTTCCTCTCTTCCTATCACATCTAACATGTACACAAACAAATTTTATATCATCAGATTCATCATTCATTCATTTCTATACAGTCTAAAAATTAGAGCAATTGACCAAAAAACAAAAAAACTATAGAATTTACAAGTCACCCACTATAAAAATGGGGGGTTGTGAAAAAGAATGCAGTGGTTGGGCAAGTTTTCTGAATTTTTATGCAGCGTGCTAAAGGTTAACCATTTCTTGTGTTATACCATCATGCCCTTCTGCTTTGCGTAACTTGATTTTCTCTAGTGCTGCCTTCAGTTCTTCCATCTTTATGTCATCTTCACCACCATTGGTTTTCTTTTCTGTGCTAGTGGTTATCATTTCTGATGCTCGACCTTGCTCATCATCAAGGAGTTCTGAGAAATATTCTTTCCATCTTTCCATTACTTCCTTCGGGGCAGTAAGCAATTTGCCTTGCTTGTCCTTTATAAATTTGAGAGGGCATTGTTTGTTTTTTTTCCTCATGTTCTTTAGTGTCTTATAGAACAATTTCTGGTTTTCTTGCGCATCTTTTTCTAGCTTTTCTCCAAATTCTTCCCAGGACTTCTGTTTTGCTGCTAGCACCTTGTTCTTTGCTTCTGTTCTGAGTGTCACATTTTCTCTATATTTCTCTATTTGTCCTGCTGTGTTTTTAGCTCCTAGGTATTGTTTCCATGCCATTTGCTTCTCTCTTATTTTCTCTTTGACTTTCTCTGTCCACCAAGATGTCCTCTTTTTCTTGTTCCCAAGTCTGACTTCACCACATGCTTCTGCAGCAGCTGTCTTTATGATGTCCTTGAATTTAAGCCAGAGGGTTTCCAAGTCATCATGTTGTTCTTCTGTGTTTCTCACCACTGCAGCAATAAATGCCTGATATCTGGTCTTAATTTCTTGCTCTCTCAGCTTGTAGATCTTAACTCTTTGACTCCAGACCAACGCTCTGAGCGTTGCAAAATTCAACGCGCCGTGCCAGAGCAACGCTCACAGCGTGGTTTTTAGTTTATCACGAATAAACCCTAAAAATCGTCCGTTTTATGCAGTTCATATATTAAAACTCGTAGAATGACTTCCGCTACTATTTAAACAACTAATTTGACTGTAGTTAATAAGCACATGTGCGTGTTTTGACGTTATTATCACAATTTTTGTGAAGATTTGCGTGTTTGCGTTTTTCGTTGTTATTGCTAGAGAAATATGTCACGCTTTATATTTATATTTTCTAAGTCTCCTAAGCAAATAACTGTGTCAAACTACTTTGAAACATTACTGACATTGATGATGATTGTTTGGTAGTCACAGTTTGTTGTCAAAATATGAAATCTGTGCAGAAAAGCTAGACATACTAGATTTAGTTGATGAGTGGGCGTAGTCATATTCTGGCCGATCAAAAAGCAACAAAACTAGACCTACCGTAACATCTAATCACTAGTTCTTGGTAGAAGATGAAGCTAGGGATACTATTAAAACATTAAACAAGAGTAAAAAAGTTTTTATATGATGTTATTCTTCTTTATTTGTTTGAAAATTACGTAATGCACGATTGCATAATTTATTTTTTTCTTACAAAGGACCACAGAAAAACTGGTGTGAATAACATTAAATGCACTAATTGTGGCCATAAGCATGTTTTTTTAACTTTGTATATGGATTAACTTGACGTTTGAAGACTAAAAAGAAAGTTTTATTGTTTATAACAGTAATTTGTCTTTGGTAAGATCATATTCTACAGTTAACTTTTTAGTGTTTTTCAATTTTACATGCAAAATGTTTTAACTCATTCATTACAGAGTTATTTTGCACGCTGTGCCAGACTTTTTTTGTGGGCAGAATTTTATAGAGTGAAGTGTTCATCTTTCAGTCTAAATTTGTTTGTGAATTTTCCTTTGAACATGTACTTATTATATACCAAACTGTAGGGAAATGGATAGAGAATTCAAATATATAATGTCTGTGGTAGTATTAACACAAGTATGTTCGGTATAATTTAATCATTTTGCATGTAAAATTGAAAAACGCTAAAAAGTTGACTGTAGAATACGATCTTACCAAAGACAAATTACTGTCGTAGACAATAAAACTTTCTTTCTAGTCTTCAAACGTCAAGTTAATCCATATACAAAGTAAAAAAAACATGCTTATGGCCAAAATTAGTACATTTAGTGTTATTCGCACCAGTTTTTCCGTGGTTCTTTGTAAGAAAAAAATAAATTATGCAATCGTGCATTACGTAATTTTCAAACAAATAAATAAGAATAACGTCATATAAATACTTTTTTTACTCTTGTTTAATGTTTTAATAGTATCCCTAGCTTCATCTTCTACCAAGAACTAGTGATTAGATGTTACGGTAGGTCTAGTTTTGTTGCTTTTTGATCGGCCAGAATATGACTACACCCACTCATCAACTAAATCTAGTGTGTCTAGTTTTTCTGCATATATTCCGTATTTTGACAACAAACTGTGACTACCGAACAATCATCATCAATGTCAGCAATGTTTCAAAGTAGTTTGACACAATTATTTGCTTAGGAGACTTAGAAAATGTAAATATAAAGCGTGACATATTTCTCTAGCAAAAACAACGAAAAACGTAAACACGCGAATCTTCGCAAAAATTGTGATAATAACATCAAAACACGCACATGTGCTGATTAACTAAAGTCAAATTAGTTGTTTAAATAGTAGCAGAAGTCATTCTACGAGTTTTAATATATGAACTGCATTAAGCGGACGATTTTTAGGGTTTATTCGTGATAAACTAAAAACCACGCTCTGAGCGTTGCTCTGGCACGGCGTGTTGAATTTTGCAATGCTCAGAGCGTTGGTCTGGAGTCAAAGAGTTAAGTATAAGGAACACACTTGTGTTAATACTACCAAAGACATTATATATTACAATTCTCTATCCATTTCCCTACAGTTTGGTATATAATAAGTACATGTTCAAAGGAAAATTCACACAAAAAATTTATACTGAAAGATGAACACTTCACTCTATAAAATTCTGCCCACAAAAAATTCTGGCACAGCGTGCAAAATAACTCTGGAATGAAAGAGTTAATGCTCATTTCTCCCTTTTGTTTACTTTGTTTCTTGCATGATGTTGGGCAGTTCCTAGGCTGTGCAACTCTTTCAGTTGTTCTTTTGATTGTAAGCAGGTAGTGATCACTTCCAATCTCTGGCTCATCCAGACTCTAGCATTCCAGGCATATTTGAACGAGCCCCTCCTAACTATGGCATAGTCGATCACTGACTTCTCATTCCTTGTTGGTTCACTTCTAGTGTATGCATGTATGCGCTTGTGGGGGGAACGTTGTGTTTGTAATGATCAAATTCTGCTCACTGCAGAATCTAAGGAGTCGCTTTCCAATGTCATTGAGAGTATCATCTCCATATACAAAAAATTGATACTGACATCCTTGATACCCTTGTCTGTAATCTAGCATGACCTGTAGTTAAAGTGGGAATAGTAGCACATTCAATAAGACACATGCTACTAGTCTATCCTGTCACCTTATCTTTTCATACTCCTCATGGACGATGTTATCAAGTCATGTAAGGAGAGAACAAGAAAGTATTTAGCGGGGTACTGGAAAATGAGACAGGTCTGTATTTCAGAGCTGGCATTTGCTGATGATGTTGCCCTGATTGCTAAATCAGAGGCACATCTCCAATCCAACCTGCATAGATTGTTACCTATAGTGGCAGGTTAAAATGGAAGATGGATTGATAGAGCAAGTGAACATAATAATAAGTACCAAAACTGCACAAGATGATCCCACTGAAGGCTGGCTCAAGTAAAAACTGCAAAAAACGTTAAATATAAGTTTTACAGGAACAAAAGAACAGAGTGAGAATCACTGGCATGTTTATAGGGATACTGGAAATTAACTGTCTCTTAGCAGGTTGAGAATCTTCTGACTAGTGTAAGAGCTAATAGGTATCCTGTTTCTTATGGTACTTAATTATTGGAAAGAACCCCCGTTGATTAAATACAAACATGTACTAGATGTCACAGTAACATCAAATAAAAGTCAATAACACTAATCTTGATTTCAGAAAAAAATTACGATGAACCTTTACTGATGAAAACAAAATGTCATTTGTATACAGTTCAATCTTGTCTACACAGTTACTGAAAGTTCATCGTTAGGACTTTTAAGTAATTGATTTAAGTTCAGTGGTTCTACAACGTTATTGATTTTTTATCATTAGGACTTTTATGAAGTTGTTAGTTCATGATGGTTTTACCTACAGTAGCTAGATTTCCTCAGTCATTCCTGATTTATCCAGCTGTGGAAAAAGGTTGTGTGGTATGTGTAGAACTATCTCAAGGTTCCATAGCTTTCTTTCCCTGATCTAAGTTTCTTGTCATCGATGAAAATGGAAGCTCTTCATGTAGACTAACCTAAAGAACCACTTGCTTGTACTTTGTTGCTAAGTGAGCTCTAGGGTTAAATACAAAAAATCTCATTTTCAGCTGACAGAAATATAGGACCACAAACCATCTTTCCTAAACTATTTCTCATCTGAAATTATCGAAATCCTGAACACTGTTCCCTTGAAAGAGTGTCAGGGAATTTCATTTTCTTTACCATGGTTTAAGAGCATGAAAACTAATTATAATCACTACTACTGCGAAGTAGCCTGTAACCGTTATTTTCTGTGTGGGTTGACCGCTGATTTGAGAATACCAAAGGGGTGGTATAATGATGTCGGTCCATAATAAGACGGTTACTTTGAGACTGGATATTGTACGCGAATGTCGTTATAATCAATTATGAATCCGGTAACTTCAAAACTTGGGCATGTCAACTAATGCCAATATGGACATGAACGAACTCCTTATGTCAACTTGCAACAATGTTTATTTATGACATAATACGTTGACGATGAACAGTAGACAGTACTTGTACATTGATTTTCACAGATCCACATGACACGTAGCATATATGTATATAGTAATTGTAGGATTGTAGTTCCATCATATAATAAAAATAACTTGACCTTGCGTCAGTGGAGAAACTTATGAGGTCATCCGTACAATAACTCGAATGATGCCTGTTTTCGACGCTATCCTATATCATTGTCCTGGTACATATTTAGCATGGTACATTTTTAACATGTTTATGATTTCTGTATACGATATATATGAAATAATCTCCAACGGTTAATCACGATCCTTGGTTAACCTCTCTTCATCGCCGTGTCTCGTATGACGGCGTTCCATTAATTCAAATCAATAAGCCAACAGGACGGAGTAATAATAATCCTTAAAAATCTCAGGATACTTTCAGTGCAGTACCGAGTTGATCCATTATAACCCCTCTGCGATAAGGGATTAGCTAGATGCCAACGCAGGATACCTACACAAAAGTTCAATTATATATTCAAATTATAATAATGACTGGTTAGGACTTACGTATGTATAAGCCGACAATGTCTTCTACTGAGAAGTCATGTCCCAGAATCTAATCACCCCAAAACACATTGGGTACACAATAAAATTATCAACAGACTCCATGTCTGGCATGAGATGCGGCTTGCTTCTTGCATGCTACTACGTCATCTGGCTTGTTTGGTAACAAGCGCGCCCGCAGATACGCATACACAAAATTGTGCATATACGTGCGCGATAAATGAACTATACATAAATTAACACCCAACAAAGTTGGTGCGTACTCACTTAACAAAAGTAGGACCTGATGACTACTTGAGAATGTTAAGGACTCATAAAGGAGGCATCAGCTTCCTTACCACCGCCCGCAAAAAATTTAATTCTATTAAATTTTTTCTTTAATTAACGCGGAGAGGTGAATCAAGTTAACAACTATATATTATAATAATACACGATAGGTATATTAAGCAATAATAAGAGAGTGAATGTAAAATCAAATTCAACTCAACTCAACAACAAAATATATGCACAAAAGCATATCATCACCTTGACCAACTTTGGCACAAAGTGGAAGAAATGAAAGAAATTAAAGCATTAAGGATGATTAAATGAAACCAAATGCAACAATAATTTAAAAAAATAATGGTAATACATGAATTGAAATGAAAAGATAAGAATGTATCACGAATGAGAAGGGAAAAAAAATAACAGAATACGAATACAACACTGAAAAGTGATCAACACCCTTATCAGTGTCTACAGATAATTAGTAGCATTACTTAATTACGAATGTTGTATCACTAACTATACTGAGTGATAAGTACCAGATATAATAAATAGTATTAGAATACTTATAATGCATTATATTAAATATTAAACTAATTAACCAAGTTTATTTGCTAAAATCTACTGAATAATAATTCAGTTAATTAAAATGTCAAAAGTTCTAACAAAGTTCTGAAGATCATGTGTTATCTTCGAAAGCAGTCTATGAAACACGAAGTTCATTTATATTATAGTCTAAACACTTATAAATCCCACATATTCCACTGTGAAGAATTAAGTCCATCACATTATACGAATGTTTATATAAATAATCAATGTATATTTCTGGAGAAAATGTTATAACTTTACAAAGTTATGTTATTATCAAAGTTATTTATAAGTCACTGTTTTTGTATCATATCGATTACAATGAATGTTCTAACATTATAAACTTGACTAGGTAGACACAAAATGTTACTGTTGTAATGAATTATAGTTCAATGATCGTAGCGTTTATAAATGCGACGTTGTATGCATAGAGTTATCATTCTCTGTAGAGCGTAACAACTAGTTTGAATCACTTGGGCAGCGGGAAAGTATATCCGCCAAAACATTCTGCGATCCAGGTATTGCCCGTATGGTAAAACAGTATGGCTGTAAGGATATCGCATATCTGGTTGATTTGGCTGACTTGACGTCTTTAGTATTCAAAGCAGTAAGTGCTTTCTGGTCAGACTCAACAAAGAAGTGTGAACCAAGTAGATATCGCTGGAGTTTCGTTATCGACCACACTAGCGCCAAAAGTTCTTTGTCGAGTACCGAGTACTTTTGTTCAGTTGACGTAAGTTTCCTCAATACATACAGTACCGGGTGCAAGGTACCTTCGTATTCCTGGAGCAATACACTTCCAATGCCGTAACTAGACGCGTCGCTGCGGAGCATAAAAGTTATGTCTGCATGAGACAACCGTAAACAGGTGCAGCAGACAGAAGAAATTTAATGATATGCAACGCGACTCGATGTTCTTGCAACCACCGAATCACGTTAGCTGCGCCCTTCTTTAACAAAGAAGAGAAAGGTGCAGTAATAGATGAAAGATGAGGTATGAATTTTGCATAAAATTGAATCAAACCTAACAGAGATCGTACCTGTTTCTTTGTTTTAGGTGTAGAAATATTAAGGATCTTAGAGACATTACTGTCCTCAGTGTATAACCGACCGTGACCAACACGGTGACCTAAAAATGAATATTCGTGAAAACCCACGAAAGCTTTCGATGGTTTAGCCATTAAGTTACATGACTGTAATGTAGACAGTAATGTTTTCAATCCAGTAATATGTTCATCCCAATAATCACTACTATATTAGGTAGAAGACTCTTTACTAATACATAAAGATATGTAGTGTTAATAGTCAACACAAGGAAATGTAGGTGAGAAAGGCCCACATCTCAAAGACTGAACTAAAGTCTTAGCCTGTGGAAAAATAAAGCAGTGCGACAAAAGTCGTTAACGAAGAAAATACTGAGTTAATCGACCCAGTAAAAAATAACGAAATATAGATACAAGCGTAGAGTCTGAACCAACAAGAGATATGAAAATAAAGAAATGCTAATGTGATAAGACATAGATGATGTCAAATACTAAGAAGTATATGTGATAGCAGAAAAGATAAGTACAAAACATCCGGAAGAATAACAAAGAACGCACCCACAAACGCAACTATAAAGTGCGTGGTGCTGAGTTTTGTACTAGTCGCACGTCTAAAAGATGGTGCGCAAAGAGTGAACGATGTTTAACTTTAACAGCTGTGTGAGCGTCAAAATAGTTATTGAAGCGCACAAAAGCAAGCTGTTGACAAGAATTTTCAAGTTCGAACATTCGAACAAACTCAACATTACCAACGTCCTGAAAAAATTGACGAAGTGCATAACAAGTAGTATGCGATGGAATGTTGCGCACCAGAACAGTGCGATTCAGTGACATCAGATCTCGGCCAGATCGCAACTGAGCCCGAGTATCAATGAAATTATCATTATTTGTCGTGCGTGCGGAGCGCTGCGAACGATTACTACGTGCATGTTTTTCCCTGGATTGCACATTAGTAGAATTTAGATTATTCTTATTGTTCTCATTATGAGCAGTGTTATTACCAAATGTCAAATAGGTAGATTGATGATGACGTAACGTAGTCCCTTTAAGTTCTGCCTGTTTACTGTTAATATGGGGTGTAGTATTCTGACTAACCGCAATTGGTTTTGTACAACCATAATTACTACTATTGTGGGACTGACTATGATCGTCATGAATTTGTCTCTCATGTTGCACTTTAATTTGTCTACAGTGTCCATTAAAATTGAATTTCTTACTATTGTTTATATGTGGTGGGTATTTTGTCATGGTGATAGATCTATCATCATCCTTACGCCATGACTTAACCTCAGCACAGTTAGAACCTTTTCTAATGGAAACCCCTTCATTAGAAAATTGGTGAGGAAAAGTATATTTCCCTCTGAAAGATTTCTTTGTAAAATCCTGCTGCCTATTAGCATAGAGTGTTTGTTGCTGACTCTTTGCTTTTGTACAGTGATGATCAGCAACTTTAGGTCTAACACTATTAACCTTAACAGCAGACACTCCTTTGTTGTTTAATACCATATCCAAGAGACCATCAACTCTGTTACGAAGTTTCATAATCGTAACATCAGAAGTTGCTTTTCCTTTCACAAGAGCTTTGCATATTTTTTCTTGTGTATCAGCTTGAAGTGTATCATTATCTGACTTCAAGACATTTATCTGAGATGTAAGGATCTTCTCTTTAGAAACCATATCCTCGATTTCTAAAACTTTAACTTTGAGTTCTGCAGCAGCAGTTTGAGTTAGACGTTCAATATCGATAGAGTGTTTACTGACACATTCTTCATTAATGCCCTTTTCCTTTTCAAGTGCCTCAATGGCAATATGATGGCTATTAGTAAGCTTTAATTTTAAAAGAGAAACCTCAGATTTCAGTTCTTGAATCTGAGCCTACTGAGTATGACAGTCTGTCTTTAAAGTAATATTCAACCTATCAAATTCTCCACTGATATTCTTTTCTTTGTCAAGTAATAGTTTTAACGAGCACACTTCCTTCTCTAGCTCCCTTTTCTCATTCTCCAGTTTATATTGACTAATTTTACTCTCATGATGAAGCATCAATAGTTCATGTTCCTTTGCTTTTGTGTATAGAGTAGTCGCGAATAGCATTAATTCATCAGGTTCCACACAGAGTTCTTTACCTTGTTCAATAAAGTAATCCAAAGTTGTCATTTTGACCAATGTGTATGTTAAGTACTTCTTCTTCAAAAGTTTTAAATCAATTAATGTTCAATAATCTTTTCGTATCACTATAAAGTGTTACTCAATTAATATCAAATTAATTTTCACTTTACTCAATGTTACTCGTTCCTGTCCAAAAACGGTATATAATATGACTTAATTATTCAATATATTACTAATCAATAAAATAATTTAACCAATGAAATGTAATGAAAAGACAAAAGCAATAGACAATAGCAACAATCGAGACGGGACAAGATAATCAAAGACAACCAAAAACAGTCACAGAAATCAACCAAGTAAGAATGGAAAAATAAGAACTAATTATACAAAAAATGCACCGAAAACTGCGATAATATAATTAAACAAGACAATTGACAACACAGTGTAAAAACACAAAGGTGTAAAAAACTAAACGATAGCAAGGTGAGACTGGACGAATATTACACACAAAATACATCATAAAACTAAAGTACGTATAACAATTACTGCTAAAAACGACAAAGAAAACTTGACAATATAGCTAAACAGATACTATTAAAAGAAACAAGTAGCGATCAGAACTACAGCAAGGTTTCTAGCCTTGAACGGAATTATTGCTCAATTGAAACTTACAAACTAAATCCTATAGAATGTCTGACAAGAGCCCAAATTAACTTCGAGATGAACCTCGTTTGTCAGATCGACCTCCCTACCGCCCACAACAAACATGGAACATAAAACATGCATCACGAAAAATATAAACATGGACATGTCAAAGAGCGGCTCAGCCAACGTAAGACGGTACCAAAAACAACAGCGTAATACTCATCTTTTGATAAAAAATAATTCCCAGGATTGTCGAGTCTTGCAATACGGCGCTGTAATACCGAGTAAGCTCACGTAACAAGTGGCAGAGTCCGCAACTGAAGGAAGTAGTAGAGTTCTTCTTGACCTTGGACAGCCGTTAGATTTGAACTCCAAGACGTTGAGTTTCCATGTGAAGGTCAACGTTGACGAAGAAAGTAAAAGGTTGCATTAAAAAGTTCCGGATATCGACTTGCAGATGGTAATTGCTTCAAACGTTTACTGCATGGCTCGTTCCTTTGCATCCAAGATAGATAGACCACAGTCTGGCTCACCAAAACTGTAACCGTTATTTTCTGTGTGGGTTGACCGATGATTTGAGAATACCAAAGGGGTGGTATAATGATGTCGGTCCATAATAAGACAGTTACTTTGAGACTGGATATTGTACGCGAATGTTGTTATAATCAATTATGAATCCGGTAACTTCAAAACTTGGGCATGTCAACTAATGCCAATATGGACATGAACGAACTCCTTATGTCAACTTGCAACAATGTTTATTTATGACATAATACGTTGATGACGAACAGTAGACAGTACTTGTACATTGATTTCACAGATCCACACGACACGTAGCATATATGTATATAGTAATCGTAGGATCATAGTTCCATTATATAATAAAATGACTTGACCTTGCGTCAGTGGAGAAACTTATGAGGTCATCCGTACAATAACTCGAATGATACCTGTTTTCGACGCTATCCTATACCATTGTCCTGGTACATATTTAGCATGGTACATTTTTAACATGTTTATGATTTCTGTATACGATATATATGAAATAATCTCCAACGGTTAATCACGATCCTTGGTTAACCTCTCTTCATCGCCATGTCTCGTATGACGGCGTTCCATTAATTCAAATCAATAAGCCGACAGGACGGAGTAATAATAATCCTTAAAAATCTCAGGATACTTTCAGTGCAGTACCGAGTTGATCCATTATAACGAGAGAGAGAGAGAGAGAGAGAGAGAGAGAGAGAGAGAGAGAGAGAGAGAGAGAGAGAGAGAGATAACCCCTCTGCGATAAGGGATTAGCTAGATGCCAACACAGGATACCTACACAAAAGTTCAACTATATATTCAAATTATAATAATGACTGGTTAGGACTTACGTATGTATAAGCCGACAATGTCTTCTACTGAGAAGTCATGTCCCAGAATCTAATCACCCCAAAACACTTTGGGTACACAATAAAATTATCAACAGACTCCATGTCTGGCATGAGATGCGGCTTGCTTCTTGCATGCTACTACGTCATCTGGCTTGTTTGGTAACAAGCGCGCCCGCAGATAAGCATACACAAAATTGTGCATATACGTGCGCGATAAATGAACTATACATAAATTAACACCCACCTAAGTTGGTGCGTGCTCACTTAACAAAAGTAGGACCTGATGACTACTTGAGAATGTTAAGGACTCATAAAGGAGGCATCACAGCCACTATATCAATTACATCCCATTTATGTTAGCTGTCCAGCAACTATCTGTTCTATTCAAGTCAGGTCAACAACTTTTGCTGTGGTGGAAATATCCACTGATTTTGTAATCGAAAAGAGGGAAGTTTAAACTACTTTATGTTCATTAATCTTTATTCATTGGGCTAAAATAATTTTACAGATTTCATGCAAAGTACCATCCATATGTAGATTTTCAGTGTTTTATAATAGTTAAACAGTGTCAAATTATCCTTTAATTTGTGATAGAGGTGATTTATTTATTTATTTTCTGAAAACTTGTTAAGGAGTAACTAAACATTATCTCCCCTTAATTTGATCTGCGCAGCATGCCTCGTTAAATAAGCATACCTGTCAACCTCATGAGACAAAAATCTGTACACCGGACTAAAAAAATCCTTACAAACACCCAAAAATCCTTACGCAAAAAAATATTAAAAAATTGTACGCAATAGTTTTAACATGAGAAATGGCAAATACAAATCTATTAGCATTTGAATTATTGTGATATTCTTCTTCTTCTTTGATCCTTAGCCGCCGACCATCAAAGCAGTCAGTGGCCATTACGCCTGGTGGCGTCTTGTAGGGCAACAACAAATTGATTCCACTTTGCTCGGTCGGCGGCCATCCTTCGTACAGTGCCCCAACTCTGGTTCATTCTTTGCATCTCAGCCTCCACAGTTCTACGCCAAGTTGTTTTGGTCGGCCTGTCTTTCGTTTTCCTTCAGGGGTCCATAGCATAACTGTTCTTGTGATGGCATCGGGGTCTCTTCTGAGGACATGGCCAACCCAGTTCCAGCGTCTGCCAGCTATGATGGTGTGCATGTCCTCTTGCTTGCTCCGAGTAAGCAGATCTTGTTTGGTGATGGTATTCGGCCAAAAGATTCAGAGAATTTTTCTTAGGCATGTTGTGTGAAAAGAGGACAATTTCGACATTTCCTTCTCCGTAACTCTCCAGCTCTCCGCACCATAGAGAAGCACAGAAAGCACACAGCTCTGATATAATCTTAATTTTGTGCTTGTGCTGTACTGAGAGGACTTCCAGATGTTGTTTAGACTAAAAAAGGCTGTTCTTGCTTTATTCATTCTGTTGTTGATGTCTTTGCTTGCTCTGCCGTCTGGTGTTACTATGCATCCTAGGTATGTAAAGGCATCTGTCTGTTCCAGTTGCTGATTCCTTACTGATATGGGCTCAGGGTTGCTCACATTGAGCGTCATGACCTCTGACTTCTTTAAATTGATGTTCAAGCCCACCTGCTGGGTAAACTTGTTAAGTCTATCCATTTTTTCCTGGATGTGTTGATGTGAATGTGCTAGTAGTGCAATGTCATCTGCATATTCCAGATCTTCCAATATAGAAAATGTAGTCCATCTTATTCCTCTTGGACTGCCCTCTGTCATCTGGCGCATCACCCAATCTATGACTGTTAAAAATAGAGTGGTTGATAAGGGGCATCCCTGTCATACTCCTGTCTTCACCTCAAAGGTTAGGTTGCTCTGCCCAACACTACACGTAAAGTTGGCATAGAGACTTTTTATGATTGACACTATGCAGCTTGGAATTCCATAAGCCCTCAGTATTTTCCATAAACTGTCCCTATGTATGCTGTCAAAAGCCTTTTCAAAATCAACGAAATTAATGTACAGCTGTCTTTGCCATTCTGAGCACTGCTCTATAATGTTCCTGAGGGTAAATATATGATCTACACATCTTCTGTTCTTTCTAAATCTTGCTTGTTCTTTCCTCAGTTTGTGGTCTACTGCTTTTGAGATTCTCTGTATAATTATCCTGCCTAGTATTTTGCTGGGAACTGAGAGAAGAGTTATTCCTCTCCAATTTTTGTGGTCTGCAAGATCTCCCTTCTTGGGCAATTTGACAATTATTCCTTTTCTCCACTCTGTTGGTGTTGTCCCTGTTTTCCAGACTTGTGCAAATAGTGGTTCTAATAGTTCTGCTGCTAGCTCTGGGTCTGTCTTAAATAGCTCTGCATTTAAGTTATCATGACCAGGAGCTTTTCCAGTCTTTAACCCTTTGATTGCTGTGATGATTTCTTCTTTTTGTGGGATGTCTGTATTAACATCTAGATCATTTTCAGCCTCAGGAACATTCAATTGTCCCTCTGGTGGTTCCTTATTCAGAGTTTCTCTGAAATGCTCTGCCCATCTTGTTTCCTGTCCCTCTACTGTCATGATGAGATTTCTGTGCTTATCTCTTACTAATGTAATATTGTTTGCACCTCGTTTTACACTGATGGTTTTAGTTATTTTGTATACTGTGCTTTGTTCATTTCTCAGTGCTGTCTCTTCTGCCTATCTTGCAGGGTCATCCAGAAATGTCCTTTTGTTAGCACGGGTTTGACGTTTAACTTCCTTGTCCAGCTGACTGTACTGTTCACTATATATTGCCTTTAACCTGGGAGACTTAGCTTCTGTTTTCTTTCTTTTCATTTCCTTTCTCTTTGCTATGGTGTTTAGTGTATCTGGTGTTATCCAGTCTTGGCTCTTTCTTTCCTGGAATCTCAAGCATGACTTGCTGCTTTCCTTGTATATTGTTGAGATGGTGTTGAATCTCTGGTAAACATCATCGGTCTCTGTTTCGATTGTGATATAAAACATGCTAATAGTCTCATGCTGTTCTTTACATATAAAAAACTTAGTGATCATGAGGTACACTATTCTTTCGATGTACAGTGTTTTGTATTATAATCAACACATGCACTTTTAGCACTTTGCAGAATTGCATTTGTGAGCTTAAAGTCTGCACAGCATGTAACAATGTTAATCTTACACTGTAAAATAGAACTGAGTGTGTCCGCATTCATGGACCTCCTGCAGTCTGTGTGGATTTTTTTCATCATTGAAACTGATCTTTCGCAGTCAGCATTGCTGTGAGGGAGTATCAGCAGTCACTGAATGATGACTTTCAAATTAGGGAAGTGGATGGTGCCAGTACTAGTTTTCTGGTCAACAACTTCCAGCCAATAGCTACAGAAGCTCTTTTTCTGACCACTATCTGTCAGTAGAGGCACACACACATCAGACAACATACAGTAGAGAATGATTAAAAAATACAACGAACAAAGCAAACGGCTAACAGCAAAAAAAAAAAAAATAAACAAAATTATGAACAGAATATCAAATCTAGGAAGAAAACACGTACCACCAAAAATTTACAAAATTATTATTTAAGAGTTGGTAGCCTAGACCATAACAGATTGCCACTTTATTAAAAAATAAAGCAGCGAATCTTGAGCGCTGGAATAAAGTAGGCCTACTCAACACAAACAAACTTTTTTTTTTCTAGTTATGTAGGGCCTACACAGAATATTATGACAATTTATCGGAAATATATTGAAGGGCAAGATGTAACTGGAAAGATTAAGTTAGTTGCTTATTCTTTACAGGACATGGCAATCAACCCCAGCTTGTATTGGCTGTTTGTGATTTTTCTAGGCAATTTTTTGATTCAGTAGTTTGCCATTGCTTTCTGAATGGTACTGCGCTTATACCATTGTTAAAAATCCACACAAAGCGATCTGCTATCAAACCACCTGCAGCAGGTTTTGAACCTGGTATATCTGGATTATGAAACTGCGTTCATATCCATTAGGCCACAGATGCCAAGCGTAGTCATTGATAGCAGGTAACTTAAAAAATACGTCATGTCACGCTGAAAAACGAAAGCGTTTGAGGCAGAATTCAACGTTTTTGCCGAATTGTTGGGTATAAAAGGATTTGATTGGTTGCTGGGAGAGACCTCAGTTTAAAAACGGACGCCGAGATTCCCAGAATTATAAATAAAAAAAATTGGTTAAAAAAAAACCTGGGCCAGAAAATATTCTCTGATTTAAAATTTAAAAAAACTTGGGTTGGAAAATATTTTTAGAATTTAAAAAAAAAAAAATTTTTTGGGGAGGGGGAGAAAAATCCGTACAGCGAGTCTGTACGGCCGTACACTGCTAAAAGTATCAAAAATCCATACATTGTACAAAAAATTCATACAGGTTGATGGGTATGAATAAGGGAAGTCAATTTTATGAGCTTGGCATAACAAGAACAGAAAGGTTTTGTCATACTTGATGAGAGAAAACAAGGTTTAGTCACCAGATGTTTGTATTTATAAAGTGTTTTTTATTTATTTATTTATTTGTTTATGTGACAGTAGATTGTGATTGTAATTGTCATACTTGAATAGGTACATAGAATATTGTTTAGTCACCAGATGTTTGTGATTTTTGTGTGTGTGACAGTAGATCATGATTGAGATTGTCATACTTGAATAGGTAGATAGAATATTGTTTAGTCATCAGATATGAGTATTTTTAGTCTCTCCTGCTCACTCTCCTTTACTCTTCTTCTTCTTTGATTCATATCTGCTGACCATCAAAGCAGTCAGTGGCCTCATGCCTGGTAGTGTCTTGTAGGGCAGCAACAAATTGATTCCACTTTGTTCTGTTGGCGGCCATCCTTCGAACAGTGCCCCATTTCTGGTTCATTCTTTGCGTCTCGACTTCCACAGTTCTCCAAGTTGTTTTTGGTTGGCCTCTTTTTTGCTTTCCTTCAGTGATCCATAGCATAGCTGTTCTTGTAATGGTATCAGGGTCCCTTCTGAGGGCGTGGCCAACCCAACTGCAGCATCTGCCAGGTATGATGGTGTGCATGTCCTCCTGGCTACTCCAAATAAGTAGTTCTTGTTTGCTGATGACATTCGACTAAAATATCCTGTACTCTGTCTGTTGTTTATTACATGTAGGTCGTGCACATGTTTGGAAAAAAAAAAGACGCTGAATACCAGTATTAAACTCTTGTGTATTGCAAGCAGTAAGTCACAATCAATTTCATAATGATTATAAGCAACATGGTTTAATCAGGTTAAAAAATTATTCATTTCTACGCGTGAAGAAAAAAATAATGCTATCATTGTTGAGCGAAGAAGAAAACAAAAGTAGGTACAGAATACAGAATCTGTTTATATTTCACAAACAGGATGTATTAAATAACACTGAACAAATTAGGTCAGAACTAAGGATGGCATTGAAATAATCATGCCCAGGTAGCATTTACACATTCAACAATTTCCATGATTGAAAGATGGGCAGGTGGTATTTGAAACATAATTGTGCATCTGAAGTTGTAAATAGAAATTGTTTGTTGTGAATTTCCCCATCTTTAATGTGCATATCCCCTTTAGAAAACAATAGTGCATAAATGTTAGAGTATGTGACAAAGATGTTAGGACTAGGGCTGATAATGACATTACATGTAGTGTGTTCATGTATATACCATTGTATAGACTAGAATTGTCATTATTTTGTACGTTATATGATCACCAAAAATATAATTCATTATCATGTTTTAACAAATTATATTACCAAATCTGCTTTACCAAACATGGTTTTAACATTACTACTAGCTGTTTTTCTCAGTTGTAATTCATGCTCATGTATAACTATTAGTTTAAGTAGTAGAAAATAGCCATAAGTAATTATTTCTCAACTCGTTTTTCAATAATTCATATTTGAAGAATGCTGCACATAAAATTCAGTGATGGCCATGTTCTATGACATGTCTACTTTAGATATATGTACAATGTAAATACAATCTTACTTGACATGTAGTAGTAGTTTTTACTCATGCATGTTGTACAAAAAAAAATTGTAGAAATATAAGCATAATGGCTTGCCAGTTTATCTTTCTATAATTCATACCTTAGATACATGTACATTTGAACACAATCTTCCTTGGTAATGTCTCAGTAGTAATTTATGCCCATGCACGCTATATAGTGAAATTACAGGTTCATACCCTTTTATCTGAATACCCACCTGCATGGAGGCATACCTAATGTCATTCTTATATGACCACCGGTTATGCACAATGCTATAAAATACATATAAATGTGGAAGTGAACCTCTTTCTGTGAGGCAAATTACATCCTCATTGACTCCTTAAATCATCCACACACTTTCAGATATTTCCCCTTTGATGAAACTTGTTGAGGACCCAGCATTGCATATGATTAAGATGGACATTTTGGAATGGAAATAGCAACACAAAAATTTAAAATTTACAAAGGATATAAAGTAACAGGTAATACATCCATCTTTACAGCAGAATTAGTGGAAATCTTAAAAGCATTAGAAGTGGTTGCAGGCATCACTGAAATTGAGCAAATCTCATTTTATCAAAAACAAAGTATGAATTTTACTGACACATTACTGTTACTCCATAGATCTATCAGGTAATGTTATGAGGTTCTTTTCTTGCAAAAAAGTTTTAGTCATAACAAAAATAAATTATTATTATCAATATAATATTTGTAATCATGTCAAGACTGTTTGGCGGGAAGTAATTCAGAAATAAATTGTTATTACTGATTTCGTACATCCATGGGAAGTAATCAAACAATAAAAATATAAATGAATATATGCGATTAGCGACCACATTAAAAAAAAACATTTTGCAACACCAGTTAAAATTATTAAATGTATGCTATTAGTTTCATAGTATGCACTACACCATTAACTATTAACATATCAGAAAGAAACAAATACTTCTTAAATAATCTTATGGTTGCATAACTTTTAAACCATACCTAATATGACGCTACAAAACATACAGAATTAAAATGTGTTATGCATGCCATAATTTCTGAAGTTTTTACTATTATGTTTGATTCAATGAATTTCAGGTGACCATTCCTGTAACCAGCGATCCCACCTATACTCTAGTGTTGACATTCCAGATTTGAAAATTATGAACAGTTTCGTAAAGTGTGAACCAGTGCAAAATGCTGCATTGAATCAAGTGTTGCCAGAATTCACAGAAAAAATTGTGAGTGAAATTAAAGTTGATATAAGTACGGCAGCTGCAACACTAAATACAGACAATAACATTGAATCAGGATTAAAAGAGGTACAATCACCGAATGTCACAGACTCTGAGATGACTGTAGACATGAATCTGACTCCTGAGATTTATACTGCAGTCTTACAACATGAAAACTGCAGCAAGAAATCAACAATAGTCTATGATGATTGTACTCTCAACAGTGAAAGTAGAGAAGGTTTTAAATTGTGTGGCAGTGTACAATCAGATGACATAATAATAAGTACAAAAAACAAACTTTTCAGCTGTCGTGTTTGTGGAGTACAGGTTAGCAAGAAAGGTGACTATAATGAACATCAACTTTCACATATAAGAGAAAAGTGTTATATAAGTAATGTTGGTAATGTAGAATTAGCTACAAAATCCAGTCTATGTCAACAAGAAAGAATACAAAAAGCACAGAAGCATTCTAAATGTGATCTTATTGGTATGGGGGCTGCTCATTTTGGTTATCTAAAGGCACATGTAATGCAGCATAAAGAAGAACTACCTAACAAGTGTGGTGGTCTTAGTAGGTTTTCTAGAACTGATTATCCAAAGAAACCCATAATGCAGCATAATGGTGAGACACATTACAAATACAATGTCAGTGGAGCAGAATTTTGTCAAAGTGATCACAAAGTGACAAATACAGAAGGAGAATCTTACATGTGTGATGAACTTACAGGACAAAAACTTTATTCAAAATTGTACAAAAGGACACAGACAGGAGAGAAACCTTGTAAGTGTGATGTTTGTGGAGCACAATTTTCTCATAGTTGTGGTTTAAAGAAACACAAAAGGACACACACAGGAGAGAAACTTTATATTTGTGATGTTTGTGGAGCAGAATTTTCTGACAATGGGTCTTTAAAGAGACACAAAAAGACACACACCGGAGAGAAACCTTATAAGTGTGATGTTTGTGGATTAGAATTTTCTCGAAATGGTGATTTAAAGAGACACAAAAGGACACACACAGGAGAGAAACCTTATAAGTGTGATGTTTGTGGAGCAGGATTTTCTCAAAATGGGGCTTTAAAGAGTCACAAAAGGACACACACAGGAGAGAAACCTTATAAGTGTGAGGTTTGTGGAGCAGAATTTTCTGAAAATGCTGCTTTAAAGAGACACAAAAAGACACACACAGGAGAGAAACCTCATAAGTGTGATGTTTGTTTAACAGAATTTTCTCAAAATATTCATTTGAAAATTCACAAAAGGACACACACAGGAGAGAAACCTTATAAGTGTGATGTTTGTGGAGCAGAATTTTCTCATAAATGTGCTTTAAAGAGGCACACAAGGAAACACACAGGAGAGAAACCTTATAAGTGTGATGTTTGTGGAGCAGAATTGTCTGAAAATGCTGCTTTAAAGAGACACAAAAAGACACACACAGGAGAGAAACCTTATATGTGTGATGTTTGTGGAGCAGAATTTTCTGAAAATGCTGCTTTAAAGAGACACAAAAAGACACACACAGGAGAGAAACCTTATATGTGTGATGTTTGTGGAGCAGAATTTTCTCATAGTGGTCTTTTAAAGAATCACAAAAGGACACATACAGGAGAGAAACCTTATAAGTGTAATGTTTGTTTAACAGAATTCTCTCAAAATAATCATTTGAAAATTCACAAAAGGACACACACAGGAGAGAAACCTTATAAGTGTGATGTTTGTGGAGCAAAATTTTCTCTAAATCATCATTTGAATAGACACAAAAGGATACACACAGGAGAGAAACCTTATATGTGTGAAGTCTGTGGAGCAGAATTTTCTCAAAGTGATCATTTAAAGAGTCATGCATTGACACACATAGGAGAGGACAATTATAAATGTGATGTTCGTGGAGCACAATTTTCTCTAAATAATAATTTGAAGATACACAAAAGGACACATGCAGGAGAGAAACCTTATATGTGTGATGATTGTGGAGCAGAATTTTCTGACAATGAGTCTTTAAAGAGACACAAAAAGACACACACCGGAGATAAACCTTATAAGTGTGATGTTTGTGGATTAGAATTTTCTCGAAATGGTGATTTAAAGAGTCACAAAAGGACACACACAGGAGAGAAACCTTATAAGTGTGATGTTTGTGGAGCAGGATTTTCTCAAAATGGGGCTTTAAAGAGTCACAAAAGGACACACACAGGAGAGAAACCTTGTAAGTGTGAGGTTTGTGGAGCAGAATTTTCTGAAAATGCTGCTTTAAAGAGACACAAAAAGACACACACAGGAGAGAAACCTCATAAGTGTGATGTTTGTTTAACAGAATTTTCTCAAAATATTCATTTGAAAATTCACAAAAGGACACACACAGGAGAGAAACCTTATAAGTGTGATGTTTGTGGAGCAGAATTTTCTCATAAATGTGCTTTAAAGAGGCACACAAGGAAACACACATGAGAGAAACCTTATAAGTGTGATGTTTGTGGAGCAGAATTGTCTGAAAATGCTGCTTTAAAGAGAGACAAATAGACACACACAGGAGAGAAACCTTATATGTGTGATGTTTGTGGAGCAGAATTTTCTGAAAATGCTGCTTTAAAGAGACACAAAAAGACACACACAGGAGAGAAACCTTATATGTGTGATGTTTGTGGAGCAGAATTTTCTCATAGTGGTCTTTTAAAGAATCACAAAAGGACACATACAGGAGAGAAACCTTATAAGTGTAATGTTTGTTTAACAGAATTCTCTCAAAATAATCATTTGAAAATTCACAAAAGGACACACACAGGAGAGAAACCTTATAAGTGTGATGTTTGTGGAGCAAAATTTTCTCTAAATCATCATTTGAATAGACACAAAAGGATACACACAGGAGAGAAACCTTATATGTGTGAAGTCTGTGGAGCAGAATTTTCTCAAAGTGATCATTTAAAGAGTCATGCATTGACACACATAGGAGAGGACAATTATAAATGTGATGTTTGTGGAGCACAATTTTCTCTAAATAATAATTTGAAGATACACAAAAGGACACATGCAGGAGAGAAACCTTATAAGTGTGATGTTTGTGGAGCAGAATTTTCCGAGAATGGGGCTTTAAAGAGACACAAAAGGACACACACAGGAGAGAAACCTTAAAAGTGTGATGTTTGTGGAGCAGAATTTTCCGAGAATGGGGCTTTAAAGAGACACAAAAGGACACACACAGGAGAGAAACCTTATAAGTGTGATATTTGTGGAGCAGAATTTTTTCTTAGTGGTGATTTAAAGAAACACAAAAGGACACTCACAGGAGAGAAACCTTATAAGTGTGATGTTTGGGAAGCAGAATTTTTTCGTAGTGGTGATTTAAAGAAACACAAAAGGACACACACAGGAGAGAAACCTTATAAGTGTGATGTTTGTGGAGCAGAATTTTCTCAAAATGGTGATTTAAAGAGACACAAAAGGACACACACAGGAGAGAAACCTTATTAGTGTGATGTTTGTTGAGCAGAATTTTCTCTTAGTGGTGCTTTAAAGAATCACAAAAGGACACACACAGGAGAGAAACCTTATATGTGTGATGTTTGTGGATCAAAATTTTCTCCTAATGGGGCTTTAAAGAGTCACAAAATGACACAAACAGGAAAGAGACCTTATGTGTGATGTTTGTGGGGCAGAATTTTTTTCAGAACGGTGCTTTAAAGAGTCACCAAATGACACACAAACAGGAGAGAAACCTTATAAGTGTGATCTTTGTGGAGCAGAATTTTCTCAAAGTGATTATTTAAAGAGTCGCAAAAGGACACACACAGGAGAGAAACCTTATAAGTGTGATTTTTGTGGAGCAGAATTTTCTCATAGTGGTGCTTTAAAGAGACACAAAAGGACACACACAGGATAGAAACCTTATGTGTGATGTTTGTGAAGCAGAAAGAATATTTTCTTAGTGGTGCTTTAAAGAGTCACAAAAGGACACATAGAGAAGAGAAACCTTATAAGTGTGATGTTTGTGGAGCAGAATTTTCTCATAATTGGACTTTAAAGAGTCACAAAATGACACAAACAGGAGAGAAACCTTATGTGTGAAGTTTGTGGGGCAGAATTTTCTCAGAATGTTGCTTTAAATAGTCTAAAAAGGACACACACAGGAGAGAATCCTTATGTGTGATTTTTGTGGAGCAGAATTTTCTCATAGTGGTGCTTTAAAGAGAAAGCCTAGGCCGGTCCCAAGCCAGGCTGAAAAAAGGAGGAGGGCGGCCTACATGGAATCCATAAGGAGGCAGCCCCACCACCATGCAAAGGCACAAAGCGCCAATCACCTGTTTGCTTTAAACCACGATCACATGAAATACAAGAGAGAAAACTGGACTCATTCTAAAGGCAACACACTGGAACAGACTATGACTTATGGAAATTGGAACACAAGAAGCATAAATGGGAAAGAAGAGGAGCTGGTGGAAGACATGAGGAAAGCAAAACTAGAAACCGTGGCTATAATGGAAACAAAGAAATAGGGACAAGGAGTCATGGATCTTGATGGCAACATGCTGCTCTACAGTGGTGTACCCACATCTGAAAGAGCTAAAGGGGGCATTGGTTGCATTGTAGCAAAAAACCAAAAAAATAGTATCAAGAGATGGAACATTGTCTTGGAGCGCATTATGGTTGTAAAACTAAAAGAATGAGAAACATAGTCAAACATGTCATAGTGTATGCTCCAAATGAGGATGAGAGAGCAGAGATCAAGGAGAAATTCTTTGAGCTGCTTCAAGGGACAGTGGATGACTGCCTAGATGAAATTATCATGCTCAGAGATTTCAATGCCAGAGTTGGAAATGACCATGCTAGATGTGGTGGAGTTATCAGAAGATATGGAGAAGATACTCTCAATGACAATGGAAAACGACTCCTTAGATTCTGCAGTGAGCAGAATCTGATCATTACAAACACAAAGTTCCCCCATAAGCGAATACATGCATATACTAGATGTGAACCAACAAGGAATGAGAAGTCAGTGATCGGCTATGCCATAGGTAGGAGGAGCTCATTCAAATATGTCCGGAATGCTAGAGTCTTGAGGGGGCCAGAGATTGGAAGTGATCACTACCTGCTTACAATAAAAAGAACAACTGAAAGAGTTTCTCAGCCTAGGAACTGCCCAACATCATGCAAGAAACTAAGTAAATGAACAGAAGAAATGACATTAAGACCTACAAGCTGAGAGAGCCAGAAATTAAGACCAGATATCAGGTGCTTATTGCTACAGTGGTGAGAAACACAGAAGAACAACCTGATGACTTGGAAACCCTGTGGCTTAAATTCAAGGACATCATAAAGACAGCTGCTGCAGAAGCATGTGATGGTCCGACTTGAAAACAAGAGAAAGAGGACACCTTGGTGGACAGAGGAAGTCAAAGAGAAAATAAGAGAGAAGAAAAAGGCATGGAAACAATACTTAGGAGCTAAAGACAGAAGTCCTGGGAAGAATTTGGAAAAAAAGCTAGAAAAAGATGCGCAAGAAAACCAGAAATTGTTCTATAAGACCCTAAAGAACATGAGGAAGGAAAAATAATGCCCTCTCAAATTTTTAAAGGACAAGCAAGGCAAATTGCTTACTGCCCCAAAGGAAGTAATGGAAAGAATATTTCTCAGAACTCCTTGATGGTGAGCAAGGTCAAGCATCAAAAATGATAACCACTAGCACAGAAGAGAATACCAATGGTGGTGAAGATGACATAAAGATGGAAGAACTGAAGGCAGCAGTGGAGAAAATCAAGATGGGCAAAGTAGCAGATCATGATGGTATAACACCAGAAATGGTTAAGTACATGGGAGCATCAGGTGACCTATTACTCTTAAGGGTCCTACAGGCAGCGTGGTGCAACAAGACCATACCAAAGAATTGGGAGATTGCCATCATAACACCGATTTTCAAAAACAGTGACAATCAACAATGTGGAAACCATAGAGGCATATCCCTTCTCAGTGTCCCTGGTAAAATCTGCTCTAGAATCCTAGAGCAGAGAATCAGATGCCTAGCTGAGCGACAGTTGGACGAAGTCCAGTGCGGATTCCGAGCTAACTGAAGTACTCAAGACCTAATCTTCACACTCAGACAGCTGAGTGAACAGGCCCTTGAGTATAAGAGTGAGATCCATCTTTGTTTCATAGATCTGGAAAAGGCATCAGACAGGGTCCCCTGGAGCAAACTTTGGGACTGTTTGGCAAGGAAGAACATTCCAACACTTTGATTCATGCTATACAGAGCTTCTACAAGTCTTGCAGAAATTATATGAGGACAGCAAACCATAAATCAGAAGAGTTCAAGACCACCACTGGTGTAAGACAAGGTGACATCCTTTCACCTTATCTTTTCATACTCCTTGTGGACGATGTCATCAAGGCATGTAAGGAGGAGACAGGAAAGTATTCAGTGGGGTACTGGAAGATGAGATGGGTCTGTATTTCAGAGCTGGCATTTGCTGATAATGTTGCCTTGATTGCTAAATCAGAGGCACGTCTTCATTCCAACCTGCAAGTCTGGAAGGAAGAGCTGGAGAAGAGGGGGATGGTCATAAGCAGCTCTAAGACAAAATCCATGGTGATATCTCGAGAAGAAAGAAGACATCAGATTAAGCTTGGAGAACAGGTCCTGAAGCAGGTCGACCACTTTGAATATCTCGGAGCTGTATAGACTGACAGGGAGGCATCAAAGAAGAGTTGGCCACTCAAAAAGCAGCAGCTGGGAAACTTTTGCAGACCATAAATTGAGGATTCCTTAGGAAGAGAGAAGTTGGTAAGAAAACAAAGATGGCTGTATACCACTCCACCTATGTCCCAGTCTTGACATATGGATGTGAGTCATGGGCAATGACTACAATCTACAAAAGCCATATCCAAACCTCAGAAATGATGTATCTGAGGAAGGTGGTTGAAGTAACAAGAAGAGACTTGGTCCGCAACCAGACGATACGTCAAGGCCTAAAATCCTACCCCCTGCAGACCTAAGTAGAAGAGTCCCAACTTAGATGGTTTGGCCATGTCTGCAGAATGAGAGAATATCAGCTACCATGACAATCATGGGAAACAAAGAGCTAGGGATCCAGACCCCCAGGATGACCCAGAGACTACAATAGACAATCTTTGAAGGACCGAGGACTAGAATGGAAGCCAGGAGGAAGACAGCCAAACCTCTAGACCTCACGGTAGAAGGGGAATAACTAAGTAAGTAAGTAAAGAGACACAAAAGGACACACAAACCTTATAAGTTTGAGATTTTTTGAATACACTACTCTAAGAAGTGGTTTGGAGAGCCATGGTAGCAAAGTGTTTAGTGCACTGGCTTCCTAGCTCAGTGGTCTATCGTTCAATCCCCAGATGAGGTGGGATTTTTTTAGGCCGCAAATGGCTCCTGAATCAACCCAGCCCCAACTGGGTACCAGAGCAACTTCTTGGAAGGTTAACGTGGCCGGCGTGATGCTGACCACATCACCTCTAGTGTACTGATGGTCAAGAAGATATAGGCCTAATAAAATATTCCCAATAAGAAGGCATACAGGGGAAAAGCCATATAGGTGTGATCTTTGTGGTGATGAGTTTTCTCAGGCTACTCAAATAAAGAGACACATGTTGAAACACATTGGAGAGATGTATAAATGTGATGCTTGTTGTATTAGGTATTAGGTTTTCTCAAGTCTGTATTCTAAAATTACACAAAAGAAGGCACACATGAGAGGGACCTTCTAAGAGTGATGTTTGTGGTATTACATTTTCTCAAATCTTTATTCTAAAACAGCACACAACAAGACATACATGAGAGAAAATTTATAAGTGTGATGTTTGATGTATTAGGTTTTCTCAAGTCTGTATTCTAAAATTACACAAAAGGCATATATGAGAGGGACTTTCTAAGTGTGATGTTTGTGGTATTAGGTTTTCTCAAGTCTTTATTCTAAAACGACACACAATTTATGAAACATACATGAGAGACAATTTGTAAGTGCAATGTTTGTGTTGTTGAGTTTACTCGTCTGCATTCTAAAACTGCACACTGGATGTACATGAGAGAAAATTTATGTGTTTACCTTACACAATTTGTAAGCATGATGTTTGTAATTCAAGTTTACTCATTCATTATTCTTCAGCACCCTTTTTACAAAATATCTTGTTGGTTTAAATTATTTGATCACTTCCTGTGGATTTCATTTTGCAAATGGTGATAGTGAAAAATGTATTTTGTTGTGTAAATTGAAATCGCAACCAGATTTGTTGTTGTTTAAAAGGGCTGCTGAGCTTCTCACTCTTTTGCAGCCAGTAGTGAGTTCAATACTCTTTGGTAACACTGAAGATCTAGTCTTTTCTTGTGGCTTTTCTACCATTCTGAAACATGTTGAGTTAAAGTCATGAGCTCCAGTTTCTCCAGCTTAGCTTGCATTTAAAGGATCATCACATAGGGATTCCAAGCTAGGAAAAAGAAGTATGTGACATACTGTGCATTTCCTGCCATCCAAGTGGGATGTCCAACTATGTAGAGTTAAAATACTGTTGTCTGGTTCTGGGCTCTCCCAATGAAAAGTCATGTTCTGCACAGAGCCACTTCTCAGTTCCCTTGCTTATCAGTGGGTCCATAGTGAGATCCTCCTACATGCAGTCAACCAGGTCAAAGCTAAAGAATCACATCCGGGAATCAAAGCTTGGTGTGCAATGCTGAATTCTCAACACGTTTCATCACAGAGGGAATCCATGGAAGTGTGTGGATGATTTCAAGAGTCATTGAGAGTGTAATTAGCCTCACAGAGGTTTACTTCCATGTATGTATACTGCAGCATTGTGTATAGCTGGTGATCAGTTAAAGATGACTCCAGATATGTCTCCACACATCTCAGCGAGATAAATGTAACCTTTGTGGTGCTATATTTTGTGATATACTACAGAGAGGTCTTATAAATGTGATTTTGTTTGTTGTAAAGTGTGGCCTCTGCTTGTTAACTAAGAACATATTCAGACATACAGAAAAGAAGCCATGTATTTATTGCGGTCAGTTTTGCTGAGTCTACAGTCTATTAAATGTACCTGTATAGTTTGGAGACATTATTTTTTTAGATTTGTGATCAAAGGGGGGTTAATCATGTTTTACTGGGATTGAAGTTAACAGTGGTTGTTATCCCACTTGTCTGTTAAACCAGTGGTCTAATTTTAGAACCGATGTCAGCTTTTCCTTGTATGTTTTTCAAACCGTCCAGCTCAGGGGTCTCGCATCTTACTACGCATGCGCAAGTTTTGGCGCATTTTAAGAGAGACTGTTTGTTAAGGAGTCGAGCTGTAGTTTTCAACGGGTCAAGACGTTTTGGGGAAAGTCCTCTGTGTGTAGTCGACCAAGATGTCTAGAGATTGTTTCCATATATTATATTCTGATACGCCTAGGAGGCGAGTGAGTTTTTGTGATGTTTATTCTGAAGGGACATTAAGGTAAATTACCCTTAGAATCGTTTCCCTTTTTTGCCAGAACCATGTATGACATTTGTGTAGCCAGCTCAGTGACTCTTCCCTGGGCGGGAAGGAGTCCATTTAAGATTGCCAGAATTGAAGCTCACGAAGTATGCTAACATTATTTGCATCAGGTCTGTGTATGCCCAAAGTACTTTATATGTGTCGTATCCCGCTATTTGCGGCGATACCATTGAACAAGGTTTGAGTCTCCTTATTTATTGAACAAGTACCACAGAATCCATTGAATCTAGAGGCCTGCCATATTGTGCGGCCTGCTGTAGACCCAAGTATATTCCTGACTTGCTGATGTCAGAAGGGAGTTTGTTTAAACTCACATATTTGAAGACCCGTTCCCAATACGGGGTATTTTGCTGTAGCTGTAGAAAGGGGAATAGATTGAAGTCAGCTTCATATATGCACAACCTACTGATGAACTGTTGATACGAACTGATGAACTGTTATCATATGTACTATGTCTTGAGTTGTCAAATGACTATTTATATTGATGTTGTCGTAATTTGTGTCGTGCTGTTTTAAGTCTTTGAAACGTCAGAGGTGTTACCCCACTCCATGAATTTCTACATTGTGATGCAAAAAGTGTGATGTCCAATAGATACCTGTCTTCCACGAACCTTCATACACCCATTCGCACACTTTGATATCTACTCACACCTCATCACTGTAACACTTCAACACCCTCAAGTCAAGAGAATGAATGCCAGAACTGTGGCGGTCAACCAGGGCCTATAATGGTTATGATAGCCTGTGTGGCGTTGAGTTATCTCTACATTCACCTGTATGGCATCTGATGACTGTCACCTTCACACTGACTGAAGTATAGCGACCTACAACACTTATACTGGACATTCTTCATCTCACAACATTTAACTACATTCCTGATAACCAAAACGAACTGTTACATTTACGGTGGTCATTCCTGACCTCAACATTATGGTAATCAGTGTGGGCCTTCAACATTGTTAGTCAACATGTATGGTGTGCCAGCTTGATGGGGCTATTTTGATGGGGCCACAATGAAATGTGCGCCCAGAAGGAATCTTTGTAGTTTGAGCATTGACCAAACCATAGCCAACAGTTCACAGTCTAAAACCGAGTAATTCCTTCCTGCCACATTAAGTTTTCTAGAGATATACATTACAGGATGCAGAGTTTCTGAGTACTCTTGCATTAGTGCCGCTCCGGTCCCAGTGGATGAAGCATCACTACAAAGAACAAATGTCTTATCTGTAGTAGGTAGCCTTAAAATAGGTGGAGATGAGAACAAAGTTTTAATCTGATCCAAAGAGGATTGGCATTCCTGGGACCAGTGGACCATATTAGGAGACCCTTTCTTTAGTAGTGTAGAAAGAGGTGCCATGATAGAAGACAGATTCGGAATGAATCTTCCATAAAATTGTATAAGACATAAGAGACTTCACACTTGCTTTTTAGTCTTAGGAATAGAGATGTTAAGTATTTTAGTAGTATTATGGTCTTCTGTCTTTAGGAGACCATGACCAACACGGTGACCTAGGAAAGAAATTTTGCTAAACCCAATATAGGCATTAGAGGGTTTTGTTGTCAAATTATGCTCGCGTAGAATAGACAGTAATTCATATAAACCCGAATAGTGATCTTCCCAAGTATCACTGAAAAGACAGATGTCTTCCAAGTATGCGATGACATCTGAACGATGAGATAGAATTTGATGCATCATGCGTACGAATGTAGCTGGGGCGTTCATAAGGCCGAAAGGCATGAAATTCCATTGAAACAAACCCCTAGGTGTAGAAAAAGCAGTAAGAGGTTCGGCGCGTTCAGTTAAAGGAACTTGCCAATAACCTTTTGACAAGTCAAGTTTGGTAAAGAAATGAGAATTAGAAAGTCTAGTAAGTAGATCTTCTTATAAAGGCATAGGTTCAGCATCGAACTTCGTAACCTGATTCAATTTGTGATAATCAATGCAAAGACGTATGTTATTGTCTTTTTCCGAACAATAACCATGGACGAAGAGTATGCTGAAGTGGATGGTTCAATTATTTTCAATTCTATCATCTCATCCAACTCTTTCTCGACCTGTGCTTGAAAATGAATAGGGATAGGATAAGGTCTGACCCTGATATGATTATGGTCAGTTAGAATAATGTCATGTTCAATGACATGTGTGTGTCCAGGAATGTCAGTAAGGACATCCTGGAATGTTTGTAACATAGAAGAGACTTGTCACTGTTCCTCCATAAATAAACTAGAAGACACAGTAACGTTTTTCCATGATTCATTAGAATGAAGTGGAATCACCAGAAGAGGACGATTTACATCTGAGAAAATTGTTTCCTCATCCTGTATAACTGACAGGGATGAGTAATGACCATGTGGGACTGGAGAATCGTCCGTTGTCTGGAAAATAGGCTGCAAATAGTCTGGACGTTCATGGAATTCTGTAAGCATGTTTATATGGAAGGTTTTATGCTTCCCGTCAATATCGACAATATAGTCAACATCGGACATTTTCGAGATTATATTGTACGGACCTTTCCATGCGATAATAAGTCTGTTTTCCCTACAAGGTAGCAAAACAAGTGCTTTGTCACCAGGACAAAGTTGTCGTAAGCATCTCTTCTTATTAGCAAATTGCCTTGCCTTCTCTTTGGCAAGTTCAGATGAAGAAGTTGCTAATTTGCATGCTTCGATAATCTTTTGTCTAAGAGCGATGACATATTCGTATGAAGATTGTGTATCATCGTTAATATTATCAACAGTTATAAGATCATGAAGCAAAGACATAGGGCCGCATGGTCGCACTCTAAAGACAAGTTCAAAAGGAGAAAACCCTGTATGTTTGTTGGGGACCTCTCTATAAGCAAAGAGAGCCACGGGCAAAACCCTGTCCCAATCTTGAGGATGATCCTCAGTTATCTTCCCAAGTAAGTTCTTGAGTGTTCTATTTAGAAGTTCGACTAACCCATTAGACATTGGGTGATAAATACTACTCAAAGATCTTTAAATCTGTATAGTAGACATTACTTGAGACATGGTATCCGATATTAGTTGGGTGCCATGGTCTGACAATATTTCTCTGGGGAATCCCAGACGAGAAAATATGAGCCAAAGAGCGTCTGCAATATCGGCAGTGGAGATGCTCTTAAGAGGGATAGCCTCTGGCCAACGTGTGCACATGTCAACACATGTCAAGATAAACTGATGTCCTCTGGCTGACTTGATCTTAAATGGACCAATAATGTCTATTGCCATTGTCTGAAACAGCCGAATAGGAATGTCTGCAGCCTGGATAGGTGCAGCATGACGTGGACCTTTAGATTTGACTTCTTGACATATTTTGCAAGACCGGCAATAAATACGTATGTCCTTGTTTACAAATGGCCAAAAGAAAGCCGCAAGAACTCTTGACTTAGTACGGGAAAAACCCAAATGTCCAGCACACTGAGAGTCATGAGCGTGCTGCAAAATTCTAACTCTCATATTCTTGGGTACAAGAATTTGAGAATGCATGGACTTAGTCAAGTCTTTAACCATACGCACAAGTACGCCATTCTTCATTGTAATCCAAGATTTGTGATTTGTATTCTGATTTGGATCACCTTTTCTTGCAAGAATGAAGAATTTCTTTAAAGCGGGATCATCTTCTTGCTGTTTTATAAATTAGTCACGAGAAATTACCAAGGGATCATCTTGGTTATGCACTTCATTATCTTCATTAGATGAAGTTTGAGGCATATTAAGAGCCTGTGCTCTTGTGACTACTGCATTAGCAGTTTGCATATTTTGCTTCTCCCAAACAGCAATTTGTTGCGGAGTGCATTCCTTGACTCCGTGAATTTGACTGATGATAAGATCAGCAATAGGATTTGGCAGAAGACATGCATGCACATCTCCCATAAAGAAAGGAGTAGCAATATTAATGATAGCAGTAGAGTACTTCTCTAAAGTGCCACCAAATGTTACACATTTGACTACTTTCCCTGTGGCACGGGAAGGATCTATGAGGGACTGCCTAACACCAATGGTAGTGCATCCAGAATCAAATAGCACTGAGACTGGATTATCATTCACTAGACCTTTATGCAAGACAAGAGATCCTCTTCCATCATGCGTGACTGACGCAGGAAGAGTGGGAAGAGGGTGACCACAACTTAAAGTAGACACCGTAGTTGGTTCGAATAATGTTTTGCATTGGGGGCATTGAGATGCTCTCTCAAAATCAAAAGCAGAACATGCCATATTATTAGAGTCTTTATTATCATTAATCTGATTACAGGCACTCTGAGACTCTTGCTGTGCAGAGTTCGCCTGATAATGTGATTTAGGTTTTTTGTATTGGGATCTACCACGATTATTATTGCCTCTATAGTTGTCATTGTTTCCTCTATTGTAAACCCCTATTTTGGTTTGAATCCCAGTTTCCATAGTTACAATTATCCTGCTCATTATAATGAGAATCTCTATAAGTTTGGTTTTGTTGTCTCCATGTCGGATAACTTGGATAATTTCTATAATGACTGCCCCTGCGGAAATTTCTATAATTGTGGGGACCACAATTTTGAGGGCTGTCAGCTCGTCTCCAGTTCTTTGAAGAAGGACCATGATATGATTGATTACCTTGATTTTGATAACAATTACGGTTACCCTTTCTATCAACCTTATTTTGAGTTCCTTGAAATTTGTGCAAGAAATTAGGACCGTATGGTGTTGCTGAAGCAACTGGCATACTTTCCTTAATCTTAGTGTTGCTAAGAGTTACATCAGGATGAGCAGTGACGTATTGGCAACAATATTCTTCCATTTGTTTTATGGTTTTGGGTTTACGCTCATGTAGAAATTCAAGAAATGATTTATTTACACATGACATAATCTTGTCTCTCAGTAATAAGTCCATAAGGCCTTCATATGTTTTTTCTGTTTTAGACAGCTCAATCCATCGTGTAAACGTAAGACGTGCTTTTACGATGAATTCTGAGAATTCTCTCCCAGTTTCTGGTACCATTGTCTTAAACAGAAGACGGTAACCTTCTTCTGTGAGTTGATATTTCTTTATCAAGGCTGCTCTGATAACATCATAATTATCCTTGTCAGCCTCATCTACCAAGCTTAAACTAGTTAGAGATTCACCTTTAAGTATCTCTGATAACTGATTAGCATATTGTGATCTATCCGCATTATGAATTCAACATGACCGTTCAAATCTATCCAGGTAAAATGTTATATCATCACTGGATGGATTGAAAGCTGGTAGCTTGACCTTATAAGTAAAAGCCTTACCATTATTACCAGTTGACTGATTAGCAATACCCATATTTGTCAACTTCAATTTTTCTAACTCAAAAGCTAAGAGTTTCTGTTCATGTTCCATCTTTGCTTTTCTCTCCTCGGCTTCTCTGTCTAACCTTTTCTCCTCAGCTTCTCGGTCTAATCTGTTATCTTCAGCCTCTTTGTTTAGCTGCATTTGCATCTTTTTTTCTTCAGATTTTCTCTGTAGCTGTTGTTGCAGAGCCTCAGCTTCTCTTTTTTGTTTTTCCATTTCCATCTGGAATTTCCTTTCATCTGCCTGCATCTGCAATCTTAAATTCTCAGCTTCTATTTTCTTTTGTTCAGCTTCTATTGTCTTTTGTTCAGCTTCTATTTTCTTTTGTTCATTTTCCATTTTCTGTCTCTTTTCCTCTGCTTTCAATGCCTTGGCATACTCAGTTGTAGCAAAAACTCTCAACTCCTCAGGAGGTACTTTAAGGGATTTCCCTTGCTCGATAAAGTACTCTAGAGTTGACATAATGTCTAACAATATGTGATTAGTAATCTGAAATAATAAGTCAATTTATTTCAAACTAAATGGGAGCAAGTTTTTAATAAAACTTGTATAAACAACTCACTTTATCCCAATCTCTGTGGGAGACAAGCCTTTTGTAAGGACTTGTATAATTATTTCATAATAATAATACCATCAATCACTTTTATATCTTAAGTGCACTCACAATATTAATAGTGTATGTCTAAGTATGTATACCAATAGCGTAACAAAACAATGAATAACAATACAAAAGACATGCATCAAGGACACTATGATAACGTTTGCAGAGGTCAACAAAACTATAAAGCTAAACTAAAGAAAAGATCACAAAGGATGTGATGATAACTGCGAATAGGTAAACAAAACAAATGACGTTACAGTGTATAAACACAAGGGTGTATATAACCAAAGGAAAGAAAGAGGAGGCAGACAAATACAAACAAATCAAATCAAAAAACTAAAAAACAGAAAAATGACAAAAACAACGAAGAAAAGCACACCTCGTCACAGCTAAACAAAAATAGCAATGAATGTCACTAGTAAATTTTCGCTGAGGACAAATTACGAGTCCCTACAGAACGCTCACAACAGACCCTCTGTCACGTGGGATATTCTGTTGCGAGACACCGCCCAACCAAGAAAACAACCCGCTGAAATATAAACATATAAATTACATGTAAACAAATAACATGTAACATGTACACAAAAATATGTAAACACGGAATGTGAAAATGCGGAAGGCTTAGTTTGAATACAACAGAAAGGCACAGCTCACAACAGTGACAGGCCACTTATCTTGCTACAATCCTATCGTCAACAATAGTGAAGATCAGGTACAGTTGCCAGCATTCTAAGGATCAGAGGATCCAATGCTGAAAACAATACATCTGGACTTGATTCAGTATCACAATGGAATTCTCGGCACTTGTCCTTCTTAAGCTACTGTAATGGTGATGGAACTTGGCCTTCTAAACAGTAGTAGTAACGATAACGGAACTTGGCCTTCTAAGCAGTTGCAGCAATGATAATGGAACTTGGCCTTCTAAACAGTTGCAACTCAGGAGCCGTGGCACATTCAACAATCTGCCGATTACTTTCAGCTATGATGAAGATGACCTCAGTGTTCCAAAAGCCCCATAAAGCTGGCTCACCATAATGTTGTGGTTATATAATGTTGTATGTTAATTTACTTGGCCACTGTAATGTTATGCAACTTCTTCAGTTGAGGGTCATACTGGTCATCACAAGATTATGTAGGCTGGCCACGTTAGTGTGGTAGTACAAATGCTACTCGAGTGAGTGAACACCACTCACTGGTGAGGTGTGAGTTGCTATACAATATTTATAGTAACACAAATACTGGACCAAAAGATGCAGCATTAGAGAATGCAGTCAGTGACCCACAGCTTGACTGCTTGCATCAGGGTCAGCGAACCAGAGCTGACAAAGACCATACTCCACCTCCACGTGGTGGTCCTGGAAACAGTCTGCAGCAGTGCAGTCTGGCTGAGCGAGTACGGATCGAAGAGGGAAGGCAAACCCGGTCTAAAAAAATGCTGTGCTGAAGTTGGATGTGTCGACCGAAAGGTGCAGATATCACAGCTACGGCGTAAACAGACACAACGCAACCACCATCCTTTTCAGGGCGAACGAGGAAGAAGAAGAAGAAGAAATACTGTCCAAGTTATTATAGATGTTGTAGGCCCTGGTTGGCCGCCATAGTGTTGGCATTTATTCCTTGACATAATGTGTTGGAGTAGCGTAGTGGTGTGTCCATAGACATCAAAGGGTGCGAATGCGTGTTGGCAGGTTCAAGGAAGGAAGTCATTCACAGAACATACATAATAGCATCACCACGTAGAAAAATCAATGAATGTTTGAAATACTGATGTCGTTTTCAAACGTTTAATCTTGGACTAGAACAGTGGACGCTGACATCATGGTTTACAGTCACTTAACGAGACGTAGGACATCATATGAATAAAGATAGTTCAGTGCCACTTGCATGAATAGTACAATAATTAGCTGCATACATATAACGCTGACTTCAGTCTATTCATCGTTTTACAGCTAGCAAAATACCCCGCATAGAAGAACGGGTTAACCAATATGTGAGCATATATCAGCTCCCTCCTGACATCAACAAGTCAGATATATAATCATTTATGTAGTCGGCTACAAGCATGGCAGACCTTTCCAAAATCCATAATCCTTTTGTGTTTCCTTCAATGAACCAAAGTACGTCAGACTTTGTTCAAGTGGTGCTACCAGCATAGTGGAGGTTAACCACAATAAAGTTATCTTTGGGCATCAGCAAACCCAATATAATCACTGTCAGTACAACTTATGAGCTGGAGTTCCTGTGATATCGATAGACTCTTTCCCAGCCCGGGAAAAGTCAGACAGCTACAATAACCGTGACATGAAAATCAACAATAAAGTAAATAGTTCAGTTTTACCTTGTCATGAATCATCACAGAAATACACTCACTTCTAAAGCTCAAATAATATAACTCGGGGAATTATCTTCTGACATAATAGTCACACACACAAAAGGAATCCCCTTGGCATAACAGGCAAACCAAGACAGTCGTCTTGACTCCTTGGCAAAAAACAACGACTCCCCGGGCAGGAAGTCTTTCTCCAAAAAAATCTTTAAGTTCGGGCATGCGCCGTCAAACACCTAACCCCTGAACTAAGAAGTCAGGTGGTATGACCGTAACACATTCCAGGACTGACTGGCCATGAAGCCTTATATGGCCAGACAGGCCAAGATCGATTCTAGGAATAGAACGCTTGGCTAACAGACAAGAGGGGGCAACCACATATTTACCCTTAATCAAAGTAAAAAATGAGTATTTGCCCTTTGGTCAGCAATCTAACAAAAAATACCTTTGACCAAAGATCTTTCTTCAAAAATTATTCTCATACATAAACAGGTACACCGACAGACTAAACCACCAGTGAAAAACTGTACGCAACAGGCCTATAATAGCGTTCTTTAGGGACTGTGCAAATCTCCCTCAGTGGAAATTGCTAGCGACATTTGTTGCTATTTTTGTTTTTGTTGTGACGAGGTGTACTTTTCTTTGTTGTTGTCATATTTTTTGTTTTTTAGTTTCTATTTGATTTGTTTGTATCTGTCCGCCTCCTCTTCCTTTCGTTTAATTCTATACAACCTTTATGTTTATACATTGTTGTGTAATTTGTTTTGTTTATTTTTTTGCAGTTATCCTCACATGCTTTGTGATATTTTCATTTAGTTTTGCTTTAGAGTTTGTTTGACTTCTGCAAATGTTATTGTATTGTCCTTGATGCTTGTTCTTTGTTTATGTTATTACTTGTTGTCATACACTGTTTATATATATATATATATATATATATATATATATATATATATATATATATATATATATATATATATATATATATATGTAGTCGTGCACTGTTGGCAGTATAGTGCACTTAGAATATAGAGGTTATTATTGGTCATATTATTATAAAGGTATTTATACAAGTTCTTTATCAAAGACTTGTCTCCCACAGAAATTGGGATAAAGTGAGTTTATTATACAAGTGCTTTATTTAAGACATTACCATTTAGGTTGGAATAAGTTAATTCATTATTTCAGGTTACTGTTCTCATATTATTAGACATAATGTCTACACTTGAGTACTTTATTGAGCAAGGGAAATCCCTTGGTAAGACTGGTGAGAAATTGGAAGAATTCACGACTGTTCAATATGCCAAGGCATTGAAGTCGGAGGAAAAGAGATGGAAAATGAGCAAAAGAAAATAGAAGCTGAGAATTTAAGATTGCAGATGCAGGCAGATGAAAGGAAATTCCAGATGGAAAAACAAAAAAGAGAAGCTAAGGCTGAAAATAAACGACTAGAAAAAGAGGCTGAGAATAAAAGATTGGAAAAAGAGGCTGAAAATAAACAACTAGAAAAAGAGGCTGAGAATAAAAGATTGGAAAAAGAGGCTGAAAACAAAAGATTAGACAGAGAAGCTGAAGAGAGAAAGGAAAAAGCGAAAATGGAACATGAAGAAAAACTCTTAGCTTTGGAGTTAGAAAAATTGAAGTTGTTGAATATGCGTAATGCTAATGATCCAAATAATCAGTCAACTGCTAATAAGACAAATGCTACTACTTATAAGGTCAAGCTGCCTGCTTTCAATTCTTCCAGTGATGATATAACGTTCTACCTGGATAGATTTGAACAGTCATGTGAAACTCATAAGGTAGATAAGTCACAATATGTTAATCAGTTGTCGGAGATACTTAAAGGTGAAGCTCTGACTATGTTAACCATGGTAGATGAACCTGACTAAAATAATAATGATGTTGTCAGGGCAGCCTTATTAAAGAAATATCAACTTAACGAAGACGGTTATCGTCTTCGCTTCAAGACTATGTTACCTGAAACTGGCGTAGAATTCTCAGAATTCATCTCAAAGATACGTCTTACATTCACACGATGGATTGAGCTGTCTGAAACAGAAGATACATATGAAGCCCTTATGGACTTATTACTTAGAGACAAAGTTATGTCATCTGTCAATGAGTCTTTTCTTGCCTTTCTACATGAGCGTAAACCTAAGAACATAAAAGAGATGGAAGAATATTGTTGCCAGTACGTCACTGTGCATCCTCATGTTACTGTTAGCAACTCTAAAGTTAAGGAAGGTTTGCCAGTTGCTTCTGCAGCACCATATGGCCCTAACTTCCTTCGTAAATTTTAAGGTGCTCAACATAACTTTAATAGGAAGAGCAATCGTAATTATGAGCAAAATCAAGGCAACCCATCACATAATGGTTCTTCTTTGAAGAACTGGAGACGATCTGACAGTCCTCGTTATTTTGGGTCCAGCAATTATAGAAACTTTTGAAGAGGTAGTCACAATAGAAACTATCCAGGCTATTATTCGCGGATACAGCGAAACCAAACTGGTAGATACTCTAATCAATGGGGAAAAGACAATAGTGACTGTGGAAACTGGGATTCAAACCAGAACTATGGTCACAGTAGAGCAAATAATGACAATTTTAGAGGAAATAATAATCGTGGTAGATCTCATCATAACAAACATAGATCATATCAGCAGGCAAACTCTGTACAGCAAGAGTTTTAGGGAGCCTGTGGTCAAGTGAACGATAATTAAAAACTCTAATGCTATCACTTGTTCTGCTTTTGATTTTGGGAGAGCATCAGAATGCCCCCAATGCACAACATTGTTCGAGCTGACTACTGTAACTACTCTGAGTTGTGGTCACCCTCTTCCCGCTCTTCCAGCTGCAGTTGCGCATGACGGGAGAGGATCTCTTATCTTACATAAAGGTCTAGTGAATAGTAATCCAGTCTCAGTACTTTTTGATTCTGGATGCACTACTATCGGAGTTAAGCAATCTCTTATAGATCCTACCTGTGCCACTGGGAAAGTGGTCAAATCTGTGACATTTGGTGGCACTTTGGAAAAATATCCAACTGCTATCATTCACATTGCTACTCCCTTCTTTACGGGAGATGTCCACGTGTGTCTTCTACCGAATCCTATTGCGGATCTTATCATCGGTCGTATTCATGGAGTTAAGGAATGCACCCCGCAGCAGATTGCTGTTTGGGAAGAACAAAATATCCAAGCTGTCAATGCAATGGTCACAAGAGCACAAGCTCTTAATATGCCTCAAACTTCATCGACTGAAAGTAATGAAGTGCATAGCCAAGATGATCACTTGGTAATTTCGCGTGACTCTTTCATAAAACTGCAAGAAGATGATCCTTCTTTACAAAAATTCTTCATTCTTGCAAAAAAAGGTGATCCGAATCAGAACACAAATCGCAAATCTTGGATTACAATGAAGAATGGCGTACTTGTACGTATGGTACAAGACTCGACTACGTCTATGTATTCACAAATTCTCGTGCCCAAAAGTATAAGAGTGCAAATTTTGCAACATGCACATGACTCAGTGTACTGGACATATGGAATTTTTCCGTACTAAGTCAAGAGTTCTTGCGGCTTTCTTTTGGCCATTTGTCAATAAGACATACGTATTTATTGCCGATCTTGCAAAATATGTCAAGAGGTCAAATCGAGAGGTCCACGACATGCAGCTTCTATCCAGGCTGCTGATATTCCGATTCGGCCATTTCAGAAAATGGCAATAGATATTATTGGCCCTTTTAAGATCAGCCAGAGGACATCAATTTATCCTAACATGTGTTGACATGTGCACACGTTGGCCAGAGGCTATACCTCTTAAGAGCATCTCCACTGTCGATATCGCAGACGCTTTATGGCTGATATTTTCTCGTTTGGGATTTCCCAGAGAAATATTGTCAGACCATGGCACCCAATTAATATCAGACACTATGTCGCAGGTGATGTCTACTCTGCATATTGAAAGGTCTCTGAGTAGTATTTATCACCCAATGTCTAATGGGTTAGTCAAACGTCTGAATAGAACACTCAAGAATTTACTTGGGAAGATAACTGAGGATCATCCTCAGGATTGGGACAGGGTTTTACATGCGGCTCTCTTTGCATATAGAGAGGTCCCCAATGAACATACAGGTTTTTCTCACTTTGAACTTGTCTTTGGCGCGCGACCGCGCGGTCCTTTGTCTTTTCTTCATGATCTTATAACTGCTGATAATATTAACGATGACACACAATCTTCATATGAGTATGTCATTGCTCTCAGGCAGAAGATTATCGAAGCATGCAAATTAGCAACTTCCTCATCCGAATTTGCTAAAGAAAAGGCAAGGCAGTTTGCAAATAAGAATAGATGCCTACGACAACTTTGTCCTGGGGACAAAGCACTTGTATTGCTCCCTTGTATGGAAAACAGACTTCTTATTGCGTGGAAAGGTCCGTATACGATAGTCTCAAGAATTTCCGATGTCGACTATGTTGCCGATATTGACGGAAAGCATAAAACTTTTCATATAAATATGCTTACGGAATTTCATGAACGACCAGACTTTTGCAGCCTATTTTCCAGGCTACGGACGATTCTCCAGTCCCTCATGGTCATTACTCATCCCTGTCGGTTATACAGGATGAGGAAACAATTTTCTCGGATGTAAATCTTCCTCTTCCGGTGATTCCACTTCATTCTAATGAATCATGGAAAAACGTTACTGTGTCTTCTAGTTTATCTATGGAGGAACAGCGACAAGTCTCTTCTATGTTATAAACATTTCAGGATGTCCTTACTGACATTCCTGGACACACACATGTCATTGAACATGACATTATTCTAACTGACCATAATCCTATCAGGGTCAGACCTTACCCTATCCCTATTCATTTTCAATCAAGTTGAGAAAGAATTGGATGAAATGATTCAATTAAAATAATTGAACCATCCACTTCAGCATACTCTTCGTCCATGGTTATTGTTTGAAAGAAAGACAATAACATACGCCTTTGCGTTGATTATCGCAAATTGAACCAAGTTGCGAAGTTCGATGCTGAACCTATGCCTTTGTTAGAAGATCTACTTATTAGGCTTTCTAATTCTCGATTCTTTACCAAACTCGACTTGTCGAAAGGTTATTGGCAAGTTCCCCTAACTGAACGAGCCAAACCTCTCACTGCTTTCTCAACACCTAGGGGTTTATTTCAATGGAATTTCATGCCTTTCGGCCTTATGAACTCCCCAGCTACTTTTGTACGCATGATGCGTCGAATTCTCTCATATCGTTCAGATGTCATTGCATACTTGGACGATATTTGTCTTTTCAGTGATTCTTGGGAAGATCACTATTTGGGTTTATATGAACTACTGTCTACTCTACGAGAGCATAATTTGACTGCAAAACCCTCTAAAGCCTATGTTGGGTTTAGTGAAATATATTTCCTGGGTCACCGTGTTGGTCATGGTCTCTTGAAGACAGAGGACCACAACACTTCTAAGATACTAAACATTTCTATTCCTAAGACGAAAAAGCAAGTACGTAGTCTTTTAGGTTTAATACAATTTTACGGGAGATTCATTCCAAATCTATCTACTATTATGGCGTCATTAATGCAGGAGTATTCAGAAACTCGGCATCCTGTGATGTATATCTCTAGGAAACTGAATGCGGCAGAAAGGAATTACTCGGTCCTAGACCGTGAGTTATTGGCTATGGTTTGGTCAATTCTTAAACTGCAAAGATTCCTTCTTGGTGCGCATTTCATTGTGGAAACCGACCAAAAAGCTCTTATGGCTATTCAGAGTAAGAATTTGAAGAGCTCGAGATCCACTCGATACACCATTGCTCTTCAACCTTTTATTTTCACGGTACGAGCTATCCGTGTTTCGGACAATGTGATGGCGGACATACTGTCTAGATGCCCACATGACTCCACTTAACTCTTGTTTTCTAGATTTCCTGATACACGTCTAGACTTATGACAGTTCTTTACTATAACAGTATATATTAGCACATTTGTGTTCACCTTAGAGTTGTAAGTTAAGTGATTTCTTTCTCTGTTACCATCTCTGGTATAACGGAGGAAGGTTTGGTTATCACAATATAAGGGCCGAAAATTTCACTCAGCCACAGTTTATAGTGTATGTTTGATTACTGTATATTAGAGAATCTAACGGTAATCATATAGAATTGTGTTATTTGTATTTTCTCAGCAGAATCATTACTGTTGCTGGGAGAATCCTTACATTTTGCTAACCATGGTGTATTGTGTTGTCCATACTTACGTTTCGGATGACACTATTGATGCGCCCGCTTAGACTATGATCTTGGACTTCATTGTTTGTCTTCATAGTTAATAGTATATCACATTGTATTAGACTATATATTACATTTTATTATGATGTAACCTCTCTATTGTTAAAGTGATTGTATCACTATACTGCGGTACATTAAGATAATGACACCGCTTGGTTTTTTGATGATTTTTTTTCATTGCTACACATTGAAATAATGTACTTACGATGATATAAATTACATGTATGTAACCTTTGCTTACATTGTAACATTGCCAGCACTGTAGAGTACGTTGGTGGCACCTCCCTGGATATGTGTATACTTAAAGAAATGCTTTCTCTAATGTTCTGAGATATATTCTCACCTGACACTCCATGCATCGAGTTAACCTCACATTAGGCGTTATATTTATTGGTAATATTTCTCATCTGCACATCATTCGTGCGTTATGAGCTTGTTGTATCTTGCTCTTGTAATTTCCAAAAAAAAAAAGTTTAATTTTTTTTTCCGGGGGGTGCGGTAAACTGTTGCGGTCAGTTTTGCTGAGTGTACAGTCTATTAATTGTACCTATATAGTTTGGAGACATTATTTTTTAGATTTAAGATCAAAGGGGGGTTACTCATGTTTTACTGGGATCGAAGTTAACAGTGGTTGTTATCCCACTTGTCTGTTAACCCAGCGGTCTAATTTTAGAACCAATGTCAGCTTTTCCTGGTATGTTTTTCAAACCGTCCAGCTCAGGGGTCTCGCATCTTACTACGCATGCGCAAGTTTTGGCGCATTTTAAGAGAGACTGTTAAGGAGTCAAGCTGTAGTTTTCAACGGGTCAAGACGTTTTGGGGAAAGTCCTCTGTGTGTAGTCGCCCAAGATGTCTAGAGATTGTTTCCATATATTATATTCTGATACGCCTAGGAGGCGAGTGAGTTTTTGTGATGTTTATTCTGAAGGGACATTCAGGTAAATTACCCTTAGATTCGTTTCCCTCTTTTGCCAGAACCATGTATGACATTTTTGTAGCCAGCTCAGTGACTCTTCCCTGGGTGGGAAGGAGTCCATTTAAGATTGCCAGAATTGAAGCTCACGAAGTATGCTGATTAAGGTTTGACTCTCCTTATTTACTGAAGGAGTACCACAGAGGCCATTGAATCTAGGGGCCCGCCATATTGTGCGGCCTGCTGTAGACCCATGAATATTCCTGACTTGCTGATGTCAGAAGGGAGTTTGTTTAAACTCACATATTTGAAGACCCGTTCCCAATACAGGGTATTTTGCTGTAGCTGTAGAAAGGGGAATAGATTGAAGTCAGCTTCATATATGCACAGCCTACTGATGAACTGTTGATACGAACTGATGAACTGTTATCATATGTACCATGCCCTGAGTTGTCAAATGACGATTTATATTGATGTCGTCGTACCTTGTGTCGTGCTGTATTAAAGTCTTTGAAACGTCAGAGGTGTTACCCCACTCCATGAATTTCTACATTGTGATGCAAAAAGTGTGATGTCCGATAGATACCTGTCTTTCACGAACCTTCATACAGCCATTCGCACACTTTGATATCTACTCACACCTCATCACTGTAACACTTCAACACCCTCAAGTCAAGAGAATGAATGCCAGAACTGTGGCGGCCAACCAAGGCCTATAATGGTTATGATAGCCTGTGTGGCGTTGAGTTATCTCTACGTTCACCTGTATGGCGTCTGATGACTGTCACCTTCACACTGACTGAAGTATAGCGACCTACAACACTTATACTGGACATTCTTCAGCCCACAACATTTAACTACATTCCTGATAACCAAAACGAACTGTTACATTTACGGTGGCCATTCCTGACCTCAACATTATGGTAATCAGTGTGGGCCTTCAACATTGTTGGTCAACATGGTTTACTTCCATGTATGTATACTGCAGCATTGTGTATAGCTGGTGATCAGTTAAAGATGACTCCAGATATGTCTCCACGCATCTCAGCGAGATAAATGTAACCTTTGTGGTGCTATATTTTGTGATATACTACAGAGAGGTCTTATAAATGTGATTTTGTTTGTTGTAAAGTGTGGCCTCTGCCTGTTAACTAAGAACATATTCAGACATACAGAAAAGAAGCCATGTATTTATGATGTTTCTGATGCAATGTTTTCTATGGATGCTCAAATTGTGCCATTAAAAAGAAAAGTGCTATAAATATTTTATGTGTGCTACAACAGAAATGAAATCCAGTGGACTCTGACAAAGCAGCTGGATGATCTGGATTTTGCTGATGACTTGGCTCTTCTGTCCCATAACCGTAATCAGATACAGGACAAATTGAAAACACTCGATGAGAGATCACAGCAATTGGGTCTGAAAATACACAGGGAAAAGACAAAAATAATGAGAATAAATGCGGGTAATGATAACAGGGTTGAACTTGGAATAACACCACTAAAAGATTTAGAATCGTACACATATCTTGCCGACAAAGTTGGAGGGACAGACAGTGATATCAAAATAAGAATACATAAAGCAAGAGGAGCTTTCATTGCATTGGGAAATATATGGAGATCAAGAGAAATCAGATCCAACAGGAAAATAAGAATCTTCAACTCAAATGTGAAGTCAGTCCTAATGTATGGCTCTGAATCATGGAGAACAACAAAGACAACAACCAAAAAGCTACAGACTTTCATAAACGGGTGCTTGCATAGAATAGAGGGATTAAAATGGTATGACAAGGTTACCAACGTGGAACTGATGGCAAGTGCCAGTTGAACAAGAGATGAGGAGAAGACGATGGCGATAGATAGGACACACAGTGAGGAAACCTGACATAGCATTTCAAGGCAGTCCTTGTTCTGGAACCCCAAGGCCAGAGAGGCAGATGTAGACAAAGAAGCACATGGAGAAGAGAGCTGGAAACAGGTGATAATGAAGTTGTGGAAAGACATGATCTCCTACACCACTAGGCATGGTACTTGAAGAAGATTTTCACAGGACTCTTTATTCTCTTCCATATCCGATTCCTTTTTTCCTTTTTTGACATCCGCACCGCACGGTGCTCCGTGATACTAGAAAAAATTGCGCACCATTTTCATACACAATCACTGACACTGTTACTGCGTGTATGCTCACAAGGATCCCCGCTACACACTGATTGAGGCATACTGGGAATAAGGTGTTAGACCATATTTTCTTGACCACAGGCACACTAAGGCTGATGTGGCCAGCATCACGCCGGTCGCCTTAAATTTCCTAGAGTTACTCTGGTACCCACTTCAAGATGCTAGGTCTACCCCAGTGCCGTCTGAAAAGCTAGGAAGCCAGTGCACTAACTACTGCACAACCGCTGCTCCCCCCACTGCTCACAAGTCAGATGTAACAAACAAACTAGTCCAGTCAGTCACACTTCACATACAAACATCATAAAAAGCTCTCTATGAAGCACAATTGTTGTAAATTCATCAGCACATATTTTAACAATAATGGTGTCATCAACAAATGCCTTCACATTCAGTTTTTAATCAATGCTGATATAGAAATGTAATAAACATGGTAAGACCCGAGTCAAGGCATATTATGTCATAGTCATTAGTTAATGACCTCAAGTCGAAGGTGACTCAATGTGCTGAGAGATAGGATGGCTACTAGGAAAGTAGTCTTGGACTTTGGCTATCTGGGTCGGCACCATGCAGATGGACTTCCTAAAGAACACCCCATGCCTTTTCCCTGGCATGGCAGCTCATGGTGACAGGATATTTCCACCATATCTTGCAAATATTATATTAATAATATTATGGATTATGCAAAGAAAAAACAGAATTATTGCAGGAAGTACGAGGATTGTGTGTTGTCGCCACTTGTAATCTACAAATGTAACGAAGAAACGTGGAAGTAGAAGGAGAGGTAAGGAAGAGAGAAAAAAAGAATAGCTGGTTAGAGAAAAACAAGATAGAAAGCGGATAAACTCTCTATGAAATACATTCAGGTTAGTTTAACCTGAGACTGATTTTTACGTGAGTATCCCTTTTTTTCTTGTACAGAGACATGTGTTCCTCGCCATTCAAGCAAATACTCGCCGATTTCGGAGGTATCCGTTAGAGCTGGGTCAACTCAGGAGCCGTCCCTCCCTGGTCGACGACACTCCTTCAAATGTCTCGCCAGAGCTCCAGTTAATCCAGTCCGAATCCCGGCCGATGAAAAATCTTCAAATGTCCTCGCCCAGGTTTGATCCTGGGTTACTCGGTCGCCAGCGCAGTTTGGTAACCACTACACCAGCGCGGCTCCCGCTGATCACGTTAATTCTGTAACCTGCCGACCTCTTTTGTATAGATTTCAAACAATGGTTGTTCTAGCTCGTTAAGCCCCCACCGCAGAGTTAATCAGTGGAATTATTATTATTATTATAATTATATATATATATATATATATATATATATATATATATATATATATATATATATATATATATATATATATATATATATATATGTATATACTGAAGCACATTAAAAACGCACCACTATTATATATACTGATGCTGAGAAGCTGGGAAAAAAAGTGGGAATGAATTTTCCCCGTGTTTGTCATGAGGTAGAGAGCGAATAGCTGCTGGAATGGAAAGTGCATGATTCAACCCACGGGTTTGTGTACAGACTACATGAAAACAATGAAAGTTACACGTGCAACACGATTCCCAACAGCTGTGATCCTGAAAATGTGTACGCGTTGTGGCAGTATACTCAGTATAAAAAGGCCGTTGAGACAAAAGACCCATTACATGTGCTTGAAATGCCACGACTATCTGAAAACGACCGCAGACAAGCCATTGGTATGTTGGAGGCCGGAATGAGCTCGCGGGCCAATGCTAGAAGGATGAATTGCCACCACAGCACTATTGTACATCTCAATGAAAGTTATGGAACCACTGGCAGTGCCCGGAATAGACTTTGGAGTGGCCAACCATGAGTTACTACCCCTGTGCAAGATCGTCATATTGTGCTGAGTCACCTAAGGAATCGTTCTCTCCCGGCAAGTCAAACAGCAAGAGCAATAGTGGGTGGACGTGGGCAAGTCTCTCGAATGACAGTCATATGACAACTCAGAGATAAAGGCCTTACTGCAAGACGACCTTAAGTTGGGCCAAACTTGACTCACAGACATCGTCAGCAGCGCCTGCAATGGGCAAAGCAACATGTCAGATGGACTAGACTGCAGTGGAAGGCTGTCCTATTCACAGACGAGAGCAGATTCAACATATCCTTTGCTCATGAACGTATGTGGATTTGGCGACGGTGTGGAGAGCGCTTTGCAGATTGCTGTGTTCGTCAGCACGGCCGATTTGGAGGTGGCAGTATTTACATTTCGGGAGGATTCAGTTTTCACCATCGCTTGCCTCTTCACGTCTTCCGTGGAAATGTTAATGCTGTGACATATCGAGATGAGGTTCTGGATGCATTGGTTGCTCCTGCGTTCACAAATTATCCAGACTTGCAGCTTCTCCACAGGATAACGCACGTGCGTGTCACAGAGATTATGATCAATAAATCTTCTATATTCTCTTCTTTTTTTCTACCCGTGTCCTCTAATTTTATTATCACTCTTTTCCTGTATTTTTTTCGCATTCGTTCGTTTGCGAGAGATATTTTTTTCCCATTCTCATTTTACCGTCTTTCTTTCTCATGCTGACTAGAAATTCTATTACGTAGATGTCAGTGGACGAAACTGTGAATATGTTTCACACTCAGACGTAGGAGCAGACAGTCCGTCTGCATTTTCACCTGTCACAACTTAGTTTCTCGGTGAGTGCTCCGGTGACGTGTGATAACCGACATCTCCACGGCGCTGTATGAGACATTTTGTCTGGGAATCACGAGCATTTTGCGGCGGAGGTGCGAAAACTGCCTCTGAATTGGAGACGGGTCATCTGAGATTTTGCGTCTGACACGCGTGCTCTCGGTCAGTAAGTAAACGTAGGAGTGAGGACGCACTGATGGCAGTTATGGCATTCTTCTAAGTTAAATGTAGGTGTTATGAGAAGGGGAGAGATCGGGGTTGTGGAAATAGTTCATCCTTTGTTTGTTTCATAGATATAGGCAGAGTTTGAAACTTTATTTTCATTCTTTCTCAATAATTCGCAGTAGACAGGTTGTTCGTGAATAGAATAAGCTGTATAGCGAAGCTCTTCGTTTGTTCGGAAAATTTGCCGAACTTCTAGACTTCAAAATAAATATATCAGCGTATAATTCTTAAGTGCGCGATTTCCTGTAGTGCTGTTTTTGAGGTAAATATATAATATCTAGTAGTTTGTGAAGTGATTAAGTGTTAAATCGCCGATTTCATTTTACTAGTTTCTCTTGTGCAGAAGAAATTAAATTTATATGTCAGTTATATTCTCTAGGGACGTGTTTCAGTGAAAGCAAAATAAATTACAAATTTCTAGCTAAAATCACGTAGCTATAATGAAGTTAATTTAACTGCTAATACTCAGACGAGTATATTTTTGAATTTATAAATGTACATCATTGAGTGTTGACGAAATACGTATGTATTTTCTAATTCATGATGATTGATTTTATTTACATAACTTATTCCACGGGAAGTGTTAAATGATAAGTCAAGGTCTACGCTTGCAGTTTAAACTATAAGTTATGATGAGTACATAATATGTAAAAATATTTCATGTGTTTTTTCTTTATATAGTGAATACTGTGGTACCCAAACTTTGCCAGCGTTAAGTACTGATGAACATATTCTTTGAAGACTTAAAACTTTTCCCTTAAAGGACTTGGTGTATAATCTTGACAAGAACTTTTTTAACGGTGAAATGAAATAACTGGCCCATTGTGCCAGATTTAGTTCTTCCAGAAACGATACTCTAAAGTACAGCCCTTGTGGCAAGTAACATATTCCTATCATTAACTTTTCCGACATCTTTTGACTAAGTGTGTGGTGAACCAAGATTATCTGTTGAGAGAAGCTGTCCACCAGTCATCTTCTTAATTAAGGGGAACCTCGTGTTCTGACATTGTGTGCTCGCTTAACCCTAATTCTTACCTCGTGAGTTAAGAGACACTAACTTTCGTCTGAAATAACTATCACATGAAGCCGACGCTCCCCGGATAAATTTTGAGGAAAACCAACAAACAAAACTGCAGAGCTGGGATCCGCTTCATTAAACGACAGAACAGATAAAAGTGTGTGAGTGTTCCAAAGTCTGTGCCAGACGGCGAGCTACAGCACGTTTGTAAGTAGAACAGGGCCCTGATGAAAGAACCGAGTGAAAGTAGACGGTGTGAGGTTCGTTGGTTGATTCACCCATGTTTGTAATTCCATTTATGCAAATTGTTGCCAATGCAAGAATATTTTTTTTCCTTAGGATAAAACATGCTACCATCTAAGTCTGTTCATACCTTTACGAGGGAAAAATATTAGATAAAATCATATGTATCTGTGACTCTCCTGGCTTTCACTTTACTCATAACGGGACTGTGGGCATACCTTGAGGGATAAGATCATATTGTGGGTCTATCATTTCTTGTAGCAATTTCATTGATTTTGTTTGACTATGTGTATATGTTTTTTTTCCCTTGATGAAATTTTATGTGTTGTGAGAAAATGTTTTAGATGATAATAAAAATTTCCATTGAACTTAAAGCAGCGCGTTGGTCAGCTCGTTCTAAAATATCTATATAATCATTGTTATAGTTTTCCCACGTCTGTGCGTCTAACTGTCGTCACTGGTGTGTGTGCGCGTGAGTGGTATGTTCATACACATTAGTATATGTTGTCAATAGTCTGTCTGACTCTTATATATCTGTTGTAGAAGATAGGCCTGAGAGAGAGAAGATTCTTGTTTTCAGGGGACAGCTTATATTGATTTGCTACCACCGCACTCGTGGAAAAATCTATTTCTGTATTAACTCTCACTGCAGCTATCACTGATTCTATCTATTCAGAAAGGACCAACCAAAGTCTTAATTCTCCTATCAAAAATCTACGATAAATGGGGGCTCTTGTTGGAATTGAATTGAAAAATCCCGAGCAAGGACGACAAATGGGGTCTCGTCTATCGGGATTTTGAACTTTGAATAGGAAGGCGAGACGACAAATAGCAATTCGTCTGTAAATTTTGTATTCTGTTATAGAGTAAGAGGGTGGTGTTTTGTGAGTTTTTATATCTTTTAAATAATTTATTCCCCTAGACTAACGATCTGTTTAAGGGTGTGCTGACCACACAACTAATAATTGTTTTTCCGCAGCATTTTTTAAGCAATATACATTTGAGTTACAGGTTAATTTCGTCGGAATATATGTTAATTACTGATTTTGTAATACTAAAGCTGGTAATAGTTTGTGAGTGTATAACATTCACAGGGTTACGAAGAAGTAGGTGTTTGAGCTAAGCTAAGGAGTGCGTTCAGACAATTACGTCCTGCTAATTGCCTCCCTTACCCTAACGGTCTTCAGGAGTGAACTTAGAGTGGATTTTAATATTTAGGGAATTTTTTTCTCCTAAAATTTTTGCAATAATTATTTTTGCTTCCACTGTAGCGACTAATTTTTCAGTAGTAATCTTAACTACCATTTATTTGACGTAGTCGTTTGCATTAGGTGCTTTATTGCCGACCTCTACACCTCACGGTAGAGGGGGTACGACTAAGTAAGTAAGCTTTATTGCCGATTTATAGCAGGGATAGTTAGATAATATATATTTTTGGAGGAGGTATCCCAGGTTATAAGTATATCATCTTTTGTTTTGGTATTTTCTCGTAAGTGGTAGGAATCAGGGTATTCTTTTCTTCATTTCTTTCTCGACTAATCTCAGTCACTGACTTACTATGGCAGAAAGGGTGAAGCTTAGGCAGATGCTCATAGACGAAGCGAGAGAAGAAGGTTTGGACGGCGAAGAAGCGAAAGCTTTCGTCACTGACGAACTTGAGAGATATGTGGAGAGGAAAGCAGCTGAAGCTAGAGAGCAGAGGAAGATGGACGAGGAAATGGAAATTCGCAGGGCGAACGAAAGAGAGAAGGAGAGACAACAGGAGGAAAAAGAGAAGGAGAGGGACGAAAGAGAGAAGGAGAGACAACAGGAGGAAAGAGAGAAGGAGAGACAGCACGAGAAGGAGAGGGAGGAAAGAGAGAAGGAGAGACAGCATAAGCTGGCTCTCAAAGCTCTAGAACTCCAAAGTCGTGGGGCTGCCTCTACCTCCAGTAATGGAGAGTCTTCTCCTCATTGCTCTTTAACTGATCCTTCTAACGCTCAATCTCTTCAACTCAACGCTATGTCTTTTGCTCTAGAATCTTTCCCTTGTCCTGATGAGAAGATTGACACTTGGCTTGAAAAATTTGAGAAAATGGCTACTCTGTACGGTTTAGAGAGGTCGCGTTGGTGTATGAAACTTTCCCAGGCTCTTAAAGGTTCGGCTTATGATGTGTATTCTAAACTGGAAAGTGGCCAACAAGAGAACTACGACATGTTGAAGAAAGCTTTACTTGAGCGCTTTGAAATGAATGCGCGCAAGTTTTTGCAACTGTTTCGCAACAGCAGGAAGGAGAGCTCTGAAACGTTTCAGCAGTTTTCATCTCGTTTTAAGGGATATTTGTCAAAGTGCCTTGAGCTTTCACAGCTCCCCTCTACCTATGAAGGTCTTGAGGAATTTGTTTTAACAGAACAAATAAAGAACACTTTGTCTGCTGATACCCGGAGATTTCTTCCCGAGCAGGGTGCAGAAAAGCTTGAAGACATTTTGGAAAAGTCTGAGCGATATCACAATGCGCTGGCTGAACTGCCGGCCAGAAAACGTAAACCGACAGAAGAGCATTTTCGGAAAAATAATCCAGACCAATCTTCTCATGCTTCTCACGCTTCTAGTCAGAATAACCACAGAGAAACTGGACCTCAAAACCCCCCTCCTGAAAAATCCAAGTTCTACAAAAACAAGTACCCCAACCACAGTAAACAGTCTGATCAACCCGACCGTCCTACATGGCAGCGCGGTCAGAATGGACAAGGTGGCAAAGGGAGAACTCCTGAGCACGGGACAAATGATCAGAGTGAGCACACCGAGCCGAAACGCATCGGATGCTTACAAACAGTCTCGCAAGGCGGAATTATTGACAGTGATTCCCAACCTGTTGGAGATAGACCCTCAACGCGAGGTACTGTTACATTGAACGGTTCTCAAACTTTTTGCTTATTTGACACGGGGCTTTCTTATGTTTGCATTGTCGCCAGAAACCTGGTTAAACCCGGTCAAGAGACAGGAGAGGCCGTCGAACTTTGTGGAGTTTCTAAGAGTGAGGCACCTACAGCGCTTCCCATCGCATTGGTGGAGATACACTCTGACTTTGTCAGAGGTGTGATCAAAGCGGCTGTTATGGATGACCCCATCTGCCCAGTCATACTTGGCGGTAGATACGTGTTTATTGGGAAACCGGAAGAGCCGATTGTAGCAGCAGTAACTACAAGAGGGCAAACCAAGAAGGAACGGGAGCCTGCGCCTAATTTGTTACCTATGGAACTTAGAGAAGCGCGACAAAAGGACCCTACTTTGGCACCCTGCTTTAGGAAACTGCCCATGGCTAAGGAACCCAGACAGCACGGGGACATTTTTTCTAAGGATGGCGTACTCTATCGCAGAACGGGCAAGCCTGAACAAGGTTACAACCAGCTCCTAGTACCGAAACAGTACAGAAGCCAAATCCTAGAAATGGGGCACTCTCTTCCCTTCAGCGGACACATGGGACAGAACGCCACAAACAATGGATAACCACTCATTATTGGTGGCCAGGAGTAAATACTGATATTATCAGGTATGTCAAATCCTGTGCCCAGTGCCAACGTGTGCCACCAAGCAACGTGCACCCCCAGTTTCTTTGGGTGAAATGCCAATAATGGGAACACCATTCGAACAGGTTGTGATCGACATTTTAGGACCCTTAGAAAGGACTAAAAGAAGGAACAGGTTTATCCTGACCCTAGTCGACACATGCACTTTATGGGCAGAAGCTATACCGCTAACATGCGCAGATGCCAAGCATGTCGCAGAAGCCCTAGTGCAGATTTTCACTCGGTTGGGATTCCCTCAGCAAGTGTTGACGGATAACGGATCTCCATACCAAAACATGTTGATGGATGAGATCATTAAGATCTTGAGGACCAAACACATCTACACAAAGCCATATACTCCGGCCAGAAATGGGCTCGTGGAACGTGTTAATGGAAACCTCAACATGATGTTAAGTAAACTGGCACAAGTGAAACCTGAAGATTGGGATCTTTGTATTCCTGCAGCTTTATTTGGCTACAGAGAATCTCCTCATACGTCCACAGGATTTCCGCCAGCGACGCTTCTATTCGGCAGACCCATTAAGGGCCCGCTCGAAGCCTTACTTTGGTCGCTGACAGATTAGAAGGCTGATGAGACAGTTGTCTCAGAAGGAAATTTGTGTCGGATTTAAAGGATAGGTTGAAACTAGGATGGGACCTAGCAACGACAAACTTTAAGCGAGCACGCACAAAGCATGCTGACCGATACAGGAAAGTCGCAAAAGAGAGAACTGGAAGCAGGAGAGAAAGTTTTGGTGTTACTCCCTACCGGGAACAACCAACTGAGGATCGGATGGCAAGGGCCGTTTACCGTCCTGAAAAAGATTTCTAAGGCTAACTACCAGATCTCTATTCAAGGAAAGGATAAAGTTTTCCATTTAAATCTGTTAAAGAGATACTTGGAAAGACCAGTGCCAACCTCCGAACATCTCCTGACGATCGCCAAAATTGACGAAGATGACGCTAGGGGCAGGGAAATCCCACTGCAATCACACGAAATCTTTGAAAAATGTCAAAAGCGGCGACGCTCTTTCAAGCTCGCATGGGAGACATTCCAGAGAAAGGAAACTTTGGGAGTAGACTTGAGCAGGAATTGGAGAGAGATGGAGGGGGGAGATGAGAGGGAAGAGGACAGACACCTTGAAGCTACGGATACAGGAAATTTATCTCCATAACGTAGACATGGAGTGCTTCCATATCTTAAAGGGGGGACGTTCTGTCACAGAGGTTATGATCAATAAATCTTCTATATTCTCTTCTTTTTTTCTACCCGTGTCCTCTAATTTTATTATCACTCTTTTCCTGTATTTTTTCGCATTCGTTCCTTTGCGGGAGATTTTTTTTTCCCATTCTCATTTTACCGTCTTTCTTTCTCATGCTGACTAGAAATTCTATTACGTAGATGTCAGTGGACGAAACTGTGAATATGTTTCACACTTAGACGTAGGAGCAGACAGTCCGTCTGCATTTTCACCTGTCACAACTTAGTTTCTCGGTGAGTGCTCCGGTGACGTGTGATAACCGACATCTCCACGGCGCTGTATGAGACATTTTGTCTGGGAATCACGAGCATTTCGCGGCGGAAGTGCGAAAACTGCCTCTGAATTGGAGATGGGTCATCTGAGATTTCGCGTCTGACACGCGCGCTCTCGGTCATTAAGTAAACGTAGAGGTGAGGACGCAATGATGGCTGTTACGGCATGCTTCTAAGTTAAACGTAGGTATTATGAGAAGTGGAGAGATCGGGGTTGTGGAAATAGTTCATCCTTTGTTTGTTTCATAGATATAGGCAGAGTTTGAAACTTTATTTTCATTCTTTCTCAATAATTCGCAGTAGACAGGTTGTTCGTGAATAGAATAAGCTGTATAGCGAAGCTCTTCGTTTGTTCGGAAAATTTGCCGAACTTCTAGACTTCAAAATAAATATATCAGCGTATAATTCTTAAGTGTGCGATTTCCTGTAGTGCTGTTTTTGAGGTAAATATATAATATCTAGTAGTTTGTGAAGTGATTAAGTGTTAAATCGCCGATTTCATTTTACTAGTTTCTCTTGTGCAGAAGAAATTAAATTTATATGTCAGTTATATTCTCTAGGGACGTGTTTCAGTGAAAGCAAAATAAATTATAAATTTCTAGCTAAAATCATGTAGCTATAATGAAGTTAATTTAACTGCTAATACTCAGACTTGTATATTTTTGAACTAACTTATAAATGTACATCATTGAGTGTTGACGAAATACGTATGTATTTTCTAATTCATGATGATTGATTTTATTTACATAACTTATTCCACGGGAAGTGTTAAATGATAAGTCAAGGTCTACGCTTGCAGTTTAAACTATAAGTTATGACGAGTACATAATATGTAAAAATATTTCATATGTGTTTTTTCTTTATATAGTGAATACTGTGGTACCCAAACTTTGCCAGCGTTAAGTACTGATGAACATATTCCGTGAAGACTTAAAACTTTTCCCTTAAAGGACTTGGTGTATAATCTTGACAAGAACTTTTTTAACGGTGAAATGAAATAACGGGCCCATTGTGCCAGATTTAGTTCTTCCAGAAACGATACTCTAAAGTACAGCCCTTGTGGCAAGTAACATATTCCTATCATTAACTTTTCCGACATCTTTTGACTAAGTGTGTGGTGAACCAAGATTATCTGTTGAGAGAAGCTGTCCACCGGTCATCTTCCTAATTAAGGGAAGCCTCGTGTTCTGACATTGTGTGCTCGCTTAACCCTAATTCTTACTTCGTGAGTCAAGAGACACTAATTTTAGTCTGAAATAACTATCGCATGAAGCCGACGCTCCCCGGATAAATTTTGAGGAAAACCAACAAACAAAACTGCAGAGCTGGGATCCGCTTCATTAAACGACAGAACAGATAAAAGTGTGTGAGTGTTCCAAAGTCTGCGCCAGACGGCGAGCTACAGCAAGTTTGTAAGTAGAACAGGGCCCTGATGAAAGAACCGAGTGAAAGTAGACGGTGTGAGGTTCGTTGGTTGATTCACCCATGTTTGTAATTCCATTTATGCAAATTGTTGCCAATGCAAGAATATTTTTTTCCCCTTAGGATAAAACATTCTACTATCTAAGTCTGTTCATACCTTTCCCTTGATGAAATTTTATGTGTTGTGAGGAAATTTATTAGATGATAATAAAAATTTCCATTGAACTTAAAGCAGCGCGTTGGTCAGCTCGTTCTAAAATATATATATAATCATTGTTATAGTTTTCCAACGTCTGTGCGTCTAACTGTCGTCACTGGTGTGTGTGCGCGTGAGTGATATGTTCATACATATTAGTATATGTTGTCAATAGTCTGTCTGACTCTTATATATCTGTCGTAGAAGATAGGCCTGAGAGAGAGAAGATTCTTGTTTTCAGGGGACAGCTTCTATTGATTTGCTACCACCGCACTTGTGGAAAAATCTATTTCTGTATTAACTCTCACTGCAGCTATCACTGATTCTATCTATTCAGAAGGGACCAACCAAAGTCTTAATTCTCCTATCAAAAATCTACGACAGTGCGCACACCGCATGCATTACGCAGCAATATCTACAGCAGCAGAACATTGTGATGATTGATTGGCCTGCCCTATCACCAGACATGTCCACTATAGAACATCTGTGGGACGAGCTTGGACGCAGAGTCTACAGGCAAGGTTCTCCAGCTAATCTGCAACAGCTCGAAGCTGCTCTTACACGTGAATGGAACTTGATTGCCCGGAATTTCCTTCAGAGACTTGTGCGTTCCATGCGAAGCCGCTGCCAAGCTTGTTTGCAAGCACATGGTGGACATACCAGATACTGAGGATAGTGTGAATGAATTTTTTTATTGGTTGCATTTTTTGTTTTCTCCCTTGCCTGCACAGAATGCAATGAATTTTATAACAATCAAATTTACAAATTAATGACCAGCATGGATTCACAGGAAAATGAATAAAGATTCCAAATATGTAAACTTGTAAACACTTATATTTACATTTCACACTCAGTTCCTGGATTATACAGGTAGTGCGTTTTTAATGTGCTTCAGATATATATATATTATATATATATATATATATATATGCTACTCGTCAAAAGTCAAGGGCCACCCTATTATTTTCAATACACTTTTATAAAAGCGCATAGAATGATTAAATGAAGGAAGTTTTTAGTAAAAATGGGTGCAATATCTTCCTCTGACAGTTATCTATGCACATTAAGCATAAAACCAACTCACCGACAACCATGATGATCACGTGCAAATTGGTTTGCTGACCATAAATTCACATTTTTAATCTGTTTTTTCAAACTTCCGTACAACCAAACAGGTGAAGTAATCGTGCTGATTGACATTCCGCGTGCAATGGCGACTTTTCGTGAACAGAATTCACACTTACTTTGTTTTACAATCAGCAGACTTAGGGTAGTTTCATCACTTGCAAAAACCATGCCACCGAGAAGAAGTCTTGACACCTTACAAAGAATGAGGGCTATAGGATTGGTTGAAAGTGGTTTATGTCCGTGAGGTTGCTAGACGGCTTGCAGTGTCACACTCTACTATCCAAAGAATTTTGGAGAGGTTTCAGGCCACAGGAAGTGTGGAGGATCGCCACCGGCCAGGTCGTCCTAGATGCACCAATAGACATGATGACCGGTACCTCTTGTTGTCAGCCCTGCGCCATCGAACAGTAACTTGTTCCACTCTAAGATGTCAGCTGAGACAAACTGTAAACGTTAATGTCAGTCAAAGCACCATTCGCAGACGTTTACATGAATTTGGACTGGCTTCTCGACGTCCTGCAGTCAGAATCCCTTTTACTCCTGCTCATCGCAGATCCCATGTTGCTTGGTGTCGCGAGCACATCCGATGGACAAGGCAACAATGGAGTCAAGTTCTCTTCACTGATGAATCTCGCTTCACTGTATCATTCAATGATGGCAGGATTCGAGTTTGGAGACGACCAGGCGAGCGATTTGTTGATGACACAATTCGAGAGGGGGATCGTTATGGTAGGGATTCTGTCATGGTCTGGGGAGGCTTCTACAGACACGGCAGGACCCACTCTACATCATCCAAGGCCACTTGACCGGCCCAAGATACCAGAATGAAATCTTGAGATCAATTGTTCAGCCTGCTCTGGAAGCCATAGGTGGTAATGCCATCCTCCAAGATGATAACGCTCGACCCCATCGAGCTCGTGTTCTGAATGAGTTTATTCAGCAACATGGGATCATCAGGATGGCGTGGCCAGCTCATTCACCTGACCTTTCTCCGATTGAGCACCTCTGGGATGTCCTTGGTCGAAGATTGTCAACAAATCACCCCCTGCCAATGGATGTTGCACAGCTAACTGCATTTCTGCTTCAGGAATGGCAAGCTGTTCCTCAGGATACTCTTCGGACCCTTGTGGACTCGATGCGCCTACGCTGTCTTGAATGCCTTGCTGCAAACGGTGGTCATACCCGATTTTGAAATGTCTATTTGTCCAATATCTATTGTGTGACTTTTGAAAAGGTGGATGACACACTTCACAGCTTCATTGCGTTTGAATGTGTGTTTCTATTTCGTTACGTGACATGTCAATTTGGTATTCAATAAATGCCGTTTTGACTGATACCAATTACGTTTATATCAGATTTGTTTTATGGTTTCAACCAAGGTTTTTCTTCTTCTTCCTTCTTCCTCGTTCGTCCTGAAAAGGACGGTGGTTGCGTTGTGTCCGTTTACCCCTAAGCTGTGATATCTGCACCTTTCGGTTGACACATCCGACTTCTGCATGGCATTTCTTAGGACCGGGTTTGCCTTCCCATTTCGATCCACACTCGCTCAGCCAGACTGCACTGCTGCAGACTGTTTCCAGGACCACCACGTGGAGGTGGAGTGCGGTCTTGACCAGATCCGGTTCGCTTGTCCTGACGCAGGCAGTCAAGCTATGAGTCGCTGACTGCGGTCTCTATTGCTGCGTCTTTGGGTCCCAAGGTTTTTCTAAGTGGCTCTTGACTTTTGACAAGTAGTATATATATATATATATATATATATATATATATATATATATATATATATATATATATATATATATATATATATATATATATATATATATATATATATATATATATATATATATATATATATATATATATATATATATATATATAAAGATATACTGAAGCACATTAAAAACGCACCACCTGTATAATCCAGGAACAGAGTGTGAAATGTAAATATAAGTGTTTACAAGTTTACATATTTGGAATCTTTATTCATTTTCCTATTAATCCATGCTGGTCATTAATTTGTACATTTGATTGTTATGAAATTAATTGCATTCTGTGCAGGCAAGGGAGAAAACCAAAAATACAAAAAAATGCACGTGCGTTATCCTGCTGGAGAAGCTGCAAGTCTGGATAAATTGTGAACGCAGGAGCAACCAGTGCATTGAGGTGAGTCAAGTTTGGCTCAACATAAGGTCGTCTTGCAGTAAGGCCTGTATCTCTGAGTCGTCGTATGACTGTCATTCGAGAGACTTGCCCATGTCTACCCACTATTGCACTTGCTGTTTGACTTGCCGGGAGAGTACGATTCCTTAGGTGACTCAGCACAATATTACGATCTTGCACAGGGGTAGTAACTCGTGGTTGACCACTCCAAAGTCTATTCCGGGCACTGCCAGTGGTTCCGTAACTTTCATTGAGACGTACAATAGTGCTGTGGTGGCAATTCATCCTTCTGGCAATGGCTCGCGAGCATTGGTTCCGGTCTCCACCATACCAATGGCTCGTTGGCGGTCGTTTTCAGATAGTCGTGGCATTTCAAGCACATGTACTGGGTGTTTTGTCTCAATGGCCTTTTTATACCGAGTATACTGCCACAACGCGTACACATTTTCAGGGTCATAGCTGTTGGGAATCGTGTTGCACATGTAACTTTCATCGTTTTCATGTAGTCTGTACACAAACCCGTAGGTTGAATCATGCACTTTCCATTCCAGCAGCCATTCGCTCTCTACCTCATGGCAAACACGGGGAAAATCCATTCCCACACTTTTTTTCCCCAGCTTCTCGGCATCAGTATATATAATAGTAGTGCGTTTTTAATGTGCTTCAGTATATATATATATATATATATATATATATATATATATATATATATATATATATATATATATATATATATATATATATATATATATATATATATATATACATATATATATCTGTTTAGAGTGTGTGTTTAGTAACTTTGACTGAGACAAACATGTAGTGCATTTAAAAGATTGAATCATAGTTAACTCATTCCCCCCCAGGCTGTTTTTGGGTTTTACCCAGGCCCGAAAATGGATGCAATTTTTTCAGACAGATGAGGTTTTAAAAACAGACAGTGGACAAATACATAAGTTCAGTAGGTAGTTGTGTTATACATTTAAATGTGTGAAATTGACTGGAGAATCTTATGAATTGCTTCATATAATTAATTAATATAAATAGGTGTGTGTTATGTCTTGTGAAGTGTAGACTTGATTAAAAAAGTGTTAACATTTTTTTTTTTAATTGCATACTTAAACTTAAATATTTCAGCTCCCAATTAATGTATGGCAATAAAATGTTCAGAATGTCAGTGCACATTTAGTTTGAAACATATCTAGAAACTTTTATCACTATCACTTCATAGATGTAATTGTTATGATTTTTTTTCTCAGAACCACATATGTTTGTAAAAACAACCGCTCAAAATGTGTGCAATTGTTCTCTTCAGGTTATATTAAAAAAACAGGCAGTAGATACACATATTATTTAACTAGGTGTTTATGTTATACATTTAAATGTGTGAAATTGACTGGAGAATCTTATGAATTGATTCATATAATTAATTGATATGAATAGGTGTGTTATGTCTTGTGAAGTGTAGACTTGATTTTAAAAATGTTTAAAAAATAAAATAAAATTGCATACTTAAACTTAAATATTTCAGCTCCCAATTAATGTATGGCAATAAAATGTTCAGAATGTCAGTGCACATTTAGTTTGAAACATATCTAGAAACTTTTATCACTATCACTTCATAGATGTAATTGTTATGATTTTTTTTCTCAAAGCCACAAATGTTTGTAAAAACAACCGCTCAAAATGTGTGCAATTTTTCTCTTCAGGTTATATTTTAAAAGCAGGCAGTAGATACACATTTTATTTAACTAGGTGTTGATGTTATACATCAACATGTGGGAAATTGACTGAAGAATCTTGTGAAATGCTGTAGATAATTATTTGATGTAGGGAAAGAGTCTGTCATGTTATGTGAAGTGTAGACCTAATCAAAAATAACTGGAAAAAAGATAAATAAACTGTACTCACATATGTCAGCTCCAGTTTAATCCATAGCAGAAAAATCTCAGAATATCAGTGCACATCCATTTTGAAACACAACACATTTTACCACAATCACTTCAAATATATAATTTATATGATTTTTTTTTCCTACACCACAAAATTTCTGTAAATACCAAACAACTATGACTAATATTATTTACACCAACTATATTCTATCATTTTTGGTTTGACAATGTGCTTCCACTTTGGCCTGAGAAGATACAAGGAAAACCTTGGATTATACTGCTTATATTGCCATCTGCCTTTATACCCTATTACCACTTCATTCAAACTGAGATTTTGGAATGGGTAAAAGGCACTCTGAAATTTTTGCAACAACATGTTCATAAAATCTTTTCTTTTCCTTGTGAATTTTCATCAGAGGCATGAAGCATTGTATGATATATATTGCTTCAAATCTACTTCTTGAAAACATTTGAAGAAAACAAGGAGTATAAAATTCTGCAGATGTAGACCAGTAGTTGCGAATGCATGGTCTTTTCTGAATCCCAATATTTATTAGGACAGCAATAAACTTATCAAGTTCATGGCGTGTGACTTTGGTCCACCGAGAATACAATGAATATTGTTTCGCAGGGTTATTTTGAATAGATTTGAGTCTGGTATAATCATTGATGCACTGGAACATGAAATCTTGAACCTCATCTGTAAACAAAACACTGAAACATTTCAATGGGGTTGACAGGTCAAACCCCTCAGTCACACCTGGTGTTCTCTTTGGACAAAATCGAAATGCATTTTGTGTCATCCCCTCAGCAATTTCTAACCACTCTGGGACATCTTGTGAGGATGCACCTGCCTCTAGACTTGTGGCAGTTCTCATAGCTTTACTTTCGGTCACAATGGTGTTTTTGCCTCTTTATCCTTCTCCTTTAGTGACTGAAAGTTTTGCTCTTTTTATACCAGCCTTACCTGATGCATGTTCAATCAGCTGATCGACATCGCCCTCAGAATGATCACTTTCATGAATATTCTGACACAAAGTCTTTACAATGTCTTCATTGGAATTACTAAACCTAACTTCTAAAAATCCGTGTCGCTCGAGTTATCTTCTGTCCACTGAGAAATTAGCGTCGTGCTTGCTCAGCCGAAAGCAGGTGTTTAGAAGAAGATTCTCGATCCATTTTGTATGTAAACAAAGAAATAGAAATGGATATAAAACACACAATTTTAGCTTCACAAATTTGTTTTTCGCTCACAAACGTCCATAAACATGTCCTAGATGTAATGAAATGATTTAAAAACCAGCTAGTTGCTAGGTATTTATAACTTTTCGTTCAAACTCGACATATGTCATTGGTCTGAAGATTCTCGATCCATTTTGTATGTAAACAAAGGAATAGAAATGGATATAAAACACACAATTTTAGCTTCACAAATTTGTTTTTCGCTCACAAACGTCCATAAACATGTCCTAGATGTAATGAAATGATTTAAAAACCAGCTAGTTGCTAGGTATTTATAACTTTTCGTTCAAACTCAACATATATCGTACTGGCGTGTCACGCGTCATTGGTCCAAACGGAAGTCCTATCTGGCGCGTGGTGCGCCACTGTGGACGGAAAGAGTTAAACTGGTAACATTACAAGTATAACATATAATAATCACTTTAGGTTTAACAGTTTGAAAATAATGTGAATAGTTATGGCTAAAGAAAAGCAATCATCATCATATTTGGGGATTGCGAAAAGGGTTAAGAAGTTCAGGTGGTAGCATATGTTTGAACTTAGCTGCCAATGACAGTTCTGTCTTTTCACACTGTTCACTCGTCTCTGGTCAAGGTTTTCGGGTGTAGCTCGTCTCCAAGAAACTTCAAGGAAAGTCTACACAGTGCGTCCTTTATCTTAAAGCGTAGGCCACTGATACCGTCTTGTTCCAGAAATAGTAAATTCTGCTGGTATTACCAATAACTGTGATAGAAGAATAGAAAAGAATGCGCTTCTGAGTATGACGTTCTCCGACACGTAGTTATGGTCCCCCCTCTTCTATTTCATCATCCCACTTAACTCAGAGTTTACACTCGATGAGAATTAAATGTAATCCCTCGGGATAAAACTCCCTTTACATTTAAACTGAATAGCTTTAGCTTTACATTAAATTTAAATGAAAAGGTTAAAGGTTCAGATATAATATGTTTTACATTTACATCTCCACAGTATGAAATGGGTTCACCATATAAATTCATTCATGTTTCATTTACATTTACACTTGTGGAAAAGTCTGAAACTTCTATTAATTAAAATGATTATTTTCGCATGGACATTTACGCTGGTTTAAAGCGTGAAATCTTGTATTAATTTTAAAGTGAATATGTTTATAGGGACATTTACATGGCTTTGAAAATGTAGGTCTTATGCTTATAATGTACATCATTTCTTTCATCTTTCCCTCCCTGCTCCATGTGGAACCAAGAACTACTTTATGCTTTTAGTTCTCTCTTATGAAACTATCAATAAAGCAATCACCAGCTCGTGCAGTGGTGGTTCATGAATCATCATTCTATACGCTGAGGTTGCCAGCCTCAGATGACTTTGACATCCAATAGCGAGTTTCACATATTAAAATTCATATGGTAATATATACATATATATGTTAGTTCACATGTTAGTAATAAAATATGAAATGTAAATCACAACTTACGCCAATCCTGGCTACAGACTTGTCGCAAGATGAATAACAAAGATGAATCATTCTCTTACAATACGTGTCTTCGATTTCTTTTAATTTTACAATAGATTGCCCCTTCTGACTCAGCTTTTCTTCAGTTTTCCTAGTCCCGGTTTTCCTTATTAAATTTTGAAAGAGATTTCGTGTGCTTTATAAGTCTTATCTGGTTCTCCAATAAAAGGTCCAGATAACAATTAGGAATAATGAACCTAGTCTTCACTGTGGTGAGGTCTGATGTTGTCTTGGCGAGAGTGCAAATCACAGAGAAATAAAACTGTGAAATTGTCAGCCTATATTCCCTCCTATGATATTATGAATCTAATCAAAAAGATCCAATCATTTCAAATTTCAAAGCAGATAGGGTGTGCTATTGCAAAATAGTCCCACGTGAAATAAGGTGCGTTCCTGCAAAGGTCACGTATTACCCTATATGGACATCTGAAGCTTGCATACACTCTCACAAACACATTTGTAGACTCATTGTTAAGTCATGTTTTATTATGGGGAGTTAAGTGTTAAAAGACTTGTATGCACAGGTCGGATTTTTGTAAACACTCTAGTAAACACGCTCGAACGAACGAACTTTATTTTCAAAGGGTTGAGAATTGGGCACGCAGGCCCGTCTAACATTCTGCCCTTCCTTTCGCTCACCTTTCATACTGAATTCATTTATTCTCATATGCATGTTACATATCAATTTCAAGAAATTCAACGTAAAGTAAAATAATAATATAGCACACTCATATTGACATTAATTACTTATAAGCATGACATAACATATGTTGAAAAGTAGAAACATCGTCATTAGAACCTACAGTTGATGTTATAAGATAGATAGATAAATAGATAGATAGATAGATAGATAGATAGATAGATAGATAGATAGATAGATAGATAGATAGATAGATAGATAGGTAGGTAGGTAGGTAGGTAGGTAGGTAGGTAGGTAGGTAGGTAGGTAGGTAGGTAGGTAGGTAGGTAGGTAGGTAGGTAGGTAGGTAGGTAGGTAGGTAGGTAGGTAGGTAGGTAGGTAGGTAGGTAGGTAGGTAGGTAGGTAGGTAGGTAGGTAGGTAGGTAGGTAGGTAGGTAGGTAGGTAGGTAGGTAGGTAGGTAGGTAGGTAGGTAGGTAGGTAGGTAGGTAGGTAGGTAGGTAGGTAGGTAGGTAGGTAGGTAGGTAGGTAGGTAGGTAGGTAGGTAGGTAGGTAGGTAGGTAGGTAGGTAGGTAGGTAGGTAGGTAGGTAGGTAGGTAGGTAGGTAGGTAGGTAGGTAGGTAGGTAGGTAGGTAGGTAGGTAGGTAGGTAGGTAGGTAGGTAGGTAGGTAGGTAGGTAGGTAGGTAGGTAGGTAGGTAGGTAGGTAGGTAGGTAGGTAGGTAGGTAGGTAGGTAGGTAGGTAGGTAGGTAGGTAGGTAGATAGATAGATAGATAGATAGATAGATAGATAGATAGATAGATAGATAGATAGATAGATAGATAGATAGATAGATAGATAGATAGATAGATAGATAGATAGATAGATAGATAGATAGATAGATAGATATATAGATAGATAGATAGATAGATAGATAGATAGATAGATAGATAGATAGATAGATAGATAGATAGATAGATAGATAGATAGATAGATAGATAGATAGATAGATAGATAGATAGATAGATAGATAGATAGATAGATAGATAGATAGATAGATAGATAGATAGATAGATAGATAGATAGATAGATAGATAGATAGATAGATAGATAGATAGATAGATAGATAGATAGATAGATAGATAGATCTCTCTGTGTGATGAGAGATTTTTCTTAGTTGGGAGCTGTATGCTCAGTAATTTTTGAACACAGCTCTACTGACTAGTTGGTAGTTGGTTTTAAAAAAATAGGATTAAAAAAGGAGTGCTCGAATGTTCTGTGATATAGGCTGGGGGAGAAGGCGGATGAATTCAGCTCACATCTCAAGCTGCGAGTTCGCGCTGGGATGAATTTGTACTGAGCTGTTTTGAGCAGCTGATAATCTCAGGACAGTACTTTGATGGAAGAGCTGGGAAATGGACGTTTTACCATTTCGCTAGTGTGTTCCAGTATATATCTTTTCGGAAAAGGAATATTTGATAATTGGAGAATGCATTCTACTGAAAATAGAGAGAACTTATTCATATTGAATCTAAGCCAGGGATATTACGGCTTACTTATTATGTACTGTGAGAATATATCCATATTGATTCTAAGCCTGGTATATAATGGCTTACTTAAGTACTGTTTATTGAAGGGATTGTTCCATGGATATGTTATAACTGATGCTGTATGACGATATGGTGAACTGCTGATGCTCCATGACTTGATATGATATGTTAACATGATGTCTACGTGACTGTGGCGTTAATAAACTGTGTATAACGTAACCAGTCGTTCCAACATTTCCTGACTCTTACGTTTACTGTAGTGTGTGGTTCCAGCCTGTGTTGGAATGCCATAACCTTTTTACATTCGCGTTTGTTGACAGTCACTTACTCACACATCAGTCGGCCATCTGTAAGCCTGACCTCACTGACTCTGTCCTTGTCAGTCCTTGTTGCACCACACCACCCACATTAAACTGAACATAATATGTACCACTCAATGTAATCCTCAACATAGTGGTAACACTCATATTGTATAAACTGTAATAAATTCATGATTATTTGTTAACCAATGACTGGAAGCGATTATATCACATTTGTCTGCCACATGTGTCACACAGACAGTAATCTCGTCTTATCAGCGGTTCAATTTAAACGTGCAGACGACTATCGTATCTCAGCTCCTCGTAGGCTGGGATGACCGGGTAACAAACCGGTGACATATCTGCAAGGAGTGTCACAAATGTGATATTTATCACCTACAGGGTGATTTGATAAAATCATGTATCTGCTACTTAGCAGACAAAGAAAGAAAGAAAGAAAGTGCGATAATTGACAGTACATAATAAAACCAGTAGCACAAATGTACCGATAGTGCCGGAGAAAACCAAAGATCGATAGAGGTCGTCAATTTCGTCACATTCCTAGTGTTCTCAGCTCAACAGGGTCAGGTCTGAAGACCGATGCCGAAAAGGGACATGCATTACTCGAGCGTTATATTACTTACAAACAGTAATGAAACGTCGAAAGCTTGCCTGGTTTAGGCATATAACTCATCATTACTCCCTTTCGAAAACGATCCTCCAGGTAACAGTCGAAGGTAAACGGAGAAAAGGAAGGCAAAGAAAATCCTTGGCTGAAAACATCAAAAAATGGTCGAGGCATGGTTTTTCCACACTTATATGCATTGATGTGGATAGAGAGCAGTGGGGAACCCTGTCTGCTGATGCTTCCACCATAGCACCCCTACTCAATGAAGAATTACGTGTTGAGACGAGATGGATGGTTATTAGTTACACAGCTGAAGGGGATAAAGCCACTGCCATGTATTTTATTTGGTGGGTTTTCTGCGGTTATTTCTAAAGCTTTTAGGATTGCCACTAATTCTACTGGAAAGATGGATAGTTTGTATCTGTTATATATTTTCAATTTTGGTATTGCTATTACTGCTCCTAATTGTCTTTCTTCACCGTTTGACCCATCCGTATATATATATATATATATATATATATATATATATATATATAGATATATATATATATATATATATATAGATATATATATATATATATATATATATATATATATATATATATATATATATATATGTTGCCGTCGTTTTTGACGGTGGCATAAGACGTAAATCTATTTAATACTTTTTGTATGATCTAAGTTAAACAACATGTTTATTAACTCCCTAGGGCAGGTTGATTTGGGGTTCTCTGCCCTTGGTTTTATTCCTGTGTTGATCTGTCTTAAGTCGGGGTTAGCTTTTCTTAGATCTGTTCTGTCTACGCATGCGCTAGGTTTTAGCTCGAGCGAAAAGACTTCCGTCAGGGAGAGTTGATCTGGGTTCTAGCCGGACTAGACGTCCGTGTTATTTTCTCTGCATTATCTGGGGAAAGATAGTCTTCTGTGAGACTGTGATGTCTATGATTCTTTCCCAGAGTTATTCTGTTCGTCGAGGATGACGACATTTGTTATCTGCGTATTTCTAGGATTCTGTCAAAAGTAAAAACAAACATTACTATTATGCCTAAGTTGCAGAACATTTTGTGGGAACCGGTGAGTAGAGCTCACGGTCCTTTGAGATGCAGAATCCATTATTTGTGCTCGATGTAGCCAACTAAGACTATTCGTCTAATTATTATACAGAAGCCCAGTGAAGATATATTGTTATCAAACCCGCATGTCGGCGGTATGTTTCGGCATGGATGATTACGCCTGTCTATGAAGAATACACAGTTGTTTACATTATGATAGAGGCCCGACATTACGGCCAATATCTTTGAGCAGAAGAAGATGTATCTGACTATTATGCTAGATGAATTGCAGTATTAGGATTATGCAATTGAGTACTCGCCTTCTGGTACGGCGGAGTGTTTAAAGTACCTGACGCTCTGAGTCAGTGGTACGTGAGCTGCAGTATAAACAGTATAAACTATATGTTAAAGGACAGACCATTGTCGATGACGTCCTGTTAGATGAGTGGTTCAAGCTTTAAAATACCAGATGTTTTCGCCAGTCATTTCCAGTTTACATGATGTCCTTGATTCTTGTTCATTTGACTGTACCTGTTGATGTCCCTGTATGTGTCGTAAATAAATGAGGGGAAAAGGACACAGTAGTTTCAACATTCACTGACTACTGCATGTGATTGTGTGGGTACATTGTCTACCAGTGAAAGAGCCTAAATGCATTCGTGTTTTCCTACGCCCACATCTCACATCCATCCACATAACTGCATACTACACATTCGGAGCTGTACGATGGTTGATTGTCAACACGACACCTGTCAGCGCCTCAACGCCTGGTGAGCTAATCACAACAATGCTGTTTGGCCCAGGTCGTACTGACTACGTACACACAGCATTATACAGTCACACGGTGCAGCGACATTGAGGTAGAATTGAATAGCCTTCAACATTGTGGTGGCGCATCAACACATCCATACAATAACAGTACACAGAAAAGATAATGTTACATTCCTGGTGTTTACAGCTAAACCAACTGGTAACAATATATATATATATATTTATTTATATTTTTATATATATATATATATATATATATATATATATATATATATATATATATATATATATATATATATATATATATATATATATTTTATATATATATATATATATATATATATATATATATATATATATATATATATATATATATATATATATATATAGTTAGGCTATTGTTTATATACCGTTCTTTGTACTTGTGTTAGTATTGCCCCCTGCTTTGCAGTAGTGGTCCAACCGGGGCCAAAACTCAAGAGCATCTATTATAGGCTTCAATGGAGTCTATCGTTCCACAAGATTACTCTTGGCAGAAATGTAGACAGAAGAGTAGTAAAGCTTCTATCACATGGGAGTCTTCACACGATATTCAGATAAGCGAAAATAATACTGGCTGTTGCTGAGCACGTTAATTCTGTAATCTGGCGACATTTTTTATGAAGAATTTACGCAAAGGATTATTCTAGCCCCGCACAGCTAAGTTAATCAGTGGAACTATTATTACTGTATAGCATGAATCAGAGGTGCTCGAATGTTCTTCCTTGCCAAACAGTCCCAAAGTTTGCTCCAGGGGACCCTGTCAAATGCTTTTTCCAGATCTATTAAACAAAGATGGATCTTACTCTTATACTGAAGGGCCTTTTCACTCAGCTGTCTGAGTGTGAAGATTTGGTCTTGAGTACTTCGGTTAGCTCGGAATCCGCACTGGACTTATTCAATTGTGGCTCAGATAGGCGTCGGAGTCTCTGCTCTGAGATTCTAGAGTAGATTTTACAAGGGAAACTGAGAAGGGATGTGCCTCTATGGTTTCCACATTGTCAATTGTCACCCTTTTTGAAAATTGATGTTATGATAGCAATCTCCCAGTTCTTTGGTATGGTCTTGTTGCACCACGCTGCCTGTAGGACCCTTAAGAGTAATAGGTCGCCTGATGCTCCCATGTACTTAATTATTTCTGGTGTTATACCATCATGCTCTGCTGCTTTGCCCATCTTGATTTTCTCCAGGGCTGCTTTCAGTTCTTCCATCTTTATGTCATTTTCATCACCGTTGGTTTTCTCTTCTGTGCTAGTGGTTATCATTTCTGATTCTTGACCTTGCTCACCATCTTCACTCTTATTTTCTTTAACTTCCTCTGTCCAGCAAGGTGTCCTCTTTCTCTTGTTCCCAAGTCGGACTTCACCACATGCGTCTGCAGCAGCTGTCTTTATGATGTCCTTGAATTTAAGCCAGAGGGTTTCCAAGTCATCAGGTTGTTCTTCTGTGTTTCTCACCGCTGTAGCAATAAACCCCTGATATCTGGTCTTAATTTCTGGCTCTCTCAGCTTGTAGGTCTTAATGCTCATTTCTTCCGTTCGTTTACTTAGTTTCTTCCATGAGGGTTCCTCTATCATAAAATAGCAAGTTCCAAGCTTGAGCCTCAGCAAATTTTTTTTATTAATTTGTATTTTTAGTTCATTTTTTTTAGTTGACATTTTTTCTTGTTTTTTTTTTTTAAAATGTTATGTATCTTGCTGGTTTTGCTTTGGTCCCATGCTGTTATCCACTCTTTAGTTATTGCTTGAGCTATTGAGCTCTTTATTTCAAACTTCCCTAAACCTACTTCAATTTTGTTATAGCTAGTTCTTCCTTCTTTGGCTTCTTTATCTGCACGCTCATTTTCTGCTATCCCAACATGTTCTGGTATCCATGTTAGTGTTACACTGCATCCTATAGTGTGCAGATATGTATTGACCTGTATTATTTCCCCTATACTGTAATTTCTGGCCTGCTACATTCATTTCTGTTTCTGATAGCTATTACTGATGAAAGGGAATCTGGAACATGCTGTTAAAACAGGCTTCAAAAATAATGAAAAGACAATAGCAATATTCCTTGATGTAGCCAGAGCATATCATGAGTGTTGGAGGGAGGATGCTTTATATAAGAACAGGAAATTAGGTATAGAAAGCAGAACCTATAATTATCTAGAAAACGTCCTGCAGGATAGACACTTCACAGTACAAATTAACAATGATAGATCATTATGAACAACAGAATGGAATCCCACAGAAGTGGTTAGGGAGCTTGCAATAAGACAATGATCACTGACAAACAACATTTTTCTTTCTTATATAAGAATAAGTATTCTTAGGTCAGTTTCTTGCGCTGATTTAAAATCTGAAATCCGTTTATCTCTATCACATGGGGTTTTTAAGATATTTGTGAATAAATATATTTTTGGGAAACCTTTATTTGCTCCGTTTCATTTTTACTATATAACTTATTACAAATTAATAAAATGCAAAATAATTCTACTTTTTATACTGCTAAAAGATGCATGACATATGTTAAGCTATTTTTCAAATAGTTACTGTATTTTGAAATAATTCTGAGCGAAATATGGCTTCTAGGAGTTGTAGAAATTCGGCTGATCTGTTCTGTTACGTGTGCGGATATTTTACCGATCGTGTTCACCAGAAAAACTTTACACCATTACTAAAGAAAGCATATGAACGTTATTTTGATTCGAAAGTTGATGATGCAAATAAATCTTGGAAGCCAAATGCAGTTTGTTCGACTTGTGCAAATACATTGGCAGCTTGGTTACGAAAATCGCCGAAGCATAAGTCGATGCCTTTTGGAATGCCAGTAATATTTCGTGAACCGACAAATCACGCTACTGATTGTTACTTCTGCTTGACAAATATCCATGGTTTCACTTTTAAAACTAGAAAGTCTGTGGTTTATCCAAATATTGAATCGGTTTCGAAACCAGTGCCTCATGATCCAATCACATGTCCGATCCCATTTCCACCAGAACAATATCCGTTGGACGTGAATGAACAATCAGAAAGTGATAGTATACCTGCTTTAGAAACTAATTCTGACTCGGATTATATACCGGTGAATGATGGTGTTCACTTAATTAACCATTCAGAACTTTCAGATCTAATACGTGATCTCGCTCTTACCAAAGGACAAGCGGAATTACCTGGTTCGCGACTCAAAGAATGGAATCTTTTAGCGCCCAATACTCCGATATCTAACTTTCGTCATAAACACAGAGAACTTGTTCAATACTTTGAGATGGATGATGGCATTTGCTATTGCAAAGATGTAAACGGTCTAATGGTGCACCTCGGTCATGAGCACATAGTCAACGAATGGCGACTTTTCATCGACTCTTCCAAGACTAGTCTAAAAGCCGTGTTATTGCATAACGGAAATTTATTTTCATCAATTCCAGTAGCCTACTCTGTTCAAATGAAAGAAACTTATGACAATATGGCTATACTTTTGGCAAAAATAAAGTACAATGACTACCAATGGCGGATTTGTGGAGACATAAAGGTCATTGCAATTCTCGCGGGCATGCAGACTGGGTATACTTAATTTTGTTGCTTCCTATGTGAATGGGACAGCCGCAACGGACAGGAACATTATGCAAGAAAGGTGTGGCCTATCAGGGATCGTATGCAGCTCGGGCATAAAAATGTAATACACGAGCCATTAGTTAACAAAGACAGCATCATTTTACCACCGTTACATATAAAGTTGGGGCTCATGAAGAATTTCGTAAAAGCGTTAGATAAAACGAGCAAAGCTTTCACTTATCTTCGAGAAAAGTTTCCCCAAGTTAGCGATGCAAAGATAAAGAAAGGTATCTTTGTAGGACCTCAGATTAGGAAAGTTATTGCAGACAAACAATTCGAGAACTTGTTACATGGTAGTGAACTTCGCGCATGGATGGCATTTAAATCGATCGTCGATAACTTTCTGGGAAATCACAAATCTGTCGACTATGTGCATATTGTTAAGCAGTGCATAGATGCATACAGAATTATGGGCTGTAACATGTCCCTCAAAATCCATTTGCTCGATTCGCATCTTGACTTTTTCCCTGACAACCTTGGCGAAGTCAGCGATGAACATGGAGAACGATTCTATCAAGATATCGCCGTAATGGAGTCACGCCATCAAGGACGGTGGAGTGTGACCATGCTTGCCGATTATTGTTGGATGCTTCATCGCGATGTACCACATGCCATTCACCGACGAAATTCGACTGCAAAGAAATTCAAGCCTACATATCTGTTACACTTTTTGTATGAATGATGTAATACTGTATGCTTTGTTAAAAAACTTCAATTGCGTATTTCTACAGATCCCGACCTGATAGAGAAAAACGGTTTGCAGATTTAAAAACAGCGCATTAAAATTGACCAGAAAGACATAGAAATGTTAGAGAAAGAAAAAAAAATAATTTTTTGTTAGTCAGTGACCTTCTATAAATCATTTATTAGGAGCAAACTTGACTATGCCAGTGTTGTCTATACATCAGCCACTCCGAGCAAAAAGAAAGAAACTAGACACAGTCCAAAACCAGGCACTGTCAATATTAGCAGGTGCCTCAAAGGGGACATCAGCAGAGGCATTAGAAGTAGCGCTAGGCATTATACCACTGGAGCTAAGGAGAAAAGAGCTGAGATTTAGCTACTGGCCAAAAGATCCAACTCACCCAGCACACAAAACCTTTAATTGGGGTAAACAATACATAGGCCACAATTCACTAGACCATAAGGAGCCACGCTGGTGTAATGGTTACCACACTGCGCTGGCAATTGGATGATCCGGGTTCAAGCCCGGGCGAGAACATTTGAACGAGTGTCGTCGACCGGGACTTGGACTGGATTACATCGAGCCCTAGGTGTTTTGAGTAAAGTTCATAACATGTATGTCGAGATCAATACAGTTTGACATGTAGTTGATTTATTTATGAGACTGTTGCCCTGGTTTCAGGAAGTGACGTCATTACTTTTGGTGGCCTAAGTTGCAGACACAAGTTTTGCTGTCTGCTAACTAAGTGTCCCTTGAATTTCGGAATTCGCTGTGAGAGATTCAAGGTGTTGGATGTATGTGTTTTATGCTCCTGAGTGTTTGAAGATTTACTGGTCATATTCCTATGTATTCCATCACTGGATCATCCATAAACCTCCGTGTGATGATACCAGTATTTATGTAAGAGGAATGATGTTTGACCTGATGAACGTGCGTTGAATTATTATAATAAAAACTGTATGGAAATGTCTTCGACATCGTTTCAGTTACAAGACTGTACAGCGACACTAGAGACTGTCTAGTTCATGCCATAAATTTATGTGCATATTATCAAGATATATTGGGAGCTTCAAGATGTCTTTTAAATCTTTATGTGAATCGTCCAGCCTGGCCTTTGGAGTGTCATTCATGTTTTGAAGAATGCGGCTTTTCAGCGGGGACTGAATGGACATACCCCTGTCTGTGCTTGGTTTTAAATCACTGTATGATTCTATGTGAATTAATCAAAAATATATATGAAGGACTTCTTACTTAAACATAAGAATATAGCCCAATAAAAGACCGTATCACTTGGCGAAGATATTTGAATGAGTGTCGAACTAGATAAGACTTACAAAGCACAGGAAATCTTTGACAAATTTTAAAAAGGAACCCAAGGACTAAGAAACGGACGAAACACGGAGTCAGAGGGGGGAATATGTGGTCAAAATTAAAGATATCCAAGACGCGTATAAGAGAAAGATTCGTCTCTTTTATTCATCTGAGAACAAGTCTTTAGGCAGGATTGGTTTATTGGTGGTACCAGCAGAAAGTACTATCTCTGGAACCAAGTGAATGCAGAAGTAGACTGATGCGACGCTTTTCCCGCCTAGGAGTGTTCCTGTCGGAACTATATTTATAATCCTGTTGATGGGGAACAGTATAGGGCGTTGCAGTGTCCGAGCGATGGTGAAAACTGAATCCTCTCCAAATATGAATACTGTCACCTCCAAATCGGTTGTGCTGACGAACACAGCAATCTGCAAAGCGCTCTCCACACCGTCGCCAAATCTGCATACGTCCATCAGCAGAGGATATGTTGAATCTGCTCTTGTCTGTGAATAGGACATCAATCCACTGCAGTCTAGTCCATCTGACATATTGCTCTGCCAATTGCAAGCGCTGCTGACGATGTCTGTGAGTCAAGTTTGGCCCAACATAAGGTCGTCTTGCAGTAAGTCCTATACTGAGAGAAGGCACCGACCTGACATTCCTCATTACTAGAAACCTAAGCTATTGACACTGTGCTCGCTGTTAACGTTCGTGCCTGGACAATTTTAATGTGACAGAACCAGATATCCTAAAATAAGTAGAACCAAGATAACGTTCCCTGAATCAGTGAGTTCAACCCGTCTTTTTTGGAACTGGGGTTATCTTGGCCCAGACTACCGTTGGAGACACTGTATGTGCATGTCCTAAAAATTGTGTTTTCCAGAAGTTGCTACCAAAGCTGTAAGTACGAATGAAAGCACGTGATCACTGCTGAATGAATAGAGTGAATGCAGGACTGAGTGATTCCTTTATGGTTGTATTTTGGCACCCATTATGCTGTCTTAAATTTCTTCATGAAAGTTTTGTTGCTAACTATATTTTTCCTTAGGATAGATCAGAGTAGCAAAGTCTGTTCATACCTTAAAAGGGAAATCTTAGACTAAAGCATATGTATCCGTGACTCTTTGGGGCTATCACTTTTCTTCTAACGGGACTGTGGGAAAAGATCATACCAATAGGTCTATCATTCTTATAGCAATTCATTGACATTTATGACTATTTGTATATGTTTTGATGTAATTTTATGTGTTGTGATGGAATTTTAGTATTGTAATAAAAATTCACCTAAACTTAATCAGCGTGTTGGTCAGCTCGTTCCAAAATATCTATATAATCATTGTTATAGTTTTCCCACGTGTGTGCGTCTAACTGTCGTCACTTATATGTGTGCGTATGTGAGTGGTAATATATATATATATATATATATATATATATATATATATATATATATATATATATATATATATATATATATGTAGTCAGTAGACTGTCCGACTCCTCTAAATCTGTTGTAGAAGATAGGCTGAAAGAGAAAAGATTTTTCGATTTCAGAGACAGCCTCTATTGATTTCTACCATCTCACTAGTGGAAATCTATTTCTATTATTATCTCTCACTGTGACTATCACTTATTCTAATCTATTCAGAAGGGACCAACCCAAGTCTTAATTCCCCTGTCAAAAATCTACGACAGAATGGGGTCTCGTCTAACGGGATTTTGAACTTAGAAAAAGAAGATTAGACGACCAATAGCAGCTCGTCTGCAGGATTAATTTTCTGCATTGTGATATAGAGTAAGAGTGTGATGTCTTGTGAGTTGTTATATCATTCATAATAATTTTTCCCCTAGACAATCGAAATGTTTATGGGCGTGCTGACCACACAATTAATTATTGGTTTCTCCACAGCATTTTTGAGTAATAAACATTTGAGTTACAGGTTGATTTTGTCGGAATATATGTTATTACTGATTTTGTAATACTAAACGCTGGTAAAGTTTGTGATTGTCAAACAGTCACTGGGTTTGAAGCAGTAGTTGTTTGAGCTAAGCTAAGGAGTGCGTTCAGACAATTACGTCCTGTTAATTGCCTCCCTTACCCTAACTGTCTTCAGGGTGAACTTATAGTGGATTAAAAATTAAGGGAATTTTTTTCTCCAAATATGTTTGCAATAGTTATTTTGTTTCCACTGTAGCAACTTATTTTTCAGTGAGTAATCTTTACTACCATTAAATTGGCGTAGTCGCTGCATTATGTGCTTTATTGCCGATTAATAGCAGCGATAGTTAGATACTATATCATAGGAGGAGGTATCCCAGGTTAAAGTATATGATCATTTTGTTTGGTATTTTCTCGTAAGTGGTAGGAACCAGTGTATCCTTTTTCTTATCTCTTTCTTGTCTGAGTCTCAGTCACCTATTTACTATGGTAGAGAGGGCGAAGCTTAGGCAGATCCTCAGGGACGAAGCGAGAGAAGAAGGTTTGGACAGAGACGAAGCGAAAGCTTTTGTCAGGGACGACTTGAGAGATATGATGCGGAGCAGAAGGAGAAAGCACCTGAAGCTAGAGAGCAGAAGAAGATGGATGAGGAAATGGAAATTCGCAGGGCGAACGAAAGAGAGAAGGAGAGACAGCATGAGGAAAGAGAGAAGGAGAGACACCATGAGGAAACAGAGAAGGAGAGAAGCATGAGAAGGAAAGGGAGGAGAGACAGCATGAGCTGGCGCTTAAAGTTCTAGAAGTACAAAGTCATGGCGCTGCCTCTACCTCCAGCAATGGAGAGTCTTCTCCTCATTCTTCCTTAACTGATCCTTCTAACACTAAATCTCTTCAACTCATCGCTATGTCTTTCGCTCTAGAATCTTTCCCTTGTCCTAATGAGAAGATTGACACGTATCTAGAAAAATTTGAGAAAATTGCAACTCTGTACGGTTTAGAGAGGTCGCGTTGGAATATGAAGCTTTCCCAGGCCCTAAAAGGTTCTTCTTATGATATTTACTCTAAACTGGAAAGTGGCCAACAAGACAACTATGACGTGTTGAAGAAAGCTTTGCTTGAGCGCTTTGAAATGAATGCGCGAAAGTTTTTGCAACTGTTTTGCAACAGCAGGAAGAAGAGCTCTGAAACTTTTCAGCAGTTCTCGTCTCGTTTGAAGGGATACTTCACAAAGTGCCTTGAGCTTTCACAGCTCGCCTCGACCTATGAAGGTCTTGGGGAGTTCGTTAAATGCGAACAAAAAAGGAACACTTTTGTCTGCGGACACCCGGAGATTTCTAGCTGAGCAAGGGGCAGAAAAGCTTGAAGACATTTTGGAAAAGTATGAGCGATATCATAATGCGCTGGCCGAACTGCCGGCCACAAAACGTAAACCGACAGAAGAGCCTTTTTGAAATAATAATCTAGACCAATCTTCTCATGCTTCTAACCAAGGTAACCACAGAGAAACTGGACCACAAAACCCCCTCCTGAAAAGTCTAAGTTCTACAAAAACAAGTACCCCACCAACAGTAAACAGTCTGATCAACCCGACCGCCCTTCATGGCAGCGCAGCCAGAAAGGTCAAGGTGGCAAAGGGAGAACTCCTGAGCACGGGACACATGATCAGAGCGAGTACACCGAATCGAAACGAATCGGATGCTTGCTAACAGTCTCGCAAGGCGGAATTATTGACAGTGATTCCAAACCTGAGGGAGAGAAACCCTCAAAGCGAGGTACTGTTATTTTGAACGGTTCTAAAACTTTTTGTTTATTTAACACAGGGCTTTCTTATGATTGCATTGTTGCCAGACAACTGGTTAAACCCGGTCAAGAGACAGGAGAGACCGTCGAATTTTGTGGAGTTTCTAAGAGTGAGGCACCTACAGCGCTTCCCATCGCATTGGTGGAGATACACTCTGACTTTGTCAGAGGTGTGGTCAAAGCGGCTGTTATGGATGACCCCATCTACCCAGTCATACTTGGCGGTAGATACGTGTTTATTGGGAAACCGGAAGAGCCGATTGTGGCAGCAGTAACTAAAAGAGGGCAAATCAAGAAGGAACGGGAGCCTTCGCCTAATTTGTTACTTATGGAACTTAAAGAAGCGCAACAAAAGGACCCTGCTTTAGGAAACTGCCCACGGTTAAGGAACCTAGACAGCACGGGGACATTTTTTCTAAGGATGGCGTACTTTATCGCAGAACGGGCAAGCCTGACCAAGGTTACAACCAGCTCCTAGTACCGAAACTGTACAGAAGCCAAATCCTAGAAATGGGGCACTCTCTTCCCTTCAGCGGACATATGGGACAGAACGCCACAAACCAACGGTTAACTACTCATTATTGGTGGCCAGGAGTACATACTGATATTATCAGGTATGTCAAATCCTGTGCCCAGTGCCAACGTGTACCACCCAAGCAACGGACACCCCCAGTCTCTTTGGGTGAAACGCCAATAATGGGAACACCATTCGAACGTGTTGTGATCGACATTTTAGGGCCCTTAGAAAGGACTAAAAGAAGGAATAGTTTTATCCTGACCTTAGTCGAAACATGCACTTTATGGGCAGAAGCTATCCCGCTAAACTGCGCAGATGCCAAGCATGTCGCAGAAGCCCTAGTGCAGATTTTCACTTGGTTGGGATTCCCGCAACAAGTGTTGATGGATAACGGATCTCCATACTAAAGCCTGTTGATGGATAGATCGTTAAGATCTTGAGGGACCAGCACATATATACTAAGCCTAACACTCTGGCCAGAAGTGGGTTAGTAGAACGTGTTAACGGAAACCTCAACATGATGCTAAGTAAACTGGCTCAAGTGAAACCTGACGATTAGGATCTTTGTATTCCTGCAGCTTTATTTGGCTACAGAGAATCTCCTCATACGTCCACAGGATTTCCGTCAGCCACTCTTTTATTCGGCAGACCCATTAAGGGCCCGCTCGAAGCCTTACTTTGGTCGCTGACAGACCAGAAGGCGGATGAGACAGTGGCCTCAGCAAGTAAATATGTGTCGGATTTAAAGGATAGGTTGGAACTAGGATGGGATCTAGCAACGACCAACTTTAAGCGAGCACGCACAAAGCACGCTAACCGATACAGGAAAGTCGCGAAAGAAAGAGAATTGGAAGCAGGAGAGAAAGTTTTGGTGTTACTCCCTACCGGGAACAACAAACTGAGGATCGGATGGCAAGGGCCGTTTACCGTCCTGAAAAAGATTTCTAAGGCTAACTACCAGATCTCTATTAAAGGAAAGGAGAAGGTTTTCCATTTAAATCTGTTAAAGAAATACTTGGAAACACTAGTGCCAACCTCCGAACATCTCCTGACGATCGCCGAAACTGACGAAGATGACGATAGTGGCAGGGAAATTCCACTGCAATCACATGGAATCTTTCAAAAATGTCAAAAGCTGCGATGCTCTTTCAAGCGCACGGAAGACATTCCAGAGAAAGGAAACTTTGAGAATAGACTTGAGTAGGAATTGGAGAAAGACGGAGGGAGAAGATGAGAGGGAAGAGGACAGACATCCTGAAGCTACAGATACAGGAAATTTATTTCCCTAACGTAGACATGGAGTTCTTCCATATCTTAAAGTGAGGACGTTCTGTCGCATAGAGATTTATGATCAATAAATTTTCTATATTCTTTTCTTTTCTACCCGTGTCCTCTACTTTATTATCGCTCTTTTATTCTTTTCCTGTTTTTTTTTGCATTCGTTCGTTTGCGAAATAATTTACTTTCCCATTCTGACTTTACCGTTTCTTTTTCTCATACTAGAAACGCAATTTATTACATAAGATGTCAGTCCCTGCACGAGACGATATACTGTGAATATTCGTCTAGCCAGACATAGATGGCAGACACTCGTCTAGCATTTCCATCTGACACGAGTTTTCTTCGGCTAAGTTTCTCGGCGAGGTGTGGAAATTGCAATCTGCATAGCTCAGAAATGAGACGTATCGTCTGGCATTTTCATCTGACACGGGCGCTCTACGGCCAGTCCTTGGCGTGAGGTGTCAAGACGCATGTTTGGCAGTTATGGGCTACGTCTAGTTAATGGGAAGTGTTAAGAGAGGGGGAGACGAGGGGTTTTGGAAATAGCGCGCATCCTTTGTCTGTTTAATATATTAACGAGAGTTTTAAACTTGATTTAATTCTTACTCCTAAATTTGCAGTAGACAGATCGCTAGTGCTAGAAGGAAAATTTGTGTTTGCGAAGTCCTAGTTTCTCGACAATTTTGCCGAGTTCTGGACTACCCTTATAATGATGACTGATTTTATGAATACAACTTATTTCACGTGAAGTTTTAAACGATAAGTCAAGCTCTCAGCTTGCAGTTTATAATGTAAGTTATAACCAAGTACATAGTATGTATAAGTATTTTATATGTTGTTTTTTTCTTTATTCAGTGAAAACTGAGGTAGCCCAACTCTACCAGCGTTTTAGTACAAGAGAACTATCTGTGAAGAAAAAAAACATTTTTTTCTTAAAGACTTGGGTGTATAAAGTAAAACCTTTCTAGACTGCATTGGCATCCAAAACGACAGAGTACCCATTACCTGACTTTTTAGATTTAAATGAAGTAACGGGCCCATCAAGCCTGAATTAATTCTTCCTGAGAAAACCTCAAGTACATTTTCGCCCTTGTGGCAAGCAACATATTAATATCAGTAACCCCGGTCCCTAAAAAATGCCATGCAGAAGTCGGATGTGTCGACCGAAAGGTGCAGATATCACAGCTTAGGCGCAAACAGACCCAACGCAACCACCGTCCTTTTCAGGGCGAACGAGGAAGAAGAAGAAGAAATATCAGTAACATTCCGACGGAGTTTTGACTAGTGGTGGTGTGACCAAATAAAGTCCTATACTGAGAGAAGGCACCGACCTGACATTCCTCATTACTAGAAACCTAAGCTATTGACACTGTGCTCGCTGTTAACGTTCGTGCCGGACAATTTTAATGTAACAGAACCAGATATCCTAAAATAAGTAGAACCAAGATAACGTTCCCTGAAGCAGTGAATTCAATCCGTCTTTTTTGGAACTGGGGTTATCTTGGCCCAGACTACCATTGGAGACACTTTATGTGCATGTCCTAAAAATTGTGTTTTCCAGAAGTTGCTACCAAAGCTGTAAGTACGAATGAAAGCACGTGATCACTGCTGAATGAATAGAGTGAATGCAGGACTGAGTGATTCCTTTATGGTTGTATTTTGGCACCCATTATGCTGTCTTAAATTTCTTCATGAAAGTTTTGTTGCTAACTATATTTTTCCTTAGGATAGATCAGAGTAGCAAAGTCTGTTCATACCTTAAAAGGGAAATCTTAGACTAAAGCATATGTATCCGTGACTCTTTGGGGCTATCACTTTTCTTCTAACGGGACTGTGGGAAAAAATCATACCAATAGGTCTATCATTCTTATAGCAATTCATTGACATTTATGACTATTTGTATATCTTCTTCTCTCTTCTTTCGTATATATTAATATATGTAGTCAGTAGCTTGTCCGACTCCTCTAAATCTGTTGTAGAAGATAGGCTCAAAGAGAGAAGATTTTCGATTTCAGAGACAGCCTCTATTGATTTCTACCATCTCACTCGTGGAAATCTATTTCTATTATTATCTCTCACTGTGACTATCACTTATTCTAATTAATTCAGAAGGGACCAACCCAAGTCTTAATTCCCCTATCAAAAATCTACGACAACGGTAGAAGTGGAACGACTAAGTACAAGAAGAGCAGTACAGAAAAACAACTTTTGTTTATTTTAGAGAGGATCCACAATTTAAGAAAGATGGACTCCCCATAGAAAGTGAACTGTTTTGGATCGGTGTACTCCCATATAAGGAATTTAAATAGATCGCCGCATGAGCCTTTACGTGTGTAATAATCCCAGTGAGTAATGCCGTAGATGAGAGCATATTCTCTCTTGTACCATCATTTAAGGTAAAAGCAAGAAACAGAATGCAGCTGCACCTGCTTGACGCTATTGTAAAACATAGACACTAGCTGATGTCTTCGAATAAATGTTGTAAGGACTTTACTGCATCGTCAAACACTATACTTCTGACTAGTGGCGTATTAACCCCTTAAGGCCCAGCGGCCCACATATGACCCATCATACATAACTTTGTAATAGTTTTATAACAAAACAAGTATTAATTCCCACTTGGTCAAATATGGGTTATTTCATAAGCAAATGAACGGCCTTCAAATTTTTATACAAAGTTACATTCTAAAATGCGTTTTCAGTCTTAGAAATATTAGTTAAGTATAAAATTTAGCTTTCAATTATAGAAGTTCTTGGGCCTTAATGGTGTGTGAGGGGGCGGTACGCTCTGTGTGACAGCCAAGATAAGGGGCACTATTATGAAAGTACTTATTGCTAAATGTGCACTTGTAAGTGTGTTTATGGGGTCAGGGGTGCAAAAAATAGGATCCGCCCTTGGTGCTAAATGGACACCTCTGCTTCTGGTAAAGGAAATGGCGAAGGTTCCAGCGGCGACGTCACTGATGACCTTGATCTGTCGCTTTGTTTTTGCGAGTATGGATAATGTCTTTAAATAGTTTTTTTTTTTTTTTTCGAAAGTGTTTATCTTTTTTGTGAACGTGTTTGACTTTTGTTCACAGTTTTCAACTCTGCCTAGATCTGAGTTTTTTTTTTCTTGTCATGTCGAGCTTCCATTTTCCTTCATTTGTTGAAGAACGCCACCTTGATTAGAGGGACCACAAATCCGGATTTGGCCGGCTTTTCACATGAAAATGTAGCGTATGGTCGGCTTTTTGTTAAAATTACATTTGTACAGCTTTTAAACAAAAGTTCAAACATGTTAAGGCCTTCATCAAATATTTAATGAATAAGGACATAAAAATTGATGACAAAAATGCTTTGATCCGTTGACAGTCTGATCAGTTAAGTCAAATCAAATCTGAATGATAATACTTTTTTTGAACTACTGGGCACATGAAAAGTGGATCAAATTCTTTTAACAATCAAGAAATGTAGAGTTATATTCGGAACTACTACAAATTGCTCTTTTTTTTCTTTTCGCTGTTCCAAGAAATAATGCTTATATTGAGAGGCTTTGTTTTTTCTTTCATGGAAAGTCAGTGGACAAAGGACAGAAACAAATTCACTGTTGAATGTATAAATGGAATATTACAAGTTTAATAAAATTATAAGAATGTTACATGTACAGGCTTCCATGAGCATTTAGTTGGAGTGAAAAGTACAATGTTAAAGACTGAATATTTAGTGATGATGAAACAATAATGCGTGATGGAAAAATTATTAAAACATGCATTTTATGAAGACTTAATATTTATTTTTTTTAATTTCGTTGAAGTATTTGTATATATTTTATCCTGATTATGTAAATACATGTATACATTGGTGAAATTAACGCGTCCTCCTAAGTATACTCGTTTGTTCAGTAAAAATGTCCTTTTTAAGTCAAAAATAAGAAAATGACCTGTTTAAAAAAAAAAAAATAATATGGTCACCCTAACTGAGATCAATTTACGGTTTTCGTCCACAGTAGCCCAAAAATAGCCCAAAGTAGCCTAAAACGCCTAAGGCGTCATTCCTTCAAAGTTTTCTGAATTGAAAGTTTCCCAGTCTGTTATTTGGTAAATTTTATGAACCAAGAATGCTACCCGTCCCCCTTTATTGACTCATCTGTCATTTCTTAGAGTGATGGATGCTGGGTTGTTAAATCTGTTTGTGAGATTGAGGTGTGTTTCTTGAGCAGCAAAAATTGCTTGCGTATTTCTGTACTGGCCCAATAATGGAGCAAGGTTCATTATAGCACTACGGCAACTCCATTGTATTATTTTTATGTTCCTGTTCTCCATTTCTTTTATCTTGTTTAGAGTTAATTTGGTGTAAGTTGTTTTTATTTGGTCTTAGCTGTGTTTTAAACTGTATCTCCTCTGGTGTTTGGCAGGTTATGCAATCTTCCCTTGACTTTTTATGGCTTCTGTTCTTACTATTTCTTCTAAGTCTTTTCTTATCAGCTGCCGCAGAGTTAGTTTGAACTGGTCTAATGAATCAAGGAACTGTCTGAATTCCTTAATGTTTTTATCAACTTGTTCTTTCCATGTTTCCTTTTGGTTTTGAACTTCAAATATTTAATTTTGTTCTTGTACTTTTTCTTGGCTTTTAATTTGTATTCTGGATCTGTTTCTCTCTGTCAGCTCTTCTTGTTTTGCTTCTTGTTCAGTTATTTTGGTGATATCTTGTTTCATTTCTTGTTGGGCTTTTTTTATGCATTCTATTTCCTCTACTTTTTTAATTGCCCTTTCTATCTCTCTTGTGTTTCTTCCCTTCTGCTGTGTTGATGTAGCTTCCTTTGTTTCTTTTGTGTGCATAGATGACCTTATTTGATGTTGGGCATTTTGTGGGTCTATTTGAAAGTTTAAGGTGGTTCTTTCTGCCTTCTGTTGTTCTAGTGCAATTTTAAATGGTATATTTGTTCTGCCAACTGTTTCAGTGCTCTTTTGGCTGCTTGGTAAACTGGGTAACCAAAATATCTTGCGCTGTGGTTGCCTTGGCAATTTGCACATTTTCTATTCCTGTTGGCACTTTTGTACCGTAGTTAATGTCTTTCTTGGCATTTATACTTTGGTCACGTGAGTGTTTTCCTGCACAGTATCTGCAGATGAGATATCTTCTACAAGTGGAACCTGTATGTCCAATTAATTGACATTTTGAGCATTGAATAACTGGGGAAATATAGAGCTCTGTGTGTTTTGATTTGTCATTGATCTTCAGATGTTTAGGAATGGCTTTACCCTCTATAGTTACTATTATTACCGGGGTATTTATTTTGTTTTTCTGGATTCTTTGAATGTTTGCACCTGAATTTTCCTTGGCTATCATGTTCAGTATTTTGTCTTCAGAGAGACTGGTATCCACCCGTGTGTTACCGGGGCCCGATAGGGGAGCAAAGAATAGTAACACTGTTCCCTGTCATGCATGTCATAGAAAGCGACTAAGGATGGTTGGGCATGTGGCTGGTTACCCCATCCTGTAAAACATTTAAACCACAAAAAACTTCAACAAACATGGATAAGTCAATTAAGGAAAATAAAACACAACCATCCAAGACAGGGGAAGGTCCTCTCACAGGGAGGCGTATAATGCAACACAGAGAAAGCCGAAAGGAGTCTGTGTTACTGACTAACCTTCTTTCTTCTAGGAGAACTTCCAGATACGGCACCTGGAATGTTCGGACATTGAACGAAAAGGGAAAGTGGCACAAGTAGCAGCAGAAATAAGGGAATATAAGATCGAGGTTAGGGGACTGTGTGAAACAAAGTGGAAGGGGGTATACAAGAAGAAACTCATCACAGGTGATATGTTGATGTCCTCAGGACATGAAGACGAAAGTTCACATCACAGTGAAGGGGTAGCTCTTATGTTATCTAAAGAAGCACATAAAGCACGCATTGAATGGGAAGCCGTTGGACCCAGAATAATACTAGCTACTTTTAAAACAGCTAAAAAGAAAATAAATGTAAATGTCATCCAATCTTATGCACCAACTAATGACAAAGAAGAGTCTGTGAAAGAAGCATTTTATACTAGACTACAGGAAATTATGGAAAAAGTAAAAAGAGACATCACACTTTTGATGGGTGACATGAATGCAAAGATAGGTATTGTCAACACCGGCTTTGAAGAAGTCATGAGCAAACATTGGCTAGGAATAATAAATCTCTTCTTCTTCTTTGATCCTTAGCCGCCGACCGTCAAAGCAGTTAGTGGCCATCACGCCTAGTGGCGTCTTGCAGGGCAACAACAAATTGATTCCACTTTGATCGGTCGGCGGCCATCCAGCATTCTGCAAAATAGAGAAGCACAGAAAGCACACAGTTCTGATATAATCTTAATTTTGTGCTTGTGCTGTATTGAGAGGACTTCCAGATGTTGTTTAGGCTAAAAAAGGCTGTTCTTGCCTTATTCATTCTGATGTTGATGTCTTTGCCTGCTCCGCCATCTGGTGTTACTATGCATCCTAGGTATGTGAAGGTATCTGTCTGTACCAGTTGCTGATTCCTTACTGATATGGGCTCAGGGCTGCTCACATTGAGCGTCGTGACCTCTGACTTCTTTAAATTGATGTTCAAGCCCACCTGCTGGCTAAAGTCTATCCGCTTTTTCCTGGATGTGTTGATGTGAATGTGCTAGTAGTGCAATGTCATCTGCATATTCCAGATATTCCAATGTAGAAAATGTAGTCTATCTTATTCCTCTTGGACTGCCCTCTGTCTGGCGCATCACCCAGTCTATGACTGTTAAAAATAAAGTGGTTGATAAGGGGCATCCCTGTCGTACTCCTGTCTTCACCTCAAAGGTTAGGTTGCTCTGCCCAACACTAGGAATAATAAATGAAAATGGCAAATTATTCTCACACTTCTGTGCTTCAAATCAACCGGCTATAGGAGGAAGCATGTTTCCACATAAGAGAATGCACAAGGCAACATGAATATCACCAGACCATAGAACAGAAAATCAGATTGATCATATATGCATAAACAAGAAGTTCCGATCCTCATTGCAGGATGTAAAGGTATATAGAGGAGAAGATGTCACATCAGATCACCACCTTCTGATAGCCAAAGTAAAAATGAAACTCAAGAGATATGCAACAATGCAAAATTATAAACAACAATTTAATGTAAGACATCTAAGAAATCAAGAAACAAGAGACAAATTTGCGGTCACAATATCCAACAAATTCCAAGTGCTCCAACAGCTGGAAGATGTAGAGAATACAGAAGACTATTGGCAGCAAATCAAAACAGTATGGAATGAGACATGTGAAGAAATACTGGGGAAAAGGGAAAGACAACAAAAAGAATGGATAACAACAGAAACCATCAATAAGATAAAAGATAGAAAAAACAAGAAAGCAGAGTTAAACACATGCAAAACCAGAAGTTCCAATGCCAAGGCTCAAGAAGTGTACACAGAAGCAAACAAAGAAGTAAAAAGAAGTATCAAAAGAGACAAGAGGGAGTATTATGAAGAGTTGGCAAGAGAGGCAGAAGATCTTGCAGCAACAGGAAATATGAGAGAAATGTATAACAGCACAAAAAAAGCTAACAGGGAAATACAAGCAAACAAGTTGCCTCATAAAAGACAAGAATGGGAAACTGCTCAGCAATATACAAGAGCAAATGAAGAGGTGAACAGAATAATTTGAGGACCTTCTCAATAGACCAGCTCCACAAAACCCCCCGGACATCCAGCCAGCAGTAGAAGAGCTACAAATTAACGGTGAAAGACCAACGAAGGAAGAAATTAAGAAAGCCATAAAGCTTCTAAGAGATGGAGAAGCGTCTGGACCTGATGGCATTCCAGCAGAGGCCATCAAAGCAGATATCGACACGGCTACAGAGATGGTATATAAATTACTTGGTAAAGTCTAAGATAAGGAAGAGATACCAGCAGAATGGAAGGAAGGATATCTGATTAAGTTGCCTAAGAAGGGAAATCTACAAGAGTGCACAAATTATAGAGGAATAATGTTACTATCAGTGCTAGCAAAAGTATTAAACAGTATTATCCTTGAGAGATTAAAAGAGTCCATAGATAGGAAACTGAGAGATGAACAAACAGGTTTTCGACAAAACAGATCATGTACAGACCAGATAGCCACTTTGAGAATAATAGTTGAACAAAGTCTGGAATGGAATTCATAACTATACATCGGATTTGTGGACTACGAAAAGGCTTTTTCTTTGAGACGACCATTACTTCTGCTTTTTTTTCTATTAAGGCTGAGACCTTTATTTTCACTGTCTATCACTATTGTATCAACCATTTCCTGCAGCTCCTTTTCACTTTTTGCTATTAAGACTGTATCATCAGCGTTTTTCAAGTCTATATTATGTCCGTCAAATGATATTCCTGGCATGTCCTCTAGAGATCTCTTTATATTTTCACTGTACAGATTGAACAGATCCGGTGACAGCACCCATCCCTGCCTGACACCCTTTTTTACTTGCTGATTTGTTCCTATTTGGCTGCTAATTCTTACAACTGCTGTTTGTTGCCAGTATATGTTTTTTATTATCCTCAAGTGGTTACCATCAATGTTCATGCTTTCTAACATTTTAATAATTTCCTCATGTTTCACCTTGTCGAATGCCTTGGTGAAATCTATAAACTACACGTTCAGATCTGTCTTCACCTATATGGCTCTTTCTATTAATGTTCTTGTAATATATATAAAACATTGTTTGTGCCATTATCTTCTACAAATCCACACTTATTTTTTAAATTTTATTTCTCTGTCTTCTCGTGATAATTCAAAGTAATATTTTGGTCACATGACTCATACGACTAATGGTGCAATGTTCTTCACATTCCATGGCTCCAGGCTTCTTTGGTAAAGCTATGAATATAGATTTTAGCAGATCCTCAGGTATTTGACCACTGTTGTAGATGTCACTTAAGAGTTTTGTTTTCACTTCTACTCCAACGTCTCCCAAAGCTTCCATTTCATCTGCAGTTATATTATCTGGTCCAGGAGCTTTGCCTTTCTTCATGTGGCACATGGCATCCTTTGCCTCTGCCACAAGTATTAGAGGTCCTTCACAACTGCCCTGGTCCTTCAAATCTGGTCTTTCATCATCATACAGCTCCTTGGTGTATTCTGTCTATCTTTCATCATGTTCTGATGACCCATTAACAATGATCTTTCTTCTGACTTCAAACCGGCAATGACTGTGTCCTTATGCCTGTTAACTCATTTTTTTGCTTGCATAGATTTAGTCTCTTTTCTGATCTGCACTTCAATCTAGCAGTAAGAAATCATTTTATGTGGAAAAAACATTTCATGTGGAAATCTAGCAGTAAGAAAGGAATTACGACATGGAATTGGGTCTAATTCATGTCATTCCACGACTGGGTGAGATATTTATTTAAATCTATCTCAGCCTGATGCAAGCTTGACTTCCGAGGAGGCAAAGAGGTTTATCAGAGATACAGAAACAAGTGGGATGTAGAGCATCCAGGTCATACACTAAAATGGTGCATACTTCCAGCTCAACAGAAGAGAACAAGTGGTAGTCTTCAGACTCTGCACTGGCCACAACAGATTGAGATACCATCTATTCAACAAACTACAGATGGAAACTACTGATCAGTGTAACTGTGGCACTGATAAAATGACTGCTGAACATCTGCTTAAAACTTGCCCAACATATGCGGAACAGAGAAAGTGCATATGGCCGACACCGGTACCATTCGTGGAAAAGCTCTACGGAGATTCAAATAGTCTCAAAATGACTACTGCTTTCTTTGAAAACATTCAAGCAGACGTCTGAGAGTGTATAAATAAAAAGAAAAAATGTCTCGTATTGAATTGTGTGAAAACTTATGAGGTAAAACTAAAAGAAGGAGAAACCATAGTCAACCTGGTCATAGTGTATGGGCCAAATGAGGATGAGAGAGCAGAGGTCAAGGAGGAATTCTTCGAGCTGCTTCAAAGGACAGTGGATGACTGCCTTGATGAAATTATCATGCTCGGAGATTTCAATGGCAGAGTTGGAAATGACCATGCTAGATGGGGTGGAGTTATCGGAAGATATGGAGAAGATACTCTCAATGACAATGGAAAGCGACTCCTCAGATTCTGCAGTGAGCAGAATCTGATCATTACCAACACAAAGTTCCCCCATAAGCGCATACATGCATACACTAGGTGTGAACCAACAAAGAATGAGAAGTCAGTGATCGACTATGCCATTGTTAGGAGGAGCTCATTCAAATATGTCCGGGATGCTAGAGTCTGGAGGGGGCCAGAGATTGGAAGTGATCACTACCTGCTTGAAATCAAAAGAACAACTGAAAGAGTTGCTCAGCCTAAGAACTGCCCAGCATCACGCAAGAAACCAAGTAAACGAACGGAAGAAACGAGCATTAAGACCTACAAGCTGAGAGAGCCAGAAATTAAGACCAGATATCAGGGGCTTATTGCTACAGCGGTGAGAAACACCGAAGAACTTATTTCTCAGAACTCCTTGATGGTGAGCAAGGTAGAGCATCAGAAATGATAACCACTAGCACAGAAGAGGAAACAAATGGTGATGAAGATGACATAAAGATGGAAGAACTGAAGGCAGCACTGGAGAAAATCAAGATGGACAAAGCAGCAGGGCATGATGGTATAACACCAGAAATGGTTAAGTACATGGGAGCATCAGGCGACCTATTACTCTTAAGGGTCCTACAGGCAGCTTGGTGCAACAAGACCATACCAAAAGATTGGGAGATTGCCACCATAACACCAATTTTCAAAAAGGGTGACAATCGACAGTGTGGAAACCATAGAGACTTATCCCTTCTCAGTGTCCCTGGTAAAATCTACTCTAGAATCCTAGAGCAGAGACTCCGACGCTTAGCTGAGCCACAACTGGATGAGGTCCAGTGCGGATTCCGAGCAAACCGAAGTACTCAAGACCTAATCTTCACACTCAGACAGCTGAGTGAAAAGGCCCTTGAGTATAAGAGTGAGATCCATCTTTGTTTCATAGATCTGGAAAAGGCATTTGACAGGGTCCCCTGGAGCAAGCTTTGGGACTGTTTGGCAAGGAAGAACATTCCAGCACATCTGATTCATGCTTTACAGAGTTTCTACAGGTCTTGCATGAATTATGTGAGGACAGCAAACCATAAGTCAGAAGAGTTTAAGACCACCACGGGTGTAAGACAAGGTGATATCCTGTCACCTTATCTTTTCATACTCCTCATGGATGATGTTATCAAGTCAAGTAAGGAGAGAACAAGAAAGTATTCAGTAGGGTACTGGAAGATGAGACAGGTCTGACTTTCAGAGCTGGCATTTGCTGATGATGTTGCCCTGATTGCTAAATCAGAGGCACATCTCCAATCCAACCTGCAAGTCTGGAAGGAAGAGCTGGAGAAGAGAGGGATGGTCATAAGTAGCTCTAAAACAAAATCCATGGTGATATCACGAGAAGAAAGAAGACATCAGATTAAGCTGGGAGAACAGGTCCTGGAGCAGGTCGACCACTTTAAATATCTCGGAGCTGTTATAGACCGAAAGGGAGGCATCAAAGAAGAGTTGGCCACTCAAAAAGCAGCAGCTGGGAGACTTTTTCAGGCCATAAATCGAGGATTCCTCAGCAAGAGAGAGGTTGGTAAGAAAACGAAGATGGCTGTATACCGCTCCACCTATGTCCCAGTCTTGACATATGGATGCGAGTCATGGGCAATGACTACAACCCACAAAAGCCAGATCCAAACCTCAGAAATGAGATATCTGAGGAAGGTGGTTGAAGTAACAAGAAGAGACATGGTCCGCAACCAGACGATACGTCAAGGCCTAAAATGCCACCCCCTGCAGACCCAAGTAGAACAGTCCCAATTAAGATGGTTTGGCCATGTCTGCAGAATGGGAGAAGATCGGCTACCACGACAAGCATGGGAAACAAAGAGCCAGGGATCCAGACCCCCAGGACGACCCAGAGTCCGCTGGGAGGAAGACATTAGACAATCTTTGAAGGACCGAGGACTAGAATGGAACCAGGCCAGGAGGAAGACAGCCGATAGGATATTCTGGCGCTCTCTCTTCCAAATCTCTACACCTCACGGTAGAAGGGGAACGACTAAGTAAGTAAGAAAACTTATGAGGTGACTGTTGTGGTGGTTCTTTTGCTAAAGCTGACAGTTTAATTTGTTATTCTTAGTCAACGAGAAACACGCAGAGTGTGGTAGGTACGGCCTAATCTATATCTCTTATACTGTTGATGGGCAGTTTTTGTTTCTAAAATCTGCAAGATACGAGTTTTAGTGCAAGATTTAAAAATACTAGAAGAAGAGAAATGAAGACAGACATCTAAATTATGATGAGAACATGGAATGATCATGAACTGATGGTACTCGACAGGAGGACTTGGCAACTATATTGTTGAAGGTATATTCTTCTCAGGAAGCTAAAGGTTAATGAACAAATAAGTGAATTAGCCTTATGTGCTTGTTCTATTTTTATAAGAGTAACACTCCACAAGCTATGTCATCAGTTCAAAAGAGCTTTGATACGGTGGATCCTATCTCACTTCAACATCCCCAGACATAAGAGGTTGACAGATTGACAAACAAAGGGTTAAAGAACGGAAAAGCTCCTGGCCATGATAACTTAAATGTAGAGCTATTTAAGACAGACCCTGAGCTAGCAGCAGAACTATTAGAACCACTATTTGCACAAGTCTGGAAAACAGGGACAACACCATCAGAGTGGAACAAAGGAATAATTGTCAAATTGCCCAAGAAGGGAGATCTTGCAGACTGCAATAATTGGAGAGGAATCACTCTTCTCTCAGTTCCCAGCAAAATACTAGGCAGGATAATTATACAGATAATTTCAAAAGCAGTAGACCACAAACTGAGGAAAGAACAAGCAGGATTTAGAAAGAATAGAAGATGTGTAGATCATATATTCACTCTCAGGAACATTATAGAGCAGTGCTCAGAATGGCAAAGACAGCTGTACATTAACTTCGTTGATTTTGAAAAGGCTTTTGACAGCATACATAGGGACAGTTTATGGAAAATACTGAGGGCTTATGGAATTCCAAGCTGCATAGTATCAATCATAAAAGCCTCTATGCCAACTTTACGTGTAGTGTTGGGCAGAGCAACCTAACCTTTGAGGTGAAGACAGGAGTACGACAGGGATGCCCCTTATCAACTACTCTATTTTTAACAGTCATAGACTGGGTGATGCGCCAGACAACAGAGGGCAGTCCAAGAGGAATAAGATGGACTACATTTTCTACATTAGAAGATCTGGAATATGCAGATGACATTGCACTACTAGCACATTCACATCAACACATCCAGGAAAAAACGGATAGACTTAATAAGTTTAGCCAGCAGGTGGGCTTGAACATCAATTTAAAGAAGTCAGAGGTCATGACGCTCAATGTGAGCAACCCTGAGCCCATATCAGTAAGGAATCAGCAACTGGTACAGACAGACACCTTCACATACCTAGGATGCATAGTAACACCAGATGGCGGGGCAGGCAAAGACATCAACATCAGAATTAATAAGGCAAAACCAGCCTTTTTTAGCCTACACAACATCTGGAAGTCCTCTCAATACAGCACAAGCACAAAATTAAGATTATATCAGAGCTGTGTGCTTTCTGTGCTTCTCTATGGTGCAGAATGCTGGAGAGTTACAGAGAAGGAAATGTCGAAATTGTCCTCTTTTCACAAAACATGCCTAAGAAAAATTCACCGAATCTTTTGGCCGAATACCATCACCAACCAAGATCTGCTTACTCGGAGCAAGCAAGAGGACATGCACACCATCATAGCTGGCAGACGCTGGAGCTGGGTTGGCCATGTCCTCAGAAGAGAGCCCGATGCCATCACAAGAACAGCTATGCTTTGGACCCCTGAAGGAAAACGAAAGAGAGGCCGACCAAAAACAACCTGGCGGAGGACTGTGGAGGCTGAGATGCAAAGAATGAACCAGAGTTGGGGCACTGTACGAAGGATGGCCGCCGACAAGGCAAAATGGAATAAACTTGTTGTTGCCCTACAAGACGCCACTAGGCGTGATGGCCACTGACTGCTTTGACTGTCTGCGGCTAAGGATCAAAGAAGAAGATTAACAAAGGAAGATTGAAAGGTAACTGATAAAAATTAAAATATATATATAATTCCATAGTTGAATGGTTATTGTTAAAGTACATGCGCCCACACAGGGTAGATGATAAATAGGTTTGGACTGAACTGTGACTGTGTATAAAGTCTGTAGTGAGTGGTATGGAGGGTACAGTCACTCACCCTATACTGTCAAGCATAGATCAACGAATCAGACTGGTGTTCATTTCCAATTGACAGCACATAATTTATTCACACACAGCAACATCGATCCGGTACGATACACTACACAGGTACACAGCATACAAAATCCAATAATAATCAATTGCGCAAAATGTCACAGCTGTTCAGTATGATGTAAACCCTGTTTACATCGCAGTTCTAATGTTACATCAGTAAATCCACCAGATCGACTGCTGACACTGCAGTTACAAAACGCCACACAGGCTTAAATCTATAGAAATATTTCCACAACTGCATACACTACAGTTACCAAAACGCCGCACAGGCTTAAATCTATATATACTCGCAGTTCTAATGTTCCACCAGAACGACTGCTGATACTGCAGTTACAAAACGCCACACAGGCACAAATCCTGGCCTTATAATCTCTTCAATAACTCTGATATATGTCATGGATCCTTCAGCAATTATATATATAACCATCAGCGCTATCTCTTCCTGTAGCTTGCAAAACACCGCAGTGCTACTATATATGTTCTTGGATCCCTCCAATAGTAATATATGGACTCGTCAGCGCTCTCTCTTCCTGTAGCCTGAAAACATCGCAGTGCTACTAATATATACATGGATCCTCCGAGCAATAATATGTATGGCCTCAAAGAGCAACTGCTGGCATAGCAGTGCAGTCAAATAATAATACGTATGAAATCCTAGGTCTGTACACACAAAGACCCATAGCACATCTCTTAAGAATAATGTACCTTTTATCCTATCTTATTTACTCTTATCTTCTCTCATCTGCAGATAATCACACCTAAATAGGCAAGTCATAGTACACCTCGAAAAATGGCCAAACATCGTTCCCAAACACTACCCTGGGAACACACACAAGACACAGGGCTGACTATCCAGTCAACGCCCAAACTTAGACTGCCCACGGGATCACACATCTCCCGCACAAACAGTCACTCAACTCGGCCGTTCAAAACATAGCCCGTCAGTCCATTCACGGACTAGCCGCGGGCTATTCACTTACAGCACGAAATCAGTACGGAATAACTTCATCTCACCACATGATGACTAGCGCTCACGGCGCTTACCGTACTCTCTGTTTTCTATCATAGATATATATATATATATATATATATATATATATGATACAGCATGGTACAATATTTCAATAGTTATGATTAGGGGACCATACTTACTGTGTTTTATAAGTCTTTGCATGGTATTAAACTTAACTGTTCACTTCCCTCTTGGGTATCTTGTAGTTACGCTGGTGTAATGGCTACGGCGTTGTACTGGCGACCAGGTTTTCATGGTTCAAACCCGGGCGTCAGCGTTTGAAGGAATGTTTACGACCGGAAATTTGACTGAATAACCTGAACGGCTCCTGCACATAAATCCCGTGTGGATGGGAAGGAGCGAAGCTCCTGACCGGGTTGGAAGGAAAGTCCACTGACCACCCAGCCTCGCAATGACATGTCATTGGGCCAAAAGAGCTGGAAAGCTCGAGTGCCGCTGGTTAGGAAAAAAAAAAAATCTCTATAAAAGTGGCAGGTAGATAACTTTTACACTGACAAAAAAATAATACACTAAATCACAGCATATTTCAGTCAATTGTCAAGGTTCTTTATATACATATATAGTATGTGAAATATTTAATTTTCATATTTAAACTCTGTATATTGTAGTTGAATGGATATTTCCTTTATAAATAATATTTAACAGATTTCATTAAACATTGTTTTCACTTGTTTTTAATTTTCCTGGTGGCCTTGATATGGGTCTTCTTTTCCTGGAAGGTGATTGTTTGTTCTTTTTGTTTCTGTCTTACTCCCTCTTTTGCTAACATATCTGCTCTCTCATTTCCTGGTATGCCACAGTGTGATGGTATCCACTGTAGCACTACCCTTCTTTTGATATTTACTTTGCATAGGGCTTTACTTAACTCTGGCAGTTTATCACTGTTGAGAGCTTGCAGAACTGACATTGCATCAGCAAGGAATACAACCTGCTGACATTGGCTTACTGTGTTATTTATTATTCCTGCAGCAATGCTTAAGGCCTGTACTTCAGCAGAGTAGTTTGAACATTGACCAACAAAGAGACAACTATCACTATCTTGATCGAGCAAAACAGGTGATCCTGTTCTGTATTAGAACAGGGCATAACAGACTGAACAGTCACTTATACAGACTGAGATTGGTCCTATCACCCCTATGTACTTGTGGGCAGGCAGCACAGACAGCCGAACATATCCTGCAAGACTGCCACATGTTTAGTCAATTGCGGACTGAACATTGGCCCATAGAGACGCACATCCACACAAAGCTGTTTGGGAGTCTTGACGAACTTTCAACCACAGCAACATACATCCAGAGAACCGGACTTCTTGTGTAGACATTACTAAACAACAGCGAACGAGAAGAAGAAGACTTGTTTTTAATTAAAGAATGGACCGAGATTAGGAGATCTAACTCTAATAGAACTGAGTAATTAATGACAGTGCAGAGGGGCCCCAGTACTGGGGAATATATAAAATGAACAAAGCAGTTATGAAATAAAAATACAAATACATATTGTAAATGTGATTAAATAAAAAACAAATTGGGGATAACAAGGTTTACACGTAGAAAAAAAGGCAAAGAAAACAAATTGCAGCAGAATTTAACTGTAGAGAAAAACAAACATACGCTACACGTAAAAGGGGAAAAAAGATCTCATTTTGAAAAACTCATTTTAGCATCACGGTATATTAATAGTTCTTCCCTCCCGCCACCATCGGGAAAATAATAAATGTTTAACATAAATACTGGACATTTGAGTCACCACACTGGAGCTAATAACAATATCTCATCAGAACAAAAGTATTAAATGCACTCATTCAAACACTTTGTCATAATATGAAACACTCGGATACACTGAAGTAGCAGCTACTTTCGAATATTCAACATTAACAAAAATCACGACCATATATGTAGAGACACTTATTAGCAATCATAAAGAAATGTGCATATAGATTATAACAGTCAATATTAAAACTAAATATATTAACAAGTCAAGAGCTACGTATATCTTGGTCATATAATAACAGAAGATGGCAGATGTGAAACAGAAATCAAGAAGAGAATAGGAATGGCCAAAGCTACATTCAACAACATGAAAAATATACTGACATCCAAACAGTTATCTCACAAATTAAAACTGAGAATCATAAAGTGTTATATATATTCTGCATTTCTGTATGGTGCAGAAACATGGACGATGAATAAGCGTTTGGAAGAAAGAATTGAGGCTCTTGAAATGTGGATATATAGAAGAATGGGGCGTATCTCATGGAAAGAGATGAAAAACAAATAAGGAGGTCCTAGAAAATCTAGGTATGAAAAGAGAACTAATGAGGGAGGTCAAAGTTCGGCAGCTAAAATACTTTGGCCACATAAAAAGGCATAACACCTTGCAGAAGACCATAACAGAAGGGAGAGTTGAAGGCAAACGTGCAAGGGGAAGACAGCGCTATAAGTGGGAAGATAACATCAAGAGATGGACAGGAAAGAGTCTATCAGAGTGCACCACCAAGACAAGAGACAGAAGACTTTGGAGATCCATTACAGCCAACCTTCGTTGTGGAGATGGCAACTGATGATGATGATGATGATATTAACCAGTTTGTCTTGATTGCATGCCAGTTATTTGTATTACATTTTTGTATTAAATTGCTTGAATGTTGAAACATGATCCGACAGCAGGCTTCTGTGCCTTACTTTCATAATGCCTATTTTCACTTCTCAATGACTAGAGTATAGTAGTACGAGTTGCCATCAATAAAAACTAAGTTCTGACAGCTCCCATCACCTTTAAAGCAGAACCCGTAAGAGCTGACAGCACTCAATGTTGTTCATGTCATCTCCTGTAATTATTCGATGTTCTTGAATCTTCGTTCCTTCAACTGAATCTTTAAAGAACAGGAATAATTCACAGGGGGTCAAACTGAGACAGGAGGGAAGACAGCCGATAGAATAGTATGGCGCTCTTTTCCAAACCTCTACACCTCACGGAAGAAGAGGAGCAACTAAGTAAGTTTTTCCTGGCAAAACTGCTGCTTCAAGTCTTCTATTTAACGTAACTCAAGAATTCATAGAAAAAAAAAACACATGTAAAAAAAATATATGCATGAACCAAAATGAAATGAAAGTTTGTAGTGCTATTTAGTGGGCCAGGTATGTACTAGTTGCAATTATCTCTCAAAGTCAGTTCGGGGACCTTTGAATAGCACAGCTTGTCCCTTCATCTTGTAACAGCTCTGACTATAAAAACGTTTCACTAGCTTTGCCCAACTTCAAAATAATATATCTCAGTGAATATATAACGCATATAAGTGAAATTGTATGTGTGAATTTGAAATGATATAGACCCAATGAATTAAATTTTTCATTACAATGCGGCCATTGGTTTCAATTTTCGTTTCTTTGCGATATAATATCAAAATTCTACTTGCCAACACACATCACACACACACACATATTGAAATGTCTACAGTAAATTATATGACCTCATTTGCACATGATTGGTTTATCAAACAATTGGCATGATTTTAGCATGAAATTGCACTTCTTGAACATAAAACAATTTATATCCTGTGTTACGCACACATTGTCAATCAGTGGTGTGTCTACAAAAAGTATTTTGTGGTTAAGTAGGAAAAATGAGTCTGCGAGTTCATTTTATGACATTACAGCAAATCACAAATAGGATTTTAAAGTATTTCTGCAATGAAGCTACTCGACGAAAACTATATCATTCTATTTCAAACCCACAAAAGAGGACTATTCATGCCTTGGGGATAAGCAAACGATCATTGCACCGCTGGATAGCGACATCTGAAATTTCAAATTCCAGTGTTTTACACACACAAATTAGGCCACGAGTGGTGGATAATTTTGAGAAAGAATTGATCCGCAGAGAAATTTGCAATATGTTTCACAATAATGAGGCAGTGACTTTAAGGAAATTGAAAATTTGGTTAAGAAAGAATAATGACATTGATATTTCCAAATCTACGCTATGGAGGACTATTAGGAGTTTGGGATTCACTTTTAGAAAATATGTTGGTGGTATAAACCTTATTTGTGAGAAGCCTCATATAGTTGCAATGAAAAGCAAATATTTACGCGAGGTCAGAGAAATGAGAAGAGATTGTTATGATTTTGTGAATTTAGATGAAACTTGGATCAATGCGCACCACAGTAATGAACGAGAATGGTAATCATCTGATGGGACCACTAAGAGAGTAGTACCAAGCAGCAAAGGACAGCACCTAATAATTGCACATGCAGGAAGCAGCCATCATGGGCTTCTAAATAATACTGAACTCATATTTGTTTCAAAATCCACAGATAATTGTGGATTATCATACATAAATGAATGGCAAGATAATTCAAGATTGGATTGTGAATCATGTAATTCCTTCATTGGATAGACTGTCGTGTTTGATAATGGACAATGCTTCATATCACAACGTTGTGGCACCAGAAGATAAAGTTCCTAATTCATCAAGTACTAAAGATGTAATAAAGATTTGGCTGACCAAAAACAACATTCCATTCAACGAAATGTCCCTGAAGCCTGAATTACTTGGAATTGTAAAAAAGACACAGCATACAAAGATATTTCACATAGACAAGGCAATCCATGAACATGGTCACAGATGTTTAAGATTGCCTCCTTACCATTCTCACTTAAACCCAATAGAATTAGTCTGGGCTAAAATTAAGGAACAGGTAGCAACAGAAAATAGAACGTTCAAATTAAAAGATGTTGAAATACTTACAAAAGCCGCCATCTCCAGTATATAGCCAGGGATTATTGGAAGAAATGTGAGAACCATGTGTTACAAGTGGAAGAGAAATATTGGACGAATGATGGTTTGTACTTCATTCAACCGAGATTGATTATCAATTTCTCAGAGACATCCGATTATGATTCGGATGAAGTTCAATTTCTTTGAAGATGACCTCACCGTTAGTTACAAGCACAGTAGAGGAGCAAAGTTCCATTATGATATTTATGAACCGCAAAGTGGTGATACCTTTTGAAATAATTAGATTATTGAAGGTCCAGTTTGGTAGCGCACTAAATATCAATGACAAACAATGTCACGAGTATCTTGCATGCAGATCATTTAAGAAATCATCTTCAACAGGTCTTCTTCTTCTTCTTCCGTCCTTAGCCACCGACCGTCAAAGCAGTCAGTGGCCATTACGCCTAGTGGCGTCTTAGGGCAACAGCAGATAGGTTTTCTTTGCCATTGTTTCCCATCACGCCTATTGGCGTCTTTAGGGCAACGGCAAATCAATCCATCCGCTGTTGTTTCCGTAATCGAAGTGACTGGCAAACGGGTGATCAGCCCGTTGCCCCTTCAACAGGTATTCATATGCAAATGTGATGGCCACATTATTGTAATAGTAGGCATGCCTATGCCTAATCAATTCACAGAATCTGTGACTGAAGTGGTAAAATTTCTTTTCTCGATACACAATAATTAGTATGCCAACAAAGATCAATTGATTTCATTCATTTATGGGAACTAGTCAAGATGCACAGATGTAAAATATATATTTGTTGGGTCTAACCCGATATAATATCATATGCAAAAAATGGCATTAATACGTTGGACGGTTAATCAGATAATTACATTTCTTTGAGGTCAAAGCTAGTGAAACGTGCTATAGTTACCTTCAACACCTGCATCTTTTTAACAGCCTAATGTGATTTTAAAAATTGTTACGATAAGTGAATAAAGAAACTTACATGCTTTCGTTTGTTCGTTCTTTCATCGACTATAATGCTGTTATACCCTGTTCAACCAAAGAGGTTATAATTGGGGTATATTGTGCGTTAGGTTCTTCGATGCTAGCCAGTGGTTAGTCCTGAAAAGGACTGGTCCTAAAATAGACCACTAGCTGACATTCTTGATTCTCTTTGTTGTTTGTCTGTTCGTGTTGCCGTGGCGTATTCCATAGTGTATTTCATATCCTGCCTCACTATCTGGCTTGCATGTTTTAGCCCTCCTCGTTTCTGTTTCTTGTGTCTTCCTTTTCTCCTGTATCTGAAATAGCACTTTTTCTATAATTGTTGGGAGTAGCTTTTCTAGTGTTTCCTCGATTACTGTTTCGTCTGATTGGTCGTTCGTTTTAGTTTCTCGTGTGTTACATGTAATTTCTTCAATGGCCATTCTTTCTGCCTCTATTCTTTTGAATAGTTCTTTGTTACCCTCTTTCAGCTCTATCAGCTTCCTGACATCTTCTTCTACCTGCTGATGAATTTCTTTTCATGTCTTGGTGTATTGTCTTCATGTCGTTTATGAATTGTTTCGCGCTTTCCGAACTATCAAGGATTTCCTCACATCTGGCAGTTGAGGCTCTGTTTTTGTATGGCGACGGTTTTCTCTTTCTTTTTGCAGTTATTGTTTCAGATCTCTCACCTCAGTCGTGAGCTGTCTGACCTGTTCCATTAGGCTGTCTTGACGTATATTATCTAGAGTTCTTGCGGTCACTCTGTTGTTTGCCTCTTGGTACGATACCCCCTTTCCAATGGCCACTGTAATTATTTGCCTTGTTTGTTGGTATTTGGGACACCCACGGTATCGTGCTCTGTAGTTTCCAAGGCAGTTGGTACATTTTCTTTTTTTGTTTGGCGCCTGGTAGTCGAGGTCTTTTTATGCCTTATGGCAGCCTTTGTATTCATGACTGCCTGCACAGTATCTACAGACCGTCTCTTTTCTGCACGTGTTCTTTGTGTGAGAAAATCCCTGGCACTTCGAACACTGCATCACTGGCAGGATGTAGGCATGTGTTCTTTGGGGTCTATTCTGAATAGTGATACTTTCCAGAACTGTTTTCCCTTGTAAAGTCACTATTATCAGTCTGGTGTCTTCTTTGTTTAAGGACTTTAGCGTTTCGGCGTGTGTAATTATGGCCAGAGGGTTTTCGGCTTCGATGCAGCTGAGGGTTTCTGCGTCTGACAAGCTGGTGTCGATCCTTTGAATTATATGCGGATTTCTGCTTGGATTTTGATCTGGTGTGGTAGTTGAAATTCTTTAGGCCTGGACGCCAGAGCAGTCATCAGCGATTTAGTCTTTTCCGTATCATTCAGGGCAAGTGTCCCTTCCTGTTGGTGTCTTCTGATACTTATTATGCCTCTTTTGCCTACTACATTCTCCAGGACATTGATTACTTTGTCGTCCGGAAGTGCCCTGAGGGTGGCTTCTCCTCCAGATAACTGTGTAATTTTCATTTTGCGGTCTTGTTCTAGTTCCTTGTGAGTGCTTTTCTGTAGTGCGCCTGCGCGGCATCTCCCCTCTGCCATCACTGGCCGTGCGTCTGTCTCTAGACTCGGTACCCTTTCCTCGTCTGTCTGCTCATCATTCTGTGTGGCATTCTGCACCTTCTGCTCACCGTAGGACACTTGGTTGTTTTCAGTTGTTGTTTCGTCCCGACTAGGTCTGGTCGTTTGTGTCTCGGGGTTTTTGTTGGCTTGTGTCTCGGCTCTCACAATTTGCGCTGAGTGTTGTGACGTTGGATTTGACACTCCTCTGCCACTTGGTGATTCTCTGTCATCGAGTTTCAGACAGCGTCTTCGATGTCTAGACCTGGCACGATGGGCGTGGAAATTGTTTCGTATGGTGGTGGTGTATTCGCTCGTAGTTTATCTCTTGCCTCCTTCTGGCATTTTAGCCTTCTCATCATAATTTGTGCAAATCCGGTAATGGCTTCCTCTCCTCTTGGGCCAAGAAAAGGTAAAGGATACCGTTACATGCCCATTGAGGCATATTTGGAATATGGTGTTAGGCCCATATTTTCTTGACCATCGGCACACTAGGGGTGATGTGGTCAGCATCATGCCGGCCGCCTTAACCTTCCCAGAGTTGCTCTGGTACCCAGTTGAATCTGGGTCAACCCAAGAGCCGTTTGCGGCCTAAAAAATCCCACATCATCTGGGGATCGAACCATAGACCACTGAGCTAGGAAGCCAGTGCACTAACCACTATGCTACCATGGCTCCCTCTTGGGCCAAGAGCTGCATCCAAATTTGCGTGGCTGTCAATTGTTGCCACCGCCGTGGTGTCAGGAGCTTCATTGCTCGGCTTCTCAGGAGGTTCGGCCTCGACGCTAGTATGTGGGGCAGCTTTGCTCCGGTAATCTGTTCTTGTTCTTTGATGACTCTTCTTTGTTGTCAAGTGCTAGTGGGCTTTTATAATTTTTCCTCTTTTTGGTTTGTGGCTTGGTACAAACCATTTTGTCTTCTGCGACTTACATACTAAAGGCTATATTGCCTTTTATCTGCTGTTATGAGCCTTGGTAGAGAGTGCAGAAATTGGGCCAATGGGAGAGCAGAGCTTGAAATTGATTAGCTTATAAATGTTAATGCTGCAGATGATGATGCCATTGTGTACACTGACGGATCTGTAATCTGTGGTAATAAATCAGGGTGGGGCTTCTCTGCTAGAGTAAAGGGCAGAACCAACGCTGAACATTGCGGGACTTACAAGATAACAACATCCAGTATGGTGTGTCTTGTAGGGCAGCAACAAATTGATTCCAGTCAGTTCGGTCGGCAGCCATCCTTTGTGCAGTACCCCAACTCTGGTTCATTCTTTGCATTTCGACTTCCATAGTTCTCCAGCAAGTTGTTTTTGGTTGACCTCTGTTTCGCTTTCCTTCGGATGTTCATAGCATAACTGTTCTTGTAATGGTATCAGGGTCCCTTCTGAGGACGTGGTCAACCCAACTCCAGTATCTGCCAGCTATAATGGTGTACATGTCCTCTTGGTTACTCTGTATAAGTAGTTCTTGGTTGCTGATGGTATTTGGCCAAAAGATGCTGTTGATCAGGGGCAATCCTGTCGTACTCCTGTTTTCATTTCGAAAGTTAGGTTGCTCAATCCAACACTGCATGTAAAGTTAGAATAGACACTTTTTATTATGGAAACAATGCAGCTGGGAATTCCATAAGCCCTCAGTATTTTCCATAGGCTGTCCCTGTGTATGCTGTCAAAAGCCTTTTCAAAATCAACAAAGTTAATGTATAGCTGTCTCTGCCATTCTGAGCGCTGCTCTATAATGTTCCTGAGGGTGAATATTTGATCTGCACATCTTCTGTTCTTTCTAAAACCCGCTTGTTCTTTCCTCATTTTATGGTCAACTGCTTTTGAAATTCTCTGGATGATTATCCTGCCTAGTATTTTACTGGGAACTGAGAGTAGAGTATTTCCTCTCCAGTTGTTGCAGTAGTCAGCCTTATGCACTACCATACTAAGTTGCCTTTTAAGTCATGTCTGAGAGAGAGCAGTTCCCTTGTGTTTTTCAGAGCCCATCTACCTCTCTAACCCTGTGTGTTCCAGTATACCACCAGGGCTTGAGAGGGCAGCAAAGAAAAGAACACTGCATCCTATCGTGCATGTCATAGGAGTTGATTATGTTAGGGCTACTCCATCATGTAAAAACGTTAAAAAAAAAACCCACTTCCAAAACAACATGGTCAAATAACGATATTAAAAAACGGTAGGTAAAGTATCCTGTTACACGCCCATTGAGGCATATAGGGAATAATTTTGGTGCTAGGCCTGTATTTTCTTGACCATTGGAACACTAGGGGTGATGTGGTCAGCATCACTCTGGCCGCATTAACCTTCTCAGACTTGCTCTGGTACCCGATTCATGAGGCTGGGTCGACCACGGAGCCGTTTGCGGTCTAAAAAATCCCACCTCAGCTGGGGATCGAACAATGGACCACCGAGCTAGGAAGCCAGTGCACTAACTACTGCGCTACCGTGGCTACATAACGACAGTATACAACCTAAATTTCTTAATACACAATTGTTTTCTAAACTGACAGTCATATCCCAGCACCATCTTCTCACCTCTTGTTCCACATTGGTGACTGTCATTGCTCTTCATTTTTTATTTATCCAAACACGCACTCAATTATGAAAGTCTGGTTATCATTCCTGTTGCCCTCCATACTCCAGTCACATGATATGACTGAACCTCGATTTCAGACAGAAGGCATCCATTTTCTATAACCTTCCACATACCCTGCCCACTGCTTTGACAAAATTGGTGAAACAGATCTGTAGCACCAGCCCAATGACAGCCGAACACCTTCTGAATTCCTGATGAAAAGAAATCAAGTTGGACCCAAAAATCAAAATCTTCAAATTGAAATGTCAAGTCAGTCCTAGTCCTATTGTATGGCTTTGAGACATAAACAATCAAAAAGCTTCAGACTTTCATAAATGGGTACTTGCTTACAATAGAAAGATTGAAGTAGTATAAGGTTACTGTTAACGTGTTTTTATGGGGTCCTCTAATGTTGATGTGTGGTTCGCCAGGTATGTGTGCTGATGTCACCTGAACAGTGTAATGGTGCGGTGAAGATCTAGGTCACTCACGCTGACAGCATACATGGTTCTTGTACGATGATGATGATGATGTGAGACATGGGTGTGTAAAGACGCGAATTCGTTTAGGATCGTATATATGTAAACAATGCACCCAGTCACACTCATACGGAAGCCAATGATGGTTGCAACTACTGGTAACAGTTCACACATTTAATCACAGAACTAACAGTAGTATCACAGGAACAGTCAATGTAAACAAGATCATGTACATCATGTTAACTGAAATCGCTTGGTACATATCAGGCATTCTAAGGCTGGAAAACATTCAAATATGTGGGCATGATCAATAGTGGTATGTCCTTTAAAGTACAGTTCACAATGCCGCTTTGGTATCCCTGACTGAACGCGTCAGATACCTTAATAACTCCGTCATACAAAAGACGAGCTCCTAAATCATGTAATAATATTACCAGGGCCGTCGTTCAACTTGGCATAACATGCCAGTTGCATCTTATCATGTTGTAGAGTATTGGCCGAAACACAGGGCCTCAATATGACGTCAGCTGTGTATTCTTCATAAGCAGGTTGCATAAACCCTGCTATAATGATTGTATAAATATACCGCCAACCTGCGGTTTCCACCATATATAACTTCGTCACTGGACTTCTGATCAAATGAAGACGAATAGTCTTAAATGGCTACCTCGAGCACAAAATATAGGTTCTGCATTATAGGAACTGTGAGCTGTTCTCACCAGCTAGGTAAGCCTTTAACAAGTTCTGCATCCGAATGCGTAATAATGATAAAGTCGGTGTTACCTTGAACAGAATCCTCAGAACACAAGAAACAACACTGTCGCCATTCCTGACGCACAGAAAATCAATGGGGAAATCTGACAACGCAGTCACTTCGAAGATTTTCCTTCCCCAAAATACAACGGACATTCACGCCCCACAGAAGCCAGTTCACATCTCCCTACCTGACGGAAGTCTAACTCTCCGCGCTCTCCACTGCGCATGGCACATAGCCCAGAACTATGTACCTTTGACCCTTTCTCAATACTGGTCAAACACAATGAATGAACCAAAAGGGGAGATAACCCCAAATCAACCTGACACTGCAAAGTTAAGACATGAATTAGCTATACTATCAAATTTGAATATATTAATGGACATAACATTATACATCATCCAAATAGCGACACAATTGTGTTAATATATATTATGATATTAAGAACAGACAAAGTTTGGAAGTATATCAGGAGATCTAGGACACAAGATTTAAATAGAATTATGTAGGCATCTAGACAATATGTCTGCCATCACATTATCCAAACCACGGATAGCTCGCACCGTGAAATGGAAAGGTTGAAGAGCAATAGCATAACGAGTAGATCACAAGCTCTTCAAATCCTTACTTTGCATAGCTGTAAGAGCTTTTTGGTCAGTTTCCATAATGAAATGCGCGCCCAGAAGGAACCTTTGTAGCTTAAGAATGGACCAAACCATCGCCAACAATTCACGGTCTAAAACCGAGTAATTCCTTTCTGCTGCATTCAGCTTCCTAGAGATATACATTACAGGATGCAGAGTTCCTGAATACTCCTGCATTAGTGCCGCTCCAATCCCAGTGGAAGAGGCATCACTACGAAGGACAAAAGTCTTATCAATAGTTGGTAGTCTTAAGATAGGATGAGAATAAATTCTTAACCTGATCCAATGACGATTGGCATTCTTGGGACCAACGCACCATATTAGGAGAACCTTTTTTTAATAACGTTGAAAGTGGTGCCATAATGGAGGATATATTCTCAATGAATCTTCCATAGAATTGTATTAATCCCAAGAGACTACGTACTTGCTTTTTTGTCTTCGGGACCGAGATATTTAATATCTTAGAAATGTTTTGGTCCTCTGTCTTCAACAGACCATGACCAACCCGATGACCTAGTAAAGAGATTTCACTAAACCCAACAAAGGCTTTAGAGGGTTTTGCAGTCAAATTATGCTCACGTAGAGTAGATAGTAATTCATTTAAACCCAAATAGTGTTCTTCCCAAGTATCGCTGAAAAGACAGATGTCGTCTAAGTATGCGATGACATCTGTACGATATGATAGAATTCGTCGCATCATGCGTACAAAAGTTGCTGGGGCGTTCATAAGCCCGAAAGGCATAAAATTCCACTGAAATAAACCCCTAGGTGTTGAAAAAGCAGTGAGAGGTTTTGCGTGTTCTGTCAAAGGGACTTGCCAATAACCTTTCAACAAGTCTAGTTTAGTAAAGAATCTAGATTTAGAAAGTCTAATAAGTAGATCTTCTAATAAAGGCATAGGTTCAGCATCAAACTTCTTAACTTGATTTAATTTGCGATAATCAACGCAACGACGTATGTTATTGTCTTTCTTTCGAACAATAACCATCGACGAAGAATAAGCTGAAGTGGATGGTTCAATTATTTTCAACTGAATCATTTCATCCAATTCTTTCTCGACTTGTGCTTGAAAATGAATAGGTATAGGGTATAGTCTTACTCTGATCGGATTACGATCAGTAAGTATGATGTCATGTTGAATGACATGTGTGTGTCCAGGAATGTCGGTAAGGACATCCTGAAATGATTGTAGCGTAGAAGATACTTGACGCTGTTCCTCAAAAGACAAATTCGAAGAAACGGTAACGTTTTTCCATGATTCCGTAGAATTAAGTGGAATCGCAGGAAGAGGTAAGTTAACGTCAGAAAAAGTAGTTTCCTCATCCTGTATAACAGACAGGGATGAGATATGACCATGTTGGACTGGAGAGTCGTCCGTCGCCTGGAAAATAGGCTGCAAATAGTCTGGTCATTCAATAAATTCAGTAAGCATATTTATATGGAAGGTTTTATGCCTTCCATCAACATCGACAATAAAGTCGCCATCGGAAATTTTCGAGACTATACTGTATGGACCTTTCCATGAAATGAGAAGTCTATTCTCCCTCGTGGGAAGTAAGACATACGCTTTGTCTCCAGGACAAAGTTGACGTAGGCGTCTTTTCTTATTAGCAAATCGCCTAGCCTTCTCTTTAGCAAATTCTGATGATGAAGTTGCTAGCCTGCATGATTCGATAATTTTTTCCCTAAGAGCAATGACATACTCATATGACGATTGTGTATCATCGTCAATATTATCGGAAGTTATCAAATCGTATAGCAAGGACATAGGACCGCGCGGTTGCGCGCCAAAGACAAGTTCAAAAGGAGCAAACCCTGTATGTTCGTTGGGAACCTCTCTATAAGCAAAGAAAGCCGCAGGTAGAACCCTGTCCCAATCATCAGGATGATCCTCTGTTATCTTGCCAAGTAAGTTCTTTAGTGTCCTATTAAGACGTTCAACAATCCATTGGACATTGGATGATAAATACTACTGAGAGACCTTTTAATGTCCAGAGTGGACATTACCTGAGACATAGTGTCCGACATTAATTGAGTGCCATGGTCTGACAGTATTTCTCCGGGGAATCCCAGACGAGAAAATATGAGCCAAAGAGCATCTGCGATATCGACAGTTTATATGCTCTTCAGAGGAATAGCCTCTGGCCAACGTGTGCACATGTCAACACAAGTAAGAATAAATTGATGTCTTCTGGCTGACTTAATCTTAAACGGGCCAATAATGTCTATTGCCATTTTCTGAAACGGCCGAATAGGAATATCTGCAGCCTGAATAGGTGCAGCATGTCTTGGACCTCTAGACTTGACCTCTTGACAAATTTTGCAAGATCGGCAATAAATTCGTATGTCTTTGTTCACGAATGGCCAAAAGAAAGACGCAAGGACTCTAGTCTTAGTTCTGGAAAAACCCATGTGTCCAGCACACTGAGAATCGTGTGCATGTTGAAAAATTAAGGCTCTAGTACACTTAGGCACAAGAATTTGCGAATGCATAGACTTGTCTGAGTGTTGTACCATTCGTACCAGTATACCATTCTTCATAGTGATATACGATCTGTGATTCGTATTCTGATTAGGATCACCTTTCTTTGCGAGAAGGAAGAATTTCTTTAAAGAAGGATCTTCTTGTCGTTTAACAAACGAGTCATGCGAAATCACCAAGTGATCGTCTTGGCTATCAACTCCATTACTATCATTAGATGAAGTTGGAGGAATAAGAGCTTGGGCTCTTGTTACCACCGCATTGACCGTTTGGATGCTTTGTTCCTCCCAACTGGCAATTTGTTGCGGGGTGCATTCCTTAACCCCATGAATACGACCGATTATAAGATCCGCAATAGGATTAGGAAGAAGACACGCGTGGACATCTCCTGTAAAGAAGGGAGTGTCAATACTAATGATAGCAGTAGGATATTTTTCCATGGTACCACCAAATGTAACACATTTGACCACCTTTCCCGTATAACTGCGCTTATCTATGAGAGACTGCCTAACCCCGACAGTAGTACATCCAGAATCAAAAAGCACTGAGGCTAGACTATCATTGACAAGACCGTTATGCAAGATGAGGGATCCTCTCCCATCATGCACAACCGTAGCAGGAAGAGCAGGAAGAGGGTGACCACAAATTAAGGTAGATACAGTCGATGGCTCGAACAATGTTAAGCATTGGGGGCATTCAGTTGCTCTCCCAAAATCGAAAGCACACCCAGTGATAGCATTAGAGTTCCCACTATCATTTACTTGATTACAGGCTCCATTAAACTCTTGTTGTGCAGAGTTTGCCTGCTGGTAAGATTTTCTTTTGTTATGTCTAGGTCTGCCGCGATTATCATTTCCCCTGTAATTGTTGTCATACTGCCTATTGTAATCATCATTCCGGTTTGAATCCCGGTTACCATAATCACCATCGTCATATCCTTGACGTCGAGGATAATTATCTCGAGAAGAAAAGCTTGGATAGTTTTTATTGTGATAACCTTTGCGAAAGTGTCTAAAATTATTACCACCAAAATTACGAGAACTACCATCTCGTCTCCAGTTCTTAGAAAAAGAACCATTATATGTTGGATTACTCTGATTCTGAGTGTAATTCTGATTACTTTTCCTATTCCAGTTTTGTTGAGCACCGTGAAATTTCTTATTGAAATTAGGGCCTTATGGTGCTGCTGAAGCAACTGGCAACCCTTCTTTCACTTTAGAATTGCTAACTGTAGCATGAGAATGCGCTGTGGCATACTGGCAACAGTATTCCTCCATGTCTTTTAAGTTAACTCCGCCTATGCCGGTCCCAAGCCCGGATGAAAAAGGAGGAGGGCGGCCTGCATGGAGGCCGTAAGGAGGCAGCCCCTCCACCATGCAAAGGCACAACAGGCCAATCACCTGTTTGCTTTAAATCACGATTACGAGCAACACAAGAGAGAAAACTGGACTGATTATAAAGGCGATGAACTGGAACGGACTACGACTTATGGAACTTGGAACACAAGAAGTATAAATGGGAAGGAAGAGGAGCTGGTGGAAGAGATGAGGAAAGCAAAACTAGAAATCCTGGCTATAACGGAAACAAAGAAAAAAGGACAAGGAGTCATGGATCTCGATGGCAACACGCTGCTCTACAGTGGTTTACCCATATCTGAAAGAGCTAAAGGGGGCGTGGGTTGCATTGTGGCCAAAAATCAAAAAGATAGTATCAAGGGATGGAACTTTGTCTTGGAGCGCATTATGGTTGTAAAACTAAAAGAAGGAGAAACCATAGTCAACCTGGTCATAGTGTATGGGCCAAATGAGGATGAGAGAGCAGAGGTCAAGGAGGAATTCTTCGAGCTGCTTCAAAGGACAGTGGATGACTGCCTAGATGAAGTTATAATGCTCGGAGATTTTAATGCCAGAGTTGGAAATGACCATCGCCCACGACGACCGTTCCTCAATTGGCTGTGTGTGGTGTACCCGGAAAAGGAGCCTCCCAGTACTGAGGCACAGTTAAGTCCCCGATGTCACTTATTGGTGCAGAGTTGAGAGAGATGGCTGAGCATCACAATCCCCCCTGTGTTGCAGCATGTTGAGAACCAGCATTTCACACTAGGCTTGGGGGGATCACATGGGCACCAGACTTAATACTGGCTCTTGACTGGATGGCCGCATGCAGGAGATTCTACAGTGAAGGGATGGCAGGTGGTAGGTATCTGGAAGTGGCTCTGTGCAGGATGTGAGGATTCCTTGGGAGAGCCCAGAACCAGAGCACAGCATTGTGCAAGCTCTGCATAGATGGAGAGCCCCCCTGGATGACGGGGAATGCACAGTGTGCCACCCCATCTATCCCCAACTGCTAACTTAGAACCAGAAGTGGGGTCCTCTGTATGCGTGCCAGGCCAGGATAAAATGCTTGGGAAAGAGACTGGAGCTCAGAACTCCCTAACTCAAAGTTGCAGGATGGCAGAAAAGCCACGGGAAAGACAGGTCTATTTTTGAAGATAATGCAACCATATTTTCACCATACGAGCTCGGACGCCGCCTCGGTAAACAAGGTCCGCGCAGAGCAGTGACACCCCCAGGCTGCTTGCGAATAGTCTACTACTGGGAACATAAACAGATTAGGGATGAGCCCACTCTCCCGTTGAACAGGTGCTAAAGTCGTAGATACTGGGCCAGAAGGCGCACCGGAAACCACAGTATCACGCAACTCGCTTTTTTTTTCTATGGAGAGTACACCGTCAAATAAATCTCGTACTGGTGCTCGCCCTGTGGAGCTCCATCAGGCAGGTGCAGTGCCGGGCTCTGAGCCTCGACAGAGCCCACCCTCAGCTACTGGAGGACCCTCTAGACCGTCTTGTGGAGTCAGCAGACGGCGGAGGAGAACTACTGACCAAAACAAAACAGAAAAAGAGAAACCCAGAGTGCCACTTGTCATGATGCACTGGAATGCAGAGGGAGTGAACAGCAAGCAGGCTGGATACAGCAAAAAGACAGAGCTGGAAAACATCTTGTATGAGAAGCAAGTCAGTGTTTGCTGTATCCAAGAGACTCACTTGAAAGCAGATCAAACCTTTAAAATAAGGGGATATCAATGCTTCAGATCCGACAGAAAAGATAGACGAAAAGGAGGAGTACTTCCTCTTGTAAGGAATAACATTCCTGCACACGAAAGGAAAACCTTCATGGATGGAGCAGAATATCAGCTGTTGCAGATAAAGGTAGACAAGATGGAAATAGAACTCCTGAACTATTACTGTCCGAACAACAAACCCCTGAGTCTCAGCTCTATACAGGTACCAGCCACCAACTTTATAGCAGTTGGAGACTTTAATAGCCACTCCCAGAGCTGGGGCTATAACCATCTGGATCACAGAGGTGAAGAGGTTGAAACTTGGCAAGATGATCACTCCCTAATCCTAGTCAATAATGCCACAGATACTCCTACCTTCTACTCCAGAGGATGGCACACAACTTCAACACCAGATCTTGCCTTCTCCACACCAGATATAGCTGGATCTATTAGTAGAGAAGTAGGAGACCAACTAGAGGGAAGCGACCATCGCCCAATCTTTCTTACTGTCCAGAGTGCAACTCTCAGTACAGGCCCAGCCATTACAAGATGGAACTACAAAAAAGCCAACTGGGGTTTATTCAGGCATCAGGTGAACACGCTGCTGTCTACCCTCAAGGTACAGAACAGAGACATTAATGAAGTGGTAAAAGACTTCAACAGATGCATACTACAAGCTGCAAAAGAAACCATTCCCAAAGGATGCCAGCGTAACTACATACCATACTGGTCCAGCACATTCCAAGAACGTCAGGAAGCTATGGACAGGGCTAGAAAGGACGCAGAGTCTCAGCCTTCACTTGAAACTCACAACAAATGGAAAAAGGCTGTAGCAGAGTTTCAGAGAACAAAGCTAGAAGAAAAATGGAAAAGCTGGAGAACTAAAACGGCATCGCTGAACCTTGAGAAAGATGGCAGGAAACTTTGGAGATTAGTCAAGTATCTAAATGAAGAGCGTTCCTCACCAAGGCAGACTATCACATTGGATGAAGGTGGCAAACTTTTCAGAGGAAAACAAGCTGCAGACTTGTTTGCTAGAAGATACAGTTCAGAAAGCAACTTACCCATTAACATAGACCATGAGAGAGAGATAAGAAAAGAAATACTGGCAACCATGGGACAGACAGATACTCCTGCCCCAATGAGGGAACCCATCACACTAGGTAACTACAGAAGGCTATTTCCAAGCTTAAGTTTCAAAAGTCACCCGGCCCAGACAAAATCAGCAACGAAATGCTAGTAAATCTGAGCTCAGCAGCAAAGACAAAACTGCTTGAGATATTCAACCACAGCTGGCTGAAAGGAACGGTACCCCAAGTATGGAGAGAAGCCATCACAATACCCATACTAAAGAAAGGGAAATGTAAGACCGAGGCTGCAAGTTACCGGCCAATCAGTCTCACAAGCTGTGTTGGGAAGACTATGGAGCGAATAGTCAACCACAGATTGAAATGGTATTTAGAGTCTGAGCAGATCCTGGTGCCGGAACAAGCTGGATTTAGAGAATGCTACAGTATAGAAGACCAAGTTACTTACTTGTCTCAAGCAATAGAAGATGCCTTCCAGGAGAAGAAAAAGGTCCTAAAAATCTGGGTCGACTTCAAGCAGGCCTTTGACAAGGTGTGGAAAGATGGCCTCATTGCAAAACTTAGGAGAAGTGGAATCCAAGGCAACATGATGAAATGGATCCAGTCATACTTGCATAACAGGAGAACTAGAGTCACTCTTGACGGTCTGCAAAGCAGAAAAGTGTTGCTCCATCAGGGGGTACCTCAAGGAGGAGTAATTTCCCCAACACTCTTCCTTGTTTACATCAATGACCTGGTGAAAGATCTCCCTGCAGGAGTGAAAGCTGCCTTATATGCAGATGACCTAGTACTCTGGTGCGCTGATGAAAATGTCACCACAGCAAATTATAGAATGCAGTGGGCAGCAGACATGCTAGTGTCATGGGCAGAGAAATGGCTTATCACAATAAACACAGACAAAACCTCCACAACACTGTTCTCCCTCGCCCCAAGGACAAATCAGCTAACATACACCTAGGGACAACCGTGATCAAGGAAGAAAGCTACCCCACCTATCTTGGGGTGACATTTGACCAAAGGCTTACATGGAATAAGTATATTGAAAATGCAGAAGGAAAGGCCCGAAGACGACTAGGCATACTCAGAAAATTAGCAGGTACCAACTGGGGAGCAAATGAACGAAATCTAAAGAAGATTTATAATGGAGTAATAAGACCACACTTAGAGTTTAGCTCAGCAGCATGGTCATCAGCTGCTAACTCACATCTGCAGTCTTTGGACAAGGTGCAAAATCAAGCTCTCAGTCTCATTACAGGAGCCATGAAAACTACACCAATAACAGAGATGCAGAAGGTTGCTGGATTACAGACATTGTCCCATAGAAGAGACACAAAAACCATGATCCAGATGGAAAAGTACAACAGTATGCCAACGCACCCAATGAAGGCAAGACTAGATGATCTGGCATTGGGACGTCTAAAGCGTAGCAGCTTTGTGCATCGGGGAAAAAGACTTATAAGACAGCATCAAGAAGACCTATCCATGAAGACAACACCACTGAAGCCCACCCTATACCCTGTACCATGGGAGCAGGCCAGCAATGCCCTCCAAATTAATACATCAGTCAGTGGTCTCACAAGTGGATGTGAGTATAACGATCTGCAAAAACGAACTGCTACATTGAGTATGATCCAAGAAAGCTATCCCGATCAATCATGGATACATGCCTATACAGATGGATCAGCAACTAATGCTGTTAGGAATGGAGGTGCCGGTATCTTTATCTCATATCCTGACAACCACTATGAGACTAGGCACATTCCCACTAGTAAATTCTGTTCCAACTATACAGCTGAGGTTCAAGCTCTAGAGCAAGCAGCAAATATGATTTATAACACCAACTCTGACTGCCACCAGGTAGTCATCCTCACAGATGCATTGTCTGTCCTGCAAGCTCTCAAGGGTGGTAAACTCCCGCATCTGAGAAATGAACTAACCAGGTAGCTGCCAAAAAGAGAACCATACTTCAGTGGGTACCATCTCATTGTGGTGTACCCGGAAATGAAAAGGCAGATAAACTTGCAAAAAAGGGAGGAGAATGTGAACGAGAAGATAATGAAGTCACATACTTTGAGAAAAAGAGAGCTATCCAGACTATCAGAAGAGAACAGAATCAACCCAAAGACGACTATCACACTCTCGACCGGCAGGGACAGATAACTATTTTTCGACTCAAGACAGGGCATAACAAACTGAATAAACATATGCACAAGCTACGATTGTCTGCTTCACCACTGTGCACATGTGGATTAAACGAACAAAAGGCTGAGCATGTTCTACAGGACTGTCCTCGGTATGACCAGTTAAGAAAGATATACTGGCCCAATGACTCAACACTAAACTCAAAGCTATATGGAGTTAAAGAGGAACTTCAAACAACAGTCGAATTCATCATGAGAACTCGTCTGACGGTGTAATCATCAAAGATGCGATCGCAAGAAGAAGAAGAAGAAGGAAATGACCATGCTAGATGGGGTGGAGTTATCGGAAGATATGGAGAAGATACTCTCAATGACAATGGAAAGCGACTCCTTAGATTCTGCAGTGAGCAGAATCTGATCATTACAAACACAAAGTTCCCCCATAAGCGCATACATGCATACACTAGATGTAAACCAACAAAGAATGAGAAGTCAGTGATCGACTATGCCATTGTTTGGAGAAGCTCATTCAAATATGTCCGAGATGCTAGAGTCTGGAGGGGGCCAGAGATTGGAAGTGATCACTACCTGCTAACAATCAAAAGAACAACTGAAAGAGTTGCTCAGCCTAGGAACTGCCCAGCATCACGCAAGAAACCAAGTAAACGAGCGGGAGAAATGAGCATTAGGACCTACAAGCTGAGAGAGCCAGAAATTAAGACCAGATATCAGGGGCTTATTGCTGCAGCGGTGAGCAACACAGAAGAACGCCCTGATGACTTGGAAACCCTCTGGAATAAATTCAAGGATACCATAAAGACAGCTGCTGCAGAAGCATGCGGTGAAGTCCGACTTGGGAACAAGAGAAAGAGGACACCTTGGTGGACAGAGGAAGTCAAAGAGAAAATAAGAGAGAAGAAAATGGCAGGGAAACAATACTTAGGAGCTAAAAACACAACAGGACAAATGGAAAAATATAGAGAATATGTGACACTCAGAACAGAAGCAAAGAACAAAGTGCTAGCAGCAAAACAGAAGTCCTGGTAAGAATTTGGGGAAATGCTAGAAAAAGATGCACAAGAAAACCAGAAATTGTTCTATAAGACCCTAAAGAACATGAGGAAGGAAAAACAATGCCCTCTCAAATTTATAAAGGACAAGCAAGGAAAATTGCTTACTGCCCTGAAGGAAGTAATGGAAAGATGGAAAGAATATTTCTCAGAACTCCGGGATGGTGAGCATGGTGAAGCATCAGAAATGATAACCACTAGCACAAAAGATAAAACCAATGATGGTGAAGATGACATAAAGATGGAAGAACTGAAGGCAGCACTGAAGAAAATCAAGATGGGCAAAGCAGCAGGGCATGATGGTATAACACCAGAAATGGTTAAGTTCATGGGAGCGTCAGGTGACCTATTACTCTTAAGGGTTTAACAGGCAGCATGGTACAACAAGACCATACCAAAGGATTGGGAGATTGCCATCATAACACCAATTTTCAAAAAGGGTGACAATCGACAGTGTGGAAACCATAGAGGAATATCCCTTCTCAGTGTCCCTGGTAGAAGCTACTCTAGAATCCTAAAGCAGAGACTCCAACGCCTAGCTGAGCCACAATTGGATGAGGTCCAGTGCGGATTTCGAGCAAACCAAAGTACTCAAGACCTAATCTTCACACTCAGACAGCTGAGTGAAAAGGCCCTTGAGTATAAGAGTGAGATCCATCTTTGTTTCATAGATCTGGAAAAGGCGTTTGACAGGGTCCCCTGGAGCTAACTTTGGGACTGTTTGGCAAGGAAGAATATTCCAGCACCTTTGATTCATGCTATACAGAGCTTCTACAAGTCTTGCAGAAATTATGTGAGGACAGCAAATTATAAGTCAGAAGAGTTCAGGACCACCACTGGTGTAAGACAAGGTGATATCCTATCACCTTACCTCTTCATACTCCTTATGGACGATGTCATCAAGGCATGTAAGGAGAGAACAAGAAAGTATTCAGTGGGGTACTGGAAGATGAGACAGGTCTATATTTCAGAGCTGGCATTTGCTGATGATGTTGCCCTGATTGCTAACTCAGAGGCACATCTCCAATCCAACCTGCAAGTCTGGAAGGAAGAGCTGGAGAAGAGAGGGATGGTCATAAGCAGCTCTAAAACAAAATCCATGGTGATATCACGAGAAGAAAGACATCAGATTAAGCTGGGAGAACAGGTCCTGGAGCAGGTAGACCACTTTAAATACCTCGGAGCTATTATAGACCAAAAGGGAGGCATCAAAGAAGAGTTGGCCACTCGAAAAGCAGCAGCTGGGAGACTTTTTCAGGCCATAAATCGAGGATTCCTCAGCAAGAGAGAGGTTGGTAAGAAAACGAAGATGGCTGTATACCGCTCCACCTATGTCCCAGTCTTGACATATGGATGCGAGTCATGGGCAATGACTACAACCCATAAAAGCCAGATCCAAACCTCAGAAATGAGATATCTGAGGAAGGTGGTTGAAGTTACAAGAAGAGACATGGTACGCAACCAGACGATACGTCAAGGCCTTAAATCCTACCCCCTGCAGACCCAAGTAGAACAGTCCCAATTAAGATGGTTTGGCCATGTCTGCAGAATGGGAGAAGATCGGCTACCACGACAAGCATGGGAAACAAAGAGCCAAGGATCCAGACCCCCAGGACAACCCAGAGTCCGCTGGGAGGACAACATTAGACAATCTTTAAAGGACCGAGGACTAGAATGGAACCAGGCCAGGAGGAAGACAGCCGATGGATAGTCTGGCGCTCTCTCTTCCAAACCTCTACACCTCATGGTAGAATATGGAACGACTAAGTAAGTAAGTCTTTTAAGTTTATAGGTTTACGCTCATGAAGAAATGCAAGGAAAGAATCATTAACAGATGACAAAACTTTGTCTTGAAGCAATAAGTCCTTTAGACCTTCATATGTTTTCTCAGTTTGAGACAACTCAATCCATCATGTGAATGTACGACATATCTTTGTAATAAAATCAGAGAAATCTACTCCATTTTCTGGCAACATTGTCCTAAAATGAAGACGATAATCTTCTTCTTTTCATTGATATTTTTTAGTAATGCTGCTCTGACAACATCATAATTAGTCCTGTCATGTTTCTCTATTGTCATAAGAGTAGTCACTGTTTCACCTATAAAAAATTCCATCAGTTGTTCGACATATTTTTCCTTTTTTACCTTATGCGTATCGCATTAAAATTGTAATCTATCCAGATAATCCGCTATGTTGTCCTTTAAAGGATTGAAATGAGGTAATTTGATCTTACTAGCAAACTCCTTTGTCGTACCCAAACTTTCTTGATGAGCACCCATATTTGTCACTTTCAATTTCTCTAATTCCAAAGTTGCGAGTCTTTCCACATGTTCCATTTTCTGTTTCTCTTTCCTTTCCTCGGCTTCCCTATCCAATCTTCTCTCTTCAGCAGCAGCTTGAAGTTTTTTCTCCTCTGCAGCAGCTTGCAGTTTTCTCTCTTCAGCTTCTCTTTGAAACCTTTTCTCTTCAGCTTCTCTTTGAAACCTTTTCTCTTCAAGTTCTAATCTTCTATTCTCAGCTTCTATTTTCTGTCTCTTCTCTTCTGATTTCAATGCCTTGGCATATTGAGCATTTGCATATTCTTCCAATATATCACCAGACTTACCAAGGGTTAACCTTGCTGGATGAAGAAATCCAATGTAGACATTCTGTCTGATACTTATGTATTAGTACCTGCAATAATAATACACTTATCCCAATTCAATGGAAGACAAGTCTGTAATGCTAGACTTGTATACTCACTATACTTTATTCCAATCTCTTTGCGAGACAAGTCTTAATCAAAGACCTTGTATGGTTACCTTGATTCTTTATAATAATATTCTATCAATAATCTCTATGTGAAGAGTGCACCATATTAATAATCATAATAATAATAATAATACATGACCAAGTATATGTATGTAGACTGTGTATGAGAACAATGTATTACAATAATAAATACAAAAACAAAGATACAGAACAACAACCGAAAATGTTCGCAGAAGTCAAATAAACAATACAGCGAAACTAAGGAAAATATCACAAAGCATGTGACGATAACTGCGAAAATGAACAAAACCAAAGACACCACAGTGTATAAACGAAAAGGTGTAAAGAAATAAATGAAAGGAAGGAGAGGCAAACAGATACAAACAAAACAAATCGAAAATCAAAGAATGGAAAAAATAAAGAAAACGACACTAACACATCTCGTCACAGCTAAGAAAAAAAATACAATTTAGCAACACAAGTCGCTAGCAAATTTCACCCGTGGCAAATATGCACACCCTAACGACACACTCTCACTAGATCCTATGTTATGAGGAATACTCTAAATGGAGTCACCTGACCCAACCAACCCGCTGAAATATACACAACAATATCACAAATAACAAAAACAGCATATAATGGAATGTGTTGCAAAACAAAGCTTAGTTACATATGATATTAAAGTAACTTTCTTGCTCCTTGTCAACACGGAAGTACAATGTCAAGCGCGCAATGATTGTCTGATCCACTGTACGATGATAACATGTAGTGGTCTTCAGGAACATAAAGTCACTATGACCTTCTCGACAACTTGAGACTTGATGATCAAATGTTGAAGAGTTCATAGACGGTACTGTTTACGAAAAGAACTTGCCCCAAACTACGTGACTTGATCGCTCAGACGTTGTAGAGTCTGTTGACTGTAACGGTAAACAACCAGCGGTACTGTTTACAAAAAGGACTTGACTTGTGTGCAGCTGTAGTCCACGTAGCAATATTGTATAGATGCTAACTCCAGTACTTGTACCAACTGTGGTTCATGTAGCATTATCACACAGATGCTAACACTGTTTATGTGGGTCAACAGTCGATGACCTATTTTACTGTCCTGTTTAGCTGAAACCCGGAAATGTAGAGTACTACGGATGTGTGTTATTTATAAGCTATCAACCTTGATCATTCCAATATGTAGCTCAAGCCAAAATTGTAGTTAAAAAGCCCACGGAACTGGTCCGCCAGAAATGTTAACGTGTTTTTATGGGGTCCTCTAATGTTGATGTGTGGTTCGCCAGGTATGTGTGTTGATGTCACCTGAACAGTGTAATGGTGCGGTGAAGATCTAGGTCACTCACGCTGACAGCATACATGGTTCTTGTACGATGATGATGATGATGTGAGACATGGGTGTGTAAAGATGTGAATTCGTTTAGGATCGTATATATGTAAACAATGCACCCAGTCACACTCATATGGAAGCCAATGATGGTTGCAACTACTGGTAACAGTTCACACATTTAATCACAGGACTAACAGTAGTATCACAGGAACAGTCAATGTAAACAAGATCATGTACATCATGTTAACTGAAATCGCTTGGTACATATCAGGCATTCTAAGGCTGGAAAACATTCAAATATGTGGGCATGATCAATAGTGGTATGTCCTTTAAAGTACAGTTCACAATGCCGCTTTGGTATCCCTGACTGAACGCATCAGATACCTTAATAACTCCAGCATACAAAAGACGAGTTCCTAAATCATGTAATAATATTACCAGGGCCGTCATTCAACTTGGCATAACATGCCAGTTGCCATGTTGTAGAGTATTGGCCGAAACACAGGGCCTCAATATGATGTCAGCTGTGTATTCTTCATAAGCAGGTTGCATAAACCCTGCTATAATGATTGTATAAATATACCGCCAACCTGCGGTTTCCACCATATATAACTTCGTCACTGGACTTCTGATCAAATGAAGACAAATAGTCTTAAATGGCTACCTCGAGCACAAAATATAGGTTCTGCATTATAGGAACTGTGAGCTGTACTCACCAGCTAGGTAAGCCTTTAACAAGTTCTGCAACCGAATGCGTAATAATGATAAAGTCGGTGTTACCTTGAACAGAATCCTCAGAACACAAGAAACAACACTGTCGCCATTCCTGACGCACAGAAAATCAATGGGGAAAACTGACAACGCAGTCACTTCGAAGATTTTCCTTCCCCAAAATACAATGGACATTCACGTCCCACAGAAGCCAGTTCACATCTCTCTACCTGATGGAAGTCTAACTCTCCGCGCTCTCCACTGCGCATGGTAAAAGCCCAGAACTATGTACCTTTGACCCTTTCTCAATACTGGTCAAACACAATGAATGAACCAAAAGGGGAGATAACCCCAAATCAACCTGACACTGCAAAGTTAAGACATAGTTCCCTAACTTTGACCAGGGTGAACAAAAAATACGACAAATAAATTGACGTTTGAAACTCCGTCAAAAATGACGGTAACAGTTACTAAGTGTTTATCATATACTTTATCCATAAGTGTCTAATGAAGTATAAAGCAGAAGTTAATTTCATGCAGAATCATTGAATCACGCTTTTTGTCAATCTGATGTTAAATATTTTGACTGCAAGCTATAAACTCCTTGGAAAATTATTTTTGGGTTTTTAGTGCATTAAAAGCATGTGTTTAAAATATTTTGTGCTTTCTTCATTTTAATGTTATTTCTTGTTTTTTAATGTAAGTCAAATGTAATCGAACCGTTAATGACATCAGCAGTTCGCCATAAACAAGTCCAGAGCACAGGAGGCAGATTTCATTATTCAGTATATTACACAAAAAGTTAATACTTGTTTTATTTTTTATTTATTTCAAAATTTAAGTTTTTACTGCGGGTTACTGACTATAAATTGATCTTTGAACTTGTGAACCAGCGCTTGTATTTCTAATTTGGAGATATATGAGTATTATGATCCAGCAAAATAAATGATTATTATTTTTAATTTTATTATTTTTATGACTGATTATTATACAGTAGAACTCCATTTATCCGAACCCCATGGGACCGAGCATTGTTCGGATAATCAAATGTTCGGATAATTGGATTACATAATGTATCGAGTACATGTACACATATTTCTAAAAATAATTAACCATCACAAGGAAAATACACTATAAAACATATTTACTTGTACTGTAATAATAATACCCACACTGTATTAGATCACTGTATCACCAACATCTTTCATTACACTGCAGTGCATGTACTACTTGTATTAATAATTTTTTTAAGAAAGAGAAATGTTTTCAAAATAACATTACAAACGATTCAAAACCAGGCGCAACTTACGTATACATGTACTTGCACAGATGTAGCCTACTATTTAAAATAATGAGGAATCCTCTTTTGCACCAAACTGGATAGTCTCCTTTTGGCTGCTAAGTCCCGCATTCTCTTCAACAGCAGAAGCTGTGTAGGACAGCTGTCATCTTCTTGCTCGTACTAAGCCATCACTGTTTCTAGTGCTATAAAGGCCTCTTCAGGACTTGGTCGACGTTTTGGGTTTTCTTCATAATCTACAAGTACATCATGTACTTCTGGGGAGTCTTCATCATCGGTCACTACATGTATTTGGTTTTCTTCTTGCGCAAAAGACAAAATTTCTTCGTCATTCAAAAACTGAAAACCAGAATCATTATCATCTTCTAGCCACAAGTGTGCATCATCTTTGTCACAATTCGAAAATCCGGGCATTGCTTGAAACAGTTCCACAACTTCATTTATACAATCATCATTTGTGTCCACTGCATAGTTTCATTTCCTCCTTTTTTCCCAAGCAATCTATTCCAAGCCTTGTTGAGATTATCTTGTGACAGGGTGGTCCAAGCATCAGCTAACATATAGCAGCAGTCTTTGAGATTAAGCTTTTTGGAAAACGCCACCACACTTTCTTCATCTTCAGCCAACAATAAACGACGCAGGATTTCCTTCTTGTACATCTTTTTAAGCTTTGCTATAACACCCTGATCCATTGGTTGAATTAGTGCTGTTACATTGGGAGGCAGAAAAATTACTTTAAAATTTGCATCAAATGCATTCAATGTATCCGTCTCTGGATGAGATGGTGCATTGTCCAGTAGAAGAATTACTTTTCCAGTCTTCTTTTCTTGTTCTCTCAACCTCTTCACATTTGGGATGAACTGATTTGTATACCAATCAAGAAATATTTCACTACTCATCCAAGCACTCTTCTGTGCTTTGTAGCACAATGGGAGACATGTCACATTCTTTAAACAACGTGGTTTTTTGGTTTTGCCGATCATTAGCACCGGTAAACGATGACTTCCACTGGCATTCGCGGCTACCAAAATTGTTACTCTCTCTTTGCACTTTTTAAACCCAGGGGCAGCTGCTTCGCGCTGAGATGCAAGTGATTGTTGAGGCAATGATTTCCAGTATAAGCCAGTCTCGTCGGCATTATACACATCATCGAGTGAATAACCACCTTCTTCCAAAAAAGCCAAGAATGTTTCTTTTAAAATTTTCAGCGGCAGTTGCATCGCTAGATAAAGATTCCCCTTGAATCTCCAATTCTCGTATGCCATGACGAGATTTAAAGTTTCTTAACCATCCCTGGCTAGCCTTAAAGTCAGGAGGACCGTCAAGTTGATTGTTGAACTGAAGTGCCTTTTCACACAATAGAGAGCCAGAGATAGGTTCCCCTTTGCTTCTTCTTTGCACAAACCATATATACAAAGCCTCTTCCAATTTCAAATCTTTCGCATTTCTCATGGTTTTACGTTTCTTCGACCCATTTTCACTATCCAATTTCGATGCAAAATTCATAATTTTATCCTTGTTACTTTTGATGTCAGAGATGGTAGCTTTCCCAACATTGAAAATCCTCGCAAGTGAAGACACAGTTTCACCTTTTCCTAGTCTCTTGATAATTTCTGTTTTCATTTCAATTGACAAAACATTGCGGTTCCTTTTAAATGATTTAGGCCTACTGGAAGATGCCATATCGCACAGAGAAAGACTTGTACACCAAAATTATTCTGCTGTAGTAGCAGACACAATTATTTTAAGTTGAACTTTCTGTTTAGCCAGTGGTCTGCCTAGAACGCACACGTACACTGGATTGGTAAACCAGATATTAACTGACTTTATGATCTAACTGACTTCCTGTACGTAAGCGACCGACCATTAGTCCATCCCATCCTCTACAAATTGTTCGCACACATTTGAAGCTTGCCGCATCAAAAGATTCAGAAATGTAGTCTAACGTGACTGGTGGCGCCTGATTTTTTTTTTTTTTTTCTGGAAAAAGTGTTTGGATAATTGGATGTCCGGATAATTGGGGTTGAGATAAATGGAGTTCTACTGTATTGTCATCGAGAATACACAACTATGCCAAATTTCAGAGATATTGCTCATCTGAAAATGATTGAAAAATTGATTGCAATATTTGAAAGTGACATGAAAGTGACATACATGTGAAGTTAAATAAAAGCGTGTAAAAAAAAGAGGATATTTACTTACATGCAAAAATCTATCATAATTTTCCAGAGTAAAATAAAGTTAAGAAATTTTAAGGATATGCACAGCCCAACCATGGGCTCTGTGGACCACCGGTTAAGAAACCATGATATAACCATAATTGACTTCACACTTGGCCATCACACTAAGAGGCCATCCATAAAAGATGTCCACACAATTCTGGCATGTTTTTTACTCTCCCCTCCCCCCTGTCCACTTTTGATTGACCCCTTCCCCCTCCCCCTTTGTGGGCATCCACTCCACATGGTCTTGATTAAACACATGAGCTTAAATTTTCAATCACCTACCTATACTTAAAACTAAACAATCTAATTATGAAATCACAATAATTGTGATGTCAGTTCCCAGAGAGTTAATATACTAAGGTTGTTTGTTCCAGAGAACAGGAGCATAGAAGTTAAAACCTCTTTGTGTTAGAGATTTTGAGTCTAGAAGGATTGGAAGGCCTGGCAAGAGGGACAAAATCTGAAGAACGTTTATTTGGGTTTAGCTGGACAGTAAGAAGCTTTCGAAGATAAGAGGGTTTGTTACTGTAGATAGATTTGTATGTGAGTGAGAGTGGCAATGTGGTTTGTAAATTGGATGTCCACTTTCAACTTAAATAAATCCCCCCCCCCCCCCCCCCCCATAGTTGCCCACTTTTCACATACCTCTCCCTTCCCCCTCTTCTGTGGACATCTTTTATGGATAGCCTCTAAATGATTTGAGCTGACAGCAGATACAATGAGATCACAACCAGGGCATATGGTGACTAACAATTACCATAAATAATTGTATGAATGTACACATCCATCCCATGTACAGATGTGTAATAATGAAAGAAGGAAATGAGATCAACATCAGATCAACATCAGATCAACATCAGATCAACAAGTTTTAAAACAAACAAAAGGTAGATCAATAGAAGATACTGCTGTAGGGGAGTGGAGTGTTAGAGACTTAACCCTACTAGGTCCAGCATTATGAGTTTAGTTGACCAGTTCCCATCCTTGCTGCCTTTGCCTTCCCTAAAGCAACAGTACAGTCTGATGCTCATTTACAGCTGGGTAGATCAGCATGACGATACCAGGTTTAGAACCCTGTACCTTCAGCTGGGAAGAGTTGAGTGTAGAGGAAGACAATGTCATAAGTGGGAAGTTAACATCTAGCGATAGACAAGAAAGAGTATCAGAGTGCACTATCAAGACAAGAGACAGAAGACTGAGATCTATTCAATGCTAAGATGGCAGTTAATAGATCAAATTGGATACCGTCAAGAGAAAAAATGCCACACACTTCTGCATACTACGAAATGGATTATTTGTTTTACACCAGGTGGTGGAACAAGCAAGCACATTAACAACAGAATGAATAAAGCAAGAACAGCCTTTGCTAGTCTCAACAACATTTGGAAGTCTTCCCAGTACAGCACAAACACCAAATTAAGACTGTATGAGAGCTGTGTACTTTCTGTGCTTCTCTATGGTGCAGAATGCTGGAGAGTAACAGAGAAGGAAATGTCGAAACTGTCCTCCTTTCACACAATCTGCCTAAGGAAAATTCTCCGAATCTTTTGGCCGAATATCATCAGCAACCAAGAACTGCTTATTCAGAGTAACCAGGAGGACATGCACACCATTATAGCTAGCAGACACTGCAGTTGTGTTGGCCACATCCTCAGAAGGGACCCTGATATCATTACAAGAAAAGCTACGCAATGGACCCCCAAAGGAAAGCAAAAGAGTGGCCAACCAAAAACAATCTGGCAGAGAACTGTGGAAGCTGAGATGCAAAGAATGAACCAGAGTTGGGGCACTGTATGAAGGATAGCCGCTGACCGAACAAAGTGGAATCAATTTGTTGCTGCTCTACAAGACACCACAAGGTGTGATGGCCACTGACTGCTTTGACAGTCGAGGGATATGGATCAAAGAAGAAGAAGAAGAAAAATGAGACACGAGATAAATTACTGGAGTTTTTCTAAAACAAACATATATTGAGTAGCACTTGGGAGCCGCGCTGGTGTAATGGCTTCGGTGTTGTACTGGCGACCAGGTGTTCATGGTTCAAACCCGGGCGTCGGCGTTTGAAGAAATGTTTACGGCCGGAAATTTGACTGAATAGCCTGAACGGCTCCTGTGATAAACCCTCTGTGGATGGGAAGGAGCGAAGCTCCTGACCGGGTTGGAAGGAAAGTCCTCAGGTTCCCCAGCCTCGCAATGACATGTCATTGGGCCGAAGGGCTGAAAGCCCAAGTGCTGCTGGTTAAAAAAAAAAAAAAAAAAAAAAAAAAAAAAAAAAAAAAGTAGCACTCAAGTGCCCTTCATTCTTATCAGATTTTGATCAAATCTGAAACCGGACAGTTTTTTCTGCCTGAATGCTAAATACAAAACATATAAAAATTAGTCCAGCAGTTCTTAAGTTGTGTTTTGCGATATATACTGAAGCACATTAAAAACACACCACTATTATTTATATTGATGCCGAGAAGCTGGAAGAAAAAGTGTGGGAATGGATTTTCCCCGTGTTTGTCATGAGGTAGAGAGCAAATGGCTGCTGGAATGGAAAGTGCATGATTCATCCCACGGGTTTGTGTACAGACTACATGAAAACAATGAAAGTTACACGTGCAACACGATTCCCAACAGCTATGACCCTGAAAATGTGTACGCATTGTGGCAGTATACTCGGTATAAAAAGGCCGTTGAGACAAAACACCCAGTACATGTGCTTGAAATGCCACGACTATCTGAAAACAACCGCCAACGAACCATTGATATGTTGGAGACCGGAATGAGCTTGAGGGACATTGCCAGAAGGATGAATTGCCACCACAGCACTATTGTACATCTCAATGGACATTACGGAACCACTGGCAGTGCCCGGGATAGACGTCGGAGTGGCCAACCATGAGTTACTACCCCTGCGCAAGATCGTCATATTGTGCTGAGTCACCTAAGGAATCGTTCTCTCCCGGCAAGTCAAACAGCAAGAGCAATAGTGGGTAGACGTGGGCAAGTCTCTCGAATGACAGTCATACGACGACTCAGAGATACAGGCCTTACTGCAAGACAACCTTATGTTGGGCTAAACTTGACTCACAGACATAGTCAGCAGTGCCTGCAATGGGCAGAGCAACATGTCAGATGGACTAGACTGCAGTGGAATGCTGTCCTATTCACAGACGAGAGCAGATTCAACATATCTTTTGCTGATGGACGTATGCGGATTTGGCGACGGTGTGGAGAGCGCTTTGCAGATTGCTGTGTTCGTCAGCACAACCAATTTGGAGGTGGCAGTATTCACATTTGGGGAGGATTCAGTTTTCACCATCGCTTGCCTCTTCACGTCTTCCATGGAAATGTTAATGCTGTGACATATCGAGATGAGGTTCTGGATGCATTGGTTGCTCCTGCGTTCACAAATTATCTAGACTTGCAGCTTCTCCAGCAGGATAACGCACATGCGCACACCGCATGCATTACGTAGCAATATCTACAGCAGCAGAACATTGTGATGATTGATTGGCCTGCCCTATCACCAGACATGTCCCGTATAGAACATCTGTGGGATGAGCTTGGACGCAGAGTCTACAGGCAAGGTTCTCCAGCTAATCTGCAACAGCTCGAAGCTGCTCTTACAAGTGAATGGGAATTGATTCCCCGGAATTTCCTTCAGAGACTTGTGCGTTCCATGCTGAGCTGCTGCCAAGCTTGTTTGCAAGCACATGGTGGACATACCAGATACTGAGGATAGTGTGAATGAATTTTTTTATTGGTTGCATTTTTGGTTTTCTCCCTTGCCTGCACAGAATGCAACGAATTTCATAACAATCAAATGTACAAATTAATGACCAGCATGGATTCATAGGAAAGTGAATAAAGATTCCAAATAAGTAAACTTGTAAACACTTATATTTACATTTCACACTCTGTTCCTGGATTATACAGGTGGTGCGTTTTTAATGTGCTTCAGTATATATAGAAATGTTTTTGCAATTTTCAAAATAGAGATGGCAAAATTATTTCTTACTTAAACGCAAGCTTTTTTATCTGTATCATGGTGTCCCACCACCACCACATTATCTTTGATAATTCAATATTCAGCACCATGTTAACAAACATATACATATTAGCACCATATAACATTTATTTATACATAATAATAATAATAGCACCTTCAGTCATAGCTGAATATGGGAATGCAGCTATCAGCTGCTTATTTTCCTGGTGTTCCTTTCGACTTTTTCTTCTCTCTTCTGCTCGTCGTGTGAGCTTCTTTTTGCACTATCTGAGGTGGCACCACAGGAAACATTGCCACTTGGTGCGGTGGGCAGCTTCATCCTAACAGGTTGCTGGATTTATATCCAATGCTCTCATGTCTCTGTAACGCACTGTTTATGCGTGATGTGAGAGCTAGCAGAGTGAACGTGTCGTTTACTACCTGGGCTGTGATGTAGGTCACCAGAAGTGTAACGGTCACCAGCGTGAGGCACTGCCAAGGGTAATGTGAGCACTCACACAAAACAGCGTACATGTTATAGATGTGTGGTACTGGTATTATGATGTGCTGAGTGTGGGTGTAGACGAGAACGCGAATGCTTAAAGCTCTTGATAATGTCAGTAATGCACCCATACACTCGCATGCAGTAGTCAATGATGAACTGAAAACTGCCAGCACATTGAAAACATTTATTGACGAAAATGACAGTAGCATCAACAGGACAGTCGTATTGACAAGATCATGGACTTCACATAAATAGGTAATGACTGTTAAATGTCTAGTAATCAAAGGCTTGCATCATACATCGATTAGGACATACCCAAACATCATCTGTCCTTATGTTACAGTTTATAATGTAGCTTCCGTACCATTGACTCAGCGCGTCAGGTACTTAATTAGCTCTGTCGTCCAACAAACGAGCTCCTAAATTGCGTAGCAATAATACATAAGACTGTGATTCAACTGGCATAGCTCGCCAGGTACATTTCCTCTTGCTGAAAAATATTGGCCGTAATCCAGGGCCTCAATATGTAAACAGCTGTGTATCCTTTGTTAGCAGGCACGATCAAACCATGCTAAACATATATATATACCGCCAACCTGCGGCGTCCACAATAATTTATCATCATCATTAAGCTTCTGTTCAATAATAAACACATAGTCTCATTTGGCTAGAACCAGAAGCAAAGAAGGAATTCTGTCTCTCAAGATCTGTGAGCTTCACTCACAGATAGGTAATTTCAAATGTTCTGCAGCCAAAGGCATATTAATAAGAGTGTCATTTACCTTTTACAGAATCCTCCGGATACACAATTAATAACTATCGTCACTCATGACGAAAAAAGAATCACTGGGGAAAACATTGACATTTCAGTCATATCGAACTTTCCAATCCCCATGATGATATAGAGGAAAACACTACGGACCAACATGTCCGGCAGCCCACAGAAAACAGTCTCCCTCACGGAAGTTCCCTCAGTTCGCGCCTAGACTCTGCGCATGCCTAGACAGCATAAAACTGAGCATCGATAAGACAGAACAACGACAATGATTGAAAGAAAGGGCAGATAACCCTCAAACAACCTGTCATGGAAGTTAATACCCAATTATCCAACTTTGACCAACAAAAGTATTAAATAGATTTACCCTATTATGACTCCGTCAAAAACGACAGCAACAGACTCTCTTCCATATATCTTTGAATCTCAGACGTGGTCATCAAATTGTTATTTTGCAATCTTTTGCGATATATATATATATATATATATATATATATATATATATATATATATATATATATATATATATATATATATATATATATATTTATATATTTATATATTTATATATTTATATATATAATTTTATCAGTGCCACTGTTACACTTATCAGTAGCTCCTATCTTTAACTTTTGTTGAGGTGGTAATATGTACCATTTTGCGTACACAAGTACATGTATTTATTTATTACTGGAGAGATAGCCAGAAGGAGGGAAACCAAAAAAACACTTTGAGATGGGAACTGGGGGTAGACATGAAAGAGATAAAAAAAGTTATAGTAAGACATTGAACAGATGACACAGGACGTAACGGCTTGGCATACATTTGGTGAGGCCCACTTCACCTTAGGGAACTGAAAAATAATGCTGACTGAATATCTTTAGTCTCTCAATGTGACCAAAAGAAATGAAAAATAGCACACATAAAATATTTATAGCACTTTTCTTTTTAATGGCACAATCTGCACACCCATAGAAAACACTGCATTGGAAACCTCATAATTACATGGCTTCTTTTCTGTATGTCTGAATATGTTCTTAGCTATTAGGCAGAGGCCACACTTTACTACAAGAAAATCACATTTATAAGACCTCTCTGTAGTATATCACAAAATATAGCCCCACAGAGATTACATTTATCTTGCTCAACTTGCTGAGATGCATGGAGGCATTTCTGGAGTCATCTTTAATTGACCACCAGCTATACACAATGCTACAGTATACATACATGGAAGTGAACCTCTGTGATGCTAAATACGCCCTCAATGATGCTTGAAATCATCCACACACGTCAGGGATTCTCTCTGTGATAAAATGTGTTGAGAACCCAGCATTGCACACTAAGCTTTGATTCCCAGATGTGGTTCTTTAGCTTTGACCTGGTTGACTGCATGTAGGAGGATCTCACTTTAGAACCACTGATAAGCAGGGGAACTGAGAAATGGCTCTGTGCAGGATGTGACAATTCCTTTGGAAAGCCTAGAACCAGAGCACAGTATTTTAGCTCTGCATAGTTGGACAGCCCCCTTGGATGGCAGGGAATGCACAGTATGTCACACACTTCTTACTCCTAGCTTGGGACCCCTATGTGATTATCCTTTAAATGCAATCTAAGCTGGAGAAACTGGAGCTCATGACTTTAGCTCAACATGTTTCAGAATGGTAGACATGCCACAAGAAAAGCCTAGATCTTCAGTCTTACCAAAGATAATTGAACTCACTACTGGCTGCAAAAGAGTGCGAAGCTCAGCAGCCCTATTAAACAACAACAAATCTGGTTGAGATTTCAATTTACACAACAAAATACTTTTTTCACTACCACTTTGAAAAATGTTCACAGGAAGTGATCAAATAATTTAAACCATCAAGATATTTTTTGAATAGGGGGCTGAAGAATAATGAATGAGTAAACTTGCATTTCAAACATCACACTTACAAATTGTGTAAAGTAAACATCACATATAAATTTTCTCTGATGTACGTCTAGTGTGCAATTTGTGTTGTTTTAGAATAAAGACTTGAGAAAACCTAACACCACAAACATCATACTTAGAAAATCCCTCTCATGTGTGCCTTCTTTTGTGTAATTTTAGAATACAGACTTGAGAAAACCTAATACAACAAACATCACATTTAGAAATTTTCTCTCAAGTATGTCTTCTTGTGTGCTGTTTTAGAATAAAGACTTGAGAAAACCTAACACTACAAACATCACATTTATGTATCTCTCCAATGTGTTTCAACCTGTGTATTTTTATCTGAGTAGCCTGAGAAAACACATCTCACCTATATGGTTTTTCCCATGTATGCTTCCTTAAAGTAGTGTTTTTAAAAAAATCTCACACCACAAACACCACACTTATAAAGATTTCTCTCTTGTGTGTGTCAATTTTTGTCTCTTTAAAGCACCACTAAGAGAACATTCTGCTCCACAAACACCACACTTATAAGGTTTCTCTCCTGTGTGTGTCTTTTTGTGACTCTTTAAATGATCATTCTGAGAAAATTCTGCTCCACAAACATCACACTTATAAGGTTTCTCTCCTGTGTGTGTCCTTTTGTGAATCTTTAAAGAACCACTATAAGAAAATTCTGCTCCACAAACATCACACTTATAAGGTTTCTCTCCTGTGTGTATCCTTTTGTGACTATTTAACTGATTCCGTACGCAAGATCTAATAATAGACGCAAAGGCCGAACGCTGTAGACGTAAGATCTTTTAAAAGACGCTGATTTATTTCATTGTTTCTTTCTATTCTGATATTTTATACTGCCCGGAATTTATCTCGAACGGAAGTAAACACAAAACTGGGCAAATTTCAACAAGCTTCAACGTCTTTTATTTGCGTTTGAAGGGATTTTTTCACATTTATCTTCATCTTTAATCGTGTTTTGTCGTATCGCCATAATGGCCGAAAAACACACAGGATATGTTACTAATATGTGAACAGTGAACAAACTGTGTGATCAACCATAACTTTCTTACTTTTTCTGTGTTTCTAAATGGATTACCTGCACAAAGAGAGCAGTGAAACTGTATTGTGATAACAATTTATGTTACAAGCCTTACGTAAGTCGAAAATTTTTGTTCAAAATTTCAAGTTATCTTTTTTCCGTGTACATGTTATCTGTTATAACATAAACATAACATAAAATTAGCTAGAAAGGCATATGGATTTATATTGTTCATCCAATGTACTTTAATTTGATATATAATATGTTATACTTAACTCATGATTAGATACACATCGTCAGTAAACGTAAATTATGTATGTGTAAATTTTTGGGGCTTAAAAATAATTCCGTCCAGAGCTGAAAATAATTACGTACGGAATCAGTTAAAGCACCACTATGCGAAAATTCTGCTCCACAAACATCACACTTATAAGGTTTCTCTCCTGTGTATGTCCTTTTGTGACTCTTTAAATTATCATTTTGAGAAGATTCTGCTCTAAAAACATCACACTTAGAAGGTTTCTCTCCTGTGTGTGTCCTTTTGTGACTGTTTATATCATCACTATGAGAAAATTCTGCTCCACAAACATCACACTTATAAGGTTTCTCTCCTATGTGTGTCCTTTTGTGATTCTTTAAAGTACCACTATGAGAAAATTCTGCTCCACAAACATAACACATATAAGGTTTCTCTCCTGTGTGTGTCCTTTTGTGACTCTTTAAATTATCATTTTGAGAAAATTGTGCTCCATGAACATCACACTTATGCGGCTTCTCTCCTGTGTGTGTCCTTTTGTGACTCTTTAAAGAACTACTAAGAGAAAATTCTGCTCCACAAACATCACACTTATAAGGTTTCTCTCTTGTGTGTGTCCTTTTGTGTCTATTCAAAAGATTATTTAGAAAAAATTTTACTCCACAAATACCACACTTATTAAAGTTTCTCTCCTGTGTGTGTCCTTTTGTGACTCTTTAAAGAACTACTAAGAGAAAATTCTGCTCCACAAACATCACACTTATAAGGTTTCTCTCCTGTGTGTGTCCTCTTGTGAATCTTTAAATTACCATTTTGAGAAAATTCTGCTCCACAAAAAACACACTTATAAGGTTTCTCTCCTGTGTGTGTCATTTTGTGACTCTTTAAGTGACTATTTCGAGAAAATTCTGCTCCACAAACATCACACTTATAAGGTTTCTCTCCTGTGTGTGTCATTTTATGTCTCTTTAAAGCCCCATTCTCAGAAAATTCTGCTCCACAAACATCACACTTAAAAGGTTTCTCTCCTGTGTGTGTCATTTTATGTCTCTTTAAATAATCATTCTGAGAAAAATCTACTCCACAAACATCACACTTATAAGGTTTCTCTCCTGTGTGTTTCATCTTGTGACTCTTAAAAGCACAACTATGAGAAAATTCTGCACCACAAACATCACACTTATAAGGTTTCTCTCCTGTGTGTGTCCTTTTGTGACTATTCAAATTACCATTTCGAGAAAATTCTGCCCCACAAACATCACATTTATAAGGTGTCTCTCTTGTGTGTGTCCTTTTATGACTCTTTAAAGCATCATTCTGAGAAAAATCTACTCCACAAACATCACACTTATAAGGTTTCTCACCTGTGTGTGTCCTCTTGTGACTCTTTAAAGCACAACTATGAGAAAATCCTGCTCCACAAACATCACACTTATAAGGTTTCTCTCCTGTGTGTTTCCTCTTGTGACTCTTTAAAACACAACTATGAGAAAATCCTGCTCCACAAACATCACACTTATAAGGTTTCTCTCCTGTGTGTGTCCTTTTGTGTCTCTTTAAAGCCCCATTCTCAGAAAATCCTGTTCCACAAACATCACACGTATAAGGTTTCTCTCCTGTGTGTGTCCTTGTGTGTCTCTTTAAATCCCCATTCTCAGAAAATTCTGCACCACAAACATCACACTTATAAGGTTTCTCTCCTGTGTGTGTCCTTTTGTGTCTCTTTAAAGCCCCATTCTCAGAAAATTCTGCACCACAAACATCACACTTATAAGGTGTCTCTCCTGTGTGTGTCCTTTTGTGACTCTTTAAATTACCATTTCGAGAAAATTCTGCTCCACAAACATCACACGTATAAGGTTTCTCACCTGTGTGTGTCCTCTTGTGAATCTTTAAATTACCATTTTGAGAAAATTCTGCTCCACAAAAAACACACTTATAACATTTCTCTCCTGTGTGTGTCATTTTGTGACTCTTTAAGTGACCATTTCGAGAAAATTCTGCTCCACAAACATCACACTTATAAGGTTTCTGTCCTGTGTGTGTCCTCTTGTGACTCTTTAAATCACCACTATGAGAAAATTCTGCTCCACAAACATCACACTTATAAGCTTTCTCTCCTGTGTGTGTCCTCTTGTGACTCTTTAAATCACCACTATGAGAAAATTCTGCTCCACAAACATCACACTTACAAGGTTCTCTCCTCTGTGTGTCATTTTGTGACTCTTTAAAGCCGCGTTCTGAGAAAATTCTGCCCCACAAACATCACACTTATAAGCTTTCTCTCCTGTGTGTGTCCTCTTGTGACTCTTTAAATCACCACTATGAGAAAATTCTGCTCCACAAACATCACACTTATAAGGTTTCTCTTCTGTGTGTGTCCTTTTGTGACTCTTTAAAGCGGCATTCTGAGAATATTCTGCTCCACAAACATCACATTTATAAGGTTTTTCTTCTGTATGTTGACTTTTGTCCCATTCTGAATAAAGTTTTTGTCCTGTAAGTTCATCACACATGTATGATTCTCTTTCTGTATTTGTCACCTTGTGATCACTTTGACCAAATTCTGCTCCACTGACATCATATTTGTTATGTGTCTCACTATTATGCTGCATTATGGGTTTCTTTGAATAATCAGTCCTAGAAAACATACTAAGACCATCACACTTGTTAGGTAGTTCTTCTGTATGCTGCATTACATGTGCCTTTAGATAACCAAAATGAGCAGCCCCCATACCAATAAGATCATATTTAGAATGCTTCTGTGCTTTTTGTATTCTTTCTTGTTGACACAGACTGGATTTTGTATCTAATTCTACATTACCAACATTACTTATATAACACTTTTCTCTCATATGTGAATGTTCATGTTCATTATGGTCACCTTTCTTGCTAACCTGTACTCCACAAACACAACAGCTGAAAAGTTTCTCTTTTGTACTTGTTATTATGTCATCTGATTGTACACTGCCACACAATTTAAAACCTTCTCTACTTTCACTGTTGAGAGCACAATCATCATAGAATATTGTTGATTTCCTCCTGCAGTTTTCATTTTGTAAGACTGCAGTATAAATCTCAGGAGTCAGATTCATGTCTACAGTCATTAACTCAGAGTCTGTGACATTCAGTGATTGTACTTCTTTTAATCTTGATTCAATGTTATTGTCTGCATTTAGTGTTGCAGCTGCCGTACTTACATCTTTCATTTCACTCACAATTTTTTCTGTGAATTCTGGCAACACTTCATTGAATGCAGCATTTTGCATTGGTTCACTCTTTATGAAACTGTTCATAATTTTCAAATCTGGAATGTCAACACTAGAGTATAGGCAGGGTTGCTGGTTACAGGAATGGTCACCTGAAATTCATTGAATGAAATAATAATAATAAAATCTTCAGATAATTATGGAATGCAAAACAAATTTTAATTCTATATTTTTTGTAGCGTCATATTAGGTATGATTTAAAAAGTTATGCAACTATAAGATTATTTAAGAAGTATTTGTTTCTGTCTGATATGTTAATAGTTCATAGTGTATTGCGTACTATGAAACTAATAGTATACATTTAATAATTTTAAAAGTGTCACAAAATATTTTTTTAATGTGGTTGCTAATCACATATATTAATTAATATTGTTTGATTACTTCCCTTGGAGGTCATAAATGAGTAATAACAATTTATTTCCAAATTACTTCCCTCCAAACAGTCCTGAAATGATTACAAATATTATATTGTTATTATATTTTTTTTTTTCTGTCATGACTAAAACTTTTTTGCAAGAAAAGAACCTCATGACATTACCTGATAGATCTGTAGAGTAACAGTACTGTGTCACTAAAAATCAAACTTTGTTTTTGATAAAATGAGTTTTGCCCAAATTCAGTGATGCCTGCAATTGTATACCTAGACACTAAATTTGTTGGCTCTTTCAGAACGTAATTAAAAAAAAAAAACCAAATTTTGTGCCCACAGAAAAATTGTAAAGCAGGAGGCATACAATGTCTGCAGATAATGCATGAATACATTTCAATGCACATTCAGAAATGTTTGTTTCACCACTTAACTACTCTACAGCAGTATCTGCCATAGGACTGCCTTTACCGTTTTTTTTTTTAAATCGAGTTGGTTATATGTTTACAAAATGGACTCTTCTATAGCAATAATCATCTGGACCTGATGAAATTCCAGCAGAGGCCATCAAAGCAAATATCAACACGGCTACAGAGATGTTATATAAATTACTTGGTAAAGTCTGGGAAAAGGAAGAGATACCAGCAGAATGGAAGGAAGGATATCTGGTTAAGTTGCCTAAGAAGGGAAATTTACAAGAGTGCACAAATTATAGAGGAATAATGTTACTATCAGTGCCAGCAAAAGTATTAAACAGGATTATCCTTGAGAGATTAAAAGAGTCCATAGACAAGAAACTGAGAGATGAACAAGCAGGTTTTCAACAAAACAGATCATGTACAGACCAGATAGCCACTTTGAGAATAATAGTCAAACAAAGTCTGGAATGGAATTCACCACTATACATCGGATTTGTGGACTACGAAAAAGCATTTGACAGTGTAGACAAAGAATCACTTTGGAAATTGATGAGGCATTATAGAGTTCCCCTGAAGATCATTAATTTAATAAAGAAAACATATGAAGACATGACATGCTGAGCATGTTCTACAGGAATGTCCTCTGTATGACCAGTTAAAAAAGATATACTGGCTCAATGACTTAACATTAAACTCAAAGCTGTATGGAACTAAAGAGGAACTTCAAACAACAGTCGAATTCATCATGAGAACTCATCTGACGGTGTAAACATCAAAGATGCGATTGCAAGAAGAAGAAGAAGACATATATTAAATAATCTGGAAATTGTTAAATGTGTAAATGTTATCTAGGCATGATTATTTCAATGCCATTCTGAGTTCTGACCCAACTTGTTCAGTGTTATTTAATACATCCTGTTTGGGAAATATTAACAGATTCTGTATTCTGTACCTACTTTTGTTTTCTTCTTTGCTCAACAGTGATAGCATCATTCAAGCGTTGAAATTAATAATTTTTTAACCTGATTAAACCATGTTGCTTATAATCATTATGAAATTGATTGTGGCTCACTGCTTGCAATACACAAGAGTTTAATACTGGTATTCAGTGTAATTTTTTTTTTTTCAAACAGGTGCACGACCTACATGCAATAAACAATATACAGAGTACCATCAGCAACCAAGAACTACTTATTTGAAGTAACCAGGAGGACATGCACACCATCATAGCTGGCAGATACTGGGTTGGCCATGTCCCCAGAAGGGACCCTGATACCATTACAAGAACAGCTATACTATGGACCCCCAAAGGAAAGTTAAAGAGAGGCCTACCAAAAACAACTTGGAGAACTGTGGAAGCCAAGATGTAAAGAATGAACCAGAAATGGGGCACTGTACGAAGGATGGCCACCAACCGATTAAAGTGGAATAAATCTGTTGCTGCCCTACAAGACACCACCAGGCATGATTATTGTAGTATTGGTGAATCTACCTCTCAATCTTAATCTTATCAGTCTGTTGTTGATGGGTTTCCATTCCAGTAATGTCCTTTCTATTCCTTTCTATATAATAATGGCTACACCTTCATTGTGCTGTCCATCCTCTCTTCCAGAGTAAAGTACTGTTTCTCCTGATGCTGTTTTAACTTTTCCTGCCCCTGTCCATCTGCTCTCGCTTATCCCTAGAATGTGTAACCTATAGTTTCTCATTTCTGCCATGACCTGTTTTAGTTTACCCGTCTCATTCCTTGTCCTGATATTCCAAAATCCTATTCTTGTATCATGTTTTGCGGTCAGGACGTCCGTTCTCATGTCAGTGGCTTCCTTTCGGCTTTCACCACTGATAGTCATACGAGCCTCAGACTCTGGATGTCCATCCTGCAGAAAAGTTTGTTTATTTATTCGTTGTTGTTTCCGTAACTTCAATTTTACAGTTAATAATGACCTATCACCCTCACAGCACTGCTGTCAAAAGGATCCTGTTTCGCCACCTACCTTTCCTCCAAGCTGACCCAGTGGCGCGGGAAGCATTTAGTGAGCCACCCTTGCTGGCATATAGACGGGACAAAAATTTGAGGGACCTCCTAGTCCACAGCCGTCTGAAAACCGTCAACGATGGCCACTTTGGAACCAAGCCATGTAACCGTACACGATGTAAGACATGTCAGTATGTAATGGAAACACGTTCAGTCTCGTTCCCTAATGCCAAGTTCACCATCACCCATGGCTTCACATGTGAGTCACGCAACGTTATTTATGCTATTATATGCAAACGTTGCACCATTACGTACATCAGCCAAACGGGCACACGACTGGGTGACCGATTCTGCAGACACCTCTATGACATCTCTCAGTTTAATTCCACACCTGTGGCCATCCACTTCAATGGCCCTGACCACCACGGTGCCACTGACATCCAGGTGACAGTCATCAGATCCTGTTCCTCGGACGCCAACAGTCGGTTTTGCCAGGAACAACGCCTCATCCATCTTATGGGTTGCCTCAAACCACACGGTTTGAATACCCAACATTCTTTTGTCTGAGACGCCTTTCTCTATCGAGTCCCTGTTGTATTATGACTTTCTACTTTGATGCGATCACCCTTTTTTTTTTTTTAAATTACCATTTTTTTAATTTAATAATTTTATTTATTTATTTATTTATTTTTATTTTTTTTTAATTTGTTTATTTATTTTATTTTATTTAAATTTTTAAATTTTTTTTAATTTTTTTTAAATTATTTTTTTCCTTTATTATTTTTTATTTTATTTATTTCTTTATTTAGTTTTTATTTTTTTATTTTTATTTATTTATTTATTTGTTTTAAATTTATTTATTATTATTATTTATTTATTTATATTTTATTTATTTATTTTATTTTATTTATTATTTATTGATTACTTTTTTCTCACTCTTTTCCAGTCCTTGTTTTTTTATTTCTTATCTTTATGTACTATCAACTTCCTCTTTCCGGTTTAGTGGCAGCCATCCTGCTTTGCTTCACATGTGACTGGACTTAATATTAAGGGAGTTTTTTTTCTCTTATTTTTATAGTTTCATGTTCTCTACTTAATTCTCATTTTCTTTCCCTCCTGTCTCTTGTTTGTCTGTCCCTGACGAAGGCCTTGTGGCCGCAACGTAGATTTTTCTTGTCCTTCTCCTTGTAAGACGTATTACTATTTGTGTGGGTGTGTGTGTGTTTTTTTTTTTTTCAACAGAATGCACATACAGTAGTTTAAATTTCTCTCTTTTCTATTACAAAATCAGTGGATATTTCCACCACAGCAAAAGTAGTTTACCTTACATGCTACAAGATTTATAACTTTGGGGTCAGCCAAAAGCATTCAGAACTAAGATAGCAAGTTTTCATAGGATGCAAAAAGCCATGATATAAACAATTTTAGCAGTTTATAAAATTGTATGGAACCCCTCGATTAATTAATGTGTATAATAATTAAAATAATTTAATATAATATTCAGCTCTTATAAATATAACACTGATCTTTGACTTAAATTAAGCCAATATTCCTACAAATACATTTTGCTGACATTAACTTTGGAGTGAAGAAATATTTCAGAGGCTGTGAATGCTTTCATGAGTATTTATTTCTCAGGATTCCTTCATGGGTGTCATGGGCTAGATTTTTCTCTCGTTCTATCTTCTGTCATTAAACCTAACTTAATTACTTTATAAAGGACTGTTCAATAAATTACTGTTCTTGTGCGCCTGACTTCACACTAAATCTTCTTTCACCTGCAAGAGCTGTTGAGTTTACAGTCATTCAAAAATAGCTTGTTACTATCAATTTCCTTCATCTGTGCAAAGTGCTTGCTGGCTTGAATAGAACGGATAGTTGCTGGGCAGCTAACATTAATGGGATGTAATTGATATGGTGGCTACTTTGCAGTAGTAGTGATTTTAATTAGTTTTCATGCTCTTAACCTATGGTAAAGAAAATGTATATCCCTGAGACTCTTTCAAGGGAAGAGTGTTCAGGATTTCCATAATTTAAGATGAGAAATTGTTTAGGAAAGATGGTGTGTGGTCCAATACATCTGTCAGCTGAAAATGAGATTTTTAGTATTTAACCCTAGAGCTCACTAGGCCCACACACTGCAATTGAAAACTTTGGTCATGAGAGAACCCATTTTGTAGAGCTAGCAGCGGTAGTTGCAAAGACTTACCTTTGCCAAAATCTTGTTTTTTTTAAGAAACAAAGTACAACCAAGTGGTTCTTTAGGATAGTCTACATGAAGAGCTTCCATTTTCATTGATGACAAGAAACTTGGATCAGGGAAAGAAGCTTTGGAACCCTGAGATAGTTCTACTCACACCACACAACCTTTTTCCACACCTGGATAAATCAGGAGTGACTGAGACTGCAGTCAGGAATCTAGTTACTGTAGGTAAAACCACCATGAACCAACAACTTCATAAATGTCCTAATGATCAAAAATCAATAACTTTGTAGAACCACTGAACTTAAATCAATTACTTAAAAGTCCTAACGATGATCTTTCAGTAACTGTGTAGACAAGATTGAACTGTATTGTTGAGGACTGTTTCATGTTTGCAAACATCTGGGTTTGAGCTCGATTCAGATGGTTGCACCATGGAACACCTTGGTTGAATAAATAAATTACATAGATCGTGCATGAGACATAGTTACGACAGTCTTTTGTGTGGCCTTGAGCCTTACGGCAGTGTTTAAAATGTGTAGCATTGCCACTTATCCAAAGTGTTTTGAAATGTGTAGCATGGCCACTTATTCAAGTGTATACTAGTGTAGAACTAGGAAAATATATTACGGTAATGTACAGCTGGTAACCTAAAATGATAATGTGTAAGGACCATTGAGTCCGAATATATCTATATGTCGGTAATGTAACCGCAATCATTGTTAGGATTAATGTAAGTTGTAAAATATGAAACGCAGTTAGAACATATATGAAAGAGCCTGGCTGTGTAAGCCAAACAGTTGAATGGGAAAAAAAAAACCAAAAAAATACACACACACACACACAAATAGTAATACGTCTTACAAGGAGAAAGGACAAGAAAAACCTACGTTGCGGCCACAAGGCCTTCGTCAGGGACAAACAAACAAGAGACAAGAGGGAAAGAAAATGAGAATTAAGTAGAGAACATGACACTATAAAAATAAGAGAAAAAAAAACTCCCTTAAAGGCCAGTCACATGTGAAGCAAGATGGCTGCCACTAAACCGGAAATAGGAAGTCTTTTAAAACCAAAAAATAAGAAATAATGAAAACAAGGACTGGAAAAGAGTGAGGAAAAATAAATAAATAAAATAAAATAATAATTAATAAAATAAATAAATTTAAAATATATATATATATATATATATATAAATATATATATATATATATATATATATATATATATATATATATATATATATATATATATATATATATATATATATATAATAATAAATAAATTTAAAAAAAATAAATAAATAAATAAAAGAAAAAAATAAATTAATAAATAAAGAAAAAAAATTTTTAATAAAAAATAAATAAATAAACAAATTTAAAAAAAAAAAATTTTTTTTAATAATAATAATAATAAGTAAATAATAAATAAAGAAAGAAAATAAATAAATAAATAAAAATAAATAAATTGAGGAAAAAGCGATTTAAAAAAAAAAAAAAAAAAAAAGCGTGATCGAATCAAAGTAGACAGTCATAACCCAACTAGGACTCGATAGAGAAAGGCGTCTCAGACAAAAGAATGTTGGGTATTCAAACCGTGTGGTTTGAGGCAACCCATAAGATGGATGAGGCATTGTTCCTGGCGAAACCGACTGTTGGCATCCGAGGAACAGGATCTGATGGCTGTCACCTGGATGTCAGTGGCACCGTGGTGGTCAGGGCCACTGAAGTGGATGGCTACAGGTGTGGATTTTTGTGTAAGCCAAATTGAAGTAAGCATACGTCTAAGTTCTCATGATATATATTGGGCAGCGACCCTATGAGAACTATTAACAGAAGGAATATTTCTGTATAAATAATAAGGATCCCAAGTATTTGGTTAGGATATATATATATATGGATCGTTAATGAAAATGAAAAGTAACAGATGTGCAATGTCTGATTGAATATGGGCTATAAGACTGTACTTTATCAAGTGTTCTGTATTGTAAACATTCATGTTGTTTATTCATGATGAAATTGCTGAACAGTATTCAATATATTTAGTCATCAAAACGCGACTTGGTTTACTGAAGTGTTCTACCAGTTCAATGTCGTTCTATGACTGTTAACCGTTAACGTTCAGGGTTAGGTCAAACCATAACACTTTAATTACAGGCTAATAATAATAATAATAATAAATAAACACTGTCAGGCAATACGAATACAAAGTGTATTGTAGAAACACTGAAACGAACATTATAACAGTTACGTAAATAAAACACGAGGGTACAACAAGAAGATACTTAGTGATGGCAGAAGAGATGAATATAGAATACAAAAATTGAAACGTAATATCAGCCCAATTATCCAAGCCTGCAAAGCCCATAACATGTATACATATGATATTTTGTTTTCATCAGCAAAAGTTCATTGTAATTTTTTTCTGAAATCAAGATTTGTGTTATTGACTTTTCTTTGAGGTTATTGTGATGTCTAATACATGTTTGTATTTAATCAATGGGGGTTCTTTCCAATAATTAAGTACCATAAGAAACAGTGGCCTGGATACCTATAAGCTCTTAGACTACTCAGAGGATTCTCAACCTGCTAAGAGACAGTTAATTTCCAGTATCCCAATAAACATGCCAGTGATTCGCACTCTTGTTCTTTTCTTCCTGTGAAACTTATATTTAACATTTTCTGCAGTTTTTACTTGAGCCAACCTTCAGTGAGATCATCTTGTGCAGTTTTGGTATGTATTCCTATGTTCACTTATTCTATCAGTCCATCTTCCATTGTAACCTGCCACTATGGGTAAAAATCTATGTAGTTTCAGGGGTTCTATAAGAAGGCAAAATATGAGGACAACTGCTTCAAAAATGGCACAGCTTAAGATGTGACTAAGGGCTTGCAACCTCATCATGTAAAACAGCCCACTTGAGAATTCATCACCACAAATGCTGTGATAGCCCCATGCTTCTTAAGAAGCAGAGAAGGTACAATCCTTCATTCATGAGGAAATAAATGTATGAAATACTCTTTTACTGATAGTTGTAAAACAGGTTCTGCACTTAGCTAGCCCTTTCCACAGCCCATGTCTCCAGACAACAGCTAGACTGGTAGCATGTGCATACTGTCATATTGAATGTGCTACTATTCCCACTTTAACTACAGGTCATGCTAGATTACAGACAAGTTTATCAAAGATGTCAGTATCAATATTTTGTATGTGGTAGTTTAAGCTATAAAATCTCTTAATGCTTGATTTCACCATGACTACTTTTTAAACCCTCCTCCAATAAATTAGCTATAGAAGAAAACAGTGTTACAGAATGATCCAGAAGGAGATAGATCCATGGGGTGGCAAACATCTTGAAGTAACACAATAAAAACAGCACACGAGCCTACATTATATGCACCAGAATTCAGCCTCAACTGAGATGCTCCATTGCTTAAAAAAGAAACTTATTTACATGCGTACCTTCATTTCTCCATACATCTGACTGTTTTACTTTATGCTCTCCTAATCTCTTCCTGCTGATGCCTGCAACTGTCTGGGAATTAATGTCTGAATCTTTAGAGAAGCAATTCCAATAACACTCCTGGATGACATGCAAACAAAATCATAGGTTATGTAAAGGGTGTTTACAATCACTACCAATCAATACTGTTATCACAAGGTTCAATTTTGAGACTAACAACAAACTGAAGTGTTTGAAGTATGTTTGTATACACAATAAAGACTACAGTAAAAACTTGGAAATAAATTCTCATTATCCACAAAGTTGATGCATAAATGTGGCCGACATTGATGATTCTGAGTCTTGCTCCCTGATCTGCATATGATTTTGCTGTTCAAAATGTGTTTGTTCTTCCATGAGTTTGTTTATTTAAAGCTTCTTTTACATGGGCCAAGCATCACTGAGGTCAGAAATTTGTTTAGCCATTGCCAAGGTTTGTCTTCACAGTTGATGTAGATAATGACATTGAATTTCTTAACACATTAACTACCGCAAGCCGCTGTCAGCAGCTCACAAAATAATCACATTTGGACCGCAAGCCGCTCAGAGCGCCAATCTAATTTTAGTAATAAAACAAATGAAAAATGTACTGAAACACTTTCTGATCTGGTTCAAGATTTTAAGTTACCACCGGAAAACAAATTCCCAAAGCATGGTTGTTGTAGAACACTGGAAAATTGATATTATGCTCATATTTTTCAGCGTTTTGGGTTAGTTACCAAATCGTGTAAAACTGTTTACCGTGGCAACTAGTGATAGGACTACAAAAAATGTGTGTACATCTCGTCTAACGGCTGAATAGGATAGAAACGTGTTTCAACAATTGACTGATAGATCAAGCAACGAGGAGAAGAGTGGAAATGGTGTGCACATTGATTGGAATTGTGATTTTGATAGAGATGGGGCACAAGCAGTTATAACTGTGAAAATATTGCAAGTCCTCAGCCATCGTAGGGCCGTTAAATAGCAACAACCTCTATTAGAGTTACAACCGGTGTTTATTGTAATAGTACATTCATTTATCTTTAAAATGACGCGTAATTCATAAAAAAATCTGTAAACAATTACGAAAACTACAGCTTACTTTGTGCAAACACCTACATGATGAAAATGGGAAAAAAATTTAATTTGGCCACAGTGTGTTTTTCAATTCGGTAGTTAATGTGTTAAGTAATTTAAATGTAACAAGCTGGCAAGGAATAGAAACAAAGAAAAAAAACACTGCAAAAATGGTGCTATGTTTAGGACATAAGAGAGGTAGAGGGAACAAAACGGAGAAGGGAACTGGACACAGACACGAAATGGATGCAAAGACATGGAAAAACAACTGAACAGATGGCATAGGACAAGAAGGGAAACCCAAGGCCTGTAAACAGTAAATTAATATGAAACAAATATAAAGGTATGTTATCAGGCACTCGTAGGATGTTCATACAATACCAAACTGTTCTGTCCTGTTCTCACTGTCCTAGTCTACTATCATTTACTGGACACAGTATTAAGATCCTTGTCTTGTTGAATTGGCCTATACTGCAGGATAGGGAAACAACAGAAGTGATTGCATCATTAATAGGCTGAACTGCCCATGGTGGACTTCCGGTTCGTGTATTGTGGTTCGCACTAATGACCTGTCATTGAAACATCATTTTGTGGTGATGCGTAGATGGCAGGGAGGACAGTGTGATTTGCTTGCATGGCTAGGCGGGGTTGTCACACGGAAGGTCCAGGGTTCAAATCCTGGGTAAGCCACTCATGTCTGTTGTTTTTCTGTTGTCTAGTGTTCTACTTCTTTATTTCCTACGAGTGCCTGATAACATACCTTTATATTTGTTTAATATTAATAGGACAGGAAGGCTTGATCTAATTTGTTGAAAGCCTCTCACTCATTTCCTTTTCTAATTCAATTATAGCTAAATATAGCTTGACATTTTTGAGGCACTGTTTAATTTCTTCAGTAAGAATGACACTTTTTTTTCTAGTTCTAGCACATGGCCACTACTACAGACTGCTCCTGGCCCAGTTTCCACAGATAACAACCATTTGTTAAATTTCATGTATACCAATATGCAGCTGATTACTTCTTCTTCTTGTGATCACATCTTTGATGTTTACACCGTCAGACGAGTTCTCATGATGAATTCAACCATTCCATACAGCTTTGAATTTAGTGTTGAGTCATTGGGCCAGTATATCTTTCTTAACTGGTCATACAGAGAACAATCCTGTAGAACATTCTCAGCAGTTTGTTCATTTAATCCACACGTGCACAGTGGTGAAGCAGACAATCCTAGCTTGTACATGTGTTTATTCAGTTTGTTATGCCCTGTCCTGAGGTGAAAATTGGTGATCTGTCCCAGCCAGTCAAGAGCGTGGTAGTCATCGTTGGGTTGATTCTGTTCTCTTCTGATAGCCTGGATAGCTCTCTTTTTCTCAAAGCATGTGATTTCATTATCTTCTTGTTCATGTTCTGCTCCCTTATTGGCAAGTTTATCTGCCTTTTCATTTCTGCGTACACCACAGTGGGATGGTACCCACTGAAGTATGGTTCGTTTTTTGGGAGCTACCTTGATTGGTTCATTTCTGAGATGCGGGATTTTACCACCCTTGAGAGCTTGCAGTAGAGACAGTGCATCTGTGAGGATGACTATCTGGTGGCAGTCAGAGTTGGTGTTATAAATCACTTTTGCAGCTTGCTCTAGAGCTTGAACTCTAGAGCTGTATTGTTGGAACAGAATTTACCAGTGGGAATTTTCCTAGTCTCATAGTGGTTGTCAGGAAATGAGATAAAGATATTGGGGCCTCTATTCTTAACGGCATTTGTTGCTGATCCATCCATGCAGATTGATCAGGATAGCTTTCTTGGATCATACTTAATGTAGCAGTTCATTTTTGCATATCCTTATCTTCTTCTTCTTCTTTGATCCATAACCACCAACCGTCAAAGCAGTCAGCGGCCATCACACCTGGTGGCATCTTGTAGGGCAGCAACAAATTGATTCCACTTTGCTCGGTCGGCAGCCATCCTTCGTACAGTGCCCCAACTGTGGTTCATTCTTTGCATCTCAGCTTCCACAGTTCTCTGCCAAGTTGTTTTTGGTTGGCCTCTCTTTTGCTTTCCCTTGGGGGTAGCATAGCTGTTCTTGTGATGGTATCAGGGTCCCTTCTGAGGATGTGGCCAACCCAACTCCAGCGTCTGCCAGCTATGATGGTGTGCATGTCTTCCTGGTTACTCCGAATAAGTAGTTCTTGGTTGCTGATGGTGTTTGGCCAGAAGATTCGGAGAATTTTCCTTAGGCATGTTGTGTGAAAAGAGGACAATTTTGACATTTCCTTCTCTGTAACTCTCCAGCTCTCCACACCATAGAGAAGCACAGAAAGCACACAGCTCTGATATAATCCTAATTTTGTGCTTGTGCTGTACTGAGAGGACTTCCCAATGTTGTTTAGACTAAAAAAGGCTGTTCTTGCTTTGTTCATTCTGTTGTTGATGTCTTTGCTTGCTCCACCATCTGGTGTTACTATGCATCCTAGGTATGTGAAGGCATCTGTCTGTTCCAGTTGTTGATTCTTTACTGATATGGGCTCAGGGTTGCTCACATTGAGCGTCATGACTTCTGTCTTCTTTAGGGTGATGTTCAAGCCCACCTGCTGGCTAAACTTATTAAGTCTATCCGTTTTTTCCTGGATGTGTTGATGTGCATGTGCTAGCAGTGCGATGTCATCTGCATATTCCAGATCTTCCAATGTAGAAAATGTAGTCCATCTTATTCCTCTTGGACTGTCCTCTGTTGTCCGGCGCATCACCCAATCTATGACTGTCAAAAATAATGTTGTTGACAAGGGGCATCCCTGTCGTACTCCTGTTTTCACTTCGAAAGTTACATTACTCAGTCCAAAACTGCACGTAAAGTTAGAATACTTGTAGAGGCTTTTTATGATGAAAACAATGCAGTTGGGAATTCCATAAGCCCTCAGAATTTTCCATAGGCTGTTGCTGTGTATGCTGTCAAAAGCCTTTTCAAAATCAACAAAGTTAATGTACAGCTGTCTCTGCCATTCTGAGCACTGCTCCATAATGTTCCTGAGGGTAAATATATGATCTGCACATCTTCTGTTCTTTCTAAATCCTGCTTGTTCTTTCCTCAGTTTATGGTCAACTGCTTTTGAAATTCTCTGGATGATTATCCTGCCTAGTATTTTGCTGGGAACTGAGAGGAGGGTAATTCCTCTCCAGTTGTTGCAGTTTGCAAGGTCGCCCTTCTTGGGCAATTTGACAAATATTCCTTTACTCCACTCTGTTGGTGTTGTCTCAGTTTCCCAGACTTATGCAAATAGTGGTTCTAATAGTTCTGCTGCTAGTTCAGGGTCTGTCTTGAATAGCTCAGCATTTAGATTGTCGTGACCAAGCTCTTTTCCATTTTTTAGCCCTTTGATAGCTGTGATGATTTCTTCTTTACGTGGAATGTCTGTATTTACGTCTAAGTCACTTTCAGCCTCAGGAACATTCAGCCGAGTCTCTGGTGGTTCCTTATTCAGTGTTTCTCTGAAGTGCTCTGCCCATCTTGTTTCCTGCCCCTGTGCTGTGGTGATGAGATTTCCTTGCTTGTCTCTTACTAACGTTATGTTGTTTGCACCTCATTTTCCACTGATAGCTTTAGTTATTTTATAAACTGTGCTTTGTTCATTTCTCAGTGCTGCCTCTTCTGCCTGTCTTGCAAGGTTGTCCAGAAATGTCCTTTTGTTGGCACGAGTTTGACATTTTACTTCCTTGTCCAGCTGACTGTACTGTTCACTATATATGCCTTTAACCTGGGAGACTTAGCTTCTGCTTTCTTTCTTTTCATTTCCTTTCTCTTCGCTATGGTGTTTAGTGTATCTGGTGTTATCCAGTCTTGGCTCTTTCTTTCCTGGAATCCCAAGCATGACTTGCTGCTTTCTTTGTATATTGTTGAGATATATCCTTATACTCATAAAAAAATGCTGTGCTTAAGTTGGATGTTTCAGCCGAAAGGCACAAATATCGCAGCTTCGCTGTAAATGGACACAAAGCAACCAACGTCCTTTTCAGGGCCAACGAAGAAGATATCCAATTGTAAGACCAGTGATTGATGTATTCATTTGGAGGGTACTGCTGGTCTGTTCCCACGGTACAGGGTATAAGGTGGGCAGTGGTGTTGTCTTCATGGATAGGTCTTCTTGATGCTGTCTTTTAAGTCTTTTTCCATGATAGACAAAGCTGCTACATTTTAGACATCGCAATGCCAGATCATCTAGTCTTGCCTTCATTGGGTGCGTTGGCATTCTGTTGTACTTTTCCATCTGGATCATGCTTTTTGTGTCTCTTCTATAGGACAATGTCTGTAATCTAGTATCTTTCTGCATCTCTGATATCGGCATAGTTTTCATGGCTAGGTAGCTGATTTGATTATAAGCATTGTTTTTTAATATTTTCTTCACTTAACCAAATCTGCCTTGTGTTGTAAGCAGTGCATGATCATTGAAGAAATCAGGTTTCTCTGATAGAGGTTTCCTTCACATTATTGCTGCGCATGCTTTATAAAAGAAGTAAAAAGCATTGTGAAGGATGATGTCGGAGCTGGCAAAGGTTGGCCAAGTCGATAGAAGGACAAGATGTCTATTTTATGCGTACTTTATTAATGACGTTCAAGACTGTGAAATCCCAAAGCAGGCTTGGCCTCTCATTTATCAGTGGGATAATTAGTCAAATTTCAGGCTGTGACAATGTAACTGCTGGCGCTGGTGTAATGGCTATGGCGTTGTACTGGCGACCAGGTGTTCATGGTTCAAACCCGGGCGTCGGCGTTTGAAGAAATGTTTACGACCGGAAATTTGACTGAATAACCTGAACGGCTCCTGTGATAAACCCTCTGTGGATGGGAAGGAGCGAAGCTCCTGACCGGGTTGGAAGGAAAGTCCTCAGGTTCCCCAGCCTCGCAATGACATGTCATTGGGCTGAAGGGCTGAAAGCCCAAGTGCCGCTGGTTAACAAAAAAAAAAAAAATGAAACTGGGCACAATAATGGAAATATGTGCAGTACAAGTGACTAGGGACATGAAAGAAGATACTGGATATGTGATGTCAGAAGTAATGCCTGAAATGCTCTGAAAATATTTTATGTTGGATTTATTATGTCAAATTAAACCTTGGATTGTCCTTGCTTGATTTATTCCCTTTATGTTGTGTGAAACTGTATGTCAGCCCATCTTAACAGAATCATTAAATATAAGCTGTCAGGGTTACACATCACCTTGTATAGTTAGAAACCTTGTGTTTCCTGTTATCATATGATGTGTTTTTACGTACTACATGCTTGCCACTTCTTTAACTTTTTTCTTTGCCTTGTCACTACTTCTACTTACTCAATTACTAACTTTCCCATGGGCTTCAAATGCAAAGCTGTCTCATGAGATCTGCACTGGGCATAGCCACACCACATTCATTATAGAATGTGCACATGTTTTTCTCTATTACACAATCTTGGTGTGTATAGTTGTATGACATTAGTACCAATCAGCCATTTAAGATAACTAATATGATATTGCTCAAAATCCCTTTTTTAAGTTCTTTCTCTTACAGCAACTAAAATTTAACTGATCCTTCTTTCTTTATTTGTTTATTTCATTCAGAATAAATTATAATGTGGCTGTCAGAATAAAACTAACCTGCTCTAGTATATCACATTTCATATAATCCTAATACATTTACATTCTATTTTATTCCCCTCAATTTTTTAAAAACAATTTTCCATCCCAGAAAAGCATCCTGACATTTAAAGTTACTATGGTATATGGAAAGAATCTCCATTAATCCTTGACTGACAAGTCTAACCCAAACGGCAGTGGCGAAGGGACAAGGTAAAGCACCTCAATCTTGCCTCCGTCAAGTCACAATGTTTTAAAGATGTTTTATATAGGTAATTGCCCCAATCCCCCTCCCTTTCTAGGCTTTAGTGAAACCTCCTAACCTTTAATATGTGATCTGTAAAATAATATAAAAAAACCTACAACTCAATTCCTAGTATAGACCACCATAAATTCTGAAAAAGACCACTTAAAACTGTCCAAAATCAAATCTTTATGGGTGCAGCATATTGCATTATAAATGTTTGAGCATTAACAGTATACCAACCATCCTTAAAAGCCACAATATTATTAAAGCTTCCAAACAATGTTACAAATAGTGTACATACCTTAACATCTGTTTCGTGCTTTATTTCTGCAAACAGACTTGTGACATTAGCTTCTACATTTCTTCCAGCCTGAAAGCAATGAATTATAGCAGATGTACTACTGCAGGTATCACATTAAGAAAATAAAGTTATAATAAAAATATATTACACTAACACTTGAATACCATCAACACCAAGCAATAATTACTGTTAAATAGTGAGGCTTAATTCAGCTGCAATAGCCATAAACTTGTTTGTTGTATCTTAATCAAGATCATCCCTGTAATTTTTCTGTTATTTCTTCTTTGATCCTTAGCCGCCGACCGTCAAAGCAGTCAGTGACTATTACGCCTGGTGGCGTCTTGTAGGGCAACAACAAATTGATTCCACTTTGCTCGGTTGGCGGCCATCCTTTGTACAGTGCCCCAACTCTGGTTCATTCTTTGCATCTCAGCCTCCACAGTCCTACGCCAGGTTGTTTTTGGTCAGCCTCTCTTTCGTTTTCCTTCAGGGGTCCATAGCATAGCTGTTCTTGTGATGGCATCAGGGTCTCTTCTGAGGACAGGCCAACCCAGCTCCAGCGTCTGCCAGCTATGATGGTGTGCATGTCCTCTTGCTTGCTCCGAATAAGCAGATCTTGGTTGATGATGGTATTCAGCCAAAAGATTCAGAGAATTTTCCTTAGGCATGTTGTGTGAAAAGAGGACAGTTTCAACATTTCCTTCTCCGTAACTCTCCAGCTCTCCACACCATAGAGAAGCACTGAAAGCACACAGCTCTGATATAATCCTAATTTTGTGCTTGTGCTGTACTGAGAGGACTTCCCAATGTTGTTTAGACTAAATAAGGCTGTTCTTGCTTTGTTCATTCTGTTGTTGATGTATTTGCTTGCTCCGCCGTTTGGTGTTACTTGCATCCTAGGTACGTGAAGGCATCTGTCTCTTCCAGTTGCTGATTCCTTACTGATATGGGCTCAGGGTTGCTCACATTGAGCGTCATGACCTCTGTCTTCTTTAGGTTGATGTTCAAGTTCACCTGCTGGCTAAACTTATTAAGTCTATCCGTTTTTTCCTGGATGTGTTGATGTGAATGTGCTAGCAGTGCGATGTCATCTGCATATTCCAGATCTTCCAATGTAGAAAATGTAGTCCATCTTATTCCTCTTGGACTGTCCTCTGTTGTCCGGCGCATCACCCAATCTATGACTGTCAAAAATAATGTTGTTGACATGGGGCATCCCTGTCGTACTCCTGTTTTCACTTCGAAAGTTACATTACTCAGTCCAAAACTGCACGTAGTTAGAATACTTGTAGAGGCTTTTTATGATGAAAACAATGCAGTTGGGAATTCCATAAGCCCTCAGAATTTTCCATAGGCTGTCCCTGTGTATGCTGTCTAAAGCCTTTTCAAAATCAACAAAGTTAATGTACAGCTGTCTCTGCCATTCTGAGAACTGCTCCATAATGTTCCTGAGGGTAAATATATGATCTGCACATCTTCTGTTCTTTCTAAATCCTGCTTGTTCTTTCCTCAGTTTGTGGTCTACTGCTTTTGAGATTCTCTGTATAATTATCCTGCCTAGTATTTTGCTGGGAACTGAGAAAAGAGTTATTCTTCTCCAATTATTGCAGTCTGCAAGATCTCCCTTCTTGGGCAATTTGACAATTATTCCTTTTCTCCACTCTGTTGGTGTTGTCCCTGTTTTCCAGACTTGTGCAAATAGTGGTTCTAATAGTTCTGCTGCTAGCTCTGGGTCTGTCTTAAATAGCTCTGCATTTAAGTTATCATGACCAGGAGCTTTTCCATTCTTTAACCCTTTGATTGCTGTGATGATTTCTTCTTTTCGTGGAATGTCTGTATTAACATCTAGATCATTTTCAGCCTCAGGAACATTCAATTTTGTCTCTGACGGTTCCTTATTCAGAGTTTCTCTGAAATGCTCTGCCCATCTTGTTTCCTGTCCCTCTGCTGTCGTGATGAGATTTCCGTGCTTATCTCTTAGTCTTACTAATGTAATATTGTTTGCACCTTGTTTTCCACTGATGATTTTAGTTATTTTGTATACTGTGCTTTGTTCATTTCTCAGTGCTGCCTCTTCTGCCTGTCTTGCAAGGTCATCCAGAAATGTCCTTTTGTTAGCACGGGTTTGACATTTAACTTCCTTGTCCAGCTGACTGTACAGTTCACTATATATTGCCTTTAACCTGGGAGACTTAGCTTCTGTTTTCTTTCTTTTCATTTCCTTTCTCTTTGCTAAGGTGTTTAGTGTATCTGGTGTTATCCAGTCTTGGCTCTTTCTTTCCTGGAATCCTGTCACAGAGAGTTTATTGATTGTAAATTGCCTATATCTTCTTCTTGTTCTTTCACCCGTATCCTCTATTTATCCTTTTTGTGTTTTTCGCATTCGTTCGTTTGCGACTATATACATTACTATTTTCCCATTCTAACGTTTAGTTGTTTCTTTTCTCAAAACTGAGAACGCAGTTATGATGTAACGTATCAGCCCCTACACGAGATGCAGAGTGTTAGAATGCATTCTGTCAGACAGGGGAGCAGACAGCTGTCTACAGTTTCCCCTGGGACAGTGTTTCTTCGGCTAAGTTTCTGGGCCTGAAGTGGGAGAATTCACTCCGCCAGACATGATGAGGAGACATTTGTCTGGTAGTTTGTATCTGACATGTAGTTTCCAAGGTAGATTCTCAGTGTCAGGTGATATGACACACACGCTCCACAGCCAGAGTTGGCGTAAGGTGCGAGAAAGCAAAGTGTCAGTTGTGGTTCTCAGGATGAGTTTCTCGAGGAGGTGTTAAGACAGAAAGGGGAGAGTACTTCGTTTTGCGAAATTAAACATTTACCTCTTTGTCTGGTAATAGATATAACCTAAGTTTGAAACTTTATTTTCATTCTTTCTCATAATCCGCAGTAGACAGGTTGTGCGTGAATATAGAGCTGTATAGCGAAGCTTTTAGTTTGTTCAGGAAATTTGCCGAACTTCTAGACTTCAAAATAAATATATCAGCGTATAATTCTTAAGCGTGCGATTTCCTGTAGTGCTGTGTTTTGAGGTAAAAATAAAATATCTAGTATTTTGTGAAGTGATAAAGTGTTTAATCGCCTATTTTATCCTACTAGTTCTTTTGTGCAGAGTGATTAAAGTATAAGTTTGTTATATTCTTTGGTCGACAAGTTACAGTGGAAAGCAAGATAAATTATAAATTTCTAGCTAAACCCTCTTCTTCTTCTTCGATCCTTAACCACTGACCGTCAAAGCAGTCAGTGGCCATCACGCCTAGTGGCGTCTTGTAGGGCAACAACAAATTGATTCCACTTTGCACGGTCGGTGGCCATCCTTCGTACAGTGCCCCAACTCTGGTTCATTCTTTGCATCTCAGCCTCCACAGTCCTCCGCCAAGTTGTTTTTGGTCGGCCTCTCTTTCGCTTTCCTTCAGGGGTCCAAAGCATAGCTGTTCTTGTGATGGCATCGGGGTCTCTTCTGAGGACATGACCAACCCAGCTCCAGCGTCTGCCAGCTATGATGGTATGCATGTCCTCTTGCTTGCTACGAGTAAGCAGATCTTGGTTGGTGATGGTATTCGGCCAAAAGATTCGATGAATTTTTCTTAGGCATGTTGTGTGAAAAGAGGACAATTTTGACATTTCCTTCTCTGTGACTCTCCAGCATTCCGCACCATAGAGAAGCACAGAAAGCATGCAACTCTGGTATAATCTTAATTTTGTGCTTGTGCTGTATTGGGAGGACTTCCAGATGTTATTTAGGCTAAAGAAGGCTGTTCTTGCCTTATTCATTCTGATGTTGATGTCTTTGCCTGCCCCACCGTCTGGTGTTACTATGCTTCCTAGGTATGTGAAGGTATCTGTCTGTACCAGTTGCTGATTCCTTACTGATATGGGCTCAGGGTTGCTCACATTGAGCGTCATGACCTCAGACTTCTTTAAATTGATGTTCAAGCCCACCTGCTGGCTAAATTTATTAAGTCTATCCGTTTTTTCCTGGATGTGTTGATGTGAATGTGCCAGCAGTGCAATGTCATCTGCATATTCCAGATCTTCCAATGTTGAAAATGTAGTCCATCTTATTCCTCTTGGACTGCCCTCTGTTGTCTGGCGCATCACCCAGTCTAAACCCATTTGGCTATTAATAAATTTAATTTAACTGCTAATACTCAGGCGAGATATATCTTAAAACTAACTTATAACTGCTAGATGTCTCATGAGTGTTGACGAAATATATTTATATGTATTTCTAATTCATAATGACTGATTTTATTAATATAACTTATTTCACGGGAAGTTTAAACGTTAAGTCAAGCTCTCAGCTTGCAGTTTTAATATAAGTTATATCCAAATACATAGTATGTATAAATATTTCATATGTGTTTTTCCTTTATATAGTGAATACTGTGGTAACCCAACTTTGCCAGCATTTAGTACAGAGAATTACCTGTGAGAAACATAGACATTTCTTATCTTTAACCACGTGGGGTTTTCAAGTAAACACCCGTCCCACTAAAGGTTTTTTTAAAGACAGTAATGCTTATACTGGGCCTTTGAGCCAGTAAATATTTCTCCACAAACTCTGATATACCTGCTGCCTAGTGGCGAGAATATTACAGAAATAACATTAACTTTTCCGACGGAGTTTGACTAGTAGTATGGTGACCAAATATAGTCCGATCCTGAAAAAAGACACCGACCTGACATTCCTCATTTCTAGAAACCTAAGCTAGTGACACTGTGCTCTGTTTACTTTCGTGCCGGGACAAATTTTATGTGACTTAAACAGACATCCGAATATTAAGAACACCCAAGGAATCGTTCCCGGAAGCAGAGAATTCAACCCGTCTTTTTGGAACTGGGGATTTCTTGGACAAGAACTGTATTCATGAGTCTGTGTGAAGGTCCTAGAGAAAATTAGGTACCCAGAGGAAGCGATCAAAGCTGTGAGTATAACTGTGCGCACATGGCCATGGCTGAATGAATAGATTGAATGCAGGACTGAGTGACTCATTATTGTTATATTTTGGCACCCATTTTGCTGTCTAATTCTCTTTATGCAAGTTTGTGTTGCTAACAATATATTTTTCCTTAGGTTAAACCAGAGTATCAAACTCTGTTCATATATTGACAAGGAAAAAAAAAAAAACTTAGACTGAAACCTATGTATCTGTGACTCTTTGGGGCTATCACCTTTTGTTCCTTTTTTTTTTAACGGGACTGTGGGGCTAAACATCGAGGGGAAGGATCTTACTTATGGGTCTATCAGTCTTGTAGCAATTCACTGACTTGATGAATATTGTATACATTTGTATTTTCTTTGATGTAATTTTAGATGTTGTGGTGGAAGTTTATATTGATAATTAAACCTTTTTCCATAAAAAAAACTATTCCAGTGTGGCGGTCAGTTCGTTCTAGAATATCTATTTCAATCATTGTGATAGTTTTTCCCACGTCTGTGTGTCTAACTGTTGTCACTGGAATGTGTGTGCACATGAGTGGTATCTAAACATATATATTAATATATGTAGTCTATAGACTGTCTGAAATCATAAATATCTGTCATAGAAGATAGGCCGAAAGAGAGAGAAGATTCTTGATTTCGGAGGACAGCCACTATTGATTTTCTACCATCTCACTCGTGGAAATCTATTTCTGTATATCTCTCACTGTTACTATCACTCATTCTGTTTCTATTCAGAAGGGACCAAACCAAAGTCTTAATTCTCCTATCAAAAATCTACGACAAAGGCGCTCGTTTCCGGGAATCGAACTGAAAAATCCCGAGCTAGTACGACAAATGGTTGGCTCGTCTAATGGGATTTTGAACTTAGAATAGGAAGACGAGTACGATAAATAAGGTCTCGTCTATCAGGATTTTGAACTTGAGGAAAATCTTTCTGTATTCTGATATAGAGTAAGAGTGTGTTGTTTTGTGAGTTATATCTTTAAAAATAATTTATCCCCTAGACTAACGATCTGTGTACGGGCGTGCTGATCACACAACTAATAATTGTTTTTCCACAGCATTTTTAAGCAATATACATTTTAGTTTTAGGTTAACTCTGTTGGAATAGATGTTAATTAATGATTTTGTAATACTAAACGCTGGAAATAGTTTGTGAGTGTATATTATACATTCACAGGGTTCTGAAGCTGCAGTAGGCATTTGAACTAAGTTAAGGAGTGCATTTCGGACTATTTCGTCCAGATTAATTGCCTCCCTTACCCTAACTGTCTTCACGGGTGAACTTAAAGTGGATTTTAAAATTAAGGGATTTTTTTTCCTAATAATATTTGCAATAACTATTTTGCTTCCATTGTAGCAGTTTATTTTTCAGTGAGTGGTCTTAACTACCATTAATTTGGCGTAGTCGTCTGCATTAGGTGCTTTATAGCCAATTAATAGCAGTGATAGTTAGATACTATATGTTTGGAGGAGGTATCCCAGGTTATAAGTATATCATCTTTTGTTTTGGTATTTTCTTGCTAGTAGTAGGAACAAGTGTATTCTTTTTCTTCTTTCTTTCTCGACTGAGTCTCAGCCACTGATTTACTATGGCCAAGAGGGCAAAGCTTAGACAGCTCCTCAGGGACGAGGCGAGAGACGAAGGTTTGGATGGAGAAGAAGCGAAAGCTTTTGTCAGGGATGAACTTGAGAGATATGACGTGGAGAGGAAAGCAGTGAAGCTAGAGAGCAGAGGAAGATGGATGAGGAAATAGAAATTCGCAGGGCGAATGAAAGAGAGAAGGAGAGACAGCACGAGGAAAGAGAGAAGGAGAGACAGCATGTGGAAAGAGAAAATGAGCAGCGACGACAGCATGAGTTGGCTCTTAAAACTCTAGCATTCCAAAGTCGTGGTGCTGCCTCTACCTCCAGCAATGGAGAGTCTTCTCCTCATTCTTCCTTAACTGATCCTTCTAACACCCAATCTCTTCAACTCAACGCTATGTCTTTTACTCTAGAGTCTTTCCTTTGTCCAAATGAGAAGATTGACACATGGTTAGAAAAATTCGAGAAAATTGCAACTCTGTATGGGTTAGAGAGGTCGCGTTGGAATATGAAACTTTCCCAGGCCCTAAAAGGTTCTGCTTAAGATGTTTACTCAAAACTGGAAAGTAGCCAACAAGACAACTACGATTTGTTGAAGAAAGCTTTGCTTGAACGTTTCGAAATGAATGCGCGAAAATTTTTGCTACTGTTTCGCAACAGCAGGAAGGAGAGCGCTGAAACTTTTCAGCAGTTCTCATCTTGTTTAAAGGGATACTTGTCAAAGTGCCTTGAGCTTTCACAGCTCCCCTCTACCTATGAAGGTCTTGAGGAATTTGTTTTAACAGAACAAATAAAGAACACTTTGTCTGCTGATACCCGGAGATTTCTTGCAGAGCAGGGTGCAGAAAAGCTGGAAGACATTTTGGAAAAGTCTGAACGATATCATAATGCGCTGGCTGAACTACCGGCCACAAAACGAAAACCGACAGAAGAGCATTTTTGGAAAAATAATCTTGACCAAGCTTCTCAGGCTTCACATGCTTCTATCCAGAATAACCACCGAGAAACTGGACCTCAAAACCCCCCTCCTGAAAAACCTAAGTTCTACAAAAACAAGTACCCCAACCACAGTAAACAGTCTGATCAACCCGACTGCCCTTCATGGCAGCGCAGCCAGAAAGGACAAGGTGGCACAGGGAGAACTCCTGAGCACGGGACAGATGATCAGAGTGAGCACACTGAGCCTAAATGCATCGAATGCTTACTAACAGTCTCGCAAGGCGGAATTATTGACAGTGATTCCCAACCTGTAGTTGGAGATAGACCATCTATGCGAGGTACTGTTACATTGAACGGTTCTCAAACTTTTTGTTTATTTGACACGGGGCTTTCTTATGATTGCATTGTTGCCAGAAACCTGGTTAAACCCGGTCAAGAGACAGGAGAGACCGTCGAATTTTGTGGAGTTTCTAAGAGTGAGGCACCTACAGCGCTTCCCATCGCATTGGTGGAGATACACTCTGACTTTGTCAGAGGTGTGATCAAAGCGGCTGTTATGGATGACCCCATCTACCCAGTCATACTTGGCGATAGATACGTGTGTATTGGGAAACCAGAAGAGCCGATTGTGGCAGCAGTAACTACAAGAGGGCAAACCATGAAGGAACGGGAGCCTGCGCCTAATTTTTTACCCATGGAACTTAAAGAAGCGCAACAAAAGGACCCTCATTTGGCACCCTGCTTTAAAAAACTGCCCATGGCTAAGGAACCCAGACAGCACGGGGACATTTTTTCTAAGGATGGCGTACTTTATCGGAGAACGGGCAAGCCTGAACAAGGTTCTAATCAGCTCCTAGTACCGAAAAAGTACAGAAGTCAAATCCTAGAAATGGGGCACTCTCTTCCCTTCAGCGGACACATGGGACAGAACGCCACAAACAATGGATAACCACTCATTATTGGTGGCCAGGAGTAAATACTGATATTATCAGGTATGTCAAATCCTGTGCCCAGTGCCAACGTGTGCCACCAAGCAACGTGCACCCCCAGTTTCTTTGGGTGAAATGCCAATAATGGGAACACCATTCGAACAGGTTGTGATCGACATTTTAGGACCCTTAGAAAGGACTAAAAGAAGGAACAGGTTTATCCTGACCCTAGTCGACACATGCACTTTATGGGCAGAAGCTATACCGCTAACATGTGCAGATGCCAAGCATGTCGCAGAAGCCCTAGTGCAGATTTTCACTCGGTTGGGATTCCCTCAGCAAGTGTTGATGGATAACGGATCTCCATACCAAAACATGTTGATGGATGAGATCATTAAGATCTTGAGGACCAAACACATCTACACAAAGCCATATACTCTGGCCAGAAATGGGCTCGTGGAACGTGTTAATGGAAACCTCAACATGATGTTAAGTAAACTGGCACAAGTGAAACCTGAAGATTGGGATCTTTGTATTCCTGCAGCTTTATTTGGCTACAGAGAATCTCCTCATACTTCCACAGGATTTCCGCCAGCAACGCTTTTATTCGGCAGACCCATTAAGGGCCCGCTTGAAGCCTTACTTTGGTCGCTGACAGACCAGAAGGCTGATGAGACAGTTGTCTCAGCCAGTAAATATGTGTCGGATTTAAAGGATAGGTTGAAACTAGGATGAGACCTAGCAACGACCAACTTTAAGCGAGCACGCACAAAGCACGCTAACCGATACAGGAAAGTTGCGAAAGAGAGAGAACTGGAAGCAGGAGGGAAAGTTTTGGTGTTACTCCCTACCGGGAACAACCAACTGAGGATCGGATGGCAAGGGCCGTTTACCGTCCTGAAAAAGATTTCTAAGGCTAACTACCAGATCTCTATTCAAGGAAAGGAGAAGGTTTTCCATTTAAATCTGTTAAAGATATACTTGGAAAGACCAGTGCCAACCTCTGAACATCTCCTGACGATCGCCAAAATTGACGAAGATGACGCTAGTGGCAGGGAAATCCCACTGCAATCACACGAAATCTTTGAAAAATGTCAAAAACGGTGACGCTCTTTCAAGCGCGCATGGGAGACATTCCATAGAAAGGAAACTTTGGGAGTAGACTTGAGTAGGAATTGGAGAGAGATGGAGGGGGGAGATGAGAGGGAAGAGGACAGACACCCTGAAGCTACGGATATAGGAAATTTATTCCCATAACGTATACATGGAGTGATTCCATATCTTAAACGGGGGACGTTCTGTCACAGAGAGTTTATTGATCGTAAATTGCCTATATCTTCTTCTTGTTCTTTCACCCGTATCTTCTATTTATTATCACTTTTATCCTTTTTGTGTTTTTCGCATTCGTTCATTTGCGACTATATACATTACTATTTTCCCATTCTAACGTTTACCTGTTTCTTTTCTCAAAACTGAGAACGCAGTTATGGCGTAACATGTCAGCCCCTACACGAGACGCAGAGTGTTAGAATGCATTCTGTCAGACAGGGGAGGAGACAGCTGTCTACAGTTTCCCCTGGGACAGTGTTTCTTCGGCTAAGTTTCTGGGCCTGAAGTGGGAGAATTCACTCCGCCAGACATGATGAGGAGACATTTGTCTTGTAGTTTGCATCTGACATGTAGTTTCCAAGGTAGATTCTCAGAGTCAGGTGATATGACACTCACGCTCCATGGCCAGAGTTGGTGTAAGGTGCGAGAAAGCAAAGTGTCAGTTGTGGTTCTCAGGATGAGTTTCTCGAGAAGGTGTTAAGACGGAAAGGGGAGAGTACTTCATTTTGCAAAATTAAATGTTTACCTCTTTGTCTGGTAATAGATATAACCTAAGTTTGAAACTTTATTTTCATTCTTTCTCATAATCCGCAGTAGACAGGTTGTGCGTGAATATAGAGTTGTATAGCAAAGCTTTTAGTTTGTTCAGGAAATTTGCCGAACTTCTAGACTTCAAAATAAATATATCAGCGTATAATTCTTAAGCGTGCGATTTCCTGTAGTGCTGTGTTTTGAGGTAAAAATAAAATATCTAGTATTTTGTGAAGTGATAAAGTGTTTAATCCCCTATTTTCTTTTACTAGTTCTTTTGTGCAGAGTGATTAAAGTATAAGTTTGTTACATTCTTTGGTCGACAAGTTACAGTGGAAAGCAAGATAAATTATAAATTTCTAGCTAAACCCATTCGGCTATTAATAAATTCAATTTAACTGCTAATACTCAGGCGAGATATATCTTAAAACTAACTTATAACTGCAAGATGTCTCATGAGTGTTGACGAAATATATTTATATGTATTTCTAATTCATAATGACTGATTTTATGAATATAACTTACTTCACGGGAAGTTTTAACATTAAGTCAAGCTCTCAGCTTGCAGTTTTAATATAAGTTATATCCAAATACATAGTATGTATAAATGATTCATATGTGTTTTTCCTTTATATAGTGAATACTGTGGTAACCCAACTTTGCCAGCATTTAGTACAGAGACATACCTGTGAGAAACATAGACATTTCTTATCTTTAACCACGTGGGATTTTCAAGTAAACACCTGTCCCACTAAAGGTTTTTTTAAAGACAGTAATGCTTATACTGGGCCTTTGAGCCAGTAAATATTTCTCCACAAACTCTGATATACCTGCTGCCTAGTGGCGAGAATATTACAGAAATAACATTAACTTTTCCGACGGAGTTTGACTAGTAGTATGGTGACCAAATATAGTCCGATCCTGAAAGAAGACACCGACCTGACATTCCTCATTTCTAGAAACCTAAGCTAGTGACACTGTGCTCTGTTAACTTTCATGCTGGGACAAATTTTATGTGACTTAAACAGACATCCGAATATTAAGAACACCCAAGGAATCGTTCCCGGAAGCAGAGAATTCAACCCGTCTTTTTGGAACTGGGGATTTCTTGGACAAGAACTGTATTCACGAGTCTGTGTGAAGGTCCTAGAGAAAATTAGGTACCCAGAGGCAGCGATCAAAGCTGTGAGTATAACTGTGCGCACATGGCCATGGCTGAATGAATAGAGTGAATGCAGGACTGAGTGACTCCTTATTGTTATATTTTGGCACCCATTTTGCTGTCTAATTCTCTTTATGCAAGTTTGTGTTGCTAACAATATATTTTTCCTTAGGTTAAACCAGAGTATCAAACTCTGTTCATATATTGACAAGGGAAAAAAAAAAAAAACTTAGACTGAAACCTATGTATCTGTGACTCTTTGGGGCTATCACCTTTTGTTCCTTTTTTTTAAACGGGACTGTGGGGCTAAACATCGAGGGGAAGGATCTTACTTATGGGTCTATTAGTCTTGTAGCAATTCACCGACTTGATGAAGATTGTATACATTTGTATTTTCTTTGATGTAATTTTAGATGTTGTGGTGGAAGTTTATATTGATAATTAAACCTTTTTCCATTAAAAAAAAACTATTCCAGTGTGGCGGTCAGTTCGTTCTAGAATATCTATTTCAATCATTATGATAGTTTTTCCCACGTCTGTGTGTCTAACTGTTGTCACTGGAATGTGCGTGCACGTGAGTGGTATCTAAACATATATATTAATATATGTAGTCTATAGACTGTCTGAAATCATAAATATCTGTCGTAGAAGATAGGCCGAAAGAGAGAGAAGATTCTTGATTTCGGAGGACAGCCACTATTGATTTTCTACCATCTCACTCGTGGAAATCTATTTCTGTATATCTCTCACTGTTACTATCACTCATTCTGTTTCTATTCAGAAGGGACCAAACCAAAATCTGAATTCTCCTAGCAAAAATCTACGACAAATCCCAAGCATGACTTGCTGCTTTCCTTGTATATTGTTGAGATGGTGTTGAATCTCTGGTCAACATCATCGATCTCTGTTCTTTCCTGGCTTTTGATAATCTCATATCTTCTCTTTACATCGACCACGAAAGCTTTTCTGGTGAGGGGATTGTTACCAACAGATTACTGGTGGCAATGTATGTAGTTATTATAATATTTATTTGTCTGAGGAAAAGTATTTATTTTGTGTATCAAAATGCTTTCCTGGTCAAAGCTATATCACCCATGATTGATTGATACTTTTGTTATATGGGTTATCTCTCCTGAATATCGAACCTGGCGTATGAATCTAGATTTCGTTGGTCTGTTCCTTGTTGGGTCAGAAACGGACCAAAAACAGTCCTTATCAACGTGGTAGGGCAGCTTTCTGGGTCTAACCTGCACAGTAGACACCGTACAGAAGTCAGCTACTGATACCAGATCGTTTCCCTGACGCCTGATACGACACACCAGCAGTGAGAATCTACACTTTGTCAACAGTTCCTCACATGACCTATCAAGTGAATACTGAAACTAGGTCAGCGCTTGTTGACATTTTTCGTTGGACATCACAGCAAGTTTCAAACATACGTTTAACTTTTTTGGAAAAAATGCAGTACAAGTCAGAAGTCCTACGTGTGTTAATTATTGGAACCATCAACGTTGGAGCTTCTTGAACTGCTCTATATATTGAACATTGTAATATTTAGTTCAAAATTTAGTGCTTATTAAAGTGGCAGTTTATTTTCAGTACATTAGACACTTTGCCATTATATAACAGCTGAACCTTCTCTACAACACATTCCATTTATATGATATATATGTATTTATGTTTAAATGTTTACATATTATTTGTGTGTCTATGTCGTGGGCGGTTGGCGAGGTGACTAATATAAGATTTCCCAAGTAACATAGGGCTTATATTAGTGGTCTGTAGGGGCAATTTTCTTAATTGAAAATTTGCAAGCAACATTTGTTGCTATTTTTGTTAGTTGTGATGAGGTGTTCTTTTCTTCATTGTTTTTGTTAATAATTTTTTGTTCTTTAGTTTTGTTTTGATTTGTCTGTATTTGTAGGTCTACCCTTTCCTATCATTTAGTTATATACACCCTTTATATTTATACATTGTGACATCATTTGTTTTGTCTATTCTCTCGCAGTTATCATCACATACTTTGTGACATTATTTTTGGTTAAGCTTTTTTCATTTATTTGACTTCTGCGAATGTTTTCATGTTGTCTTTTATAATTGTTTTGCTTGTGTTGTTTATTGACATATGCTATATAAGATATATTTGATCATACACTACTAGCTGTGTAGTGAACTTATGAGAAAGAATCAACTGATGATTTATTGCTATTAGTATAGGTACACAGTTGATTATACAAGACCTTATTTAAAGGCTTGTTTCCCACAGAGATTGGGATAAAGGGAGCTGTTTATTCAAGCTGTTAAGAACTTGTTTCCATTTATTTTGAAATAGATTTCATTATTACTATTTCAGATAACTAGTCACATATTAATAGAAATTATGTCGACTTTAGATTACTGTGTTGAGCAAGGGAGAGCCCTTGGGATGACTCCTGAGGAGTTAAAAGAATTTGCAACTGCTCAATATGACAAAGCATTGAAAGCTGCTGCTGAGGAGAGAATAGCTGCTGCTGAAGAAAAAAAACTAAAAGCTGAGGAGAGAAGATTATAATTAGAAGCTGAACAAAAGAAATTGCAGATGCAAGTGGATGAAAAGAGATTCCAAATGGAAATGGAAAAACAAAAAAGAGAATATGAGGCTGAAAATAAAAGATTTGAAGCTGAAGAAAGAAAAGAAAAAGCAAAGATGGAACATCAAGAGAAACTTTTAGCTTTTGAGATAGAAAAATTGAAATTGACAAATGTGAGTAGTGTCAATCAGTCAACTGGTAATGATGGTAAACCTTCTACTTTTAAGGTTAAGCTACCACCATTCAATCTGTCCAGTGACGATATTACATTCTGGCTGGACAGATTTGAACGTTCTTGTCGAACTCATAATGTGGATAGATCACAATATGCAAATCAGTTATCAGAGAATTTGAGAGGTGATTCTCTGACTAGGTTATACCAGGTAGAAGAAGCTGACAAGGATAATTATGAAGTTATCAGAGCAGCCTTGACAAAAAAAATATCAACTGACAGAGGAAGGTTATTGTCTTTTGTTTAAGACAATGGTACCTAAAACAGGAGTAGAATTCTCAGAATTCATAGCAGAAGCACGTCTTACATTTACACATTGGATTGAGCTGTCCAAGAAAGAAAAAACATATGAAGCTCTTATGGACTTATTGCTCAGAGATAAGGTTATGTCTTGTATAAGTAAACCATTCCTTGAATTTCTACATGAGCGAAAACCCAAAACACTAAAGGAAATGGAAGAATATTGTACACAATACGTCACCGCACACCCTGACGTAACTCTTAGCAACTCTAAGGTTAAGGAGAGTATGCCAGTTGCTTCAGCAACACCATACAATCCTAATTATTCACAAATATTTCAAGGACCACCAAACAGATTTGATAAGAAGGGTAATCATAATAGTTATCAAAACCAAGGTAACCAATCATTTCAGGGTTTTTCTTCAAAGAACTGGAGACGAGCCGACAGCCCTCGATTCAGGGATTGTCACAATTATCAGAATTTCTGCAGAGGAAGTCATTATAGAAACTATCCAAGTTATCCATCATGGAGTCAACAAGATCATAGTTACAGAGATACTCATTATAATGAATATGATAATGGTAACTATGAGAACTATGACTCAAACCCAAATAGGGGTTACAATAGAGGTAACAATAATTATAGTATCAATAATAATCGAGGTAGATCTCAACACAGAAGACATAAACCCCATTTTCAAGGAAACTCTGCACAGCAAGAGTCCCATGAAGCCTATAAACAGACTAAAGATAATAATGACGCTAATAATATGGCATGTTCCGCTTTTGATTTTGGGAGAGCATCACAGTGCCCCCAATGCAAAACATTATTCGAGCCAACTACAGTGTCTACTTTAAGTTGTGGCCATCCTCATCCCGCTCTTCCTGCATCAGTAGTGCATGATGGAAGAGGATCTCTTGTCTTACATAAAGGTTTAATAGATGACAGTCCAGTCTCGGTTCTTTTTGATTCTGGATGCACCACAATTGGTGTTAGGCAGTCACTCGTAGATCCTTCCCGTGCCACAGGAAAAGTAGTCAAATGTGTAACATTTGGCGGCACCTTAGAGAAATACTCTACTGCTATCATCAACATTGCTACTTCTTTCTTTACAGGAGATGTGCACGCATGTCTTCTGCCAAATCCGATCGCTGATCTCATCATTGGTCATATTCACGGAGTCAAAGAATGCACTCCGCAACAAATTTCCTTTTGGGAAAAACAAAATATGCAAACTGCTAATGCTGTAGTCACTAGAGCGCAAGCTCTTAATATGCCTCAAACTTCATCTACTGAAGATAATGAAGTGCATAACCAAGATGATCCCTTGGTAATTTCTCGTGACTCATTTATAAAACAGCAAGAAGATGATCCCACTCTAAAGAAATTCTTCACTCTTGCAACAAAAGGTGATCCGAATAAAGATACAAATCGAAAATCTTGGATTACAATGAAGAATGGCGTACTTGTACGTATGGTTCAAGACTCCACTAAGTCAAGTCATTCTTAGATTCTTGTACCCAAGAATTTGAGTTAAAATTTTGCAGCACGCTCACGACTCTCAGTGTGCTGGACATATGGGTTTTTCCCGTACTAAGTCAAGAGTTCTTGCGGCTTTCTTTTGGCCTTTTGTGAACAAGGACATATGGATTTATTGTCGATCTTGTAAGGTATGTCAAGAAGTCAAATCCAAAGGTCCACGCCATGCTGCGCCTTTTCAGGCTGCAGACATTCCTATTGGGCCGTTTCAGAAAATGGCGATAGACATCATTGGTCCATTTAAGATCAAATCTGCTAGAGGACATCAGTTTATCTTAATGTGTGTTGACATGTGCACACGTTGGCCAGAGGCTATTCCTCTGAAGAGCATTACTACTGCTGATATTGCAGATGCTCTTTGGCTCATATTTTCTCATCTGGGATTCCCCAGAGAAATATTATCAGACCATGGCACCCAATTGATATCGGATACCATGTCTCAAGTAGTGTCTACTCTACAGATAGAGAAATCTTTGAGTAGTATCTATCACCCTATGTCTAACGGGATGGTCGAACATCTAAATAGAACACTCAAAAATTTGCTAGGGAAGATAACTGAGGACCATCCTCAAGATTGGGATAGGGTTTTACCCGCGGCCCTCTTTGCATATAGAGAGGTCCCCAATGAACATACAGGTTTTTCTCCCTTTGAACTTGTCTTTGGCGCGCGACCGCACAGCCCTATGTCTTTGCTTCATGATCTTATAACCGCTGATAATATTACCTTACTTACTTACTTAGTTGTTCCCCTTCTACCGTGAGGTGTAGAGGTTTGGAAGAGAGAGCACCAGACTATCCTATCGGATGTCTTCCTCCTGGCCTGGTTCCATTCTAGTCCTCGGTCCTTCAAAGATTGTCTAATGTTGTCCTCCCAGCGGACTCTGGGTCGTCCTGGGGGTCTGGATCCTTGGCTTTTTGTTTTCCATGCTTGTCGTGGTAGCCGATAATATTACTGATGACACAAAATCTTCTTACGAATATGTCATCGCGCTTAGACGAAAGATTATCGAAGCATGCAAATTAGCAACTTCTTCTTCTGAATTTGCCAAACAGAAGGCAAGGCAATTTGCCAATAAGAAGAGATGCTTACGACAACTTTGTCTGGGTGACAAAGCATTTGTTTTGCTACCATTAGAGAAAACAGACTTCTTATTTCTTGGAAAGGTCCGTACGATATAATATCGAAAATTTCAGATGTTGACTATATTGTCGATATTGACAGGAAGCATAAATCCTTCCACATCAACATGCTTACGGAATTCCATGAACGTCCGGATTATTTACAGCCTATTTTCCAGGCAACGGACGATTCTCCAGTCAAACATGGTCATTACTCATCACTGTCCGTAATACAGGATGAGGAAAAGAGTTTTTCAGATGTAAATCTTCCTCTTCCGATGATCCCACTTCATTCTAGTGAATCATGGAAAAACGTTACTGTTTCTCCTAATTTATCTCTACAGGAACAGCGACAAGTTTCGACTATGTTACAAACATTTCAGGATGTCCTTACTGACATCCCTGGACAAACTCATGTCATTGAACATGACATTGTTCTAACTGACCATACTCCTATTAGGGTCAGACCGTACCCTATACCTATACATTTTCAAGCACAGGTCGAGAAAGAGTTGGATGAGATGATAGATTTGAACATAATTGAACCATCCACTTCAGCATATTCTTCGCCGATGGTTATTGTCCGGAAAAAAGACAATAACATACGTCTTTGTGTTGATTATCGCAAATTGAATCAGGTTACAAAGTTTGATGCTGAACCTATGCCTTTATTAGAAGAGCTACTTACTAAGCTTTCTAAATCTCATTTCTTCACTAAACTTGATTTGTCAAAAGGATATTGGCAAGTTCCATTAACTGAAAGCGCCAAACCCCTTACTACTTTTTCTACACCTATGGATCTGTTCCAATGGAATTTCATGCCTTTTGGCCTTATGAACGCACCTGCTACATTCGTACGCATGATGCGTCGAATCCTATCTTATTGCTCAGATGTCATTGCATACCTAGACGACATCTGTCTTTTCAGCGATACTTGGGAAGATCACTATTTGGGATTATATGAATTACTGTCTACTTTACGCGAGCATAACATGACAGAGAAACCCTCTAAAGCCTGCATTGGTTTTAGCAAAATTTCTTTCCTAGGCCACCGAGTCGGTCATGGTTTCCTAAAGACAGAGGACCATAATATCACTAAGATACTTAACATCTCTATCCCTAAGACTAAAAAGCAAGTAAGAAGTCTCTTAGGTCTTATACAATTTTATGGACGATTCATTCTGAATCTATCCTCTATCATGGCACCTCTTTCTACACTACTAAAGAAAGGGTCTCCTAATATGGTTCACTGGTCTCAGGAATGTCAATCCTCGCTAGATAAGATCAAAACTATGTTTTCAACACCACCTATTTTAGTGTTACCTACTAAAGATAAGACATTCTTTCTTCGTAGTGACACTTCATCCACTGGGATTGGAGCAGCACTAATGCAAGAGTACTCTGGAACTCTGCATCCTGTGATGTATATCTCACGAAAACTTAATGCTGCAGAAAGGAATTACTCGGTTTAAGACCGTGAATTGTTGGCTATGGTTTGGTCAATTCTCAAACTGCAAAGATTCCTTCTTGGAGCGCATTTTATAGTGGAAACTGACCAGAAAGCTCTTACAGCCATTCAAAGTAAAAACTTGAAGAGCTCGAGATCAACTCGATACGCCATTGCTCTTCAACCTTTTCATTTCTCGGTACGAGCTATCCGTGGATCAGATAATGTGATGGCAGACATTTTGTCTAGATGCCCACATGATTCCACCTAGCTGTTAGGTCTTGGACTTCCTAATACGTCTAAGTCTATAATAGTTCCTTTCTATATCAAGATAGGTACACATTGTAATTTGTAATATAGTGATTGTATCACTACTATCACTACGTTCATTGATGTATATTCACCGCTGTTCTTTGATGATTTTTCTTCTTTGTCAATCATGAATTTATAGTGCTTAAATATGAAATTGTTATATGAAATTATAATATGCATTCTGTCATTGCCAGCATTGTAGTATACGTTGGTGGCACCTCCCTGGAAATATTTATACTTAGAGAAATGCTTTCTCTGAGATGTTGAGATATATTCTCACAAGTCGATCTACGCTTCGACTTTACCTTAATTTGACATTATAAATTGCTGTTATTTGTCATCTGCACATTATTCGTGCGTTGTGAGCCTATTGTATGTTGCTCTCAGATGAAAAGAAAAAAAATTTCATTTTTTTTTCTCGGGGGTTGCGGTAGTCTGTTACCAACAGATTACTGGTGGCAATGTATGTAGTTATTATAATATTTATTTGTCTGAGGAAAAGTATTTATTTTGTGTATCAAAATGCTTTCCTGGTCAAAGCTATATCACCCATGATTGATTGATACTTTTGTTATATGGGTTATCTCTCCTGAATATCGAACCTGGCGTATGAATCTAGATTTCGTTGGTCTGTTCCTTGTTGGGTCAGAAACGGATTGTTCTTGCTTAGGTTTATGCAGGAATGTTTATGGTCCGAGTCTATGTTTATTCCTTGTCTATTTAAGACGATTCGGTCTTATATCGTGATATCTTTGTATGTCTAAGTGGAACTATATTCCTTGTACTGAACTTTAGGGTCATGCATTTTCTGCGCATGCGAAAACGAGAGAGTGTCTTCCATGATGATGGAGCCTGGCGAATGCCATGTCGGAGATGAGTCCGAAGTTTGTTGATCTCTGTGATTTATTATGGGGAAGAAGATAGTTTCTTATATGATTATTAGGTCTATGAGTTCCCCAGTGTTTATTCAGTAACGCCAGGAGAGGGCATATGCGTTCTGCTTGTGTATTTTCCTATGTCAAGGTAAAAGAACTTTTTTCCTTCCTAGGCTTAGATGGGCAGACGTCTACATGATGATTATCTATATCAATATGTCGGGATGACATGTTACCTAGCAGCACTGAATATGATTGTATGCAGCAGTTATGATGAAAGAATATGCTGATTCTTGTAGAAACATTTATGTTCATGAACAGAGCCTTTATTGAAGCTTTACTATGCATCTGTATAGTGAGCGATGCTCACGGGAACCAGAAGCCATTTTGGATCCTATTTTTTCGATCATCAATCAGAGAACAGGGATGCCCCTTATTATCAGGTGATGATTAAGAGATCACAGTTATAAAAGAAAATCCACTACTGGTGGTTTAACATTGTCTCCAGAAATATTTGCTGAACTTTACCTAAAGGGATCTTCGCTAGAAAAGAGGTTCTGTCTAGGAGTCATGTTTGAACATTATTAACTGACATGATCGGTCAGTAAGGCCTGATGATTATATTTATAAACAGTGGAACTCTGAGTGCTTGTCTACTGACATTCCATTGTAATTTTTCTTCAACATGAATGCCAACTTAATATTGTAGACCATTGATCAACAGTATGATGATATGTGTCAACCTGTTTTCCAGTAACTGTACCCGTACTGTCCAAGTGTGTGCGTCCAATTGAACTGTATGAAACGTCCACAGTAGTCTGCATCATTAACTTCTAGCTACGTGTGAGTGAGTGTTTGATCTTCTAGTCAACTTTACAGAACAGTCCATGCATTCGCGTATTGACACTCACATTAACACTCATTGTCAACATTACATCCTTGTTGGGGCCTCAATACGTTTTGGACAAGGTGACCTGTATACCCTACACTGTGCCGGTTTGAGTTGACCATCTACACCAATACCAGCTTTATTAACGTGGTGACCAAAAACAGTCTTTATCAGGGATCCTTCAGTTTTGTGATGTTGTATCTTTTCTGTTTGACTGCAACTGGTCCAGCAGCTCTGAGTTTCACTTTCAGTCTTGCTACTACTAGGTGATGATCACTTCCCACATCTGCGTCTCTTCTTACTTTTACGTCTTGTAGTGCATGTCTCCATCTGCCATTGATCATTATGTGATCTATCTGGTTCTCAGCTTTCCTGCCTCATTCACAGTTCTGACGTTCCAAAAACCAATTCTGGTTTCGTGTTTTGCAGTCGGGGCATCCGTTTTCATGCCAGTGGCTTCCTTTTGTCTTTCACCACTGTCAGTCATACGAGCCTGAGACTCCGGATGTCTGTCCCGCAGCAAAGTTTTTCCATTTACTATTGTTTCTTTAACAAGTGCGATTTTTTACATAGACAGGGGTGTTGGCCCTGTGCTAAAACCCCCAACCTGGAGGACCAGAGTACCAGCTTTTGTCTGACCTTTACCCATGCAGACCAGTCCAGCTCGGTTGAACCATTTCTGTTATTTACCCATATACAAATATGACTGCTCAAGGAAGCTACGACAGAAGAACTTGAGTTAAAGAATGATGTTTTAAAAAATCTCATTTATATGATAAAGAATTTCTGGAAAAATTTCGACCAAAAAAGTCAATTTTTAAAAAAAGATCACAGCATTAATACTGATATGGATGATTGCATAACTATAAATAGTTGGTCAGTAACAAACTGTGCCAAAGATTATACTAAATACACTTTGTTTTGACTCAAATAATTTGAAGGTCAATTTAGTTTTTTTTAACCCTGATTATTTCTTATACATGTGTGTAACCCATAATCCGAACATCCAAAAACCAAGATATACTAAACAATGAAAAGTGTTTTGGCTGACTTTTGGACTACTTTTCAAAAAAAAAAAAAATTTATTATTATTATTTTTAACTGGTATGCAGGGTACTAAACACACACAATGTTCGGTTTATCACATTTTGTCCTCTTGAAGTGCAAGCGCAGTATAAGCTGATGTATGCGCTATAATGTGATTTAAATTTTCAAACACAACAATTGTGTCTAAGCACCACTTTCAGCCATGTGTGAATATTTCTGAGCTCATTTTGTCATTTTGAGTGTGGATATTTGTGAGCTAATTTCGTGACTTAAACTTCACCAGTTTAATTTCATTGTGAAAATGTTGAAAAGAGCTGCAGATACTCCTGTGGGTAGCAGTGGGAATAAGAAAAGAAAACGTTTGTCATTATGGATAGCACAGAAGGTAGAGTTATTGCAGAAGCTTGATCACTCTTCTCTCAGTTCCCAGCAAAATATTAGGCAGGATAATTATCCAGAGAATTTCAAAAGCAGTAGACCACAAACTGAGGAAAGAACAAGCAGGATTTAGAAAGAACAGAAGATGTGTTGATCATATATTTACCCTCAGGAACATTATAGAGCAGTGCTCAGAATGGCAAAGACAGCTGTACATTAATCTCGTTGATTTTGAAAAGTCTTTTGACAGCATAGATAGGGACAGTTTATGGAAAATTCTGAGGGCTTATGGAATTCCAAGCTGCATAGTGTCAATCATAAAAAGCCTCTATGCCAACTTTACGTGTAGCTTTGGGCAGAGCAACCTAACCTTTGAGTTGAATTTGGGAGTATGACAGGGATGCCCCTTATCAACCACTCTATTTTTAACAGTCACAGACTGGGTGATGCACCAGACAACAGAGGGTAGTCCAAGAGGAATAAGATGGACTACATTTTTTACATTGGAAGATCTGGAATATGCAAATGACATTGCACTGCTAGCACATTCACATCAACACATCCAGGAAAACAATGGATAGACTTAATAAATATAGCCAGTAAGGAATCTGCAACTGGAACAGACAGACACCTTCACATACCTAGGATGCATAGTAACACCAGATGGTGGGGCAAGCAAAGACATGAACATCAGAATGAATAAGGCAAGAACAGCTTTTTTTTAGTCCAAACAACATCTGGAAGTCCTCTCAGTACAGCACAAGCACAAAATTAAGATTACATTAGAGCTGTGTGCTTTCTGTGCTTCTCTATGGTGTGGAATGCTGGAGATTTACAGAGAAGGAAATGTCAAAATTGTCCTCTTTTCACACAACATGCCTACGAAAAATTCACCAAATCTTTTGGCCGAATACCATTACCAACCAAGATCTGCTTACTTGGAGCAAGCAAGAGGAAATGACCCCTGAAGGAAAACGAAAGAGAGGTCATAATTTATCAGTAGATCACAGGTGATGACTCTGTAAATCTTTAAACAATGAAGGAAATAAAAATAACAGACAGAAAAACAAAAAAAGGAATGACAATTCTAGACTAACCCTCTGGACTCTTAATCTCTGAAGCATGATCCAGTTAAAGATTTTCCATGACACTGATAGTAACATTCATCATGATCCAGTTAAAGATTTTCCCTGACACTGATTGTAACATTCATCATCATGCTTCAGCTCTCCAAGAAGCATACACCTTCAACAAACGTATGCTAAGTCTTCCTTTCTTGTGCCTTCAGCTCACATCCTACTATGTCTTCCTCATGTCTGTCTCCAGTTCTCTTCTCCATGTGTTCATTGGTCTCCCTCTACCTCTCTCACCCTGGGGACTATGGAACAAGGACTGGCCTGGTATTGCTATCAACAGGTTTTCTCAGTGTGTGCTCTATCCATCTCCAGTGTCTTCTTCTCATCTCTTGTACCACTGGTACTTGTTTGGTTCTTGTCATCAGTTCTGCAAGGTGATCTGGTCATACCACTTCAATCATTCTATTCCACGCAAGCACCCATTTATGAAAGTCTAGCTTTTTTTGGTTGTTGTCTTTGTTTTCTCCAGGTTTCAGAGTCATGCCGTACTGACTTCACATTGAACTAAAGATTTTTATTTTTTTGCTGGGCTTAACTTGTTTGCTCTCCACATATGTCCCAATGCAATGAAAAATCCTCTAGCTTTTTGTATTCTTATTCTCTTCTTCCTCATTCGTTCTGAAAAGGATGTTGGTTGCGTTGTGTCTGTTTATGCCTGAGCTGTAATATCTGCACCTTTCAGTCGACACATCCGACTTCAGCACGGCAGTTTTTGGGACTGGGTTTGCCTTCCCTCTGCAATCCCTACTCGCTCAGCCAGACTGCAGTGATGCAGACTGTTTCCAGGACCACCACATGGAGGTGGAGTAGGGTCTTAGTCAGCTCTGGTTCGCTGACTCTGATGCAAGCAGTCAAGCTATGGGTCGCTGACTGCAATCTCTATTGCTACATCTTAGGGTCCCATTCTTATTTTGATATCACTGTCTGTCCCTCCCACTGGATCTACATTACTTACTTACTTAGTCGTTCCCCTTCTGCCGTGAGGTGTAGAGGTTTGGAAGAGAGAGCGCCAGACTATCCTATCGGCTGTCTCCTCCTGACCTGGTTCCATTCTAGTCCTCGGTCCTTCAAAGATTGTCTAATGTTGTCCTCCCAGCGGACTCTGGGTCATCCTGGGGGCCTGGATCCCTGGCTCTTTGTTTCCCATGCGTGTCGTGGTAGCCGATCTTCTCCCATTCTGCAGACATGGCCAAACCATCTTAGTTGGGATTGTTCTACTTGGGTCTGTAGGGGGTGGGATTTTAGGCCTTGACGTATCATCTGGTTGTGGACCATGGGTCTACATTACTGCCAAGGTATATGCATGATCTTGAAGGGGCATTTCTTCAAGAGCAATACTGTTATCATTTGCTGCATTTGTTATCATTATCTTTCTTTTCTCCCTGTGTATTTTCAGACCTACTTGCTGTAAACTTGTTGTTGTTGAGAAGGGGCATCCCTGTCATACTCCTGTTTTCACTTCAAAAGTTACATTACTCAATACAACACTGCACGTAAAGTTAGAATAGAGGCTTTTTATGATGGAAACAATGCGGTTGGGAATTCCATAAGCCCTCAGAATTTTCCATAGGCTGTCCCTGTGTATGCTGTCGAAAGCCTTTTCAAAATCAACAAAGTTAATGTACAGCTGTCTCTGCCATTCTGAGCACTGCTCCATAATGTTCCTGAGGGTAAATATATGATCTGCACATCTTCTGTTCTTTCTAAATCCTGCTTGTTCTTTCCTCAGTTTATGGTCAACTGCTTTTGAAATTCTCTGGATGATTATCCTGCCTATTTTTTTTTTTTTTTTTCGTACGCCCGCTAATACTCGAGGCAAAATCTCAGGTTATTATTAATGTCTAACCTGACATTGATTTTACGTGAGTATCCCTTTTTCTTGTACAGAGACAGGTGTCCCTCGCCATTCAGGCAAATACTCGCCGATTTCGGAGGTGCCCATTAGAGCTGGGTCGGCTCAGGAGCCGCCAATCCCTGGTCGACAACACTCCTTCAAATGTTCTCGCCAGGTCTCGAGTTAATCCAGTCCAAATCCCGGTCGACGAAAAATCCTCAAATGCTGTCGCCCGGGTTTGATCCTGCATCACCCGGTCGCCAGAGCGGTATGGTAACCACTACGCTAGCACGGCTCCCTCCTGCCTAGTATTTTGCTGGGAACTGAGAGGAGGGTAATTCCTCTCCAGTTGTTGCAGTCTGCAAGGTTGCCCTTCTTGGGCAATTTGACAATTATTCCTTTACTCCACTCTGTTGGTGTTGTCTCAGTTTCCCAGACTTGTGCAAATAATGGTTCTAATAGTTCTGCTGCTAGTTCAGGGTCTGTCTTGAATAGCTCAGCATTTAGATTGTCGTGACCAAGCGCTTTTCCATTTTTTAGCCCTTTGATAGCTGTGATGATTTCTTCTTTACATTATTTTTGACAGTCATAGATTGGGTGATGCGCCGGACAACAGAGGACAGTCCAAGAGGAATAAGATGGACTACATTTTCTACATTGGAAGATCTGGAATATGCAGATGACATCGCACTGCTAGCACATTCACATCAACACATCCAGGAAAAAACGGATAGACTTAATAAGTATAGCCAGCAGGTGGGCTTGAACATCAACCTAAAGAAGACAGAGGTCATGACGCTCAATGTGAGCAGCCCTGAGCCCATATCAGTAAGGAATCAACAACTGGAACAGACAGATGCCTTCACATACCTAGGATGCAAAGTAACACCAGACGGTGGAGCAAGCAGAGACATCAACAACAGAATGAACAAAGCAAGAACAGCCTTTTTTAGCCTAAACAACATCTGGAAGTCCTCTCAGTACAGCACAAAATTAGGATTATATCAGAGCTGTGTGCTTTCTGTGCTTCTCTATGGCACGGAGAGTTGGAGAGTTACAGAGAAGGAAATGTTGAAATTGTCCTCTTGTCACACAACATGCCTAAGGAAAATTCTACGAATCTTCTGGCCAAACACCATCAGCAACCAAGAACTACTTATTCGGAGTAACCAGGAAGACATGCACACCATCATAGCTGGCAGACACTGGAGTTGGGTTGGCCACGTCCTCAGAAGGGACCCTGATACCATCACAAGAACAGCTATGCTATGGACCCCCAAGGGAAAGTGAAAGAGAGGCCGACTAAAAACAACGTGGCAGAGAACTGTTAAAGCTGAGATGCAAAGAATGAACCACAGTTGGGGCACTGTACGAAGGATGGCCGCCGACCGAGCAAAGTGGAATCAATTTGTTGCTGCCCTACAAGACACCACCAGGTGTGATGGCCGCTGACTGCTTTGACGGTTGGTGGTTATGGATCAAAGAAGAAGTTGCTGTAAACTCACACCAAGCACTTTCATTGTCTTGCATCTCATTATGGCTACGGGACAGGAGAGTGAGCCCATCTAATAAATCTACAATATCAAGTTGTTTAGTCACTGGATAACATTTCTGCTGACTCAAGTTGTTGGTTGAGGTCAATGTTTTCACAATTCAATCTATAGTTAATAGGAAGAGAAATGGTGACAGGAGGCATCTCTGTCATACTTCATCTTTTGTCCGAAATAGTTCTGTAAAACTTTCGCCATGAACAGCTCTGCACATCATGTCTTCATGTTTTCTTTATTAAGTTAATGATCTTCAGGGAGAACTCTATAATGTCTCACAAATTTCTGAAGTGATTGCCTGTCTGCATTGTCAAGTGCATCTTCATAGTCCACAAATCCTATGTAAAGAGGCAAGTTTCATTTCAGACTTTGTTCCACTATTATTCTCAATGTGGCAGTCTGGTCTGTACAGGATCTGTTTTGCTTTAAACCTGTTTGTTTATCTCTCAGCTGTCTATCTATGGACTCTTTTAATCTCTCAAAGAAGATCCTATTTAATATTTGTCATGGTACTGATAGTAATATTGTTCCTGTGTAATTTGTGTGCTCTTTAAATCTCCCTTCTTAAGCAACTTGAACCAGAAAACATTCCTTCCATTCTGCTAGTATTTGATATAAACATTATTCCTCTGTAATTTGTGAACTATTGTAAATCTCATATAGGGTAACTTTCTTTATGTTTTTTCTTGGGGCCATTGTCTATACAGATGACTCTGTGATCAATGGTGAGAAATCCGGCTGGGGCTTCTCTGTTAGGGTACAGGGCAGAATCATCGCTCAACATATTGGGGCTTACAAGATAACAACTTTCAGCATGAGAATGGAAGTCAAGGCTGGTACTGCAGCCTTAAGGTGGATAACTGAAATGTCATTAACAAAGGCTACCATTGTGTCTTCTTCTTCTTCGTTCACCCTCAGATGTCAACTTGAATAAGTTCAAAGAAAGCAGTTGTCAGCCTGAGGCTGTTGATATCTCCGTAGATTTTCTCCAGGAATGGCACTGGTGATAGCCATATGCACCCTCTCTGTTCTTCATATGTTGGGCACCATTGAAGCAGATGTTTGGCAGTCATTTTATCGGTGCCACAGTCACACTCATCAGTAGTTCCTATCTTTAGCCTGTTGAACAGATGGTATCTCAATCTGTTATGACCCGTGCGAAGTCTGAAGATTACCACTTGTTCTCTTCTGCTGAGCTGGTAATAAGGATCATTTTTTGTGTGGCCTGGATGCTCTTCTTCCCACTTGTGCCTGTATCTGCGCTTGATAAAACTCTTGGACTCCTCATAGGTTATATGTGTGTCAAGTTGAGGAAGTTTTCCCCTTTCCTTTGCCAATCTGTCAGCCTCTTCATTTCCAGGGATGTTGCAGTGAGAAGGGATCCACTGTATCACAACTCTTTTGTACTGCTGACTGTGGCCGGGCAGGGTAGTGGGGGTTGCTGTTTAACTCGAGAGTATTAGATTTTGATTACTAGCTAGCCTGCTAGAGGTGATGATTTCTCTCTACAGACTTACAGGAATTTACCAGGTTCGGGGACAATCCTCTATGATGTTTTATTTTTAGAGCATATGGTTATTATTGGTGTTGCACCTGCAACGATTAGCTTTGGCATGATCCTTTAATAATTGGTATGATGGCTAACTGCAAACATATGATTCGTCAACAGCATTTTGTGTTCAATGAAACAAATGTTTATTCAATTTCCAACAAGAACTGGGTTAATTCAAATGGTAACCACACCAAATTTGCATAATAGCATGTTGACATTTAATAAACAAGCATAAAAAGTCAATGCATTATTTTAATGATGCAATATTCCTTATTGCATCTCGTAATCTTTTCAAGTTGCTAAAACATGGCGTGGCTCCTCTATCCTTCTAGTGTTCCTTCGTTTATTTGTTAATGTGGTCTAGATTTCACGTTTTTCTTATCTCTTCATTTCAATGAAGAGCCAAACTTTCTCTTATTCATTAGTATTCCTTAGTTTGACTTTCTCTCAGCTTAAGGACCTTCATTCTTGGTAAAAGGTTCAGATATATGCCTGGGTTTACAATTCTTTACCCAGTTTTCGAGCGTAGCTCCGTTTCAGTTATGACTGTGGGCTCTAACAGTTATTGCATTCAGTATTTAGCAATACTTACAGTTTTCATGAATTCACAAACAAATTATTCTACGTTTCGAAATTACACAGTTGCTTTAATTGTGCGAAGTCAATCTCCTCTATAGAATATCACTGAGCAAAGAGAATTACGTCTTGTCTCCACCGCTCTAAATTCATTACTGACTAAAAAAATGGCTTCGTCTCTTGTTCATTCCGGGGAAAAAAGACTCAGCCTAACCATTGGTGGGAAAATCACGTGACCAATGCTTGGCGTAAGCGAAGCTACCCTAATTAATGCTTGGCGTTACGAAGCGAAGCTTAGCCTAAAATAATGCGTGGCTTTTCGAAGCTAACCTGGTTTAATTAAACATCTGCGCCAAGACTTTTTTTAATCTTCTGTTTCTATAAAAAATTTATTTTATATGTTAATATAGCCTGTATCTGAAAACTTACGGTATACGCGGTTACATACAGATCCCGGGGCCCTGCAAATGTATCCCGTAGGGAGACATTTGAGTACTATCAATAACAAAAATCCATCCCCAAAAATTTCTAAGTTCAAAAAAATTTTCAGAAAAATTTAAAGTTCAAAAATTTTTCTAAGTCCAAAAATATTTCCAAAAAAATTTAATTTAATTCCTATACTGGGGTCCTATGTCTATATGAGGTCGTCTGCTATGTAAAAAAAAACTAGTAGTGGACATCAACTTCAAAAAGTGTAACTTATTCATCACATCATAATATTTTTCACCAAATTTACAAATTGGCAACACTGCCTAACAAAATCTGCAAAACACTCATAAGGTCATCACTAAAAAAAATGTGACGAGTGGCAACACTGGGGAATGAACAATAAACTATCTTATTTGCAGAACTTGGCTGGATTATCATAATCTATTACATTTCATTCAAAAATATAGTTGATTACATTCTCTTGGATGTGGTGGGGGTGTTATCTCTTTTCTGTACTGTTATTTGCTCCATATTAAAAGCCTGCAAGTACTAAAAAAATCTTTTTTTTTTTTTTTTTTTTTTCTAGTGAATGAGCCACTTGCTCATTATTACATGTAGAAAACATCTCTAAACATAATATGCATATTTATCATACGATAATACAACCAGCATCATTTTTATAAGTAATCATTTTTCACAATAAAAGCATTAAAACCTCATGGCTTATCCTTATTTATTTATTTGTATGTTTCCTTGTTATAGACATTTTCCAAATGGTAAGTGTATAAACTCGTTCTAAGTCCGTCACTGTAGAAAATGTTCTATATTACATTTTTTTTTTTTTTTTTTTTTTCTTCAAAATATGTGATGTTTGTCTCTAATATCCGTACGTCTGGTGGTGATCCTGTCCATTAGTCAGTTATTTCTAATCATTCCTTCTTTTCTGTCAATACAGTATTTTTTTTTTTTTTTTTTTTTTTTTTTTTTTTTTGTGAACTCTTCCCTAGAAATATTATTTTATATATATATTTATTCTTCAACGATCTTCTTTGACTTACCATACATCAATTTTCAAACATCAAATTATTCAGCAACCAACAGACGAATGTGTTACTATCATTTTATGAAATATAAGGGAAAAGAAAAATATAGTTTCCAAATCATCATGAATTTTCTACATTGGGTTCCGTATTACTTTATTTTCTCTTTTAAGACAACTGCTTATACTTTTGACAATATGTATCCATGTTGTCACTCTCGAGGCATCCTTGTATACAATTTATATTTGTCTCCTTTTTTTTTTTTTTTTTTTTCATAACACCAATGTATCATTTATGGTGTACCAATATCATTGTATCTATTCTAGTCCTCCTGTTATCTTGAGAATTCATCCTTAGTAACTCCCTATGTACCTTATCTAGCAATACATTTATGCAAAACACATCAAACAATTATTTATGGAAACATTTAACTGAGATGTAAGAACTTTTGACAATATGAGATGAAAAAAAAAATTTTGGGGTCATCACTCAAAAAATGTGACATAGAAAGGAAGAAAAAATATTCAATTGATCGTGAGGAATCTACAATATTCTTATAAGACAAAGTTCCTTGCACTCTGACTACTATTTAACCATATTATTTCTGGTTATCCTTGCATACAGTGTACCATTTCCATTTCCTTTATAAGTCCAATTCATCGCTCATGGTGCTCCAATATTTTAAAATGTGGATCCTTCCTATTCCTCTTATTCTGTACTGGAAATATATCCTTATTAATTGTCCATGTACTATATCTGTGACATGTCTGTCCTTGGGATAACGTTATTTTCTTATCCAATATCCTCGGGGTGAGCAAATCTCAGTATGTCCAATTTCATCAACCATTTATTTATTTTCTCTCCTGTAATTCTGGATATGTTATGAGTATAGTACATTGTCAATTTATTCTAACTATCTTACAACATTCTGTAATTCGTGATAAGGAATAGTCATTTGTTATACAACAATGTTCATATTACAAAGGCAATGAGCAAAAAAAAAAAGAAAAAAAAGATATCTTCTCCAAAAATGCGGATGTATCTCTATTTCCTTTACCTCTGGGTGTAGCAATTATTCAGTCATTATTTTTTTTTTCTCCATTATTTAATCTCCATTTTGTGTCCTTAGTACCTGTGGTTCCATGGGATTATCATAATTCATTTATGTCTCTTGTCTACTGATAATCCTTCAATAATGACTTCAAATATGGTCCTCATATGTGCAACAATCATCTGCTCTGATTTGTTCCATGGTATTCATCAAATATTCTATTATATCCTTGTCTTATCTCGTAACCACGAAAGACTAAGATTATTCCTCCTCCAATGTTAATGTGGGGGATTTTGTGCATCAACATTTCAACAAAATCTCAGCTGTGACAACATAAAGTTTCACCTTAATATAAAATGTCATCTTCATCATACATAACCTGTTGCTTCTTCATCTCATGTGTCATTAGTGGTTATCATGCGGTAATGGGGTATTTCATTTGCTAGGTCAGCATGTGCAAATGCTATTTCTTTAACATGGGCAAAGGCATCATCAACAAATAGGTGCAATTTGTTCAATCTGGGGTTAGCATATACTAATGCTCTCAAGGGATTCTTCATTTGCAGAAATTCAGCATGCGCAAATGTCATTGGGGTATTTGTGATAGGCAGTAAAATTTTTGACAGTACTAATATACATCTGGGTCTAAAATAATAATGTACATTTGAAATAATCCTGTGGAGAAAAATAGCATAACCTACAATACTAGTTTTGGGTATGAATTATGTGCTGTTGAGAGATGTCATAGTATGAACAGTATGATTGATCAAGGTGATAGATATAAAGGAGTTTAGCATAATATAGATCAAAGAAATATTAGTATGGGGTAAAAAAAACAAAACTACTGGTGTACAGTGTCTGCATGAAAATACAGGACTCTGGATCTGCAAGGACAAGAAGTCTGGTGAATGAAACATGGAATATGATTCGTTTCAAAAGTAGAGATCAATGTTACAACAGAATAGTATGACACATGTGTTATAGGTAAAGTTGTGTAACATTCTGAATATCAAAAACTGTCTGACTAATAAGGGTGTCTGTAAACAAAGAACATTGTATCATCTGTGTCATCTTTATTTCAATAATCCAAATAAAATGTCTAACTAGAATCCTCCGTGGGCTGGTCTTGATTTCTTTCTGGGCATCATTATTCTAAGGCTGGAAAAAATAACTTTCTCAGTGAGGCTTTGACATCTTAGTCTGTAAGCAAGTCATTTGAACTGTCCAAGACTGAAAATAGAGTACATGGGGAGAGTTAGTACATTGTTAAAAATTAAGTGCACATTCGCGGTGACGGTACATGGGATGGCATGTACATTGAAGACTTGAGGGGCGTGTCTCAGCAAAGTTTTAGTAGTTCCTTCAGTTTCTCTGCCATCTCTAACCTTGCAATGTCCCGACTGCTTAGGCGAGCATCATACTGAGTAGCAGTGGTGACGGGTGTGATAGGCGACGACACTGCATTTGCTGATTGTTGGGACACTGAGGACATTGACGAATGCGGTGATGGCTTAACATCTTTTGATTGCGGTGATGGTTTCACTGTGGTAGGGGTTTGTATGGCTGGAACATCTGTTGGTTTTGAGGCAGGTATATGTTTCGCCTTGATTTTTCTTCTGACCTGGTTGTGCTGAACGTTAGCACCGGTTACAATGGGCACAGTAATTTGCACACTGTTGTTTTTGACTAGTTGAGATGAGGCTAACACTTCTCGGCTTGGTTTTGGAACATGATTGCGTTTCTTCAGAATCTTTCGTCTGATATAGTTGTGCTGTATACGCGGAATTTTGTTGCTAGGGATTGAGTCATCAGATTCTGTTTTATAGGCGCGTTTGACGCTGGAGCTGACTGGTACAAATAATGTACTATCCGCATCACTGGTTTCAATGGAACTAGCTGTATCAATGTCTGTTTCTTGTTGGTATAATTCTACCATTTTTCTGTCATTATGTTCGTTGGGGTCTGACAAAGCTATGCTGTCTTGTTCTGTTTCGTCTCCATAAAGATCGCTGGTATATGGTTCAACAATCTGCTTGGGTATAGTTTCTTCAGGATCTGATTGTTTTGAACGAGCAATCTTGTTCTTGTGGTATAGCAGTGTTTGGTTTTCACTAGTGTTAAAACTAGAACTGCCTGAACTGGGGGTGTGATAGGTATCAGCTGACGATTTATCACTGCGGGAGTAAGTTTGAGTGTGGATATAAGGTGCTTGGTTGTTGTCATCGTGTGACGTCTGAGGCATTATTTCTTCATTTCTAATGCGCAGGTCTCTGTCCTGGAGTCGATTACGCAATTCAAGTGGTGGGATATCTTCTTCGCTTTCGGACGAGTCTCGTTGTTGTCTTGCTCGATGTATTTCATCTGTGGGTGGTCTGGGTATGTGGTCGTCTTGGTAAAATTCAGAGTCTGTCGTCTCTGACTCTGATATGTCAGACGAATCTGTGCTGGATGGATTATAATTTAGGGTGGCTTTTCTGACTGGTCTTGTATTTGTCGTCAGAGGCGGAATGGGCCGGTGATTATCAATTTTTATTTGTTTTACGTGAGCTTTTGTTTGGTGTTGTTTCTCTTCATTCCAAATAATGAAGTTTACAGGCGTAGTTTGTTTCATGATTTTGTAGCCATCTAACCATCGGTCATCGAATTTTGAACTGCGTACATGTTTCTTGTAGTATACTCTGTCTCCTATTTTGTATGTTGGTAGCTTGGCTGATTTATCATGTTGTTTCTGTTTCTTGTGAAATGCCTTCTGCGTATTTCGTTGTGCAATCTGGTGAGCTTTATACTTTTCTTGAAGGATTATTTCGATGGGGTCTTCTCCCATGTATTTTCTTTGTGGGCGAAGTAGGTTGTCTAACGGAAAGTTTGGTTCTCTTCCGTATAGCATGAGAAAGGGTGACATTCCTGTGGTATCGTTCACGTTTACTCGGATGGCTTCAAGAGCTTGGTTAATGTATAGGTCCCAGTATTGGTGGTTCCCCTTGATATATTTGCTAATAATATCATGTAGGGTGGCGTGCATGCGTTCATTTCTGCCATTTGCATTTGGGCAATAATAAGTGGTTGTAGTATGCTCAATATTCAGCTGGTGTAAGGTGGCTTTAAATGGGTTACCTATAAACTGTTTACCGTTGTCTGAAATGATTCGTTTTGGACAGCCATGCCTGGGAATGAATTCTTGTAAAAAAATTTGCGTGATGGACTGCGATGTGGCATCACTGAGTGGGTAACTTTCTGGCCAAACAGAGTATTGGTCAACTATGTGCAGGAGGTATTTGTTGCCTGATTGGGTGAGTGGGTAAGGACCTGATAAGTCAATGCTCACTGTTTGCATGGGGTAATGGGAAGGTTGCATTTCTTGAAGGGGAATTAAATGTGGCTTCATGTTTCTCAATTTACATGTTCTACAGGTGGCTACATATTCTGTAATGTCCTTGTAGAAAGTTTGCCAATAATACCTTTTCTTTATGACATCAATTGTTTTGTCTCTTCCCATGTGCCCGTTGTTATCATGAAACTGTAGCAATACTTCTGGGACTAGATGTGCTGGAATGACTTTTCTTAGTGTCCCTTCTTGTTTCTGATCAATATAGTATAGAATTCCATCCGTTGGGTGTACTGTAAAATCTTTACTTTTTGTTGGGTTTTCTTTCACGTATGTGAGCAGCTTGACAATTTCTGCATCTTTCGCTTGTTCTACTCTCATGTCAAACATCTCTTGGCTTTCTTCTTCTACTTGAGTGGCGGAATCTGAGGTACTTCTTCGACTTGATGAAGTAATTTCATTAATTTCTTTAGCATTATCGTCAATCTCTGAGGATGTGCCATCATTTTTGACTCTATTTGTTTTCACTTCAGTTTCATCATCATATTTAATCCTGGATAAGAGGTCTGCACAGGTGTTCATTTCGCCTGGGATATGTTCGATAGTGGTGTCGTAGGACTGTAAATTCATTGCCCATGTCTGTAACTTCTTTGGCTGTTCTTGTGTTTTGGTGAGCCAGTTAACCAAAGGTTGATGATCAGTTCTTATAATGAGTTTAGTTCCTCTGACGTAAAAGTCAAACTTTTGTACTGCATAGTGAATAGCATATGCTTCTTTCTCAGTGGTGGTCCACCGTTTTTGTGACTTTGACAATGCGTGGGATAGGAATGCAATGGGTTTCTCATTTGGAATGTTTGGTAGGATGGGTGTTTCATCTTCTAGTACAGGTTGGACCAAACAAGCACCAATTGCGTTATCTGAGGCATCGGCGTATAGTATCATGGGCTGAGAAATATCTGGATGTCCAAGCAGTGGGATGGTGGTTAGGGCATTTTTTAGATACTCAAAGGATCTCTGGCAGTCTTCTGTCCATTTGAAGCGTGCATACTTGCGGGTAAGGGCTATCAAAGGCTCTGCTGCTCTGGAGAAATTGATGATGTGGCGTCTATAGTACCCTATTGTACCAATAAATGAGCGTGTTTGTCTCACCGTCTTGGGGCTAGGCATTTCTCTTATGGCTTTGACTTTATCTTCATCAGGTCTGACGCCATGTCTATTGATGACAAAGCCTAAATATTTTGTTTCTGTCTTTAGAAACTCACACTTCGACAGTTTTAACTTTATTTGGTGATGCCTGAGTCTATCAAACACTGTTTCAACCTTGCGGAGGTGGTCTTCCATCGTGCCTGCGGTATGTATCAGGATATCGTCTATGTATGCCAGGGCAAATGGATGTAGACCCTTTAACACTTCATCCATGAGTGACATATATGTTGCTGGAGATCCTTTTAGACCAAATGGCATAACATTCCAAAAAAAACTTCCCATATGTGAACAGAATGTGGATTTCTGTTTTGCCTCAGGTGTCATGGGGATGCACCAAAAGCCTGACCTTGCATCAAGTGTGGTAAAGTATGTAGACTTTCCTAACGTCGCAAGTAGATCGTCTATCCTGGGGAGGGGGTAGGAAATGACTTTTGTGATTTTGTTAAGGGCACGGTAGTCGCAGCAAAAGCGACTGGAGCCGTCTTTCTTTGTTACGATCACTATGGGTGAGGACCATTGGGAACGGGATCTTTCGATGATTCCTGCCTGTAGCATTTCATTTATAGACCTTTCCACGAGTTCTCTATTTTTCAAGGGCGTATGATAGGGTTTCATATGTATTGGCTCCTCTGTGGTTGTTTGAATGTCCATTGTGACAGTGTTAGTTCTGCCTAATTCCATGTCATTGAGTGCGAATACATCTTGGTGCTTTTCTACAAACGTTTTCAAACGTTGCTTATTATCTTCTGTGGCATTCAGGGTTGCAAGTAACTGAGCTATTCTCTCTCTGTATTTATGATCTGCTATGATATCTCTGGTCTGTCTTGATGCCTCCGTTTCATTCCCATAATTTTGGGACATTTTTCTTGCATCTTGTGAAAATCTCTGCTCCTGGTATGTGGCTTTCTTTTGCGTAGTTCTTTGCCGTTCATTGGGCTGTGCTTGGTACTGTCTCCTCTGCCATGTACTGTGTGCATTTCCATTTGTCACTGCATTTACTGTATATTCATTTCTTATTATATTTCTGGGGTAGTCGTTGTTGTGCCATTTTTTCTGATTATTTCTGTCGTAACTGCGCTTATCCGCGTACGTTACTGTATTTCTTCTGTTTGTGCTATAGGGCTGTCTTCTTTCCCTGGGCGAAAATTTTTCATTCTTTCTGTTTCCAACTTTGCTGCTATAGTATCCTCCTGTGGTATAGTCATATAAGAATTCTTCCTTTTCTTCGGAAATTTCAATTGGTTTTGGGACTTTATCATATCCACCTGTTTTTGAGTTATATTGATACTCCATGGGGCATGTATCACTGTCTTGTCGCTTTGGATATCCTCCTGGCAAGACAATTTCTGTTTCTCTGTTACTCTGTGATATACAGCACTTCATCTTTTCTCTTGGTGTGCTGGGGCGCAAGAATGAGTAATTATAGTCATTTTCATACTGTGGCCTTTCTTCTTATGTATGGACTGGTTCGTTTCTGCCATCTGGGTAGGGTATGCTGTGGTGTAACATGACTGTGACTGATGTTACTGCCTTTTTCTGCCTTATAACTGTTTACTTTCCGTGTACTATGGTTATTTGTACTGCGATTTCGTGCATTATGTCCAGTGGGAGTGGTTGAGACAATTTGTGGATGGTCTCTATTGGTTTTGGTTTTGGTTTGTCTTATTGTTGACGTATCCACTTGCGCTACAACTGTGCCTCTTTTTATAGTGGTAGTTTTTCCTGACATATTCAATATCATGATGGGGAAATCTCTGGACTTCGAGACTTCAGCGATTCCCTCTGTAATTTGCAACAATGGGTCATCAATAATGCTTTCTTCTGCTAGGGGCTGTACTTGAATTGATTGCCCTGGTGTTATGTACTCAGAATTTTTTACTCTGCCTTTTGCTATGACCAGGGAGTTTGGAGCCACCGTTATGGGAGCTGTAATCCTTACTAAAGACGCTATGTGGATATCGTCCTGGAGATCTATGTACGTATTGTTGACTTTGATTTTGTGGAGGTCATAGTATATTCGAACTTTGTGTTCGTTTAAAAAAATCTCTCCCTAGGATAAGATTTCTAGACATTCCTTTAGTAATGACAAATGGGTGTTCAAAATTTGTTTCGCCTAAGGAAAATTTTAGCCATGCTGTCCCAACTGAATTTAGTCTTTGTCCCGTGACTGAAGCTAGGTGTGTTTTGGACGGTTGAAATCGTACTAAGTGTTGGATCCTCTTGAACAGCTGGAACCTAATAAGGCTGATGGATGCTCCTGTATCTACCAGTGCCCTATATTGTTGGCCCTGTATAGACATGATGCAGGAACTGGGGTCCGGATGTATTTTAGTTCCATCATGCAACATTTCTTCATATTGTATTTTACTGGATGGGCCCACTTGACAATTTCTGTTCTGTGTTGTTTCTTTTGTTTTGGACCAGTTTCTGTGATTGTTGCCCTCACTAACGGTCCTGTTTAGTGAGTGGCGCGGCCGTTTCCCTGACGCATGAGGGGTTGAGGTGCGCCTCTGGTATACTGATTTCTGGTGTAATCACGTGGGGGGGTGCGGGTTGTTGTGGTTGGTAACCTCCTCTTCTGGGTGGTGCATGATTGTAATTTGCTCTACAGGACTTGTAACCATGTCCGAGCCTACCGCATGTAAAGCATCCGTTTGTATTGACATTATTGACGTCGTTTTGCCTCTGTGTGGGGGGTCTATAATTGCGGGGTCTATCATCACGTATTCGTGGGCGAGTCCATTGCCTCCTGGTATGGTCAACTTCCATAGGCTCATGCTCATCATAGTCCCTATATTCTGGTCGGGGTTCCCTACCTGCTCTTTGTTGGAACCTTCGGTGAAGATTTTCCTCCTGTATTGCTGCTTGGATTGTTTCAGCAATAGTCTTGGTGTCTTTTCTAATAAGATGCCTTCTGATATTTTCCGCTCTAAGGCCATCGGCAAATATCCCCACTAACTGTATTTCTACATCAGGTGTGGTAGGGATTTCTCCGCAAAATGCCTCTTCTGCCATATTGAGGAATCGATCTCCAAAAAGTTGTACCGATTCATCTCTTTCCTGTTTCATGCTTCTAAGGACTGACCAAGCATGCATTTTGTCTAATATTTCCCCATATCTCTGGGTGAGCTCTTTTTTTTAGGGACTCGTAGGTTTCTGTGGGGTACTGCTGGGACCTCCTTCTTAAAAAATCAGTCACGTACGAATCAGAACCTAACAGAGCGATTTTCTTTTTCTCTTCATCCGTTGTTGCCTCTGCTAGTGCCGCAAATTTATCCATGTCGGACAACCATCTTCTGAAATTTTTTTTGTTTCCATCAAACGGCTGAACAATGGATCTAACCTGTGTGAATTTCGCGTAGTTGTCATTTTTCTGTAGGGTTTCAGTAATTTGCCGTAGCGCTATTATTGTTGGTCCTTCCATATTTTGTCTGTCCTGGGGCTGCAGTGGTTGTGCTTGAGCGAATCTGTTTTCCTGTTGCTGCTGCTGTTCTACCCCAAGTTGCTGGAAATTTTCCATTAATTGATCCATCTTCGCTTCTGCTCTTTTGTAGAGGACTGGTCACTAGGCAACAAGTTGCAATGTGTTTTCCTGCTCAATACCTTTTTTTTTTTTTTTAATGAGGACTGATCACGGGCACCAAGTTGCAATGTGTGGCCGGGCAGGGTAGTGGGGGTTGCTGTTTAACTCGAGAGTATTAGATTTTGATTACTAGCTAGCCTGCTAGAGGTGATGATTTCTCTCTACAGACTTACAGGAATTTACCAGGTTCGGGGACAATCCTCTATGATGTTTTATTTTTAGAGCATATGGTTATTATTTGTGTTGCACCTGCAACGATTAGCTTTGGCATGATCCTTTAATAATTGGTATGATGGCTAACTGCAAACATATGATTCGTCAACAGCATTTTGTGTTCAATGAAACAAATGTTTATTCAATTTCCAACAAGAACTGGGTTAAGTCAAATGGTAACCACACCAAATTTGCATAATAGCATGTTGACATTTAATAAACAAGCATAAAAAGTCAATGCATTATTTTAATGATGCAATATTCCTTATTGCATCTCGTAATCTTTTCAAGTTGCTAAAACATGGCGTGGCTCCTCTATCCTTCTAGTGTTCCTTCGTTTATTTGTTAATGTGGTCTAGATTTCACGTTTTTCTTATCTCTTCATTTCAATGAAGAGCCAAACTTTCTCTTATTCATTAGTATTCCTTAGTTTGACTTTCTCTCAGCTTAAGGACCTTCATTCTTGGTAAAAGGTTCAGATATATGCCTGGGTTTACAATTCTTTACCCAGTTTTCGAGCGTAGCTCCGTTTCAGTTATGACTGTGGGCTCTAACAGTTATTGCATTCAGTATTTAGCAATACTTACAGTTTTCATGAATTCACAAACAAATTATTCTACGTTTCGAAATTACACAGTTGCTTTAATTGTGCGAAGTCAATCTCCTCTATAGAATATCACTGAGCAAAGAGAATTACGTCTTGTCTCCACCGCTCTAAATTCATTACTGACTAAAAAAATGGCTTCGTCTCTTGTTCATTCCGGGGAAAAAAGACTCAGCCTAACCATTGGTGGGAAAATCACGTGACCAATGCTTGGCGTAAGCGAAGCTACCCTAATTAATGCTTGGCGTTACGAAGCGAAGCTTAGCCTAAAATAATGCGTGGCTTTTCGAAGCTAACCTGGTTTAATTAAACATCTGCGCCAAGACTTTTTTTAATCTTCTGTTTCTATAAAAATTTATTTTATATGTTAATATAGCCTGTATCTGAAAACTTACGGTATACGCGGTTACATGACATAGTCTGTGAAGTGTTAATCTTAGGTCATCCAGTTCAGCATTACTTTGACTTTTCAATGTTGTAATCACTGACAGCGCATCTGAGAAGATAGCTACGGGTCTCTCTGAGCTTTCTTCTGTCATTAGAATTTCTGATGCAGTTTTTAAGGCCTCCCCTCTGCTCTGAAGTTAGTTGAAAATTTCCCTGTTGCGACTGCTATCTTCTTTTGTGTGCCATTTGTTAAGCTCAGGAAGACTCCTCCACCCCCATCTTCTGTTGCATTAGTTGCTGATCCATCTGTGTATGCATGGATCCAGGTGCTGCTTGGGTAATGTTTCTCTATATATTTTGTGGTTAGGACTCTCCTTTCTGTTTCATTTTGGCTGTTCTTTTTTCTCAATACCAGGAATGTTTTCTATCATTTCAGGGAAGCACTGTTGTTTCCAAATTGGTAGCTTGTATGCGGTACATATTGGTGTAGCTGTTGACATTGCGTTTATGGGGTTTGCTCTCATCTTTGTTTTGACTGTCTCTACAAAGTTGCTTCGTTTCAGTCTTCCCCTTCCAAGTCCATTTATTCTCTGGTGCATTGGGTGGTCTATCAGCCTCCTGAATTTCTCGGCTTGTTGCTGGGCTCTGCTATCTCTTCTATCCTCCATAGGTTGGAGGTGAGTAATCTTTTCCAACTCTTCAATGTGTGTTGACTTCATGCCCCCTGTTATGATTCTCATTGCTTGGTTTTGGGTTCTGTTTATTTTGTCAAAGTTCGACTTGGCTGCCGTTGACCATGCTGCAATGCCATATTCTAGGACTGGTCTCACTCGCCCAGTATATAGCTTCTTTAGTACTCTCTCATCTGCTCCCCAACTCGTGCCAGCAAGTTTTTTCATGATTGCCATTCTCTGCCTTGCTCTTGTCCTGTTTTTCTCAATCTGGGTTTTCCAAGTCAAGCGGCGATCAAAGGTAATGCCTAGGTAGTTTGGGTTGTCATCCAGATGTAGATTTTTCTCATTTAGCACCAATTTGGAGACCTGTGGTTTGTTAGAGAGAGAAAACACTGTGAATGATGTTTTCCCTTCATTTATCTTTACTAGACATGCCTTGGCCCACTCCTCCAATGATGTTAGGGCTTGCTGCATCCGTATGCTTGCCGTAGTGATATATTCTTCTGAGATCCACAGGGCTAAGTCGTCTGCAAAGGAAGCATTGTGGGTTCTTCTTGGAATATTCTCTGATATGTCATTTATATATGTGAGGAACAATGTGGGTGACAGGACTCCCCCTTGGGGAACACCCTGCTCCAATACCATCTTCCTACTGGTCTGTCCTTGTAGTTGGACTCTGGCAGTTTTATTCTCAAAATAGGGTAACTTTCTTTATGTTTTTTCTTGGGGCCATTGTCATACAGATGACTCTGTGATCAATGTTGAGAAATCCGGCTGGGGCTTCTCTGTTAGGGTACAGGGCAGAATCATCGCTCAACATATTGGGGCTTACAAGATAACAACTTTCAGCATGAGAATGGAAGTCAAGGCTGGTACTGCAGCCTTAATAAGGTGGATAACTGAAATGTCATTAACAAAGGCTATCATTGTGTCTGACTCTCAGTTCATGCTTCGGAAGGTTCAAAGTGGTTGGTTATGTCATGAATGGAAAACATTCATAAAAGTTTCCAGTCTACAAGAGCTGGTGTGAATATACTGTCCTGGTCATGCTGGGGTATGTGGTTATGAAAGAACTGGCAGACTAGCATCAAGAGCACCCATAGTGGGGACATTAGATATGGATAAGGGAGATATACTGAGAACAATTAATGATCACCTGTTAGAGAATGACACTGCAATAGATGAATCATCAAGGTTAAGACTTTTGGAATTTGGCATCAAATGTAAAGCTAGTAGAGATGGACGTATAAGAAGATGCATCCGTCATGTTTACAACCAGTGAGATACAGGAACAGTTAGCATTCACACACTTTGACATATACTGATGGAGACTGAGCACCTATGGGTTTGCCTGGAGGGCAATGATGCCAATTCTTTATAACAATAACAATGTTTTGTGGGAATTTCTACTCCCTCAAAGATGGTCAGTTATCACTTGTAGCTCTAGATGCTCCATAAAAGATGAGGTAGTTCCACCAAAACCCTCTTTAACATAATTCTTCTCTTCTGTAGAAGCTTCTTCTTCTTCATCATTCATCCTGAAAAGGACGGTGGTTGCGTTGTGTCTGTTTGCGCCTAAGCTGTGATATCTGCACCTTTCGGTCGACACATCCAACTTCTGATCGGCATTTTTTAAGGACCGGGTTTGCCTTCCCATTTCGATCCGTGCTCGCTCAGCCAGACTGCACTGCTGCAGACTGTTTCCAGGACCACCACATGGAGGTGGAGCACGGTCTTGACCAGCTCTGGTTCGCTGGTCCTGACGCAGGCAGTCAAGCTATGAGTCGCTGACTGCGTTCTCTATTGCTGCGTCTTTGGGTCCGCTGTAGAAGCTGATTCAGTTCATAACTGTACAAGAAAAATTTTTGTCCCTTTCTTTTCACTGATTTATGTGTGGTAAGAATCTCTGTAAACCTTTGACTGAAAAGAGTCTAACTCAAATGGCAGTAGGGAGTGGAAATTGTAAGGCACCTCAACCATTCTGGTTGTCAAGTCATAAAGTTTTAAAGATATTTTAGACATGCACAACTCTGCTGCCTCCCCCCCCCCCCCCCCCCCCCCCCAGCCCCCAAGTTTTAATGGCAACATGCTAACTTCCATTATTTGACCAGTAAAATTAAAAAACCAGTAACTTAAATCCTGCTTTTCTCCTACAATTACAATTGGGACATTTGTTTTAATATTCTTTGGTGCCTGAAAAAAAAAAAACTTAGTTTCTTACAAGTCACAAACTTTAGTTGTTAAGTAAACACATATAATTAGGCCTAACTATGACTTCAGTGAACAAATTCCCAGTATAGATCAATATACATTATGAAAATGTTCACATAAAATTGTTCAAAATCATTTCTTTACATATTCAGCATATTGCAAACAAATTATTTTTTTCTCAGGAATTTAACACTATACCATGCACCCTTGACAGCTTCCAAATGTCAATATTTTCATTCATCTTATTTTTGTGCTCCTAACAGAGCATACAGCCACCATTACAGCAGGACCACTTGCTAGAAGCCTGCACCAAGCATTCACATACACTTGCAGCAGTGGTGTCTGTGACAATTTGTTTAACATAATGAGGTAGCCAGCCCCACCCACAACCCCACAAGTCACTTTGTACGACATGCTCAAGAGTGTAGTAGGCATATTCTTTCTTTGTCTCTTCAGAGAACCAGGGGAATTACATGGGACATAAATATTTGACATACCTCATAGTCTGTTTCCTGCTTCATTTCTGTAATTAGACGTGTGACATTAGATTCCATATTTCTTTCAACCTGAAGGCAAAGAAATATAGCAGATGATGGGTATCTTTTAAGACTTTGAAGACATACTACATATATTTACACTAGTATCTAAGCAGCATTACCTCACAGCAATAATCACTGTCAAATGGTGGGACCTAATGCAACTGCATTAGCCATAAAGAATTATGCTTTTTTAAAATAAATACTTTATCATTTTCCATTACTTCAGTTTCTCCTTTTCCTTTTTCACTTTCAATATTTCTGTGACCCACAGTTACTATCTTCCCCTATCCCCACATCTGTTTAACGCATTTCACACCAGCAGTGAACATACCCTAATCCCCAAAGTTATCTCCAAACTTAAAAGTAAAGGAGATCACAGGGAATGATTTAGTAGATCTGTACATGATAGAAATTAAAAAAAAAAAACTATAGCAAACTAAGGACTTACTCTTTCTCAAAGTATTTAAAAGTGTGATATCCCCAGGATTAAAGGTACTTATTCTGTGTTTCCATTGATAACCTATGAGAAGCCTTATTAAAATTCACTTTATTTATGAACTGCATAAGATAAGAATGGGATCCTTTATTTGAAGTGATGTTATGATTTGGTAAAATATAATTTAGTTTCAATTTTTCAATGCCTTGTTGAAAGAATTGCAGTAAGAGGGTTATGCAGCAGAGATGCAAATAACTTATATGCTGCAATTCTTCAACATTTTTAATACTCTAGAACAGTGGTTCCCAAAGTGGGCGGTACCGCCCCCCTGAGGGCTTTGGAAGGGTCCAAGGGGGCGATACGGAAAAAATTGGCCAGAGGGGGGCGTTCAGTAGTAAACAGTGGGCGTTTAGTAGTAAGGGGGGTTCAGGATTTGACAAGCTAAATTCAGTACGTGCGGGAGAGAAAGGAATTGTGGATTTGAGAGACAACATCAGTGAAGCGGGGACGATGTGGATGGTTGTATTACTAGGATCATTAAGCAGGGCATAGCTTCGTCTATGTGTGTCGTTCTGAGCTCAGGTAACCATCGCTGACCATAAACGGTAATCAGGAACTGTTAGTAAAGTGGTTAACCAAACACCTATTGTCCATTCGTTCACTCCTGAAGGAAGAGAAATGACCCGTGCCGATGGCATGGACAAAATTAGATACCTGCCGGTGATTCAGAAAGTACCAACTTTGCTTTGTTGCGGAATTTATTGTCTCGGTATTTGCGGGGGCTAGTGGTAACTAGATATTCCCAAATTGGTAATAAATAAGAGAAAAGGTTCAAGGGAGAAAGATTTTAACGGTACTTGGCATTATAAATCAGTCTTTGATCCTCTGAACCGGCTTTCCTACCTTACATTCAGACTTTCATCAATCGACTACGCGATGTACGTTTCCCGTCTATTTCAACTTTGCGCTGGCTATGAGCAAAACCAACAAACTTTCTCAGCTTTTCTTGTGAACAGTGGTTTTAAATAAGCGTGTACCGGGTATCAAACAATTTCATCCTACGAAAGAAGAAGAAATGGTTTCAAATAAGCTGTCGATAAGGTAAGTTTTCTTACTTATATTTTTTGTTTGTTTGCACAGAGCTAGCATCAGTTTTACTAACATTAATTATTAATTAAGCAGATAAATTTTGATACAGATTTGCCGTATATTGAATATTTCTATTCAATCTATTATATTACATCCTTTTAATTTGTTAACGGGAACTCCACTCTTTGTAGTTAGGCTACTGTCTCTCAATTTTTAAATCTGAAGACCTATCAATATAGTGCGTTATTTTATATTTTGTTCATATTAAATAACTATTATTATACTTTATGAAATGATTATTGCGTTACTTTAGTGTTGGTGTGGCTGTTGCTAATTGTGTTTTTTTCCCCCTTCTGATTGTTGTATTTTTGCTAATTTATTTATGGCTGTGAAACTTTATAAAATTGAAGACTAAACTGGTAAGAACATCTGTGTCAACATTTTTGTAAAGCCACTTTTAAATCAGCTTGTGTTGTTTACTCGACGAATATTTTTCTATCTGCAAAATTTAAAATCAATTCTTTGTTCCAGAATTCAGAACAAATATGGCAAAAGCAGAACAAACCAAAAAGAAGTGCAGACAATACAGCGTGGAATATCTGAAATATGGATTTATTCCAGCACTAAATAACCAACAACTGCCAATGTGTCTATTATGTGAGAGGGCCTTTTCAAATGAGGCGATGAAACCTTCCAGACTACTTGAACATTTGAAAAAAAATTCACCCAGATAAAACAGATAAAAGTTTGACATATTTTCAGTCACTTCGTGAAAACTTTCAGAAACGTAAAACAGTCCGTGACATGTTTGTCAACACTTCACAACAAAGCTGTGATGGTTTGCGAGCTTCATACAAAATTTCATTGCTGATAGCTAAATCTGGAAAGTCTCATACAATCGCAGAACATTTGATTTTGCCAGCTATAAGGGAGTTTGTGAGTACAGTTATGCATAAGTCACCTGAACAAATAATTAAAGCAATTCCGCTCAGCAATACCTCTGTTCAAAGAAGAATAGATGAAATGGCTGAGAATGTTGAAAATACATTGTGCAACATACTTAGGACAACAGAATTTGCATTGCAGTTGGATGAGTCAACTTTGCCTAGCAACAAATCTTTGCTTCTTGCCTATGTTCGCTTCGTAAAAGATGGAAGCTTGGTTCAAGAGTTGTTATTTGCTAAGCTACTAGTAACTGATACAAAAGGAGAGTCAATATTTCGTGTAGTAGAGAAATTTTTCAAAGAGAAGGACATTCCGCTTACTAATATTCTTGCTTGTGCAACAGATGGGGCACCATCAATGATAGGTTGTTACCGCGGGTTTATCACTTTCTTAAAAGAAGCTGTACCTGGTATATTTACAATATACTGTGTAATTCACAGATAACATCTTGTCACAAAAAATCTAAGTAATCTGCTTCACAAATCATTAAATACTGGTATCACAGCGATTAACAAAATTAAGTCCCATGCTCTCAATTCTCGACTATTTCGAGAGCTTTGTACTGAGAATGATGAACAGTTTGAACGTTTGCTGATGCAGACAGAAGTTAGGTGGCTCTCAAAAGGAAATTGTCTGAGACGCTTTTATGCTCTTTTTGAAACTGTGGTAGAATTCTTCAAAGACTCGCATGCTTCGCTAAGTACAGAACTAACGAATATCAGGCATGACATTGCATATTTGTCAGATTTATTCACAAAGTTTAACGAAATAAATCTACAACTGCAAGGAAATTATATAAATCTTATTAAAGTCAAATCTGTCGTCTCCACGTTTCTGGCCAAATTAACGCTATTCAAACGTAATTTTGGCCGTCGTGAGTTAATCCAATTTCCCAGCCTCTGAGAGTTGGAAGAGAAAGACAAAATACGAGAGGATAATCTTCAAGTATATTGTGCACATCTAGATATGCTGCAGAAAGACATGTCTCAGAGGTTTCAGGATCTTCTTTTGATCACGATTCCAGACTGGATAATAAATCCATTCCTAGACGCGTGCAGTGATGAACTAGGAAGGGTGGAAGAGGAACTGATATCGCTACAAAATGACGCTGAGCTTAAGCCAATGTTCAAGAAATCATATCAAGACTTTTGGTTGCAGAAAGAAATCTCTGAACGCTACCCTGCAGTGTGGGGAAAGGTTAAGATGTTCTGTATTGCCTTTCCAACATCGTATTTAGTAGAGCGTGGTTTCAGCGCGGTTGTCCAACTTCTTTCGAAGCAGAGAAACAGACTGCAGATTACTGAACGTGGGGATCTGAGACTCCATCTAAGTAACTTTCAGCCTGATATTGAGAAGCTGATATCACTACACCAGGCACATCCATCTCACTGAAGTTAAAAATGAAGTAAGTTTGTTACTAATTTACTTTCGCATACTGCTGTTTGTTTTACAGCATTAAGTGATTAAGTTTTTCTTTTAATATTAAATTAATAAATAAGCATATCTGTAGCTTTATATTAGAATGTGATAAATTGAGCAATTAGTTGTTACTGTATTAACAGTTGCTCTTATTTTTCACTCTTTACATTTTTTTATGTAGTGTGGGGAAATGCAGGGGGGCGCTGGGGATATGCCGTGGGAGCCAAGGGGGCGATGACCCAAAAAGGTTTGGGAAACACTGCTCTAGAACCTGAAACAGATATGATTGTATCAAGGCAGATCTTTAGAGAGCTCAGTGTTTCTAAAGTAGATCCTCACATCACATAGGTTCCTTGCGGCTGATCTAGTCTTTATTTTAAAACCATAAAGTGACTTCTGTTACTGTTTTAGCAATCAATCAGAGTGAAGTTAAACAGCATGTGTACATGCTTTGGCATTTTTATTATAGTTTTGTGATGAATCACATGATTATGGCTTTCTTTAAATTACCACAGACATATTACAAGCCAAGTATCTACAAATTCTAAGTCTCCTGAGAAAATTAATGTGTCACATTTACTTAAAAATATATTCGACAATTAAGAGAATTGAGTTGATAGTAATAATTCATTATCAAATGATGGGAGAGATGAGGAATGTTACATTTAGCTGATGAGTGGCCACTGGAAAACCAACAGAACTTGACCTAAAGCTACAGTTAATGACTAGTCACAGGTGAAAGACAAAGCTAGAGATAAACTTTTAAAACCACAAACAACTGTCAAAATAACTTATGAGTATTATTATATTTGACTTGTTTTAAAATTATTAAAGCAATATTTTGTGATTTTTATTTGTCACTGTGTTTCATTATGAAACATGTAGTGTTAAATGTTCTGGTATTTGCATCTCGAAAGTTCACACCACAGTGAAGAAGTAGCTCTTATGTTATCTAAAGAAGCACAGAAAGCACTCATTGAATGGGAAGCCGTTGGACCCAGAATAATAACGGCTACTTTTAAAACAGCTAAAATGAAAATAAATGTAAATGTCATCCAATGTTATGCACTAACTAATGACAAAGAAGAGTCTGTGAAAGAAGCATTTTTTTCTAGACTACAGGAAATTATGGAAAAAGTAAAAAGAAGAAACATCACAATTTTGATGGGTGACATGAATGCAAAGATAGGTACAGTCAACACAGACTTTGAAGAAGTCATAGGAAAACATGGGCTAGGAATAATGAATGAAAATGGGGAACTATTCTCAAACTTCTGTGCTTCAAATCAACTGGCTATAGGAGGAAGCATGTTTCCACATAAGAGAATACACAAGGCAACATGGATATCACCAGACCATAGAACAGAAAATCAGATTGATCATATATGCATAAATAAGAAGTTTAGATCATCATTGCAGGATGTAAAAGTATATAGAGGAGCAGATGTGGCATCAGATCATCACCTTCTGATAGCCAAAGTAAAAATGAAACTCAAGAGATATGCAACAATGCAAAATTATAGACAACAATTTATGGTAGGACATCTAAGAAATCAAGAAACAAGAGACAAATTTGCGGTCACAATATCCAACAAATTCCAAGTGCTCCAACAGCTGGAAGATGTAGAGAATACAGAAGACTATTGGCAGCAAATCAAAACGGTATGGAAGGAGAAATGTTAAGAAATACTGGGGAAAAGGGAACGACAATAAAAAGCATGGATAACAACAGAAATCATAAAGACAGAAAAAAACAAGAAAGCAGATTTAAACACAAGCAAAACCAGAAGTTCCAAAGCCAAGACTCAAGAAGAGTACACAGAAGCAAACAAAGAAGTAAAAAGAAGTATCAAAAGAGACAAGAGGAAGTATATTCATGAGTTGGCAAGAGAGGCAGAAGATGCTGCAGCCAAAGGAAATATGAGAGAACTGTATAGCAGCACAAAGAAGCTAACAGGAAAATACAAGCAAACAAGTTGCCTCATAAAAGACAAGAATGGAAAACTGTTCAGCAATATACAAGAGCAAATGAAGAGGTGGAGAGAATATTTTGAGAACCTTCTCAATAGACCAGCTCAACAAAACCCCACAGACATCCAGCCAGCAGTAGAAGAGCTACAAATTAACGGAGAAAGACCAGCGAAGGAAGAAATAAAGAAAGTCATAAAGCTTCTAAGAGATGGAAAAGCATCTGGACCTGATAGCTTTCCAGCAGAGGCCATCAAAGCAGATATCGACACAGCTACAGAGATGTCATATAAACTACTTGGTAAAGTCTGGGAAAAGGAAGAGATACCAGCAGAATGGAAGGAAGGATATCCAGTTAAGTTGCCTTAGAAGGGAAATTTACAAGAGTGCACAAATTATAGAGGAATAATGTTACTATCAGTGCCAGGAAAAGTATTAAACAGGATTATCCTTGAGAGATTAAAAGAGTACTTCTTCTTTGTCTTCTTTGATCCTTAGCCGCCGACCGTCAAAGCAGTCATTGGCCATCATGCCTAGTGGTATCTTGTAGGGCAACAACAATTGATTCCACTTTGCTCAGTTGGTGGCCATCCTTTGTACAGTGCCCCAACTCTGGTTCATTCTTTGCATCTCAGCCTCCACAGTCCTCCGACAAGTTGTTTTTGGTCGGCCTCTCTTTCGTTTTCTTTCAGGGGTCCTAAGCATAGCTGTTCTTGTGATGGCATCGGGGTCTCTTCTGAGAACATGGCCAACCCAGCTCCAGCGTCTGCCAGCTATGATGGTGTGCATGTCCTCCTGCTTGCTCTGAGTAAGCAGATCTTGGTTAGTGATGGTATTCAGCCAATAGATTCTGTGAATTTTTCTTAGGCATGTTGTATGAAAAGAGGACAATTTCATCATTTCCTTCTCTGTAACTCTCCAGCTTTCCGCACCATAGAGAAGCACAGAAAGCACACACCTCTGATATAATCTTAATTTTGTGCTTGTGCTGTATTGAGAGGACTTCCAGATGTTGTTTAGGCTAAAAAAGGCTGTTCTTGCTTTGTTCATTCTGTTGTTGATGTCTTTACATGCCCTGCCATCTGGCGTTACTATGCATCCTAGGTATGTGAAGGTGTCTGTCTGTACCAGTTGCTGATTCCTTACTGATATGGGCTCTGGGTTGCTCACATTGAGCGTCATGACCTCTGACTTCTTTAAATTGATGTTCAAGCCCCCCTGCTGTCTATACTTATTAAGTCTATCCATTTTTTCCTGGATGTGTTGATGTGAATGTGTTAGCAGTGCAATGTCATCTGCATATTCCAGATCTTCCAATGTAGAAAATGTAGAGAGGCAAGAGAGGCAGAGGTAGACCAAGAAGCACATGGAGAAGACAGCTGGAAACAAAGGTGAAAATAATAAGGAGAACGAGGAAAGAACTTGAGATGATGGCACATGACAGGAGGACTTGGCATGTGTTTGTTGAAGGCCTATGCTCCTTTGGGAGTGGAGGGTTAAGAATGAATGAATTTGCATCTAAGGTACAAATAAAGGACGTGATGCTATTTTTTAATGCTTTTAATTTGCTTTTGAAAAGTGCAAAAAGTGCTACTCAAATGATGAAACAGTTGTAAATAAAGGGTAAAAATAATTACTTTTTACTTTCTCTTTTATTCTGATTGCAAAAAGTCCAGCTCTGAGCAAACTCCTGAAAAGCAGAATTTTGTATAAGGAGAAATTTTTTAGGTGCTCCCAGCATTTTCTACTTATCTGGACTGCACTGCAGGTATGGCCATATATGAATTACCTTGATGTTCTAAGACTAGGAAAGCAAGTTTCAACGACTGCAACAATTAACTGCCTTCATTAAGTTCACATTCTACTGTTAACGTTGTTGGGGTGTTTCTTACTACATGCATCATGTTTTTAATAAACAATTATGCTTGTGTTAATACTAATTGAGAAACAGTGCACATCTTGACTCCCTATCAATTTCCCATCAGTTTAATATATAATAAGTGCATGTTCATGTAAACAATTTACACAAAAACATGGTATAATATGCTATTTAGAATTCTTTGGGAAAAAAATAACGCACACACAAAATTGAGGCACATTGTAAGTATTAATTTTGGAATCAAAGAGTTAATGTAGGCTACATATGTTGTGAACTCCGCCTATGCCGGTCCCAAGCCCAGATGAAAAAGGAGGAGGGTGGCCTGCATGGAGGCCGTAAGGAGGCAGCCCCTCCACCATGCAAAGGCACAACAGGCCAATCACCTGTTTGCTTTAAACTATGATTACGAGCAATATAAGAGAGAAAACCGGACTGGTTCTAAAGGCGACAAACTGGAACGGACTATGGACTACGACTTATGGAACTTGGAACACAAGAAGTACAATCTTTGAAGGACCGAGGACTAGAATGGAACCAGGCCAGGAGGAAGACAACTGATAGGATAGTCTGGCGCTCTCTCTTCCAAACCTCTACACCTCACGGTAGAAGGGGAATGACTAAGTAAGTAAGTACATATGTTGTGCATGTAACAACAAATAGGAGGGGGTGAAGTCTGGGGAATTTGGGATGAAACCTGGTTCACTATTTATTTATTATTATCAATATATATTACATACTGTTTTACTATATCATGCAGTTCTCTGTCTATTCTCAACACCTCTTCTACTGATATGGGTGAAATGCATGTCTGTTTTTCATATTATTTTATTGTAGACATTCTGCACATTAAAATTCTTCTTTACTAAAATAAACTATTCTTAATTATAGTCTGAGTAGGCAGCCTAATACTTCTTTGCTGGAAATTTTTAAGTTCCCTATTTTATTATTTTTTTTTATTCTGGTGATGAGAAATATCTGTTCAACCTCTGATGGGTTATAATTAGGATATATAGTGTTTTCAATTCCAAATAAAATGAATAACTGCTGATATGGGAAAGTGGCATCACATCTATCAAATCACTGTAAATGTGGCAAATCAAAGTTACCACAAAATACATAGAGAAACATTTTCTATGTAACACCCGGCCTCATGCATACACAGATAGATCAGCAACAAATGCAACAGAAAATGGAGATGGAGGTGTCTTTCTGACCTTAAGCACTGGTGCACAGAATAAGCTGTCAATGGCAACAGGGCAATACTCAAGTAACTTCAGAGCAGAGGCAGAGGTTATAATGACAGAGGAAAGCACAGATAGACAAGTCGCTTTCTTTACCGATGCAGTCAGTAATTGCAATGCTGAAAAGCCAAAATAATAGACCTGGATGACCTCAGAATAGTGCTTCACAAACTATGTCAACGTTTCAAAAGTGTTGTGATCCAATGGAGCCCATCTCATTGCAATATCATCGGCAATGAAGAGGCTAAACAGACTGGCAAAGGAAGGTGGAAATCTACCTCAGCCTATTGCAAGTATAACTTTCGAGGAAGCAAAGAGTTTGATCAGAATCAGATACATATACAAATGGGATGTAGAGCATCCAGGTCACACACAAAATGATACATACTACCAGCTCAACAGAAGAGAACAAGTGATAGTCTCAGATCTTCAGACTCCACACTGGCCACAACAGACTGATATCATCTATTGAACAAGCTAAAGAATTTAGTCTTAGTTCTTTCTCCAAAGTGAGGACTCCTAAGGCCAACTCCAGAGCAACCCTCAATGTTGATCTGATTGCAACTATAACTGTACATAATGCTTGGTGCTGAATTCTATTTTATTTTGACAGAAGGGAAGAACGATTTCCCACACGCTGCCATATTGTGACTCAGTAAGATTTGTATGCATGTAGTGCGGTGTGTTTGCACATAACATAAATTTCGTGAGCATGATTTATTACGGAATTAGAAATTTGAGGCACTGTGTATCATAATTGGATAAAATCGCAATGACTGTCGACAAATATTCCGCAGTGAATATGTGTATTTTAGGAATCCAAACCCTAAATGTAAAATACACATATTCACTGTAGAGCATTCGGCAACATTGTGATTTTACCCACAGGGCCTAACTGTTACCCATAAGATGTGTAAATGGATATTTTTCGTACATTTTAATTGAAATTTGTATATTTTAGTAGTCCCAACTAAGATGGTTTGGCCATGTCTGCAGAATGGGAGAAGATCGGCTACCACGACAAGCATGGGAAACAAAGAGCCAAGGATCCAGACCCCCAGAGTCCGCTGGGAGGACAACATTAGACGATCTTTGAAGGACCGAGGACTAGAATGGAACCAGGCCAGGAGGAAGACAGCCGATAGGATAGTCTGGCGCTTGTAATGTTATGATGTATGTATATAATCATTACCTCGTCATCTACACAAGCACACACGTTTCAGAAGGGACTCAGTAAAAGCATGTTCAATTCGTAGCCATGTTTATTTACAGAATATCGTACATGTCAAGATTCGCATTATATTACAACGTGTGGTTCGTACTTTAATGTATTCATATTACATCCCCCCTTTTTTGAAAAAAAAATGTGTGTAAACATTTCCAACGAAATGTTTCATGTGAGAAAGGATAAGTATGTGTAATGCTCAGTGTGAGTATATATATGTCACTGTCTGTATCGGCTGGGAGGTGTCACTGTACGGCCAGAACGAGTGGTGTAAAGTGCTGGTGGTTCTGCGGAAGTCCCTGGTTTAGCTTGAGTTGGTTGTGATTTCGGCCTTGGCGCTTGTTGGTTTTGTGGGGCACCAAAGTCTGGAGTTACTGCATTGTCTGTTGAAAGCATGGGAATTCTCTGTTCTGTTGTATTCTGTGGGATTTCTCTTATGTCCACTCTGTTTCGCCTCAGGAGGTTGCTGCTGCTGTCTGGTCTTAAAGTATAGCTCCTGGGTTCAGGGTTTCTGTGCTAGGAAATTGACAGCACCTAAGAATTGTTGCAGTTCCTTCTTTGTAGCTGGTGTTGGCATGTCATGAATATCTTCAACCTTTTTAGGGTCTGGTTTTACACCATTCTGGGTGTACAGCAATCCAAAAAATTGTATCTCCGTTGCCTTAATTGTACACTTTTTGCTGTTGAATGTTAGCCCATTGGCCTGTGCTACATGCATCAAGTTAATCAAGTTACGGTCGTGTTCTTGTTCTGACCTGCCGCAGACTACAATGTCATCCGCAATAGCCACTGTACCAGAACATTGCTCAACAACGTTGTCAATCTTCTGTTGGAAGATGTCTTGTGATACATTCAAACCAAATGGGAGTCTCTTGAAACAATATCTGCCGAATGGTGTTCGAAAAGTTGTAAGGAGTTGACTTTCCTCTGCTATCTCAACACTCCAGTATCCGTGTACAGCATCTAGTTTAGAAAAATATTTGGCATTGTGGAATCTGTGAGTTATCTCTTCCACTGTATGCATTTTGTGTGGACAGCGCTTTAGACTGTTGTTTAAGTGTTTTGGGTCAAGGCAAACCCGAAGAGAACCATCCTGCTTCAGAACGGTTGTGATACTACTACACCAATCAGAATGCTCTTCAACCTTTCTAATAACATCATTCTGCACCATCTTTTCTAGTTCTGTGGCAAGTTTCTGTTTAACATGTATAGGATACTTTCTAGGTGGGTCTATCTTTGGCTCAGCGTTGTCTTTTAAAAAGAATCTTGCCTTTCCTGGAAGTTTGCCTATTCTGTCGAACTGTTCTGGGAATCGCTGTTTAAGGTCATCTACTCCAGTGACGTGTAGAGTAAGATGTTCTTTTTTGTCAGCTTTAATGTTGTTAATAGTTACCACACTCAGCTTTTCGCACATTGGTAAACCCAAAATTGCAGGTCCTTCAACATCTACCAAGTAAAATGTTGACGATGTCCATTCAGAGTCTCTGTATAAACATTCAAGTGTTACTGCTCCGAAACAGTCTATACTTGTTCCATTGTAAGCTCTTAGCTTTGTCCTGCCACTCCTACTTTTTACATCCCTTGTGGGAAATCCTTGCTTATCCACCTTGTCAGGCATGATCTGTCTGAATATTCTTAAGGGTAGAGTGTTACCTTGGGCACCTGTGTCTATCTTGAACCGAATATATCTTTCTTTGTGCCTTTTAATTCCTGGTATTCGGAATTGTACCTTGCAGAAAGCCTGCGTTCTCTTTGGTTCATTACTGAAAGTTAGTATCTTCACAGTATCAAAAGTGGAAGGATCACTTTCTTCACTGGAGTCAAGGTCCTCAGTCATCATAGAGTGTGTTTGCTTTGACGACTTTCTGCTGTGAAGTTTGTGTTGAGCACTGTCTTGTTTCCTCTTGAAACATAATTTTATCCAGTGGCCCCTCTTTCTGCAGTAATGACATGTAGAGTCTTTAGCTGGACAGTGGTTTTGTATGTGGTTTAGGCCACAACATTTACACATAGCACCTCTGCTTGTGTTGTGTTTTTCTTGTTGTTTCGAACCAGTTGCTTTGTTGTGTCTAGGTTTATAGCTTTTCACTGCATCCACCTGGGCTGCTAATGTACCTTGCTGAATTTGTTTAATGTTTAGTGCTTGTGCCTCGTGTTTCCTGCCTTCATCCAGAAGTTGTTGTAAAGTTAGCGTATCACTCTGGCTCAGTAGCCATTTCTGGAATTCTGGCATTGGTGTGCTAAGAAGAATCTGTTCAATAATTCGCTCTTTTTCTTCTTCGTTGCTAAATTTACATACTCTTGTTTTCTCCTTAATGCGAGTGAAGAAATCATCTAGGCTTTCACCACGTTTCTGTCGCAGGTGGTGAAGCTCTAATCTTGCCGCTCTAAAGTTTGTGTGCTTTATGATCAGACGCTTTTCAAATTCGTCCAATATGGCTACGGGGTCGGTTGCCGACTCAACCGGCATGGCGGTAGCAAAACTGTTGTAGATTTTCAAACCTTCATTGTCCAATGCTTCTAGGATATATGGAGTTAGGGTTTGTCCTTCCAGACCAGTGGTCTTGGAATATAGATCTATGCGTTGGCGCCATAACAAGAAAGCTTCACTCTTATCGTCTTGACCGGCGAATCTCATTTGCGGTGCGTTGCGATATTGTTTCGCCGCCATGGCTGACTTCGATGACGAAAATTAGCCGAATACTGTACTCACGTGTTATCGTGTAGCTGTTTTGCGTCAGTCCGGTATCGACCGCTGCCACCATGTAATGTTATGATGTATGTATATAATCATTACCTCGTCATCTACACAAGCACACACGTTTCAGAAGGGACTCAGTAAAAGCATGTTCAATTCGTAGCCATGTTTATTTACAGAATATCGTACATGTCAAGATTCGCATTATATTACAATGTGTGGTTCGTACTTTAATGTATTCATATTACAGCGCTCTCTCTTCCAAACCTCTACACCTCACGGTAGAAGGGGAACGACTAAGTAGCCTAAGTAAGTATATTTTAGCGAGTTCTTGTTTAGAGTTAGGCTACTTTCTTTTCATTGTTGTTACGTTCATCAGAGTACACAATTTTCACAGTATAGGCCCTAATCCTAAATATATCTCTAACCCTACCCTCTAATACTAACCCCCACAACAATGACGGTCATTCCAAAGGGAAGTATCTCTAAACACGAAATCGCTAAAATAGTATTTTGCCAAATTAGCAAAGTTTAATAGTTTTTGTAATGCTTAGCTGGCAGAATGGATAGTGACGATTCGCTCCCGTGGCTAGGAGGTGGGTGCCGTTCGGAAGGTCCTGGTTCGATCCCGGTAAGCCTATCACTTCTGTTGTTTTTCTGTTGTCTGGTCTTCTACTTCTTTATTTTCCCACTGAGTGCCTGATCATACCTGTGTGTGTTGTTTGTTTATTTATTTAAAGTTTAATAGTGGGTGTTTTACATTGTGTCGAAGTGATACGCTCACTTGTCCGCGTGAATAACCTTAGGGGAAAATGGCGTACGATAGAAATTATTCTTCCCATTTACCCGAATTTAATCTTGTGACTATGTGCTGCAGAGTCATAGACTTTGCTTCCATAATCTGTTTTTGTTTCAAATGAAAGATTTATAAAAGATGGTTGTCAATTACCTCTGGGGCTAATGCAAGTTGTTGAAATAAACACCAGTCAGTTGTTACACAGAATCGGAATAGGCACTCTTTATTTAGAGAAGTACGCAATGTTCATATACTTATTTTAAATCTGTGTCGTCAGCAGTGTTGCCACCTTGAATTTTGAAATGAAAATCTAGATTGTACCTTACAAAACAACTAGATAGACCTAGATTTTTACTTCTGGGTTACGTCTGGGCGCCATAGACTACCTTAGGCGTTTTAGGCTATTTTGGGCTAATTTTGGGCTACTGTGGGCGGACACCGAAAGTTGATCTAGGTTACGATGACCAAATTATTATAATTTTTTTTTTAAGAGAACATTTTCTTATTTTTGACTTTAAAAGGACAAAGGAGGACACTTTTAAAGACAAACGAGTATACAAAGGAGGACACGTTAATTTCACTAATTTAACACTCTTCAGGCCGGATATATAAAAAATCGTTTCAAACGGAACGATGACTTTTGAAGTAAAAAAAGCACATTTATTTTTTTTAATTTTGACTTCAAATCTATGTTTTATATTAAGAATACATGTTAAAAATTATATTTGTGCTAAAAATATACAGCTTTCACTTATTTTGACTTTCTTCTTCTTCTTCGTACTTTGACTTTGAAATTACAGGCAGAAAAACGTAAACACCAAATTTGTCCGTCCGCCATTTTGGATTTTTTCCGATCAACTCGACTTAACAGGTCGTAAACAAAATGCAGTCTGAAAATGACTACAATGCATCTAGTGATGTAGATTCCTGTTTTGATGATTATTCAGAGGACTTGGAAACGTCTGATGAGTTGGATGGCGAAAATACAGCTCAGAACAACTCAGATCACCAGCCGTACATGTAAAGGTAATGTTACTTCGTTAACGAAATGACAGCTGATATTGAAAAGTAGTAAAACAGTCGTTTTAGTGGGCTATTGTAGTCAGTACAGCTGCTTTCTGTTTGTTTTTGAAAAAAAGAAACAAATATTTCACCTTTCAAACAGTTAACAAAGAACTCATGGCACCAGGAAATAAGATGACAGGAAACTCTTTGCAGAGCGATACAACAGGAAGCAATCTGATCATCAGAAGAGGTCCCTCCGTCCGACGAGTGTTTCGGCCCATATACTCCTTTACACTCTGGGGGGGGGGGGGGGGGGGGCCAACTTGGGTCATGACTCCCAAGCGTCTCAGCCTCCTGTTGTCTTGTATCGAAAATGAACCCATTTCACTTATGGTAGCAACTTTAATCCACAACTCCGCCAGCCGTGGAGGCAATTGTGAAAGTAACAAAGCAAAGACACATTATTCCGTTCGTTTCGTCGCACACACTGAGACACCATCGCGAAGCCGAGTCTAGCCACCGCAATTCTGACACTGGGCACTCCTATAATATACACCGCCTGTTGCCGCTCAGTCACAGCCCGTTCACTAGTACACCAAAAAACTCAGCGTATTGTGGACTTAGAAAAATTCCTGGTGTTTCCTGTACCGCAGCGTTTATTGTCACGATTTCCATTGCCCATTGCGGTTGTTCCACAGCCAGCATGATGCCTTTTCGGCAGTTTCACTAAGCCTCTTCAGTGCCCTTGTTCTCGACTGTCCCCTCAGCCCCAACAGTTTCAATAGATCATACACTGATGCAGCCACTAGCCCTCTTGCGCCCACTTCAACAGCCATGACCTTTGCAGTGAACCCATCATGTCTCAGATCCAAGGCCAGATCAGTATACTTGGCCGCTTTGAACGAATGTTGCTCATACTTCTTACTTACTTAGTCGTTCCCCTTCTACCGTGAGGTGTAGAGGTTTGGAAAAGAGAGCGCCAGACTATCCTATCGGCTGTCTTCCTCCTGGCCTGGTTCCATTCTAGTCCTCGGTCCTTCAGAGATTGTCTAATGTTGTCCTCCCAGCGGACGCTGGGTCGTCCTGTGGGTCTGGATTCTTAGCTCTTTGTTTCCCATGCTTGTCGTGGAAGCCGATCTTCTCCCATTCTGCAGACATAGCCAAACCATCTTAGTTGGGACTGTTCTACTTGGGTCTGCAGGGGGTGGGATTTAAGGCCTTGATGTATCGTCTGGTTGTGTACCATGTCTCTTCTTGTTACTTCAACCACCTTCCTTAAATACCTCATTTCTGAGGTTTGGATCTGGCTTTTGTGGGTTATAGTCATTGCCCATGACTCGCATCCATATGTCAAGACTGGTACATAGGTGGAGCGGTATACAGCCATCTACGTTTTCTTACCAACCTCTCTCTTGCTGAAGAATCCTCGATTTATGGCCTGAAAAAGTCTCCAAGCTGCTGCTTTTCGAGTGGCCAACTCTTCTATGATGCCTCCCTTTCGGTCAATAATAGCTCCGAGGTATCTAAAGTGGTCTACCTGCTCCAGGACCTGTTCTCCCAGCTTAATCTGATGTCTTCTTTCTTCTCGTGATATCACCATGGATTTTGTTTTAGAGCCGCTTATGACCATCCCTCTCTTCTCCAGCTCTTCCTTCCAGACTTGCAGGTTGAATTGGAGATGTGCCTCTGATTTAGCAATCAGGGCAACATCATCAGCAAATGCCAGCTCCGAAATACAGACCTGTCTCATCTTCCAGTACCCCACTGAATACTTTCTTGTTCTCTCCTTACATGCCTTAATGACATCGTCCATGAGGAGTATGAAAAGGTAAGGTGACAGGATATCACCTTGTCTTACACCAGTGGTGGTCCTGAACTCTTCTGACATATTGTTTGCTGTCCTCACATAATTTCTGCAAGACTTGTAGAAGCTCTGTATAGCATGAATCAGAGGTGCTGGAATGTTCTTCCTTGCCAAACAATCCCAAAGTTTGCTCCAGGGGACCCTGTCAAACGCCTTTTCCAGATCTATGAAACAAAGATGGATCTCACTCTTATACTCAAGGGCCTTTTCACTCAGCTGTCTGAGTGTGAAGATTAGGTCTTGAGTACTTTGGTTTGCTCGGAATCCGCACTGGACCTCATCAAGTTGTTTCTCAGCCAAGCGTCGGAGTCTCTGCTCTAGGATTCTAGAGTAGATTTTACCAGGGACACAGAAGGGATATGCCTCTATGGTTTCCACACTGTCGATTGTCACCCTTTTTGAAAATTGGTGTTATGATGGCAATCTCCCAATCCTTTGGTATGGTCTTGTTGTACCACGCTGCTTGTAGAACCCATAAGAGTAATAGGTCGCCTGATGCTCCCATCTACTTAACCATTTCTGGTGTTATACCATCATGCCCTGCTGCTTTTCCCATCTTGATTTTTTCCAGTGCTGCCTTCAGTTCTTCCATCTTTATGTCATCTTCACCATCATTGGTTTTGTCTTTTGTGCTAGTGGTTATCATTTCTGATGCTTCACCATGCTCACCATCCAGGAGTTCTGAGAAATATTCTTTCCATCTTTCCATTACTTCCTTCGGGGCAGTAAGCAATTTGCCTTGCTTGTCCTTTATAAATTTGACTTCTGTTTTGCTGCTAGCACTTTGTTCTTTGCTTCTGTTCTGAGTGCCACATATTCTCTATATTTTTCCATTCGTCCTGTTGTGTTTTTAGCTCCTAAGTATTGTTTCCATGCCATTTTCTTCTCTCTTATTTTCTCTTTGACTTCCTCTGTCCACCAAGGTGTCCTCTTTATCTTGTTCCCAAGTCGGACTTCACCACATGCTTCTGCCGCAGCTGTCTTTATGATATCCTTGAATTTATCCCAGAGGGTTTCCAAGTCATCAGGTCGTTCTTCTGCGTTGCTCACCGCTGCAGCAATAAGCCACTGATATCTGGTCTTAATTTCTGGCTCTTTCAGCTTGTAGGTTCTAATGCTCATTTCTCCCGCTCGTTTACTTGGTTTCTTGCGTGATGTTGGGCAGTTCCTAGGCTGAGCAACTCTTTCAGTTGTTCTTTTGATTGTTAGCAGGTAGTGATCACTTCCAATCTCTGGCCCCCTCCAGACTCTAGCATCCCGGACATATTTGAATGAGCTTCTCCTAACAATGGCATAGTCGATCACTGACTTCTCATTCTTGGTTGGTTCACATCTAGTGTATGCATGTATGCGCTTATGGGGGAACTTTGTATTTGTGATGATCAGATTCTGCTCACTGCAGAATCTAAGGAGTCGCTTTCCATTGTCATTGAGAGTATCTTCTCCATATCTTCCGATAACTCCACCCCATCTAGCATGGTCATTTCCAACTCTGGCATTAAAATCTCCGAGCATGATAACTTCATCTAGGCAGTCATCCACTGTCCTTTGAAGCAGCTCGAAGAATTCCTCCTTGACCTCTGCTCTCTCATCCTCATTTGGCCCATACACTATGACCAGGTTGACTATGGTTTCTCCTTCTTTTAGTTTTACAACCATAATGCGCTCCGAGACAAAGTTCCATCCCTTGATACTATCTTTTTGATTTTTGGCCACAATGCAACCCCCCCCCCCCCCCCCCCTTTAGCTCTTTCAGATGTGGGTACACCACTGTATAACAGCGTGTTGCCATCGAGATCCATGACTCCTTGTCCCTTTTTCTTTGTTTCGGTAATAGCCAGGATTTCTAATTTTGCTTTCCTCATCTCTTCCACCAGCTCCTCTTCTTTCCCATTTATACTTCTTGTGTTCCAAGTTGTTTCTTGACATACGGATGCGAGTCATGGGCAATGACTACAACCCATAAAAGCCAGATCCAAACCTCAGAAATGAGGTATCTGAGGAAGGTGGTTGAAGTAACAAGAAGAGACATGGTACGCAACCAGACGATACGTCAAGGCCTTAAATCCTACCCCCTGCAGACCCAAGTAGAACAGTCCCATGTCTGCAGAATGGGAGAAGATCGGATACCACGACAAGAATGGGAAACAAAGAGCCAAGGATCCAGACCCCGAGGATGACCCAGAGTCAATATCAATGAACGTAGTGTCATTACGAATTAAAATGTGTATCTATCTTGATATAGAAAAGAAAAATCTGTTGTCGGGTTGGAAGTGTTAAGTGGAATCATGTGGGCATCTAGACAAAATGTCTGCCATCACATTATCTGATCCACGGATAGCTCGTACCGAAAAATGAAAAGGTTGAAGAGCAATTGCATATCGAGTAGACCTCGAACTCTTCAAATTTTTACTCTGAATAGCTGTAAGAGCTTTCTGATCGGTTTCTAATATAAAATGTGCGCCTAGAAGGAATCTTTGTAATTTGAGAATTGACCATACCATAGCCAACAGTTCACGGTCTAAAACCAGATAATTCCTTTCTGCAGCATTAAGCTTTCTGGAAATATACATTACAGGATGCAGAGTTCCAGAGTACTCTTGCATTAGTGCCGCTCCAATCCCAGTGGATGAAGCGTCACTACGAAGAACAAATGTCTTATCTTTAGTAGGTAACACTAAAATAGGTGCAGTAGAAAACATAGTTTTGATCTTATCCAAAGAGGATTGACATTCTTGAGTCCAATGGACTATATTAGGAGACCCTTTCTTTAGCAAGGTAGAAAGAGGTGCCATGATAGAGGATAGATTCAGAATGAATCGTCCATAAAATTGTATAAGACCTAAGAGACTTCTTACTTGCTTTTTAGTCTTAGGGATAGAGATGTTAAGTATCTTAGTGATATTATGGTCCTCTGTCTTTAGGAAACCATGCCCGACACGGTGACCTAAGAAAGAAATTTCGCTAAAATTAATGCAGGCTTTAGAGGGTTTAGCTGTCAGGTTATACTCGCGTAGAGTAGATAGCAATTCAACTAACCCTGAATAGTGATCTTCCCAAGTATCGCTGAAAAGATAGATGTCGTCTAGGTACGCAATGACATCTGACCGATAGGATAGAATTCGACGCATCATGCGTACGAATGTAGCTGGTGCGTTCATAAGGCCGAAAGGCATGAAATTCCATTGGAAAAGGCCTCTAGGTGTAGAAAAAGCAGTAAAAGGTTTGGCGCGTTCAGATAGAGGAACTTGCCAATATCCTTTAGACAAATCTAGTTTAGTGAAAAAATGCGATTTAGAAAGCTTAGTAAGTAGCTCTTCTAGTAAAGGCATAGGTTCAGCATCAAACTTGATTCAACTTGCGATAGTCAACGCAAAGACGTATGTTATTGTCTTTTTTACGGACAATAACCATCGGCGAAGAATACGCAGAAGTGGATGGTTCAATTATTTTTAAATCTATCATCTCATCCAACTCCTTCTCAACCTGTGCTTGAAAATGTATAGGAATAGGATAAGGTCTGACTCTAATAGGATTATGGTCAGTTAGAATAATGTCATGTTCAATGACATGAGTTTGTCCAGGAATGTCAGTAAGGACATCCTGAAATGTTTGTAACACAGCCGAAACTTTTCGCTGTTCCCCTAGAGATAAATCCGGAGAAACAGTAACATTCTTCCAGGATTCACTAGAATGAAGTGGAATCATCGGAAGCGGAAGATTAACATCCGAAAAACTTGTTTCCTCATCCTGTATTACAGACAGTGATGAGTAATGACCATGTTGGACAGGTGAATCGTCCGTTGCCTGGAAAATAGGCTGTAAATAATCAGGACGTTCATGAAATTCCGTCAGCATATTGATGTGGAAGGTTTTATGCTTCCCATCAATATCGACAATATAGTCAACATCGGAAATTTTCGAGATTATATCGTACGGACCTTTCCAAGAAATAAGAAGTCTGTTTTCCCTACAACGTAGCAAAACAAATGCTTTGTCACCAGGACAAAGTTGTCGTAAGGTTCTTTTCTTATTGGCAAATTGTCTTGCCTTCTGTTTAGCAAATTCAGAAGAAGAAGTTGCCAATTTGCATGCTTCGATAATCTTTTGTCTCAGCGCGATGACATATTCGTAAGAAGATTTTGTGTCATCGGTAATATTATCAGCGGTTATGAGATCATGAAGCAAAGACATAGGGCCACGCGGTCGCGCGCCAAAGACAAGTTCAAAGGGAGAAAATCCTGTATGTTCATTGGGGACCTCTCTGTAAGCGAAGAGGGCCGCGGGTAAAACCCTATCCCAATCTTGAGGATGATCCTCAGTTATCTTCCCTAATAAGTTCTTGAGTGTTCTATTTAGCCGTTCGACCATCCCATTGGACATAGGATGATAGATACTACTCAAAGATCTCTCTATCTGCAGAGTCGACATCACTTGAGACATGGTATCCAATATTAGTTGGGTGCCATGGTCTGATAATATTTCTCCGGGGAATCCCAGACGAGAAAATATAAGCCACAGAGCATCTGCAATGTCAGCAGTAGTAATACTCTTCAGAGGGATAGCCTCTGGCCAACATGTGCACATGTCCACACATGTTAAGATAAACTGATGTCCTCTAGCAGATTTGATCTTAAATGGATCAATGATGTCTATCGCCATTTTCTGAAATGGTCGAATAGGAATGTCTGCAGCCTGAATAGGTGCAGCATGGTGTGGACCTTTGGATTTGACTTCTTGACATACTATACAAGATTGACAATAAATCCGTATGTCTTTGTTCACAAAAGGCCAAAAGAAAGCCGCAAGAACTCTTGACTTTGTACGGGAAAAACCCATATGTCCAGCACACTGAGAGTCGTGTGCGTGTTGTAAGATTTTAACTCTCAAATTCTTGGGCACAAGAATCTGAGAATGACTTGACTTGTCGGTGTTTTGCACCATACGTACAAGTACGCCATTCTTCATTGTAATCCAAGATTTACGCTTGGTATCTTTATTCGGATCACCTTTCGTTGCAAGAGTAAAGAATTTCTTTAGAGTGGGATCCTCTTCTTGCTGCTTTATAAATGAGTCACGAGAAATTACCAAGGGATCATCTTGGTTATGCACTTCATTATCTTCAGTAGGTGAAGATTGAGGCACATTAAGAGCTTGAGCTCTAGTGACTACAGCATTAGCGGTTTGCATATTCCGTTTTTCCCAAACAGAAATTTGTTGTGGAGTGCATTCTTTGACTCCGTGAATATGACCGATGATAAGATCAGCGATCGGATTCGGCAGAAGACATGCGTGTACATCTCCTGTAAAGAAAGGAGTAGCAATCCTAATGATAGCAGTACAGTATTTCTCTAAGGTGCTGCCAAATGTTACACATTTGACTACTTTTCCAGTGGCACGAGAAGGATCTACGAGTGACTGCCTCACTCCAATTGTGGTGCACCCCGAATCGAAAAGAACTGCGACTGGAGTACCATCAACTAAACCTCTATTCAAGACAAGAGAACCTCTTCCATCATGCGCGATTGACTCAGGAAGAGCGGGAAGAGGATGGCCACAACTTAAAGTGGACACCGTAGTTGGTTCAAATAATGTTGTGCATTGGGGGCACTGAGATGCTCTCCCAAAATCAAAAGCAGCACATGCCATATTATTAGCATCCTCATTATCTTTAGTCTGTTTATAGGCTTCATGTGACTCCTGCTGTGCAGGGTTTGCATGATAATGAGATTTATGTTTTTTTGTATTGGGATCTACCTCGATTATTATTGCCTCTGTAATCATTATTATTCCCTCTATTGTAACCCCTATTTGGGTTTGAGTCATAATTCTCACGATTACCATTATCATATTCATTATAATGAGTATCTCTATAGTCATGGTCTTGTTGTCTCCATGATGAATGACTTGGATAGTTCCTATAATTACTTCCTCTACGGAAATGTCTATAATTATGACCACCTCTGTATCGAGGGCTGTCAGCTTGTCTCCAGTTCTTCGCAGAAGAACCCTGAAATGATTGGTTTCCTTGGTTTTGATAACTATTATGGTTACCTTTTTTTCCAAACTTGTTTTGTTGTCCCTGAAATTTGTGTCAATAACTAGGGTTGTATTGTGTTGCTGATGCAACTGGCATACCTTCTTTAAGCTTAGTGTTGCTAAGAGTTATGTCAGGGTGTGCAGTGACGTATTGGTCACAATATTCTTGCATTTCTTTTAGTGTCTTGGGTTTACGCTCATGTAGGAATTCCAAGAAAGGTTTATTAACACATGACATAATTTTGTCCCTGAGCAACAAGTCCATAAGGGCTTCATATGTCTTTTCTGTTTTGGACAACTCAATCCAATGATTAAATGTAAGACGTGTCCTTGCAATGAATTCTGAGAATTCTACCCCTGATTCAGGTACCATTTTCTTAAACAAAATACGGTAACCTTCCTCAGTTAACTGGTATTTTTTCAATAAAGCCGCTCTAATAACATCATAATTATCCTTGTCAGACTCTTCAACCAAACTTAAACTAGTCAGAGAATCACCTTTCAAATTTTCTGACAATTGATTAGCATTCTGTGATTTATCCACATTATGAGCTCGACAGGAGCATTCGAATCTATCCAGCCAGAATGTAATATCATCACTGGAAGGATTGAACGCTGGTACCTTGACCTTATAAGTAAAGGGTTTACCACTGTTACCATTTGACTGATTAACATTACTCATATTTGTCAATTTCAATTTTTCTAATTCAAATGTTAACAGTTCTTTTTGATGTTCATGTTCTCTTATTGCCTTTCTCTCCTCAGCTTCAGCTTCTTTGTCTAATCTCTTTTGTTCAGCTTCTCTGTCTAATCTCTTTTGTTCAACTTCACTTTCTAATCTCTTTTGTTCAGCATCTCTGTCTAATCTTTTTTGTTCAGCCACAGCTTCTCTTTCTAATCTTCTTTCTTCGGCTTCTAATTTTTTTTCTTCCATTTGAAGCTTTCTCTCCTCAGCAGCAGCTTTTTTCTCCTCAGCAGCAGCTTTTCTCTCCTCAGCTTGCATCTGCAATCTTAAATTTTCAGCCTCTATCTTCTTTTGTTCAACTTCTGCTTTCCATTTATTCTCCTCTTTTTGCTTCTTCTCTTCTGATTTTAATACCATTGCAAATTGAGCAGTTGCAAACTCCTCTAATTCCTTACCAGACTTATCAAGGGATTTCCCTTGTGCAATAAAGTATTCCAATGTAGACATGATGCCTAATAATGATAGCAATCAGTTGACACAAAAATGTAATCTATTTCCAAATAAACAGGAGCAAGTTCTCACTGAACTTGCTTAATTAGTTCACAATCCCAATCTCTGTGGGAGACAAGCCTTACAAAGGTCTTGCATAATTTCTTGTACAACAATAATAATAATTAAGTACTGGTCTATACTATAAAATACGTGTAATCAACTCTCTCTTATCAAATGTCAACCAAAGACATTAACAAAGGACAAGCATAAAAGACAATATGAAAACAATTGCAGAAATCAACTTAAGTCAAATAGAGAAATCAATGAAAATAATCACAGAATCTGTGACAACAACTGCAATGAAATCGACAAGACAAATAACGCCACAGTGTATAAACATAAATGGTGTATAGAACTGAAAGATACGAAAGGATAGACCTACAAATACAAACAAATCAAACAAAACTAAGGAACACAGAATTATTAACAAAAACAACGAAGAAAAGAACACCTCATCACAACTAACAAAAATAGCACCAGATGTTGCCAGCAGATTTCCAATAAAGAAAATTGCTCCCTATAGAACGCTAATATAAGCCCTATGTTACTTGGGAAATCTTATATTAGTCACCTCACCAACCAGGCCCACGACATCAATACACAAATAATATGCAAACATAAATACATATAAACATGTAAACATAAATATATAATAAGCATAAATGCATATATCATCAATAAACTGTGATGTAGATAGAGTGTTGTAAAGAAGGCTCAGTTTTATAGTAATGGCACAGATATTCTAATCAAAATAAATAACTGCCACTTTATTGAACTACAATTTCTGGCCTTAAATATTAAAGTTCAACACCATAGCAGAACATAAGAAGGTCCATCGTGATGTGTAGACTTCTAAGTTCAATACTTCTGCTAACACAGTTAAATGTCCACTTGTAAACAACTTGCCGTGCTACGCTGTCTGTTCTATGAAATTATGCCTGTACGGAGCAAAATGTCAACAGCGGTGACCTAGATACAGTAATCGCTTCATGGGTCACGTGACGAACTGTCAATCAGGTGTAGACTAACACTGCTGGTGTGTCGTATCAGGCGTCAGGGAAACAAACTGGTATCAGTAGCTGTTAACTTCTGGCAATGTCCACTGTGCAGGTTAAGCCCAGAAATCTGGCCTACCATATTGATAACGCTCGTTTTCTTTCTATCATCGTAATTGTGTATACATCAGAGCAGCCATCACATTGATAAAGCTGGAACTTCTCATCACATCGATAAACGCCTTTTCTTTCTTGTAGTAATAATAAAGGCTGTTATTTCTGGATGCTGTATACTGTGTTTTGTCAGTGTACGTTGTAAAGATGTACTGGGACTGAATAGTCAACTCAAACAACCAAGCACAGTGTCAGGTATACATGTCACCTTGTCCTGGGACACAATGAGGCCCTGACAAGAATACAGTGTTGACAATGAGTGTTGTAATGAATGTCAATATGCGAATGTGTAGACTGTTCTGTGGAGTTGATGGAAGGTTCAAACACTCATTCATGCGTATCTAGAAGTTACTGATGCAGACTACTGTAGACATTTCAATAGTTTAATTTGACGCACACACTTGACAGACTGGGTACAGTTACAGGAACATAAGTCAACATAAACATCATAGTGTTGATCAATGGACTACTGTCATAAATTAGCATTCATGTAGAATAATCTTGCAATGGAACATCTGTAAACACCAAGATTTCCATTGTTTATAAATACAGTCAGTAGACCTTACTGACCGAGCATGTCAATTAAGCAATACTGTTCAAACATGACTCCTAAACAGGACCTATTTCTAGCGAAGGTTCCTTTAGGTAAGTTACAGCAAATCTCTGTGAAGATAATGTTAACCCACTGGTATTGGGTTTTCTTTATAATAGTGATCTCTCAATCATCACCTGATAATAAGGAAGCATTCCCGTTCTCTGCTTGATGATTTACAATAAGTAGAATTCCAAGATAAATTGAATTCCACAATGGCTGCTGGTTCCCGGTTGAGCATCACTCACTATACGGATGTATAGCCAAATCTTCAATCGAAGCTTTGTCCATCAACAATACATGATTCTACAAGGATCAGCATATTCTGTCCTCATAGTTGCTGCATATAAATATATTTAGTGCTGCTAGATAGTATGTCGTCCCGACATATTCATAGGTAAATTCATGTAAACGTCTGCCCATCTTAAGCCTAGGAATGAACGAAGTCAGCAAAAGTACGTTTACCTTGACATATGAAATACACTAGCAAGCACAAAACGCTCTCCCGGCATTATAGAATCACAACTGGGGAACTCATAGACTAAACAATCCTGGAAGAAACTATCTTCGTCCCCAAGATAAATTGAAGAGATCACAAACTCTTGGGCATCTCTACGACATGACTTCCCGCCATAGGCTTTGACAACCGAAGGACACTCTAACCTATCTTCATCCGCCGAAAACACCTGACCCACTAAATTACAGTACAAGAAAAAATAGTTCCACTTAAACATACTAAGATATCAAGATATAAGACATACTCGTCCTACATAGACAAGAACTACCCATAGCTACGGCCATAGACATTCTGAAGCAAGAACAATCTATTCCTAACCAAACACAGAATAGATTCAAGTAAGTCTAAATCCCTCCGCTGAGTTCGATTCTTAGAACGATACAAAGAGCGATAACTCACAGAATGAATACTTATTGCCTAATCTGAGTTCCGTCCCTCAAGACCAAAACATGCATTCAAAGATGAATATATCTTTATCAGACAATTAAAACATTTTACATTTGTATGCGTAATCCGTGCCACCAAAGAATATGTGCGCAACAATACCCCAATTGTAACCAATTTTCAGGATGAACAGGGTAGACCAAGATGGAACGAGAAGAGGCAATACCGGTCAGCTGTTAAGTGCCCGCTCTCCACCCATCACCTCTTCAAAACAACAACAAAGAACAATCAGGATTTCGTGCAGGAAGATTATGTACAGGCCAGATAGCAACACTCAGAATCATCATAGAACAATCAAATGAGTGGCCGACCCCCTTGTATATCCATTTTGTGGACTTCGAAAAAGCTTTTGACAGTATAGACCGTACTGTGATGTGGAAAATCCTGTGACATTATGGAATTCCAGAGAAATTCATTAAAATCATCCAAGATTTCTACCGGGAGGACTCGTGCACAACACTATACAAAGGAAAACTACCAGAGCCCTTCACAGTACACAGTGGGTCAGACATGGATATCTGCTATCATCAACAATTTTTCTCATGGTAATAGACTGTGTTATGAGACAGACAACAAAGGGAGAGAAAACTGGAATACAGTGGAAATTTAACAAACTACTGAAGGATATAGACTTTGCAGATGATTTGTGCCTTCTATCACATAGCAAGATATGCAGGAGAAAACAAATAGATTAGTAACAGAAGCAGCAAAGATAGGACTACACCAAAATTTAAATAAAGGAAAGGAAATGAGAATAAATAATTGGCAGACGGACTCGATGAAGATCAATGATCAAGTCATTAAAGAAGTAGAAGGCTTTACATATCTAGAGAGAAACACTGACTAAGGAGGGGGAACAGTTGCTGACGTCTGCTCAAAGCTAAATAAAGCCAGATACGCTTTTAATGCCCTTCGATCAATATGGAACTCCTCAGCTGTATCCAGAGAGAATAAAACCAGAATCTTTAACTCAAATGTGAAGTCGGTCTTGCTGTATGGCTCAGAGACATGGCATGTCTCAAAGAGTATCACCTCCAAGCTACAGACAATTGTAAATAGGTGTCTCGGACGGATCCTCCATATACGATGGCCAGACGTAATAAAAAATATAGAGCTCTGGAAAAGATGCGGACAACAGCCAATACAAACAGAAAGTGGGGATGGATAGGACACACACTCAGAAGAGAAAAATAGGGCATAGACAGAGTTGCCCTTGACTGGAACCCAGAGGGAAAAATAATGAGGAGGAGGCCAAAGATAACTTGGAGAAGACCTGTTGAAGAGGAGGCTAAGGAAATTGGAATGACTTCGGCACAGCTGAAAAAGTTAACCCAGAATAGAAATTGATGGAGAGCAACTGTGTCTGCCCTATGTTCCATAGGGAACGAAAAGGAATGATGATGATGATGTTGATTTTAGTGTTAAGTTCTTAACAGAATAGAATAGGTTCCTACAGCAGAACATGGGCCTTGAGGTCCATCAAAAACAAGAAAATGTCACGGAAAGCTGTGCGTCTGTGCAAAAAGAATCTCTCAGGCAAGTTAGACGTAGATTTCACTCAGCAAGAGATACTTTTCAACACATGTCAAAACTGAGCCCTGTGATAATTTTGAACAAGGTCCCATTTTCAGAGTTACCTTTTATACACATTGCAGCACACAATTTCATCACATTAGAAGAGCAGTCACCCGTGTGTTACCAGGACCCGAAAGGGGAGCAAAGAACAGTAACACTGTTCCCTGCCAATCATGTCGTAGAAAGCGACTAAGGAGGGTTGGGCATAGGGCTGGTTACCCCATCGTGTAAACAATTTAAACCACAAAAAAAACTTCAACAAACATGGACAAGTCAATTAATGAAAATAAAACAGCCATCCAAGACAGGGGAAGGTCCTCTCGCAGGGAGGCGCATAATGCAAAACAGAGAAAGCCGAAAGGAGTCTGTGTTACTGACTAAACTTCTTCCTTCTAGGAGAACTTCCAGATTTGGCACCTGGAATGTTCAGACATTAAACGAACAAGGAAAAGTAGCACACATAAAATATTTATAGCACTTTTCTTTTTAATGGAACAATTTGAGCATCCATAGAAAACACTGCATCAGAAACATCATAATTACATGGCTTCTTTTCTGTATGTCTGAATATGTTCTTAGCTAACAGGCAGAGGCCACACTTTGCAATAAGAAAATCACATTTATAAGACATCTCTGCAGTATATCATAAAATATATCACCACAGAGATTACATTTATCTTGCTCAACTTGCTGAGATGCATGGAGGCATTTCTGGAGTCACCTTTAATTGACCACCTGCTATACACAATGCTACAGTATAAATATGTGGAAGTGAACCTCTGTGATGCTAATTACGCCCTCAATGATGCTTTAAATCATCCACACACTTCAAGGATTCTCTCTGTGATAAAATGTGTTGAGAACCCAGCATTGCACACTAAGCTTTGATTCCCAGATGTGGTTCTTTAGCTTTGACCTGGTTGACTGCATGTAGGAGGATCTCACTATGGAACCACTGATAAGCAGGAGAACTGAGAAATGGCTCTGTGCAGGATGTGACAATTCCTTTGGAAAGCCCAGAACCAGAGCACAGTCTTTTAGCTCTGCATAGTTGGACAGCCCCCTTGGATGGCAGGGAATGCACAGTATGTCACACACTTCTTACTCCTAGCTTGGGACCCCTATGTGATTATCCTTTAAATGCAAGCTAAGCTGGAGAAACTGGAGCTCATGACTTTAGCTCAACATGTTTCAGAATGATAGACCAGCCACAAGAAAAGCTTAGATCTTCAGTGTTACTAAAGGTTATTGAACTCGCTATTGGCTGCAAAAGAGTGAGAAGCTCAGCAGCCCTATTAAACAACAACAAATCTGGTTGAGATTTCAATTTACACAACAAAATACTTTTTTCACTACCACTTTGAAAAATGTCCACAGGAAGTGATCAAATAATTTAAACCATCAAGATACTTTGTGAATAGGGGGCTGAAGAATAATGAATGAGTAAACTTGCATTTCAAACATCACGCTTACAAATTGTGTAAGGTAAACATCACATACAAATTTTCTCTGATGTACATCTAGTGTGCAGTTTTAGAATACAGATTTGATTAAACTCAACACCACATACTTCACACTTACAAATTGTCTCTCATGTATGTTTTGTAAATTATTGTGTGTTGTTTTAGAATAAAGACTTGAGAAAACCTAACATCATTCTTAGAAAATCCCTCTCATGTGTGCCTTATTTTGTGTAATTTTAGAATACAGACTTGAGAAAACCTAATACAACAAACATCACATTTAGAAATTTTCTCTCAAGTATGTCTTCTTGTGTGCTGTTTTAGAATAAAGACTTGAGAAAACCTAACACTACAAACATCACATTTATGTATCTCTCCAATGTGTTTCAACACGTGTATCTTTATCTGAGTAGCCTGAGAAAACACATCACACCTATATGGTTTTTCCCATGTATGCTTCCTTAAAGTAGTGTTTTTTTTTTTTAAAATACTCACACCACAAACACCACACTTATAAGATTTCTCTCTTGTGTGTGTCCATTTTTGTCTCTTTAAAGCACCATTAAGAGAACATTCTGCTCCACAAACATCACACTTATAAGGTTTCTCTCCTATTTGTGTCTTTTTGTGACTCTTTAAATTATCATTTTGAGAAAATTCTGCTCTACAAACATCACACTTATTAGGTTTCTCTCCTGTGTGTGTCCATTTTTGTCTCTTTAAAGCACCACTAAGAGAACATTCTGCTCCACAAACATCACACTTATAAGGTTTCTCTCCTGTGTGTGTCCTTTTGTGACTCTTAAAATCATCACTATGAGAAAATTCTGCTCCACAAACATCACACTTATAAGGTTTCTCTCCTGTGTGTGTCCTTTTGTGATTCTTTAAAGTACCACTATGAGAAAATTCTGCTCCACAAACATCACACTTATTAGGTTTCTCTCCTGTGTGTGTCCTTTTGTGACTCTTTAAATCATCATTATGAGAAAATTCTGCTCCACAAACATCACACTTATAAGGTTTCTCTCCTGTGTGTGTCCTTTTGTGATTCTTTAAAGAACCACTATGAGAAAATTCTGCTCCACAAACATCACACATAAAGGTTTCTCTCCTGTGTGTGTCTTTTGTGACTCTTTAAATTATCATTTTGAGAAAATTGTGCCCCAAAAACATCACACTTATGAGGTTTCTCTCCTGTGTGTGTCCTTTTGTGACTCTTTAAAGAACTACTATGAGAAAATTCTGCTCCACAAACATCACACTTATAAGGTTTCTCTCCTGTATGTGTCCTTTTGTGACTCTTTAAAGCACCACCAAGAGAAAATTCTGCTCCACAAACATCACACTTATAAGGTTTCTCTCCTGTGTGTGTCCTTTTGTGTCTATTAAAACAATTATTTAGAGAAAATTTTACTCCACAAATACGACACTTATAAAAGTTTCTCTCCTGTGTGTGTATTTTTGTGACTCTTTAAGGAATGACTATTAGAAAATTCTGCCCCTCAAACATCACACTTATAAGGTTTCTCTCCTGTGTGTGTCATCTTGTGAATCTTTAAATTACCATTTCGAGAAAATTCTGCTCCACAAAAAACACACTTATAAGGTTTCTCTCCTGTGTGTGTCCTCTTGTGAATCTTTAAATTACCATTTTGAGAAAATTCTGCACCACAAACATCACACTTATAAGGTGTCTCTCCTGTGTGTGTCCTTTTGTGACTCTTTAAGTGACCATTTCGAGAAAATTCTGCTCCACAAACATCACACATATAAGGTTTCTCTCCTGTGTGTTTCCTCTTGTGACTCTTTAAATCACAACTATGAGAAAATTCTGCACCACAAACATCACACTTATAAGGTGTCTCTCCTGTATGTGTCCTTTTGTGACTCTTTAAATTATCATTTCGAGAAAATTTTGCTCCACAAACATCACACTTATAAGGTTTCTCACCTGTGTGTTTCCTCTTGTGACTCTTTAAAGCACAACCATGAGAAAATTCTGCACCACAAACATCACACTTATAAGGTGTCTCTCCTGTGTGTGTCCTTTTGTGACTCTTTAAAGCACCACTATGAGAAAATCCTGCTCCACAAACATTACACTTATGAGGTTTCTCTCCTGTGTGTTTCCTCTTGTGACTCTTTAAATCACAACTATGAGAAAATTCTGCACCACAAACATCACACTTATAAGGTTTCTCTCCTGTGTGTGTCCTTTTGTGTATCTTTAAAGTCCCATTCACAGAAAATCCTGCTCCACAAACATCACACTTATAAGGTTTCTCTTCTGTGTGTGTACTTTTGTGTCTCTTTAAAGCCCCATTGTCAGAAAATCCTGCTCCACAAACATCACACTTATAAGGTTTCTCTCCTGTGTGTGTGCATTTGTGTCTCTTTAAAGCCCCATTCTCAGAAAATGCTGCACCACAAACATCACACTTATAAGGTGTCTCTCCTGTGTGTGTCCTTTTGTGTCTCTTTAAAGACCCATTCTCAGAAAATTCTGCACCACAAACATCACACTTATAAGGTGTCTCTCCTGTGTGTGTCCTTTTGTGACTCTTTAAATTACCATTTCGAGAAAATTTTGCTCCACAAACATCACACGTATAAGGTTTCTCACCTGTATGTGTCCTCTTGTGACTCTTTAAAGTACAACTATGAGAAAATTCTGCACCACAAACATCACACTTATAAGGTTTCTCTCCTGTGTGTGTCCTTTTGTGTATCTTTAAAGTCCCATTCACAGAAAATCCTGCTCCACAAACATCACACTTATAAAGTTTCTCTCCGGTGTGTGTACTTTTGTGTCTCTTTAAAGCCCCATTGTCAGAAAATCCTGCTACACAAACATCACACTTATAAGGTGTCTCTCCTTTGTGTGTCCTTTTGTGACTCTTTAAATTACCATTTTGAGAAAATTCTGCTCCAGAAACATCACACTTACAAGGTTTTTCTTCAGTGTGTCTCATTTTGTGACTCTTTAAAGACGCATTCTGAGAAAATTCTGCCCCACAAACATCACACTTATAAGCTTTCTCTCCTGTGTGTGTCCTCTTGTGACTCTTTAAATCACCACGATGAGAAAATTCTGCTCCACAAACATCACACTTACAAGGTTTCTCTCCTGTGTGTGTCATTTTGTGACTCTTTAAAGCTGCATTCTGATAATATTCTGCTCCACAAACATCACATTTATAAGGTTTTTCTTCTGTATGTTGACTTTTGTGCCATTCTGAATAAAGTTTTTGTCCTGTAAAAAGTTCATCACACATGTAAGATTCTCTTTCTGTATTTGTCACCTTGTGATCACTTTGACCAAATTCTGCTCCACTGACATCATATTTGTTATGTGTCTCACTATTATGCTGCATTATGGGTTTCTTTGAATAATCAGTCCTAGAAAACATACTAAGACCATCACACTTGTTAGGTAGTTCTTCTTTATGCTGCATTACATGTTCCTTTAGATAACCAAAATGAGCAGCCCCCATACCAATAAGATCATATTTAGAATGCTTCTGTGCTTTTTGTATTCTTTCTTGTTGACATAGACTGGATTTTGTATCTAATTCTACATTACCAACATTACTTATATAACACTTTTCTCTCATATGTGAATGTTCATGTTCATTATGGTCACCTTTCTTGCTAACCTGTACTCCACAAACACGACAGCTGAAAAGTTTCTCTTTTGTACTTGTTATTATTTCATCTGATTGTACACTGCCACACAATTTAAAACCTTCTCTACTTCCACTGTTGAGAGTACAATCATCATAGACTATTGTTGATTTCCTGCTGCAGTTTTCATTTTGTAAGACTGCAGTATAAATCTCAGGAGTCAGATTCATGTCTACAGTCATTAACTCAGAGTCTGTGACATTCAGTGATTGTACTTCTTTTAATCTTGATTCAATGTTATTGTCTGTATTTAGTGTTGCAGCTGCCGTACTTACATCTTTCATTTCACTCACAATTTTTTCTGTGAATTCTGGCAACACTTCATTGAATGCAGCATTTTGCATTGGTTCACTCTTTATGAAACTGTTCATAATTTTCAAATCTGGAATGTCAACACTAGAGTATAGGCAGGGTTGCTGGTTACAGGAATGGTCACCTGAAATTCATTGAATGAAATAATAATAATAAAATCTTCAGATAATTATGGAATGCAAAACAAATTTTAATTCTGTATTTTTTGTAGCGTCATATTAGGTATGATTTAAAAAGTTATGCAACTATAAGATTATTTAAGAAGTATTTGTTTCTGTCTGATATGTTAATAGTTCATGGTGTATTGCGTACTATGAAACTAATAGTATACATTTAATAATTTTAAAAGTGTCACAAAATATTTCTTTAATGTGGTTGCTAATCACATATATTAATTAATATTGTTTGATTACTTCCCTTGGAGGCCATAAATGAGTAATAACAATTTATTTCCGAATTACTTCCCTCCAAACAGTCCTGAAATGATTACAAATATTATATTGTTAATATATATTTTTTTTCTGTCATGACTAAAACTTTTTTGCAAGAAAAGAACCTCATGACATTACCTGATAGATCTGTGGAGTAACAGTACTGTGTCACTTAAATTCAAACTTTGTTTTTGATAAAATGAGTTTTGCCCAAATTCAGTGATGCCTGCAATTGTATACTAGACACTAAATTTGTTGGCTCTTTCAGAACGTAATTAAAAAAAAAAAAAACCAAATTATGTGCCCACAGAAAAATTGTAAAGCAGGAGGCATACAATGTCTGCAGATAATGCATGAATACATTTCAATGCACATTCACAAATTTTTGTTTTATCACTTAACTACTCTACAGCAGTATCTGCCATAGGACTGCCTTTACCTTTTTTTTGTTTTAAATCGAGTTGGTTATATGTTTACAAAATGGACTCTTCTATGGCAATAATCATCTGGACCTGATGAAATTCCAGCAGAGGCCATCAAAGCAAATATCAACACGGCTACAGAGATGTTATATAAATTACTTGGTAAAGTCTGGGAAAAGGAAGAGATACCAGAAGAATGGAAGGAAGGATATCTGGTTAAGTTGCCTTAGAAGGGAAATTTACAAGAGTGCACAAATTATAGAGGAATAATGTTACTATCAGTGCCAGCAAAAGTATTAAACAGGATTATCCTTGAGAGATTAAACGAGTCCATAGACAAGAAACTGAGAGATGAACATGCAGGTTTTCAACAAAACAGATCATGTACAGACCAGATAGCCACTTTGAGAATAATAGTCGAACAAAGTCTGGAATGGAATTCACCACTATACATCGGATTTGTGGACTATGAAAAGGCATTTGACAGTGTAGACAGAGAATCACTTTGGAAATTGATGAGGCATTATAGAGTTCCCTGAAGATCATTAATTTAATAAAGAAAACATATGAAGACATGACATGCAGAGTTATTCATGAAGGACAGTGTTAAAGACAGTTTCTGTCCATCACCGTGCTGCGGTGTATTTTTTCTGGGTCAGGTCACCAAATGTTGAGGCGCTGTGAAGGTGCAATGTTGATACTACCTCAAACGCCATACAGGCTGTCAAATGTGTAGTACTCATAGATGTATGTAGGTTGCCATGATGTGTGAGTGAGTAGACATCAGATTATACAGTAGATGCGAATGTGTAAAGGATCTTGACAAGTTCATAAGACACTCACTCAATCACATGTAGGAGTCAATTAAGTGTTGGTAATGACTGATGACAGTTCAATCATTTATTACGAGACATACGCTGACATCACATGTACAGTCAATTGACAAGGTTGAGAAACATCACATACATGGTAATGGTTGACGACATCTGATATCCATAAATCTTGAGCATCTTAAACAACAGAATGTTAATGGCCTGTCAATCTATGTTCTGCTTGTATTGTAGCCCAGGTACAACTGACTAAATGCGTCAGGTACTTCTAGTAGACATGCCGCACAAAAAGGGCGGGCTCTCCATTATTTGACAATAATCTATGGTTCCTCTGACAGGAACTTCTTCTGGCAAAAAAATACAGGCCGCGAGTAGCGGGCTTCTAGTGCGACAAAATCAGGCCGCACAGTAGCGGGCCTCTATGATAAGGTAACCTTTGTGTTATCACTTGATAGCAAGGCATATTAGTCCATGCCAAACATACCGCCTGATTTGCGGGTTCCAAAATAGCACTATCTTCTCTGAGTTTCTTTCATCAAATAAGACGTATTAGTCTTGGTTTCTATATGGAGCACAAATAGTGGGCTCTGCATATCATATCATCTATAATTCTTCTAGCAAAAAGTGTCGCCTCAAAATAGTCAATCTCTCTTATATGCAGACAACACCTAATCTGCAGATCAAGGCATAACGAGAAGATTTAAATGTATATTTTACCTTGACAGGATCCTAGAAAAAATCGCCAGAAAACAACACTCGCCATCCTTGGCGTATCGAATAAACTTGGGGAGAAATCACTGACATCTTAGTCACACAGAGGACATATCTTCCCCATAATATACAGCAGAGAAAAATCTCCACACCTCCTGTCCGCTCAGAAAACTCAGGTCGACTCCCAGATCGGAAGTCTCTCGATCCATGCCCAAATTTTGCGCATGTGCAATAAGCACAGTCCTGAGTAAAACTAATACCATCCAGAGCGTTCCCCGAAAAGTGAGGTAAACCACTCCTTATATGGACATGTGAATAGCATCTTAAGGAATGCCAACTATTTAAGACATTTCCTCGAAACAGGTCAACATCGATCCTTATAAGGATAGGTGACTAAGACAAGAGAAGATAATCACTAATCTAACCTGTCACTGAAATGTTAATAGACAGTTCTTTCTCTTAGATCATCAAAAAGTATCAAACAGGTTGACGTCTATAAAATATAGGCAAAAATCACAGTAACAGTTTACCGCATCTCCCGGGGAAAAAAAAAATCATTTTTTTTAAAGTACATCAATGAGCAAGATACAACAAGCTCATAATGCATGAATGATGCGCTGATGAAAGGATGAACATAAAATATAATGCCATAATGTCAGGCTCAATTGACGCACAATGGGAGCGTCTGGTGAGAACACAAGATATCTCACAAGATAAGAGAAAGTATTTCTTCAAGTATAACCATATCCAGGGAGGTGCCACCAAAGAACTCTAAGGTGCTGGCAATGTTACAATGCAAACAACAATTACATACATATATCAAGAAAATACATCATCATGTGTAGCAATGATGAATAAATACAACATATAGCGGAGTCATTACCTTAATGTAATTTTAACATGGTAATCTCCTGGAATATACTGATATAAACCTATCATCATCTAAAAGGTGTATCATAACTAAATTTAATGTGTTTTATTACAATTATGAATACACAAATATATTAATGTAAACACTTGAAGTTGACATCCAAAGATCAATCAATACTCCATTCAGGAGGGCACATGTAAGAAGCGTCCAAATGGTAAGCTTGGACATCAAAAGGCATAACAGGAACTCTTTATAGGTTCTTCAAAATACAGTACTGGTTTGCTGAGAAGAATACAAATAACACAATTCCATTTGATAATCATAGAATGTTATAATGTACTATAGTTAATACTACATTTCTAAGTATCAAATGTGGCCGTACTAATTTCTGACCTTTATATCGTGATAACCAAACCTTCCTCTGTTATACCAAAGACAGTAACAGAGAAAAAAATCAATCAATTTATAAACATGTTATTGTATGGTACTGTCATAAATGTAGACGTGTATAAGGAAATCTAGGACACAAGAGCTAAGTAGAATCATGTGGGCATCGCGACAGTATGTGTGCCATCACATTATCCAAACCACGGATAGCTCGTACCGTAAAATGAAAAGGTTGAAGAGCAATAGCATATCGAGTGGATCTTGAGCCCTTCAAGTCCTTACTCTGCATAGCTGTGAGAGCTTTTTGGTTGGTTTCTACTATGAAATGTGCGCCAAGAAGGAATCTCTGAAGTTCAAGAATCGCCCAGACCATAGCTAATAATTCTCGGTCTAGAACAGAATAATTCCTTTCTGCCGCATTCAGTTTCCTAGAGACATACATTACAGGATGCAGAGTTTCTGAATACTCCTGCATCAGTGCCACCCCGATCCCTATTGATGAGGCCTCACTACAAAGGACAAAAGTCTTATCAGCTGTAGGTAGTCTTAAGATAGGAGGAGATGAGAACAATGTTTTAATCTGATCCAATGAAGCTTGGCATTCTTGGGACCAGCGCACCATATTAGGAGACCCTTTCTTCAATAGGGTTGAGAGAGGAGCCATGATAGAAGATTCGGAATGAATCTTCCGTAGAACTGTATTAAGCCTAAGAGACTACGTATCTGCTTCTTTGTTTTAGGAATAGTTATGTTCAGTATCTTAGAAGTGTTGTGGTCCTCTGTCTTCAAGAGACCATGCCCAACACGGTTTCCAAGAAAAGAAATTTCACTAAACCCAACATAGGCTTTAGAGGGTTTGGCTGTCAAATTATGCTTGCGTAGAGTAGACAACAGTTCATATAGTGATCAAATAGTGATCTTCCCAAGAATCGCTGACAAGACAGATATCATCCAAGTATGCAATGACATCTGAACGATATGAGAGAATTTGACGCATCATGCGCATGAAGGTAGCTGGGGCATTCATAAGGCCAAAAGGCATGAAGTTCCATTGGAACAAACCCCTAGGTGTTGAGAAAGCAGTAAGAGGTTTGGCTCGTTCAGTGAGGGGAACTTGCCAGTAACCTTTAGACAAGTCGAGTTTGGTAAAGAACCGAGAATTAGAAAGTCTAATAAGTAGATCTTCCAATAAAGGCATAGGTTCAGCATCGAACTTCGTTAGTTGGTTTAGTTTACGGTAATCGATGCAAAGGCGTATGTTATTGTCTTTCTTTTGAACAATAACCATAGACAAAGAGTATGCCGAATTGGATGGTTCAATTATTTTCAATTGGATGGTTCAATTATTTTTAACTGTATCATTTCATCCAATTCTTTCTCGACCTGTGTTTGAGAATGTATAGGAATAGGGTAAGGTCTGACCCTGATAGGATTATGGTCAGTAAGTATTATGTCATGTTTAATGACAGATGTGTGTCCAGGAATGTCCGTGAGAACATCCTGAAATGTTTGTAACATGGAAGAGACTTGTAGCTGTTCCTCAATAGATAATCTTGGAGAAACAGTAACATTTTTCCATGATTCCGTAGAATGAAGTGGAATCATCAGAAGAGAAAGATTAAAGTCTGAGAAAGTAGATTCTTCATCCTGTATAACCGACAGAGATGAGAAATGACCATGAGGGACTGGAGTATCATCTGTTGCCTGAAAAATAGGCTGCAGGTACTCTGGACGTTCATAAATTTCTGTAAGCATGTTTATATGAAAGGTTTTATGCTTTCCGTCAATATCGACAACATAGTCGACACCAGAAATTTTAGAGACAATCATATAAGGACCTTTCCATCCAATGAGAAGTCTATTTTCCCTGGAAGGGAGCAATACAAGTGCTTTGTCGCCAGGACAAAGTTGACGAAAGCATCTATTTTTATTTGCAAATTGCCTTGCCTTTTCTTTAGCAAATTCAAATGCAGAAGTTGCTAATCTGCATGCTTCAATAATTTTCTGCCTGAGAGCAATGATATATTCATACAAAGATTGTGTGTCATCACTGATATCATCAGCAGTTATAAGATCATGAAGCAACAACATGGGACCGCGCGGACGCAAGCCAAAGACAAGCTCAAATAGAGAAAACCCTGTATGTTCATTAGGAACCTCTCTATATGAAAAGAGAGCAGTGGGTAAAACTCTGTCCCAATCCTGAGGATGATCCTCAGTTATCTTCCCAAGTAAATTCTTGAGGGTTCTATTCAGACGTACGACTAACCCATTAGACATCGGATGATAAATACTTCTCAGAGACCTTTTAATATGAAGAGTAGACATCACTTGCGACATAGTGTCAGATATTAATTGGGTGCCATGGTCTGACAAGATTTCTTTGGGAAATCCCAGAGGAGAAAATATCAGCCAAAGAGCGTATGCAATATCAGCAGTAGAAATGCTCTTAAGAGGTATAGCCTCTGGCCAACGTGTGCACATGTCAATGCATGTTAGAATAAATTGGTGTCCTCTGGCCGACCTAATTTTAAAAGGGCCAATAATGTCTATTGCCATTTTTTTTAAATGGACGAATAGGAATGTCCGCAGCCTGGATAGGTGCTGCATGGCAAAGACCTTTCGACCTGACTTCTTGACATACTTTGCATGAACGACAATAAAGACGTATATCTTTATTTACGAATGGACAAAAGAAAGCCGCAAGAAATCTTGACTTAGTATGGGAAAATCCCATATGACCAGCACAGTGAGAGCTGTGAGCATGATGCAGAATTCAAACTCTCATACTTTTAGGTACAAGAATTTGCCAATGCATAGATGTATTTGAATCTTGTACCATACGCACTAGTACGCCATTCTTCATAGTGATCCAGGATTTGCGATTTGTGTTCTGATTTGGATCACCCTTTTTGACAAGAAGGAAGAATTTTTTAAAGAGGTGTCCTCTTGTTGAAGTTTTATAAAAGAGTCACGCGAAATCACTGAATGATCATCTTGATTAAGCACTTCATCACTTTCGGTCGATGAAGTCTGAGGCATATTTTGAGCCTGTGCTCTTGTGATAACTGCATTAGCAGCTTGAGTATTTTGTTCTTCCCAAGCAGCAATCTGCTGCGGGGTACACTATTTAACTCCATGTATACGCCTGATGATAAGATCCGCAATAGGATTTGGTAGCAAACACACGTGGACATCTCCCGTAACGAAGGGAGTAGCTATGTGGATGATAGCAGTCGAATACTTTTCTACTGTGCCACCAAATGTCACACATTTAACCACTTTTCCAGTGGCACAGGAAGGATCTATAAGAGATTGTTTAACCCCAATAGTAGTGCATCCAGAATCAAAAAGAACTGAGACTGGATTATTATTCACTAGATCCCTATGTAGAATAAGAGATCCTCTCCCGTCATGTGCAGCTGCAGCAGGAAGAGCGGGTAGAGGATGACCACAACTCAGGGTAGATATAGTTGTAGGTTCAAATAGTGTTGTGCATTGGGGGCATTGAGATGCTCTCCCAAAATCGAAAGCAGAACAAGTGATAGCACTAGAGATTTTATTACTATTGTTCACTTGATTACTAACTCCTTGAGACTCTTGAGACCCTTGCTGAGTAGAGTTAGCATGGTGACATGATTTATTATTGTTGTGTTGCGATCTACCGCGACTATTATTTCTTCTGAAATTATTATTATTTGACCTACTGAAATTATTGTTTTGGTTTGAACCGCAGTTTTCACAGTTGCGATTGTCATTTTCCCTTTGATGAGAATATCTATTAGATTGGCTTTGTTGTCTCCGTGAAAAACTATGATAGTTTGGATAGTTTTTATTGAAGCTACCCCTGCAAAAGTTTCTGAAATTGTTGGAACCAAAATTACGAGGACTGTCAGCTCGCCTCCAGTTCTTTGAAAAAGAATCATTACAGGATGGATCGACTTGATCCTGTCCGAAGTTACGATTACTCTTCCTATCAAAGTTGCGTTGAGCACCTTGAAATTTATGATGAAAATTAGGACCGTATGGTGCCGCCGAAGCCACCCGCAAACCTTCTTTGACCTTAGAATTGCTAACAGTTTGTTGTGGGTGTGCAGTGACATACTGGTAACAATATTGTTCCATGTCTTTTAAGTTCTTAGGTTTACTCTCATGTAAGAAGGCAAGAAAAGAGTCATTAACTGATGACATGACTTTGTCACGGAGTAACAAGTCCATAAGTGCTTCATATGTGTGTTCAGTCTTAGACAACTCAATCCATCGGGAGAATGTAAGATGTATCTTTGTAATAAAGTCTGAGAATTCTATCCCAGTTTCTGGTAACATAGTCTTAAAGCAAAGACAATAACCATCTTCATTAAGTTGATATTTCTTTAATAAGGCTGCTCTGACAACATCATAGTTAAGCTTGTCAGGACCTTCTATCAACATTATAGTATTTAATGCTTCACCTGTATTTCCATCAGTTGTCCAACATATTGTGCCTTATCTACCTTATGCAGTTCGCATGTAAGTTCAAATCTTTTTAGATAGAACGTTATGTCATCCTTTGCAGTGTTGAAAGGGGGTAATTTGACTTTATAAGAATTCTCCTTTGTCTTACTAGAAGTTGCTTGAGAATTACCCAAATTCATCAATTTTAATTTCTCCAGCTCCAAAGCTAAGAGTCTTTCTTCGTGTTCCATTTTCTCTTTTCTTTCTTCAACTTCTAGCTTCTCTTTTCTTTCTTCAGCTTCTAGCTTCTGTTTTCTTTCTTCAGCTTCTATCTTCCTTTGCTCAGCCTCTCTGTCCATTTGTCTTTGGATTTTTCTCTCTTCAGCTTCTATATTCTGTTTTCTTTCTTCAGCTTCTATCTTCTGTTTTTCTTTTCTCTCTTCAGCTTCTAGCTGTTGCTGAATTCTTCTATCTTTAGCTTCTCTTTCCATTTGTATTTGCATCTTTTTTTCTTCAGCCTTCTGTGCCTTGGCATATTGAGCAAGTGCAAATTCTTCCAATTTCTCATCAGTTTTCCCAAGGGCTCTCCCTTGTTCGATAAAGTAATCCAATGTAAACATTATGTCCAATAATTTGCTATCAGTACTTCTGAAATAATAATACCCTTTATCCCAACCTCAGTGGGAGACAAGTCGTTGTCAAAGACGTTGTATAATATCACCATTAATCACTTCTGTATCTAAAGTGCATTATAATATTAATAGCGCATGACTAAGTATATATAGACTATGTATGACAACAATGTATAACATTAATCACAACAAGACAAGCATCTAGACAAACGGAAACCTTTGCAGAGGTCAAATAAACAATAAAGCTTAACTGAAGAGAATGTTGCAAAAAGTTGCAATGATAACTGCGAAAAATTAAACAAAACAAATGACAACAACAGTGTATAAATGAAAGGGTGTATAAAAATAGATGATAGGAAGAGGAGGCAGACAAATACAAACAAACAAATCAAAACTAAAGAATACAAAAAATATCACAAAAACGATGAAAGAACACCTCGGCACAACTAAACAAAAATATCGCGTAAGCAACCAAAAGTTGCTGGCTATTTCTGCTGTGGGAAAATCGTGATAAGTCCCTATAGAACGCTCACAGTAGGCCCTCGGTTAAGTGGGATGTTCCTACTGGAGTCACCTCCCAACCGTATCCACTGAAATAAACACACCAAGAAACATATAACATAAACACTGTCGTGAAATATTCTAATCCACATATATAAATTATTAGGTAAATATAAAGCCTAACAAATAAAATTAATAAAGAGAAGAGCAATGGGAAAATAACAGTGCTGTCACAAAGAATGTACTCGAAATCCCCCTTGTTTTCTGCTTCGTCTGCAAATTGTAACGCTTTCACGTTGATATAAAAGCTTACTGTATTATTACCCGCCTTCTTCAATGAAACGTGTGCTGCATTTCTAAGAAAAACATTGAGACGTACTGCGTAATGACCTAAATTAATCCTAACATTAATTATATTACGTTACCAAAACGAACGAACAGATGGACAAAAGGATAAAGAGAGAGGGAGGGCTGAAAATCAGGAACGCATGCAACACGCGTCGCGCGGTTCACAAATGCTGCCATCACGCGTGTAAGTCTACATGCACTAATTTTTTTTTCAGACGGACAGTGATAAAATACACTACCCTTTCCCAGAGTTAGGTTTATAAATCATAAAAAAACTCTTATTAGAAAAGATAACATTAGATGGGTTTACGGTTGAAAACATAACAGTACCCAGACATCACATCTTCGAAACAGGAGGTAGAAAATACATATTTTGAACGCAGCCACGTAGCTCTTTTAAATTTGGATAATTGGGTTCCTTAGGGCTTGCTGACGAATAATATGTAAAACGTTACGCAAATAGTCCAGGAATTAATAAAGTATACCCAAAATAAAATAGTGAGGATGCCTGACAGCATGGAATCATTTCTGCTCATAAAATTTTTTTTTATATAACGTGTTTGAAAAAACCTTACGTTACATAAATAGCCTACCATGTAAACTCCCAATTGATTGGAGCGCAACAAATGAAAGCCTAACCACGATTGGTCGGGCTATAAATACTATCTTGGTTGTTAGGGGAGACGGGGAAAGGTAACATTTTTTCAAACACTTGTCGAAACGGGGCTCATTGGTCAGACTCGCTGATATACACACTTGGGAGCGTTAGTTCGAAACCACTTGTTAAATAAGCTTGATAAAGCATCAGTGCGTTGAAGCCAGCTTATATTTGGCTAAATAAAAGCCTGGAAGATAAGCAGATGGGAATTTGTGCCAGTTTGTGCCAGAATTCATTGCTAATCAACGTATCTGTGTTTATTCGTATGAATTGTGGTAAGCTTGAACCATTCAATATCTTTTAATGAAAATTGAATGTGAATTGTTGATTTATGCCTGTATATATATGTGTAGTTCAGTGGCCAACGTGAGGTAAGCCTGTAATGCTCCAGCCTGAACAGAGGGTGTCGGAGAGAAGTAAAACGGCATGGAATGGCCAAACAGTACACTGACACCTGGATGATTGAATAGAAAGAAATAATGCTGGAATTGCAGAGGCGTAGTAACCATTAAGAAGGGTAATACTGGAATAAAGTATTTCAAATGAAGCTGACAGTTGGCCTAATGCTCTGAACTCAATGTTTGTGCTGTGTTGTGATCAGTGTAACAAGAGAGTTTAAGTTAGTTATGAAGTAGAAGGTACATCCTTCTTGATTTCAGGGACAGTGGTCTTGATGGTAGTGAGCAGCACCTGGTCAGAGCTTTGCTGAATCCAGAGTCGGACAGCATACTCCTTGGTCTTTTTAGCTATCAGTGAGGTGTCTCCTGAGCCCAGAGGAGAATTCGAGCAGAGGAGTCCTTTCCTGCCGCCATCACGCCAGATAAGCTAACTTGGCCAGCTGAGCTCAACATTATGTCCCCTCATCTTGAAATGACTTTATAAAATTAACATTAAGAGGGGAATTTACTTGTCTTAAAATCAGGAACTGTGAACATCTCCAATACTAGTCCCTAAAGACAAACTATTGAAGTCATGATGACAAATACCAACAGAGCTTGAACAAAACAAAACCAGTATTACCTCATTTTACTACTACACAACTGACACACATAGGATATTTTTAATAATATATGTCACTCCCAGATTCATATTAATACATTCTGTACATAACTTGTAATTAACATTGATTGTGATTCCTGGTTCCTTTGTATTTGAATCAGGACACATACACATTTATGACATTAATGAATACATATTGTTAATTGAAAAGTTACGAGTGACTTCTTTAAGATATTCTCATAGAGTGTTATATGTATGTGAGTGTCACAGTGTTGTTAATAGTAGTGGATTAAATTAAATTGTTTATCTGTCTGTTGTTGTGACTTACACTTCACCATACTCATACCCTAGACACATAACGTAGCATCACACTATTCCAGAATAATTCTGACTGAGATATATAGATATGTGGTAGCAAGTAAGGTTATATATATATTACACTACTCTTATTAGATATATATACCTTCACAGCTGATCTCAGTCAGTACACTAAGTCCCCTATAAATATTTATAACATCCCACTTCACCACATATATTGGGGGCTCGTCCGGGATTTTGAATCTTTAACTATTAAAAATATTGGGGGTAATTCACTTCAGGGAATATAAGAATTAAAAGGTATCCTTGGGTGGAATTAAATAAGGTTGAGCTCACGGTGCCTGTGTTGTCCATTAGAGATTGAATTGTTGGTTAGACATTGTATAAATTTACATAATATACAATGGCGGACCTGGCCAAATTTCGATCTGCTGCGGTTCAGACTGCAAAAGAGTTAGGATTAGATGGGCAAGTTATGGTTGCCTATGTCACGACGGAATGTGACAAATTTATTGAACGTGAAGAAAGAAGGTTTGAAGCCGAAAGAAGGTTAGAGGCTGAAAGGGAAATTAAGAAGTTACAGTTTGAGGCTGAGGCTGAGACTAAGAGGTTGCAGATTGAGGCTGACAAAGAGGCTAAGAAATTGGAAGCAGAAGAGAAGAAATTAGCTGCAGAAAGGGAAGCCGAGGAAAGAAGACAGGCTGCAGAAAGGGAAGAGAGGAAATTAGCTGCAGAAAGGGAAGCAGAAGATAAAAGATTACAAAGGGAACATGAGTTACGACTAAGGGAGTTTGAGTTTCAAGGCCATGCTCCTGAAAATGGTGCCAGTCCCTTTGCCTCTGATGCTACGGTTACTCAAGGAGCCTCAACCTCAGCTATGAATTTTCATTTAGATCATTTTGTTGAGAAAGACGATGATATTGAGAGCTACCTAAATAGGTATGAACTATTAGCTACCACGTATGGGTTAGAGAGAGAAAGGTGGAGCTTAAAGTTATCTCAGGGACTTCGTGGGGCAGCTTATGAAGTTTTTGCAAAAATGAGCAGAGGTGATCAGGAAAATTATGACATGCTAAAGCAGGCTCTTTTGTTAAGGTATGAAAAGAATGCAGAATTCTATAGAAAAAAATTTAGGAATGCTAAACTACTGTCAGGTGAAACCTATCACCAGTTCTCTGCACGAATAGAGACATACTTGGAGAAATGGACTTCTCTGGGGAAAACCCAAGATCTTAAGGAAATGGTCCTTATAGAGCAACTAAGAGAGTCCATGGCTCCAGACCTGAGAAAGTTTCTCATGGAACAAGGTGCAGAGAGGCTGGGTGAGTTGCTAAATGTTGCTGAAAGGTATCAAGCAGCTCAAGCAGAGGTAACAGGTAATAAAAAGAAACAAGTGGATAACTTTAAGGCACCACAGAACTTTAATAAATTTGATCCTAAGGATCAAAATAAAGGTAAGCACCAATTTGATAGGCCACGGTATGAAAATAAAAATAAATTCCCACAATTCGATGAAAGGAAATATGATGAAAGAAAATCTTTCAACCAAGGAAAAAGGTGGTGTAAAAATTGTAAGATGAACAATCATGACACTGACCATTGTAGAAGGAAACCTCCTCATTTTGCTGCTATGACATCGGGGAAAAAGGAAAAGAAGGGCAAACCTGAAGAATTACAGGAACCATACCACCCCCCAGTGTGTGAAGATGTCATCTGTAATGGTGTCACTATAAGATGTTTATATGATACCGGTTTAGATTACGATTCCGTTGTGAGTTCTCACCTGGTGCAGGCCGATCAATACACCACAGAAACAGTGGAGATTCAAACTGCAACCAAGGATGTAGCTACCATGACACTTCCCGTCGCCCGAATAAAAGTGAAAACGCGATATGTGGAAGGAATCATAAAAGCAGCAGTGATAAATGAGCCAATCTACCCTCTAATATTGGGGTGTAGATATGTCTTCTTGGGGAATCCCAAGAGACCTGTGATATTGGCAACAGTGCAGACCAGATCACAGACAAAGAAGGAGGAGGATAATCCCATAAATACTCACCCAGATGAGATGAGGAAGGCACAGGCTGAGGACAAAACACTCAAGCCATGTTTCAAGAAGTTGCCCAAATCTCATACACCTCCAGGCAAGGGAGAGTTTTATATGAAGAACAAATTGATATATAGGAAGGCTGGATCTGAATCCAATGGTCACGGACAGCTGGTCCTTCCCACTTCATATAGGACTAAAGTGTTGGAACTAGGGCATGCGATTCCCTTCAGTGGTCATATGGGAATCAGCGCAACAGGACAGCGAATAGCTTGTCACTATTTCTGGCCAGGAATAACTGAAGATATCAAACGATATGTAAAATCCTGTCCAGAGTGCCAACGAGTAGCACCTAAACATTGGACTGCACCAGCAACTCTGGGGGAAATGCCCATAGTGGGAACACCCTTTGAGAGAGTTGCCGTGGATCTTGTGGGACCTCTCACCCGAACCAAGAGAAGGAACAGCTACATTCTGACTCTGGTGGACACTTGTTCTATGTGGGGAGAGGCAGTAGCCCTGTCATCGATTGATTCTAAACATGTGGCAGAGGCATTGCTCACAATTTTCACAAGGTTAGGCTTTCCCAATCAAATCTTGACTGATAATGGCTCTCAGTTCAAGGGGAAACTAACTGAAGAAGTTTTCAGGATCTTCCAGGCCAAACACTTCCATTGTAGTGTGTATCATCCCCAAGGGAACGGCCAAGTGGAAAGATTTAACGGCACATTGATGTCGATCCTGAGAAAGTTGGCACACGAAAAACCAGATACATGGGACCAGTACCTGCACGCCGCCCTCTTTGCTTATCGGGAGGTACCCCATAGTTCAACCGGTATGGCCCCGGCAACATTATTGTTTGGAAGGCCAATAAAAGGTCCACTTGAAGCTTTGTTAAGAACGTGGACCGATGAAAAGGCAGAGGAAAACATTACATCTTCATACCAATATGTGAATGAGCTGACCACTCGGTTGAAAACTGGCTGGAAACTTGCCAATGAAAATTTGAAACAAGCCAGGAAGAAACATGCTGCCTATTATAACAGGAAGGCGAAAGACAGAAATTTGGCTGTGGGAGAGAAAGTACTGCTTCTTTTGCCTGGGAGTCAGAATAAGTTACAAATTGGATGGCAGGGTCCATATACAGTTTTAGAGAAGGTGTCTAGAACAAATTATAAGATAGATAAGAAGGGGAAAGAAAAAATCTATCATGTGAATCTCCTGAAGAAATATTTGGAAAGAGAACATCAGGAAGAGACACACTTGTTGACCTTGTCCATCGCCATGGAGATGAAAAAGGAACCACTTTCATCATTTGAATATCCATTACACCCCTGTGAGACAGCAGCACAGGTGAAAATCAGTACACATTTAACGAAAACTCAGAAAGAGAGAGTGCAACAGGTTCTAAATAATCATGCAGAGGTGTTAACAGACCGACCAGGGCATACAAACCTATTGGAATATGATATGAAACTGATAGACCCCACACCTGTCTGTATGAAACCATATTCGATTCCGTTTGCTAAGGAGAAAGCTTTGAAGGAAGAGATAGACTATCTGTTGAAGGAAGGAATTATTTCGCACAGTGAGTCTTCGTATAGTTCCGGTGTTGTACTCTTAAGGAAGCCCTCTGGAGAACATAGACTCTGTATAGATTACAGGAGACTGAATGCTATTACAGAAGGACAGGTGGATCCATTGCCGGATACAAATCAGCTGTTTGCCAGACTAAATAAAGCTAAATATTTCTCAAAAGTGGATCTGAGTAAAGGATACTATCAGATTCCAGTAAAGCCTGAGGTTAGACCATACCTAGCTTTTAGTACCTCAGAAGGACACTATGAGTTTAATAGATTGCCATTTGGATTGAAGAATGCGCCTAGTGTCTTCTCTAGAATGATGAGAAAATTATTGGATCCTCTGAATAATCCCTGTATAACAAATTTTATGGATGATATCCTTATAGCAACAGAAACATTTGAGGAACACATTGACTCTCTGAACATGCTGTTTGATCGACTTAGGGAGGCAAATTTAACAGCCCGTCCAACCAAATGTTGCGTTGGATGTAAAGAATTGGAATTTTTGGGACACACAGTTTATCAGGGAAACATGACCCCTGACCCAAAGAATTTAGAGAAACTACAGAAAGCCCCGAGACCACAAACCAAGAAGGACGTGAGATCCTTTGTCTCATTATGTGGTTTCTACCAGAAGTATATCAAAAACTTTAATTCCATATGTGCACCTTTAACGGAATTGACACGTAAAGGACATCCAGATCGCATTACATGGACACCACAATGTGAAATGACTTACCAAGAATTGAAGGAAAAGCTCACAAGTAAACCCATTTTGAAATTACCTGACTTAAGTCAAGAATTCATAGTAAGGACGGATGCAAGTAATATTGGGTTAGGTGCAACTCTACTACAGAAATCAGATGCATTGGATGGGGAATTAAGCCCAGTGGCATATGCTAGCAGAAAGTTGAATAAAGCTGAAATCAACTACTCAACTAGCGAAAAAGAATGTCTTGCAGTAATATGGGCAATAAAGAAATTCAATATTTATCTATATGGGAAGGCATTTAAGTTGCAAACAGATCACAAACCTTTATCGTTTCTAGCACAGGCTAAGCATGAGAACTCTAGGTTACTCCGATGGTCTTTACTTCTGGCTCCATATAATTTTAGCATTGAGTATATATCTGGAAAAACCAATCTGGGAGCGGATTTTTTTAAGCCGCCATCCGTGTGATGAGAATCACCGTAAACCCCAGAAATAATAATAAATTTCTCTATGTGTATATAGAATAAAGGACTGACATATAATGTCTGTTTTAAGAGGGGAGGTGTCGTGAAATATTCTAATCCACATATATAAATTATTAGGTAAATATAAAGCCTAACAAATAAAATTAATAAAGAGAAGAGCAATGGGAAAATAACAGTGCTGTCACAAAGAATGTACTCGAAATCCCCCTTGTTTTCTGCTTCGTCTGCAAATTGTAACGCTTTCACGTTGATATAAAAGCTTACTGTATTATTACCCGCCTTCTTCAATGAAACGTGTGCTGCATTTCTAAGAAAAACATTGAGACGTACTGCGTAATGACCTAAATTAATCCTAACATTAATTATATTACGTTACCAAAACGAACGAACAGATGGACAAAAGGATAAAGAGAGAGGGGAGGGCTGAAAATCAGGAACGCATGCAACACGCGTCGCGCGGTTCACAAATGCTGCCATCACGCGTGTAAGTCTACATGCACTAATTTTTTTTCAGACGGACAGTGATAAAATACACTACCCTTTCCCAGAGTTAGGTTTATAAATCATAAAAAAAACTCTTATTAGAAAAGATAACATTAGATGGGTTTACGGTTGAAAACATAACAGTACCCAGACATCACATCTTCGAAACAGGAGGTAGAAAATACATATTTTGAACGCAGCCACGTAGCTCTTTTAAATTTGGATAATTGGGTTCCTTAGGGCTTGCTGACGAATAATATGTAAAACGTTACGCAAATAGTCCAGGAATTAATAAAGTATACCCAAAATAAAATAGTGAGGATGCCTGACAGCATGGAATCATTTCTGCTCATAAAATTTTTTTTATATAACGTGTTTGAAAAAACCTTACGTTACATAAATAGCCTACCATGTAAACTCCCAATTGATTGGAGCGCAACAAATGAAAGCCTAACCATGATTGGTCGGGCTATAAATACTATCTTGGTTGTTAGGGGAGACGGGGAAAGGTAACATTTTTTCAAACACTTGTCGAAACGGGGCTCATTGGTCAGACTCGCTGATATACACACTTGGGAGCGTTAGTTCGAAACCACTTGTTAAATAAGCTTGATAAAGCATCAGTGCGTTGAAGCCAGCTTATATTTGGCTAAATAAAAGCCTGGAAGATAAGCAGATGGGAATTTGTGCCAGTTTGTGCCAGAATTCATTGCTAATCAACGTATCTGTGTTTATTCGTATGAATTGTGGTAAGCTTGAACCATTCAATATCTTTTAATGAAAATTGAATGTGAATTGTTGATTTATGCCTGTATATATATGTGTAGTTCAGTGGCCAACGTGAGGTAAGCCTGTAATGCTCCAGCCTGAACAGAGGGTGTCGGAGAGAAGTAAAACGGCATGGAATGGCCAAACAGTACACTGACACCTGGATGATTGAATAGAAAGAAATAATGCTGGAATTGCAGAGGTGTAGTAACCATTAAGAAGGGTAATACTGGAATAAAGTATTTCAAATGAAGCTGACAGTTGGCCTAATGCTCTGAACTCAATGTTTGTGCTGTGTTGTGATCAGTGTAACAAGAGAGTTTAAGTTAGTTATGAAGTAGAAGGTACATCCTTCTTGATTTCAGGGACAGTGGTCTTGATGGTAGTGAGCAGCACCTGGTCAGAGCTTTGCTGAATCCAGAGTCGGACAGCATACTCCTTGGTCTTTTTAGCTATCAGTGAGGTGTCTCCTGAGCCCAGAGGAGAATTCGAGCAGAGGAGTCCTTTCCTGCCGCCATCACGCCAGATAAGCTAACTTGGCCAGCTGAGCTCAACATTATGTCCCCTCATCTTGAAATGACTTTATAAAATTAACATTAAGAGGGGAATTTACTTGTCTTAAAATCAGGAACTGTGAACATCTCCAATACTAGTCCCTAAAGACAAACTATTGAAGTCATGATGACAAATACCAACAGAGCTTGAACAAAACAAAACCAGTATTACCTCATTTTACTACTACACAACTGACACACATAGGATATTTTTAATAATATATGTCACTCCCAGATTCATATTAATACATTCTGTACATAACTTGTAATTAACATTGATTGTGATTCCTGGTTCCTTTGTATTTGAATCAGGACACATACACATTTATGACATTAATGAATACATATTGTTAATTGAAAAGTTACGAGTGACTTCTTTAAGATATTCTCATAGAGTGTTATATGTATGTGAGTGTCACAGTGTTGTTAATAGTAGTGGATTAAATTAAATTGTTTATCTGTCTGTTGTTGTGACTTACACTTCACCATACTCATACCCTAGACACATAACGTAGCATCACACTATTCCAGAATAATTCTGACTGAGATATATAGATATGTGGTAGCAAGTAAGGTTATATATATTACACTACTCTTATTAGATATATATACCTTCACAGCTGATCTCAGTCAGTACACTAAGTCCCCTATAAATATTTATAACATCCCACTTCACCACAAACACATAGCATGTAAATAAAGTGTGTTGCAAGGAAGGCTCAGTTAAACACAATACAATGGCACAGTTTCCAAACACAAACTGCCACTTATCTTAAAGATCACTCCTGGCCTTTAGTACATCAAAGTTCAACACAAGACAGAGCAATGCAAGGAAGATCCACTGTTGAAGGTTCCCGCTACACGACAACAGGTAGTGGACTCCACAGTACAGCTACAATAAACTTCTAGTAAACACGGTTGAGCCTAGACAATCCAACGATGATAACATATAGCAATGTTTGTTAGACATAGCACATAAACAAAAGTTAGAACTGGTTACAGCATTCGCTTGACAGGTAAACAAAGAGACGGGCTCACTCACAAGATGGATGTCATTGACTGTAGTACTTCTGATGGTGTTTATGTGTGTGGAACATCATAAATCAATTTCTGTAGATGAGGCGCAAGGCAACAAGCTTGTATCAGTAGTTGACCTCTTAAATCTGTTTACTGTGTAGATTAGACCCCACGAATCTGGCCTACCACACTGTTAAAGACAGTTTCTGTTCATCACCATGCTGCGGTGAATTTTTTCTGGGTCAGGTCACCAAATGTTGAGGTGCTGTGAAGGTGCAATGTTGATACTACCTCAAACGCCATACAGGCTGTCAAATGTGTAGTACTCGTAGATGTATGTAGGTTGCCATGATGTATAAGTGAGTAGACATCAGATTATACAGTAGATGCGAATGTGTAAAGGATCTTGAAAGTTCATAAGACATTCACTCAATCACATGTAGGAGTCAATAAAGTGTTGGTAACGACTGATGACAGTTCAATCATTTATTACGAGACATACGCTGACATCACAGGTACAGTCAATTGACAAGGTTGAGAAACATCACATACATGGTAATGGTTGACGGCATCTGATATCCATAAATCTTGAGCATCTTAAACAACAGAATGTTAATGGCCTGTCAATCTATGTTCTGCTTGTATTATAGCCCAGGTACAACTGACTAAACGCGTCAGGTACTTCTAGTAGACATGCCGCACAAAAAGGGCGGGCTCTCCATTATTTGACAATAATCTATGGTTCCTCTGACAGGAACTTCTTCTGGCGAAAAAATACAGGCCGCAAGTAGCGGGCTTCTAGGGTAACAAAATCAGGCCGCAAAGTAGCGGGCCTCTATGATAAGGTAACCTCTGTGTTATCACTTGATAGCAAGGCATATCAGTCCATGCCAAACATACCGCCTGATTTGCGGGTTCCAAAATAGTACTATATTCTCTGAGTTTCTTTCATCAAATAAGACGTATTAGTCTTGGTTTCTATATGGAGCACAAATAGTGGGCTCTGCATATCATATCATCTATAATTCTTCTAGCAAAAAATGTCGCCTCAAAATAGTCAATCTCTCTTATATGCAGACAACACCTAATCTGCAGATCAAGGCATAACGAGAAGATTTAAATGTATATTTTACCTTGACAGGATCCTAGAAAAAATCACCAGAAAACAACACTCGCCATCCTTGGTGTATCGAATAAGCTTGGGGAGAAATCACTGACATCTTAGTCATACAGAGGACATATCTTCCCCATAATATACAGCAGAGAAAAATCTCCGCACCTCCTGTCCGCTCAGAAAACTCAGGTCGACTCCCAGATTGGAAGTCTCTCGATCCGCGCCCAAACTTTGCGCATATGCAATAAGCACAGTCCTGAGTAAAACTAATACCGTCCAGAGCGTTCCCCGAAAAGTGAGGTAAACCGCCCCTTATATGGACATGTGAATAGCGTCTTAAGGAATGCCAACTATTTAAGACATTTCCTCGAAACAGGTCAACATCGATCCTTATAAGGATAAGTGACTAAGACAAGAGAAGATAATCACTAATCTAACCTGTCACTGAAAAGTTAATAGACAGTTCTTTCTCTTAGATCATCAAAAAGTATCAAACAGGTTGACGTCTGTAAAATATAGGCAAAAATCACAGTAACAGACAGCTTACAGAACCATTTGGGATAAGAACAGGAGTGTGAAAGGGATGCCTCTTGTCTCCATTTCTTTTCTTACAAGCAATAGACTGGGTTATGAGAACATCGACAACACACAACAGAAATGGAATCCAGTGGACTCTGACTAAGCAGTTGGATGATCTGGATTTTGCTGATGACTTGGCTCTTAACCGTAATCAGATGCAGGACAAATTGAAAACACTCGATGAGAGGTCACAGCAATTGGGTCTGAAAATACACATTGAAAAGACAAAAACAATGAGCATAAAAGCAGGTAATGATTATAGAGCTGAACTTGAAAAAACACCAATACAAGATTTAGAATCGTACACATATCTTGGCAGCAATATAGACAAAGTTGGAGGGACAGACAGTGATATCAAAACAAGAATACAAAAAGCAAGAGGAGCTTTCATTGCATTGGGAAATATATGGAGATCAAGAGAAATCGGATCCAACACGAAAATAAGAATCTTCAACTCAAATGTGAAGTCAGTCCTATTGTATGGATCTGAGACATAGAAAACAACAAAGACAACAACCAAAAAGCTACAGACTTTCATAAATGGGTGCTTGCGTAGAATAGAGGGATTAAAATGGTATGACAAGGTTACCAACATGGAACTGAGGACAAGAACTAGACAAGTGCCAGTGGAACAAGAGATGAGAAGAAGATGATGGCAATGGATAGGACACACACTGAGGAAACCTGTTGATAGCATTACAAGGCAGTCCTTGTTCTGGAACCCCCATTGCAAGAGAGGCAGAGGTAGACCAAGAAGCACACGGAGAAGAGAGCTGGAAACAGAGGTGAAAATGAAGTGGAAAGAATTTGAGATGATGGCACGTGACAGTAGGACTTGGCATGTGTTTGTTGAAGGCCTATGCTCCTTTGGGAGTGGAGGGTTATGAATGATGAATAAATAGCAATAATCTGAAACAATCACAAACAGTTTTGATGAAATGGAACTTTCCTATTTTTTTGGTTAATAAGAGTGTTGGAGTGAGTTATATTATAACACATTAAAAAAATAACGGAGGTATACAATGCTCATAGGTAACTGTGACTGTCATTAATTTTATTGTGTGTCAATACAGTTCTGTTTCAATTAGAACTTGTATTTTAAAATTAAGTGCATCACTATTTTGCAATATTAATATAAATGCTGAAAAAACTTTTTTTTTTAGATTTTCATTTACACTAAAAGTGTACAGTTGATACTTTTAATTGTGTTGTAAAATAAAGAAAAGTGATGTCGATAATCACATATATTAGAACAGTACAACAGTATGCCAATGCACCCAATGAAGGCAAGACTAGATGATCTGGCATTGGGACGTCTAAAACATAGCAGCTTTGTGCATCGGGGAACAAGACTTAAAAGACAGCATCAAGAAGACCTATCCATGAAGACAACACCACTGAAGCCCACCCTATACCCTGTACCATGGGAGCAGGCCAGCAGTGCCCTCCAAATTAATACATCAGTCAGTGGTCTCACAAGTGGATGTGAGTATAATGATCTGCAAAAACGAACTGCTACATTGAGTAATGATCCAAGAAAGCTATCCCAATCAATCATGGATACATGCCTAATCAGATGGATCAGCAACAAATGCTATTAGGAATGGAGGTGCCGGTATCTTTATCTCATATCCTGACAACCACTATGAGACTAGGCACATTCCCGCTGGTAAATTCTGTTCCATGTATACAGCTAAAGTTCAAGCTGTAAAGCAAGCTGCAAATATGATTTATAACACCAACTCTGACTGCCACCAGGTAGTCATCCTCACAGTTGCACTGTCTGTCCTGCAAGCTCTCAAGGGTGGTAAACTCCCGCATCTGAGAAATGAACTAAACAAGGTAGCTGCCAAAAAGAGAACCATACTTCAGTGGGTACCATCGCATTGTGGTGTACCCAGAAATGAAAAGGCAGATAAACTTGTGAACAAGAAGATAATGAAATCACATACACTGAGAAAAAGAGAGCTATCCAGATTATCAGATGAGAGCAGAATCAACCCAATGACGACTACCACACTCTTGAACGGCAGGGACAGATAACCATTTTTCGCCTCAGGACAGGGCATAACAAACTAAATAAACACATGCACAAGCTACAATTGTCTGCTTCACCACTGTGCACATGTGGATTAAACGAACAAACTGCTGAGCATGTTCTACAGGAATGTCCTCTGTATGACCAGTTAAGAAAGATATACTGGCTCAATGACTTAACATTAAACTCAAAGCTGTATGGAACTAAAGAGGAACTTCAAACAACAGTCGAATTCATCATGAGAACTCGTCTGATGGTGTAAACATCAAAGATGCGATCACAAGAAGAAGAAGAAGACATATATTAAATAATCTGGAAATTGTTAAATGTGTAAATGCTATCTAGGCATGATTATTTCAATGCCATTCTGAGTTCTGACCCAACTTGTTCAGTGTTATTTAATACATCCTGTTTGGGAAATATTAACAGATTCTGTATTCTGTACCTACTTTTGTTTTCTCCTTTGCTCAACAGTGATAGCATCATTTTTTATTCAAGCGTTGAAATGAATAATTTTTTAACCTGATTAAACCCTGATTAAACCATGTTGCTTACAATCATTATGAAATTGATTGTGACTTACTGCTTGCAATACACAAGAGTTTAATACTGGTATTCAGTGTCATTTTTTTCCAAACAGGTGCACGACCTACATGTAATAAACAACATACAGAGTACCATCAGCAACCAAGAACTATTTATTTGAAGTAACCAGGAGGACATGCACACCATCATAGCTGGCAGATACTGGGTTGGCCATGTCCCCAGAAGGGACCCTGATACCATTACAAGAACAGCTATGCTATGGACCCCCGAAGGAAAGTGAAAGAGAGGCCTACCAAAAACAACTTGGAGGAGAACTGTGGAAGTCAAGATGTAAAGAATGAACTAGAAATGGGGCACTGTACGAAGGATGGCCACCAACCGATTAAAGTGGAATAAATTTGTTGCTGCCCTACAAGACACCACCAGGCATGATGGCCACTGACTGCTTTGATGGTCAGCAGCTATGGATCAAAGAAGAAGAAGAGTAAAGAAGAGTGAGCAGGAGAGACTAAAAATACTCATATCTGATGACTAAACAATATTCTATCTACCTATTCAAGTATGACAATCTCAATCACAATCTACTTTAAAAAAAAATAAAAATAAAAAACACTTTATAAATACAAACATCTGGTGACTAAACTATGTTTTCTCTCTTGTAGTATGACAAAGCCTTTCTGTTCTTGTTACACCAAGCTCATAAAATTGTCTTCCCTAAATTAACGAGGCATGCTTCACAGATAAAATTAAGGTGAGATAATGTTTAGTTACTCCTTAACAAGTTTTCAGAAAATACATAAATAAATCATCTGTATCACTAATTAAAGGATAATTTGACGCTGTTTAACTATTATAATACAATGAAAATCTACACATGGATGGTACTTTGCGTGAAATCATTTTGTACAAAATTTTTTTAGTCCAATGAATTAAGATGAATGCACATTTTTTTTCTTTTCTTTCTTTGATCCTTAGCCGCCGACCATCAAAGCAGTCAGTGGCCATCACCCCTGGTGGCGACTTGTAGGGCAACAACAAATTGATTCCACTTTGCTCGGTCGGTGGCCATCCTTCGTACAGTGCCCCAACTCTGGTTCATTCTTTGCATCTCAGCTTCCACAGTTCTCTGCCAGGTTGTTTTTGGTCGGCCTCTCTTTCGTTTTCCTTCAGGGGTCCAAAGCATAGCTGTTCTTGTGATGGCATCAGGTTCTCTTCTGAGGACATGGCCAACCCAGCTCCAGTGTCTGCCAGCTATGATGGTGTGCATGTCCTCTTGCTTGCTCCGAATAAGCAGATCTTGGTTGGTGATGGTATTCGGCCAAAAGATTCAGTGAATTTTTCTTAGGCATGTTGTGTGAAAAGAGGACAATTTCGACATTTCCTTCTCTGTAACTCTCCAGCATTCCGCACCATAGAGAAGCACAGAAAGCACACAGCTCTGATATAATCTTAATTTTGTGCTTATGCTGTATTGAGAGGACTTCCAGATGTTGTTTAGGCCAAAAAAAGGCTGTTCTTGCCTTATTCATTCAGATGTTGATGTCTTTGCCTGCCCCGCCGTCTGGTGTTACTATGCATCCTAGGTATGTGAAGGTGTCTGTCTGTACCTGTTGTTGATTCCTTACTGATATGGGCTCAGGGTTGCTCACATTGAGCGTCATGACCTCTGACTTCCTTAAATTGATGTTCAAGTCCACCTGCTGGCTAAACTTATTAAGTCTATCCATTTTTTCCTGGATGTGTTGATGTGAATGTGCTAGTAGTGCAATGTCATCTGCATATTCCAGATCTTCTAATGTAGAAAATGTAGTCCATCTTTTTCCTCTTAGACTGCCCTCTGTTGTCTGGCGCATCACCCAGTCTGTGACTGTTTAAAAATAGAGTGGTTGATAAGGGGCATCCCTGTCATACTCCCATCTTCACCTCAAAGGTTAGGTTGCTCTGCCCAAAGCTACACGTAAAGTTGGCATAGAGGCTTTTTATGATTGACACTATGCAGCTTGGAATTCCATAAGCCCTCAGTATTTTCCATAAACTGTCCCTATGTATGATGTCAAAAGCCTTTTCAAAATCAACGAAATTAATGTACAGCTGTCTTTGCCATTCTGAGCACTGCTCTATAATGTTCCTGAGAGTGAATATATGATCTACACATCTTCTGTTCTTTCTAAATCCTGCTTGTTCTTTCCTCAGTTTGTGGTCTACTGCTTTTGAAATTCTCTGTATAATTATCCTGCCTAGTATTTTGCTGGGAACTTAGAGCAGAGTGATTCCTCTCCAATTGTTGCAGTCTGCAAGATCTCCCTTCTTGGGCAATTTGACAATTATTCCTTTGTTCCACTCTGATGGTGTTGTCCCCGTTTTTCAGACTTGTGCAAATGGTGGTTCTAATAGTTCTGCTGCTAGCTCAGGGTCTGTCTTAAATAGCTCTGCATTTAAGTTATCACGGCCAGGAGCTTTTCTGTTCTTTAACCCTTTGAATGCTGTGATGATTTCTTCTTTTTGTGGAATGTCTGTATTTACATCTAGATCGTTTTCAGCCTCAGGAACATTCAATTGTGTCTTTGGTGGTTCCTTGTTCAGAGTTTCTCTGAAGTGCTCTGCCCATCTTGTTTCCTCTCACTCTGCTGTCGTGATGAGATTTCCTTGCTTATCTCTTACTAATGTAATATTGTTTGCACCTCGTTTTCCGTTGATGAATTTAGTTATTTTGTATACTGTGCTTTGTTCATTTCTCAGTGCTGCCTCTTCTGCCTGTCTTGCAAGATCATCTAGGAAATTCCTTTTGTTGGCTTGGGTTTGGCATTTAACTTCCTTATCCAGCTGACTGTACTGTTCGCTATATAGTTGCTTTAACCTGGGGGACTTCGCTTCTGATTTCTTTCTTTTCATTTCCTTTCTCAGTGTTATGGTGTTTAATGTTTCTGGTGTTATCCAGTCTTGCTTCTTCCTTTCCAGGAATCCCAAGCATGATTTGCTGCTTTCCTTATATATTGTTGAAATGGTGTTGAATTTCTGGTCTATATCATCAGTCAATGTCTTTTCCTGACTTTTGGCAAATTGATATCATTTCTTTATGTCAGCCGTAAAAGCTTTTCTGGTAAGGGGGTCCTTCAATTTACTTATTTACTTAGTCATTCCCCTTCTACAGTGAGGTGTAGAGGTTTGGAAGAGAGAGCGCCAGACTATCCTATTGGCTGTCTTCCTCCTGGCCTGGTTCCATTCTAGTCCTCTGTCTTTCAAGTCCTTCAATTTGCTGATGTCAAACCTTTTCTGTGTAGTTACAGTTGGTCCAGCCCTTCTTAGTTTCACTTTCAGTTTTGCTACTACTACATGGTGATCACTTCCCACATCTGCACCTCTTCTTACCTTCACATCCTGTAATGCATGTCTCCATCTACCGTTAATCATGATGTGGTCTATCTGGTTTCTGTCCCGACCATTTGGTGATTCCCATGTTAATTTGTGAATTTCTTTATGTGGGAAAAGTGTTCCTCCAATCACCAGGTTGTTAATACTACAGAAACTTATTAATTTATCCCCATTTTCATTTGCTGTTCTGCTGCTGCATTTCCCCATTACTCTTTCATTATATGTATTGTGTGTACCAACTTTCGCATTGAGGTCTCCCATTACTATAATAAGATCATATCTAGGTGTGTCTTCCATTTCTTTCTGCAGTTGTTGATAGAATTCATCGCTGTCATTCATTGGTGCGTAGCATTGTATTATTGTAGTATTGGTGAATCTACCTCTCAATCGTATCTTATCAGTCTGTTGTTGATGGGTTTCCATTCCAGTAATGTCCTTTCTATTCCTTTCTGTAGAATAATGGCTACACCTTCATTGTGCTGTCCATCCTCTCTTCCAGAGTAAAGCACTGTTTCTCCTGATGCTGTTTTAACTTTTCCTGCCCCTGTCCATCTGCTCTTGCTTATCCCTAGAATGTGTAACCTATAGTTTCTCATTTCTGCCATGACCTGTTTTAGTTTACCAGTCTCATTCATTGTCCTGACATTCCAAAATCCTATTCTTGTATCATGTTTTGTGGTCAGGACATCCGTTCTCATGCCAGTGGCTTCCTTTCGGCTTTCATAACTGACAGTCATACGAGCCTCAGACTCTGGATGTCCGTCCCGCAGCAAAGTTTGTTTATTTATTCGTTGTTGTTTCCGTAACTTCAATTTTACAGAATGCACATACAGTAGTTTAAATTTCTCTCTTTTCTATTACAAAATCAGTGGATATTTCCACCACAGAAAAAGTAGTTTACCTTACATGCTACAAGATTTATAACTTTGGGGTCAGCCAAAAGCACTCAGAACTAAGATAGCAACTTTTCATAGGATGCAAACAGCCATGATATAAACAATTTTAGCAGTTTATAAAATTGTATGGAACCCCTCAATTAATTAAATTGTATAATAATTAAAATAATTTAATATAATATTCAGCTCTTATAAATATAACACTGATCTTTGACATAAACTAAGCTAATATTTCCACAAATACACTTTGCTGACATTAACTTTGGAGTGAAGAAATATTTCAGAGGCTGTGAATGCTTTCATGAGTATTTTTTTTCAGGATTCCTTCATGGGTGTCATGGACTAGATTTTTCTCTCGTTCTATCTTCTGTCATTAAACCTAACTTAATTACTTTATAAAGGAATGTTCAATAAATTACCGTATCTGTGTGCCTGACTTCACACTAAATCTTCTTTCACCTACACAGAGCTGTTGAGTTTATGGTGGTTCAAAAATAGCTTGTTACTATCAATTTCCCTCATCTGTGCAAAGTGCTTGCTGGCTTGAACAGAACAGATAGTTGCTGGGCAGCTAACATTAATGGGATGTAATTGATATGGTGGCTACTTTGCAGTAGTAGTGATTATAATTAGTTTTCATGCTCTGAAACCATGGTAAAAGAAATGGATATCATTGAGACTCTTTCAAGGGAAGAGTGTTCAGGATTTCATTAATTTAAGATGAGAAATTGTTTAGGAAAGATGGTGTGTGGTCCCATACATCTGTCAGCTGAAAATGAGATTTTTAGTATTTAACCCTAGAGCTCACTAGGCCCAGACACTGCAATTGAAAACTTTGGTCATGAGAGAACCCATTTTGTAGAGCTAGCAGCGGTAGTTGCAAAGACTTACCTTTGCCAAAATCTTGTTTTTTTTAAGAAACAAAGTACAACCAAGTGGTTCTTTAGGATAGTCTACATGAAGAGCTTCCGTTTTCATTGATGACAAGAAACTTGGATCAGGGAAAGAAGCTTTGGAACCCTGAGATAGCTCTACTCACACCACACAACCTTTTCCCACACCTGGATAAATCAGGAGTGACTGAGACTGCAGTCAGGAATCTAGCTACTGTAGGTAAAACCACCATGAACCAACAACTTCATAAAAGTCCTAATGATCAAAAATCAATAACTTTGTAGAACCACTGAAAAATCAATTACTTAAAAGTCCTAATGATGATCTATCAGTAACTGTGTAGACAAGATTGAACTGTAATGTTGAGGACTGTTTCATGGTTTGCAAACATCTGGGTTTGAGCTCGATTCAGATGGTTGCACCATGGAACACCTTGGTTGAATAAATAAATTACATAGATCGCGTATATCGATGCATGACGCGTGAGAAATAGTTACGACAGTCTTATGTGTGGTCTTGAGCCTTATGGCAGTGTTTAAAATGTGTGGCTTGGCCACTTATCCAAAGTGTTTTGAAATGTGTGGCATGGCCACTTATTCAAGTGTATACTAGTGTAGAACTAGGAAAATATATTACGGTAATGTAAAGCCAGTAACCTAAAAGGATAATGTGTAAGGACCATTGAGTCCGAATATATCTATATGTCAGTAATGTAACCGCAATCATTGTTAGGATTAACGTAAGTCGTAAAATATGAAACGCAGTTAGAACATATATATATAAGGCTGATAGAGCCTGGCTGTGTAAGCCAAATTGAAGTAAGCATATGTCTAAGTTCTCATGATATATATTGGGCAGCGACCCTATGAGAACTATTAACAGAAGGAATATTTCTGTATAAATAATAAGGATCCCAAGTATTTGGTTAGGATATATATATATATGGATCGTTAATGAAAATGAAAAGTAACAGATGTGCAATGTCTGATTGAATATGGGCTATAAGACTGTACTTTATCAAGTGTTCTGTATTGTAAACATTCATGTTGTTTATTCATGATGAAATTGCTGAACAGTATTAAATATATTTAGTCGTCAAAACGCGACTTGGGTTACTGAAGTGTTCTACCAGTTCAATGTCGTTCTATGACTGTTAACCGTTAACCTTCAAGGTTATGTCAAACCATAACACTTTAATTACAGGCTAATAATAATAAAAAATAAACACTGTCAGACAATACGAATACAAAGTGTATTGTAGAAACACTGAAACGAACATTATAACAATTACGTAAATAAAACACAAGGGTACAACAAGAAGATACTTAGTGATGGCAGAAGAGATGAATATAGAATACAAAAATTGAAACGTAATATCAGCCCAATTATCCAAGCCTGGAAAGCCCATAACATGTATACATATGATATTTTGTTTTCATCAGCAAAAGTTCATTGTAATTTTTTTCTGAAATCAATATTTGTGTTATTGACTTTTCTTTGATGTTATTGTGATGTCTAATACATGTTTGTATTTAATCAATGGGGGTTCTTTCCAATAATTAAGTACCATAAGAAACAGTGGCCTGGATACCTATAAGCTCTTAGACTACTTAGAGGATTCTCAACCTGCTAAGAGACAGTTAATTTCCAGTATCCCAATAAATATGCCAGTGATTCTCACTCTTGTTCTTTTCTTCCTGTAAAACTTATATTTAACATTTTCTGCAGTTTTTACTTGAGCCAACCTTCAGTGAGATCATCTTGTGCAGTTTTGGTACAAATTCCTATGTTCACTTATTCTATCAGTCCATCTTCCATTGTAACCTGCCACTATGGGTAAAAATCTATGTAGTTTCAGGGGTTCTATAAGAAGGCAAAATATGAGGACAACTGCTTCATAAATGGCACAGCTTAAGATGTGACTAAGGGCTTGCAATCTCATCATGTAAAACAGCCCACTTGAGAATTCATCACCACAAATGCTATGGTAGCCCCATGCTTCTTGAGAAGCAGAGAAGGTACAATCCTTCATTCATGAGGAAATAAATGTATGAAATACTCTTTTATTGATAGTTGTAAAACAGGTTCTGCACTTAGCTAGCCCTTTCCACAGCCCATATCTCCAGACAACAGCTAGACTGATAGCATGTGAATACTGTCTTATTGAATGGGCTACTATTCCAACTTTAACTACAGGTCATGCTAGATTACAGACAAGTTTATCAAAGATGTCAGTATCAATATTTTGTATGTGGTAGTTTAAGCTATAAGATCTCTTAATGCTTGATTTCACCATGACTACTTTTTAAACCCTCCTCCAATAAATTATCTGTAGAAGAAAACAGTGTTACAGAATGATCCAGAAGGAGATAGATCCATGGGGTGGCAAACATCTTGAAGTAACACAATAAAAACAGCACACAAGCCTACATTATGTGCACCAGCATTCAGCCTCAACTGAGATGCTCCATTGCTTAAAAAAGAAACTTATTTACATGCGTACCTTCATTTCTCCATATATCTGACTGTTTTACTTTATGCTCTCCTAATCTCTTCCCGTTGATGCCTGCAACTGTCTGGGAATTAATGTCTGAATCTTTAGAGAAGCCATTCCAATAACACTCCTGGATGACATGCAAACAAAATCATAGGTTTTGTAAAGGGTGTTTCCAATCACTACCAATCAATACTGTTATCACAAGGTTCAATTTTGAGACTAACAACAAACTGAAGTGTTTGAAGTATGTTTGTATACACAACAAAGACTTCAGTAAAACCTGGAAATAAATTCTCAGTGTCCACAAAGTAGATGTATAAATGTGCCTGACATTGATGATTCTGATTCTTGCTACCTGATCTGCATATGATTTTGCTGTTTAAAATGTATTTGTTCTTCCATGAGTTTGTTTATTTAAAGCTTCTTTTACATGGGCCAAGCATTACTGAGGTCAGAATTTTGTTTAGCCATAGCCAAGGTTTGTCTTCACAGTTGATGTAAATAATCACGTTGAATTTCTTAAGTAATTTAAATGTAACAAGCTGGTAAGGAATACAAACAAAGAAACACAGACTGCAAAAATGGTGCTATGTTTAGGACATAAGAGAGGTAGAGGGGGAAAAACGGAGAAGGGAAATGGAAACAGACATGAAATGGATGCAAAGACATGGAAAAACAACTGAACAGATGGCATAGGACAGGAAGGCTTGTTCTGAATTTGTTGAAAGCCTCTCACTCATTTCCTTTTTTAATTCAATTATAGCTAAATATAGCTTGACATTTTTGAGGCACTGTTTAATTTCTTCAGTAAGAATGACACTTTTTTTTTCTAGTACTAGCACATGGCCACTACTACAGTCTGCTCCTGGCCAAGTTTCCACAGATAACAACCATTTGTTAAATTTCCTGTATACCAGTATGCAGCTGATTTCTTCTTCTTCTTCTTGCGATCACACCTTTGATGTTTACACCGTCAGATGAGTTCTAATGATGAATTCAACCATTGTCTGGAGTTCCTCTTTAGCTCCATACAGCTTTGAGTTTAGTGTTGAGTCATTGGGCCAGTATATCTTTCTTAACTGGTCATACAGAGAACAATCCTGTAGAACATTCTCAGCAGTTTGTTCATTTAATCCACATGTGCACAGTGGTGAAGCAGACAATCCTAGCTTGTACATGTGTTTATTCAGTTTGTTATGTCGTGTCCTGAGGCGAAAATTGGTGATTTGTCCCAGCCGGTCAAGAGCATGGTAGTCATCGTTGGGTTGATTCTGTTCTCTTCTGATAGCCTGGATAGCTCCCTTTTTCTCAAAGCATGTGATTTCGTTATCTTCTTGTTCACGTTCTGCTCCCTTATTGGCAAGTTTATCTGCCTTTTCATTTCTGCGTACACCACAGTGGGATGGTACCTACTGAAGTATGGTTTGTTTTTTGGGAGCTACCTTGCTTGGTTCATTTCTGAGATGCGGGATTTTACCACCCTTGAGAGCTTGCAGTACAGACAGTGCATCTGTGAGGATGACTATCTGGTGGCAGTCACAGTTGGTGTTATAAATCATTTTTGCAGCTTGCTCTAGAGCTTGAACTCTAGAGCTGTATTGTTGGAACAGAATTTACCAGTGGGAATGTGCCTAGTCTCATAGTGGTTGTCAGGATATGAGATAAAGATATTGGGGCCACTATTCTTAACACAATTTGTTGCTGATCCATCCATGCAGATTGTTCAGGATAGCTTTCTTGGATCATACTCAAAGCATGTGATTTCATTATCTTCTTGTTCACGTTCTGCTCCCTTATTGGCAAGTTTATCTGCCTTTTCATTTCTGCGTACACCACAGTGGGATGGTACCTACTGAAGTATGGTTTGTTTTTTGGGAGCTACCTTGCTTGGTTCATTTCTGAGATGCGGGATTTTACCACCCTTGAGAGCTTGCAGTACAGACAGTGCATCTGTGAGGATGACTATCTGGTGGCAGTCAGAGTTGGTGTTATAAATCATTTTTGCAGCTTGCTCTAGAGCTTGAACTCTAGAGCTGTATTGTTGGAACAGAATTTACCAGTGGGAATGTGCCTAGTCTCATAGTGGTTGTCAGGATATGAGATAAAGATATTGGGGCCACTATTCTTAACGGAATTTGTTGCTGATCCATCCATGCAGATTGTTCAGGATAGCTTTCTTGGATCGTACTTAATGTAGCAGTTCATTTTTGCATATCCTTATACTCATAAAAAAATGCTGTGCTTAAGTTGGACGTGTCGGCCGAAAGGCACAAATATTGCAGCTTCGCTGTAAATGGACACAAAGCAACCAACGTCCTTTTCAGGGCCAACGAAGAAGATATCCAATTGTGAGACCACTGATTGATGTATTCATTTGGAGGGTACTGCTGGTCTGTTCCCACGGTACAGGGTATAAGGTGGGCAGTGGTGTTGTCTTCATGGACAGGTCTTCTTGATGCTGTCTTTTAAGTCTTTTTCCATGATAGACAAAGCTGCTACGTTTTAGACATCGCAATGCCAGATCATCTAGTCTTGCCTTCATTGGGTGCATTGGCATTCTGTTGTACTTTTCCATCTGGATCATGCTTTTTGTGTCTCTTCTATAGGACAATGTCTGTAATCTAGTATCTTTCTGCATCTCTGATATCGGCATAGTTTTCATGGCTAGGTAGCTGATTTGATTATAAGCATTGTTTTTTTAATATTTTCTTCACTTAACCAAATCTGCCTTTTGTTGTAAGCAGTGCATGATCATTGAAGAAATCAGGTTTCTCTGATAGAGGTTTCCTTCAAATTATTGTTGCGCATGCTTTATAAAAAAAGAAAAAAGCATTGTGAAGGATGATGTCGGAGCTGGTCAAAGTTGGCCAAGTTGATAGAAGGACAAGATGTCTATTTTATGCGTACTTTATTAATGACATTCAAGACTGTGAAATCCCAAAGCAGGCTGGGCCTCTCATTTATCAGTGGGATAATTAGTCAAATTTCAGCCTGTGACAATGTAAGTGCTGTTTACGAAACTGGGCACAATAATGGAAATATATGCAGTGCAAGTGACTAGGGACATAAAAGAATATACTGGATATGTGATGTCAGAAGTAATGCCTGAAATGCTCTGAAAATATTTTATGTTGGATTTATTATGTCAAATTAAACCTTGGATTGTCCTTGCTTGATTTATTCCCTCAATCTATGTTGTGTCAAACTGTATGTCAGCCCATCTTAACAGAATCATTAAATATAAGCTGTCAGGGTTACACATCACCTTGTATATTGTTAGAAACCTTGTGTTTCCTGTTATCATATGATGTGTTTTTACGTACTATATGCTTGCCACCTCTTTAACTTTTTTCTTTGCCTTGTCACTACTTCTACTTTTTCAATTACTAACTTTCCCATGAGCTTCAAATGCAAAGCTGTCTCATGAGATCTGCACTGGGCATAGCCACACCACATTCATTATAGAATGTGCACATGTTTTTCTCTATTACCCAATCTTGGTGTGTATAGTTGTATGAAATTAGTACCAATCAGCCATTTAAGTTAACTAATATGATATTGCTCAAAACCCTTTTAAGTTCTTTCTCTTTCAGCAACTAAAATTTAACTGATCCTTGTTTCTTTATTTGTTTATTTCATTCAGAATAAATTATTATGTGGCTGTCAGAATAAAATTAACCTGCTCTAGTATATCACATTTCATATAATCCTTATACATTTACATTCTATTTTATTCCCCTCAATGGGAGCCGCGCTAGCGTAGTGGTTACCACACCGCTCTGGCGACCGGGTGATGCAGGATCAAACCCGGGCGACGGCATTTGAGGATTTTTTGTCGACCGGGATTTGGACTGTATTAACTCAAGACCTGGCGAGTACATTTGAAGGAGTGTTGTCGACCAGGGATTGGCGGCTCCTGAGCTGACCCAGCTCTAATGGGTACCTCCGAAATCGGCGAGTATTTGCCTGAATGGCGAAGGACAGTTGTCTCTGTACAAGAAAAAGGGATACTCACGTAAAATCAATGTCAGGTTAGACATTAATAATAACCTGAGATTTCGCCTCGAGTATTAGCGGGCGTACGAAAAAAAAAAAAAAAAATTCCCCTCAATTTTTTAAAAACAATTTTCCATCCCGGAAAAACATCCTGACATTTAAAGTTACTATGGTAAGAATCTCCATTAATCCTTGACTGACAAGTCTAACCCGAATAGCAGTGGGGAAGGGAGAGGGTAAAGCACCTCAATCTTGCCTCCTGTCAAGTCACAATGTTTAACGGTGTTTTATATAGGTAATTGCTCCAATTCCCCCTCCCTTTCTAGGCTTTAGTAAAACCTCTTAACCTTCAATATGTGATCAGTAAAATAAATAAAAAACACCTACAACTCAATTCCTGTTTTTCACCTACATTTACATCTTCTTCTTCATTCGTCCTGAAAAGGACGTTGGTTGCGTTGTGTCTGTTTACGCCATAGCTGCGATATCTCCGCCTTTCAGCCGACACATCCAACTTCAGCACAGCATTTTTTGGGACCGGGTTTGCATTCCCTCTTCGATTCCTAATCTCTCAGCCAGACTGCAGTGATGCAGCCTGTTTCCAGAACCACCACGTGGAGGTAGAATAGGGACTTTGTCAGCTCTGGTTCACTGACCCTGACACAAGCAGTCAAGCTATGGGTTGCTGGCTGCATTCTCTATTGCTGCATCTTTGGGTCCCACATTTGAGTCAATTGTTTTAATATTCTGTGGTGCCTTGTAAACACTGAGTTTCTTACAAGTCATGAACTTTAGTTAACTATATATAATTAAGCTAGAATTTTAGATTAACAAATACCTAGTATAGACCACCATAAATTCTGAAAAAGACCACTTAAAACTGTCCAAAATCAAATCTTTATGAGTGCAGCATATTGCAATATAAATGTCTGAGCATTAACAGTATACCATACATCCTTAAAAGCCACAATATTATTAAAGCTTCCAAACAATGTTACAAATAGTGTACATACCTTAACATCTGTTTCCTGCTTTAATTCTGCAAACAGACTTGTGACATTAGCTTCCACATTTCTTCCAGCCTGAAAGCAATGAACTGTAGTAGATGTACTACTGTAGGTATCACATTAAGAAAATAAAGTTATAATAAAAATATATTACACTAACACTTGAATACCATCAACACCAAGCAATAATTATTGTTAAATAGTGAGGCTTAATGCAGCTGCAATAGCCATAAACTTGCTTGTTGTATCTTAATCAAGATCATCCCTGTAATTTTTCTGTTATTTACCCATATACAAATATGGCTGCTTAAGGAAGCTACGACAGAAGAACTTGAGTTAAAGATTGTGGACCATCAGAATGATGTTGTTTTAAAATCTCATTTATATGATAATGAATTTCTGGAATAATTTTGACCAAAAAAGTCAATTTTTAAAAAGATCACAGCACTGATGCTGATATGGATGAATGCATAACTATAAATAGTTGGTCAGTGACATACTGTGCCAAAGATCATACTAAATACACTTTTGTTTTGACTCAAATAATTTGAAGGTAAATTTAGTTTTTTTAACCCTGATTATTTCTTATACATGTGTGTAACCCATAATCCGAACATCCAAAAACCAAGATATACCAAAAAAATGAAGTGTTTTGGCTGACTTTTGGACTACTTTTCCAAACAAAACAAAAATGATTATTATTATTTTTAACTGGTATGCAGGGTACTGAACACACACAATGTTCAGTTTATCACATTTCATCCTCTTGAAGCGCAAGCGCAGTATAAGCTGATGTATGCGCTATAATGTGATTTAAATTTTCAAACACAACTAGTTAGTGTCTCTAAGCACCACTGTCAGCCATGTGTGAATATTTCTGAGCTCATTTTGAGTGGATATTTGTGAGCTAATTTTGTGAGTTTAATTTCATTGTGAAAATGTTGAAAAGAGCTGCAGATACTCCTGTGGGTAGCAGTGGGAATAATAAAAGAAAGCATTTGTCATTATTGATAGCGCAGAGTTATTGCAAAAGCTTGATCATGGTGTCTCTGAGCACCATCTTACTGAAGAATATGGAGTAGGAACTACCACACCATATGATATAAAGAAACTCGGACAAGCTGCTGAAGTTTTACATGAACAGTGATGACCAAATACTAATGTCAGACCAGAAAAGTTTGCAGTGAAGGATGATGTCAGAGCTGGCCAAAGTATTTATTCAACCAAGGTGTTCCATGGTGCAACCATCCGAATCGAGCTCAAACCCAGATGTTTGCAAACCATGAAACAATCCTCAACAATACAGTTCAATCTTGTCTACACAGTTACTGAAAGATCATCATTAGGACTTTTAAGTAATTGATTTAAGTTCAGTGGTTCTACAAAGTTAATGATTTTTGATCATTAGGACTTTTATGAAGTTGTTGGTTCATGGTGGTTTTACCCACAGTAGCTAGATTCCTGACTGCAGTCTCAGTCACTCCTGATTTATCCAGGTGTGGGAAAAGGTTGTGTGGTATGAGTAGAACTATCTCAGAGGAAAAAATGAAGAAGTTTTTGGCAGTTTATGGAATTAAAGAAAGACTGCTTAGACAGAAACCATTGTTAATGAGACAGATGTCACTGGGTAAAATCTACAGTAAGGCCATCTGTCTTACTGCCTATTCATGAGCTGAAAATCCTGTTCTGGTCCATCAACAGATGTCTGACACCAGCTGATGATGGTGATTAGAGCATTGAATGTACATGTGCATGTATTTAACAAAGTTTATGTTTGAAGTTAAAAAAAAAACATATTTTTCTGATAAATAAAAGTACTACATAATTTAAGTGGGGCAATTTTTGGGCTACTTTGAGCGATATTTTTTGCAACTTTGGGCTACTTCTGGTGATATTGTGGGTGTATTCTGAAAACTGAAACATGGCCCTCCCTAAGCATTTCGAATTCTGGGTGTTGAGTAGCTTGGATATTTTGTAATCAAAGTTTTTGCACCTCAAAACACCCTCTCAGCTTTGAATACATGTTCATATGCCATTGTTGTTGATGTTTTAACACAGATGAGTAGGGCTCATAGTAGTGTTCATAAATAGTCATGACATGACTCATGAATTCATGGGTTAAAAACTGTTCACAACGATCATGTTTTGTTTTGACGACGTTGGTAGAACAATGGGACAGTCAGTGTGATTTTTGCTTTTGAGTGACCTAGAGGTGTTCTGCTCTCTGGAGGCGTGTGTGTGGACCATGCCATTCTATTCATGTATGTGGAATAATTACACTGACTAACAAAAAAAATTATTTTTTTTCTTTCTCTAACATTTCTATGTTTTTCTGGTCAATTTTAATGCGCTGTTTTTAAATCTGCAAACCGTTTTTCTCTATCAGGTCGGGATCTCTAGAAATACGCAATTGAAGTTTTTTAACAACACATACTGTATTACAACATCATTCATACAAGAAGTGTAACAGTTATGTAAGCTTGAATTTCTTTGCAGTCGACTTTCGTCGGTGAATGGCATGTGGTACATTGCGATGAAGCATCCAACAATAATCGGCAAGCATGGATGAGAGAAGATACTTGGGATAAAATACAAGAAAGGAAAACAGCAAAACTTAAACTACTAGCGGCAAGTACACATAATGCAGTTGAATCTTGCAAACTAACTTATAACTTGTTAAATAAAGAAGTGAAGACAAAAACTCGAAGAGATAAAAGACATTTCATCAATGAACTGGCCGTAGAAGCTGAAAATGCTGCAAGAACTGGTAATAGTAGGTGCCTTTATCAAATTACAAAACAACTATGTCACCAGCCTACTGCTATGGAAACACCTGTTAAAGGTAAATTAGGGAATTCAATACCAACAGAAAAAGAACAAATGAAGAGATGGGCTGAGCACTTCATGGAGGTGCTAAACAGACCACCACCAACAGTAACACCTGATTTTAATAATGAAACATCCACAACCACTTTGCCAATAACTTGCGATGAATTCACGCTGGACGAGATCAAACAAGCCGTTAAAAGATTAAAAAATTTTAAAGCTGCTGGAGTTGACGAAATTTCAGGGGAAATGATTAAAGCAGTTAATGACAACAACCTCTTGAGAATTTTAGATATTATAAATGAAGTATGGAGAGAAGAACAACCACCACAACAATGGAAAGACAGTATTATTGTAAAGTTACCGAAGAAAGGTGATCTATCAGACTGTAATAACTGGCGTGGTATATCTCTATTATCAGTACCTGGAAAATTATTATGTTGCATGATGTTAGAAAGACTTAAATTGCATGCTGACGAAAAGATCAGAGAAGAACAAGCGGGTTTCAGGCCGAAACGATCATGTATTGATCAAATATTCACACTAAGAACAATTATAGAAGAATCAGTGGAAAGGCAATCGCCACTTATTATCACCTTCGTCGATTTTCAAAAAGCCTTTGATAGTCTACACCGCCCATCATTGTGGAAGATACTTACAATCTATGGTTTTCCAACAAAATATGTGAATATAATCAAAGCGCTATATGACAATGCAAGATGTTGTGTTAGAACAAATAAAGGGAATACAGAATGGTTTACAGTAGAAACAGGGGGGAAACAAGGCTGTATTATGTCACCACTACTTTTTGGAATAGCTATTGATTGGGTTATGAGAAACTATACCCACAATGAACAATTGGGTATAAAATGGACAAATGGAAAATTCCTGGGGGACCTGGATTTCGCAGATGATGTAGCATTCTTAAGTTCAACACCAAGACAATCCCAAGAAGCAATAAATAATTTGTGTCATCTCTCGGTTAAAATTGGTCTCCAAATAAATGCCTCTAAAACTAAAGCTATGAACTTTTCTAACGAGACCTTTGATATCATCTTGAACGGGGAAAAACTACAGAAAGTTGAAAGTTTCAATTATTTAGGCAGTAAAATGACTCAGGATGGTGACACAACAAGAGAAATCCATACTAGAATTGCTTTGGCAGCTAGCGCCTTCAATAGATTATCTAACATTTGGAAATTACGATCATTGAATATACATACCAAGCTTCGTCTGTTTAATTCAAATGTTATCTCAGTGTTAACATACGGCTGTGAGAGTTGGAAAATAACAAAATCATTGGAGAACAAGCTGAATACATTCGAGAACAAATGTTGGCGCTTAAAGAATTTATTATTATTATGGTCACACTCCACCGTCCTTGATAGCGTGACTCCATTACGGCGATATCTTGATGGAATCGTTCTCCATGTTCATCGCTAACTTTGCCAAGGTTGTCAGGGAAAAAGTCAAGATGCGAATCAAGCAAATGGATTTTGAGGGACATGTTACAGCCCATAATTCTGTATGCATCTATGCACTGCTTAACAATATGCACATAGTCGACAGATTTGTGATTTCCCAGAAAGTTATCGATGATCGATTTGAATGCCATCCATGCGCGAAGTTCACTACCATGTAACAAGTTCTCGAATTGTTTGTCTGCAATAACTTTCCTAACCTGAGGTCCTACAAAGATACCTTCCTTTATCTTTGCATCGCTAACTTGCGGAAACTTTTCTCGAAGATAAGTGAAAGCTTTGCTCGTTTTATCTAACGCTTTTACGAAATTCTTCATGAGCCCCAACTTTATATGTAACGGTGGTAAAATGATGCTGTCTTTGTTAACTAATGGCTCATGTATTACATTTTTATGCCCGAGCTGCATACGATCCCTGATAGGCCACACCTTTCTTGCATAATGTTCCTGTCTGTTGCGGCTGTCCCATTCACATAGGAAGCAACAAAATTTAGTATACCCAGTCTGCATGCCCGTGAGAATTGCAATGACCTTTAGGTCTCCACAAATCCGCCATTGGTAGTCATTGTACTTTATTTTTACCAAAAGTATAGCCATATTGTCATAAGTTTCTTTCATATGAACAGAGTAGGTGACTGGAATTGATGAAAATAAATTTCCGTTATGCAATAACACGGCTTTTAGACTAGTCTTAGAAGAGTCGATGAAAAGGCGCCATTCGTTGACTATGTGCTCATGACCGAGGTGCACCATTAGACCGTTTACATCTTTGCAATAGCAAATGCCATCATCCATCTCAAAGTATTGAACAAGTTCTCTGTGTCTATAACGAAATTTAGATATCGGAGTATTGGGCGCTAAAAGATTCCATTCTTTGAGTCACGAACCGAGTAATTCCGCTTGTCCTTTGGTAAGAGCAAGATCACGTATTAGATCTGAAAGTTCTGAATGGTTAATTAAGTGAACACCATCATTCACCGGTATATAATCCGAGTCAGAATTAGTTTCTAAAGCAGGTAAACTATCACTTTCTGATGGTTCATTCACGTCCAACGGATATTGTTCTGGTGGAACTGGGATCGGACACATGATTGGATCATGAGGCACTGGTTTCGAAACCGATTCAATATTTGGATAAACCACAGACTTTCTAGTTTTAAAAGTGAAACCATCATGGTTCATAGCAAATTTCTTCAAGCATTTTCAAGGCTTTTTCCAGGTTTTTCCAGGTCCAGCACGTGATTTTCAAGGATGGGAAACTCTAATATTTTCCTCATCTAATTTTCTCAGATATAATTATCACTTTGCTGATCAGCAATCTGGAGCATTACCGTCTCCCATTACCAACGGTGTTTGCAGATTTCTTTTTTTTTTTAAATTCATAAAAGATTGAAAAACAGACATCTTTTCCAAGTTTTTAGTGAATTTGTTCAACATCAGCGCAATAAAATGTTAGTGACATGGATGGTAATGAATAAAATAAGCTTGATTCACATATTGATTTAACGATTAACCACGTATATCAACATAAAAGGCTAATAAAATTGGAATAAAATGTTTAAAAAAAACTGTATTTTTCGTGTTTGTCTTTTTTGAATGTATTCTGCGTCTGTGGCATCTGACAATGAGCGTTTGTAAATGTTTGAGTAGTTAAGTACCTCTAGTTGGAGTCTGAGCTGCTTTTTTCATTAACTGGGGTTGAAGTTGTAGCTGTAGGCCTCTGCAAGAGTCTTTGTCAACGATCCACGTTGATAATCCTTGACTGTGTGGTATAACTTGAAGCAGGGTATCAGGCATAGAGGTTAATTGCAATCTGGGCAGTACATGCAAGTCTGGCTTCTGTTCCCTGCAGCCTTACACACTTTATAGTCTGGTTTGTACCTTGCCCTTTCATATTTATCAATGAAGTGGTGCTCAGTAAGTCATGTTGTGACCTGTGGTTTTGAAGGTGTCACATTGTGTCGAAGAATAGCAGGTTCAATAAGAGTCATACTGACATCCTGATCTTCGCTTTGATCTTTTTTTTGTAGAGTTGGCAGTGTTGAAGGTTATGTGCCCATTGACCAGGGCAGTTTCAACTAAGAAATAATATAAAAATAGGATCTGTGTGGGTAAGGGGTAGCTTGCACCTCGTTGGCTGAAGTTTCCACACCTCCCATACTTTTGCTGTATTTTTCTGCAAGCACTGGCTTCTGAATTGTTCTGCCCTAAAGAATTTGTCTTTCTAACTGTCTTGTTTATATTATCATTGGAGTGAACAGTGGATATAAGGTTAAATCTTTTCGTATCATGCCAGGTGACTGTCGGCATGCCTTATCTTCTGTCGCACAAAACACAGGATGATTTGTCTTTTTCAATTTGAGTTGTTTTTTTTCTTCAGTGCTACAGGAAAATGCTTTCTATTTTCCGCTACTGTTCCAAATGCACCAATCTGAATTTCAGGTCTTGAAATAAAGCTGAAGGCTGAATCAAAACTACCACAGAAGAGAATATGTCCCTTGTTGCGTATTAAATTTGAATTAAAACTATGGTGACTTTTCACTGAAAAAAAAAAAGAGTCCAAATAATCTCAGCTCTGTAAAGTTTCTTTTCTTCTTTCCACTCTGTAAAGTGTCAGTCTGTATGCTCTGTAAGGAAGAGTGGTGTGTTGTTGAGATCAGGCATGCTCCAGTCTACCCAGCTGTAAATGGGTAACTCACCCTAGTCCTGAGTTAGGGAAGGCAAAGGCTCCAGGGGGAAGCAGGCCCTAAGCTTGGTCACTTCAACCGACGCAGAATGGTGTATGTATGAAGTAGAAGTGTAGAGTGTGATTACCGCGAATGGTGTACTGTTCGTGTGCTGACCAATATAACCACTCATACACTTGTGTCTACAAGGCACCAATGCAGACTGCTGGAATCTTTGTTTACTCAATTTATTCAGACGTACACACTGGGACATACGAGTACATCATGGTATGTTGACATATCAATTTGTAGGTATACATAGCAGATCTGAAGTCATGACACATTCAGAAATAATGGGCAGTACATCAAAAGTTCAATGTCATGATATATTATGGCCGCATTCCCCTATCTGACTAAACGCGTCAGTGAAGGCAGATCGATAAATAACTAAAGTTACTTGACGTCCATAGTTTGTAGTATATATTATGAAACCACGAAAGGGGGTTTCTAGCAAGATTGAGATCTCCCGGTCACTGTCCGATAATAGGATAAATAATCTGTTCTCTTGGCAGTGATCAAAACATATGATGACCGAAATCTAACATGGCTGCCTCCCTGAGTTGTCGTTCACTCATTCATAGGAAGGAGAATATAAGCCAGAGTTAATTTATAATGGGTATATAAATGATTTCATAAATGTTTCCATACAGCTCTACGGTGATCAGGTTAATTCACGTAGCCATAACCGCTGTAGGAAAGTCTGTCATCTTTGTCGATACAAAACACGACCCTAGCGATACGAAGCACAATGTTCCATCTAGGTCGAATCGACATGAGATCATCAAAATAGGGTCTGGCAATACATGGAGTCCGAATTATACATTGTACCGTACCTTAGGAGAGTCTCTAACATAAACTATAGTAGAGATACCATCTCCTTTAGAAGAAAACCACTTCATGAATTATATTTCCTTAAGAATCTACCAGCCCTTTGAAAAATGCGTACCCGCCATTATCACGGTACATCGGAACTCATCACGACTTGTCAAGACCACTCATACTTCCGCTAGACCGGAATAACAAGAATCTAGTCCCTCCTACCCATCCAAAATATACAATATAGGACTGATTCTACTTGTACTAATAATATGTAATACATATGAATTCAGGCCATAAACATAATAAGCAAATTAATATATTTTCTGGCCCTAAAAAATAAGTACAAACTTAAGAGCAATCCATGCGCCGGATCAATATCAAGAACGATTACTCCTATAATCAAAAGTGTGAATCAAACATGGATTCTCTCGCTTTTACCATAGACAGCATTTTCATACACAAATGAATGAATGTCTATATTTTTTTCATATTAAATAGCCATATCGATTTTTGTAATATGTGCGTCAAAATATGCACGCAACAAGCTCTCAAGAGTTTTTTCCTTGGTCACAAATGATGTCACATCTGTAGGTCTCGTAGTAGTGTTAGTTTAAAAAAAAAAAAAAGGGAACACAAGTAACTTATGAGTAGGCCTTCTTCTTCTTCCATCCTTAGCCTTCAACCGGCAAAGCAGTATGTGGCCAGTACGCCTAGTGGCGTCTTAGGGCAACAACAAATTGATCAATCTATCGCTGTTTCCACCACGCCTAGTGGCGTCTTTGTGGAACAAAAACAGACCAAACAATCTATCATTGTTTCCGTAATCAGATTGGTTGGCAAGCAGGTGATCAGCCCACTGTGCGAAGTTTTTACGGGATGGGGTAAACAGCCCCATGCCCATACCCTCCTTAGTCGCCTTTTACGACATGCGTGGTAGGGTGCAGTGTTACTATTCTTTGCTCCCCTTTCGGGCCCCGGTAACACACGGGTGTATGAGTAGGCCTAAGCTATGCTATGTATATTTACCAATTCAAAATTCTAAACGCATACATAATACAGTCAAACAATATTTAACTAGAACAAAAGGTAATATATATATAGTAATTGGGAGGGTAATACTTATGATAAGTGAAAATATATTAAATATCTAACTGGAGACCTTTACACACCCCCCTACTATTTTTTGGGGGTTTTGTTTAGTTTGTTTGTTTAGATTTTTTTTTAAAATTTAATTTAATTTTTTTTTTTTTTTTTTTTTAAATAACATAGGCCTATCCACAAAATTGCTGATTTTCATTTATCCTAATTACAGTGATTTGACAGATGTGATGCCACTTTCGTGTATCGGTGGTTATTCATGTTATCTGAAATTGAAAACATGTAGGCCTAGGCCTATCCTAATTAGCCTATAACCCTTCAGAGGTAGAACGGGATAAGTCTTTTCATCATAAATATAATAAAAAAGCATTCAAAATATATTTATTGCCAAAAACTGTGGTGAAATGAACAGTGGGACATGGGTCTGATAACAGGGTAGGCTATAGGATATGGAATCGCCATCAATTTCTATTCATGACCATCTTAAACTGTGTCAAATATATTCCCGTATGCAGAGGTAAACCAAGAAATTTCGTTCAAATGCTTGCTTATAGGCTAATTTTGGCCATGGTTAAAAATTAAACTGTAAATAGGCCTACATTGTAAATACAGACGCAAGTACAGTAGGTCTATCTATAAACTGGACTTATTTAAATAGGTTTTATAAATGAGATAAATGAATTTATTACTTACGACGAGTGCTAAAAATAAATCTGCGTTTACGTCGTTAACGCAAAGCGCCGAAAACTTCTGGAAATGGATTTAATGCGCAAAGGGAAGTAAAAATTGTACGGATACTTTGCGCAAAGGGAAGTAAAAATTGTACGGTAACTTTACAATTTTTACTTCCCTTTGCGCACTTCCATTTCCAGAAGTTTTCGGCGGTTTCGTTTTCGGCGCTTTGCGTTAATGGCGTAAACGCAGATTTATTTTTAGACTCGTCGCGTCTGTTGTTGCGAAAAATACCATCAATAACCAAAAAATGGACACAAAGTAACGAACTTTCGATTTCGTATTATTTTTCAAGGTCCGAAGCAGAAAATTCAAGGCTTTTAGCCATTTTTCCAGGCTTTTCAAGGCCTGGAATTTTTTTTTTCGTTTTCCAGGTTTTTCAAGGTTTTTCCAGGTCGCTACGAACCCTGAACCATGGATATTTGTCAAGCAGAAGTAACAATCAGTAGCGTGATTTGTCGGTTCACGCCATATTACTGGCACTCCAAAAGGCATCGACTTATGCTTCAGCGATTTTCGTAACCAACCTGCCAATGTATTTGCACAAGTCGAACAAACTGCATTTGGCTTCCAAGATTTATTTGCATCATCAACTTTTGAATCGAAATAACGTTCATATGCTTTCTTTAGTAATGGTGTAAAGTTTTTCTGGTGAAAACGATCGGTAAAATATCCGCACACGTAACAGAACAGATCAGCCGAATTTCTACAACTTCAAGAAGCCATATTTCGCTCAGAATTATTTCAAAATACAGTAACTATTTGAAAAATAGCGTAACATATGTCATGCATCTTTTAGCAGTATAAAAAGTAGAATTATTTTGCATTTTATTAATTTTTAATAAGTTATATAGTAAAAATGAAACGGAGCAAATAACGGTTTCCCAAAAATATATTTATTCACAAATATCTTAAGAACCCGATGTGATAGAGATAAACGGATTTCAGATTTGAAATCAGCGCAAAAAACTGACCTAAGAACACTTATTCTTATATAAGAAAGAAAAATGTTGTTTGTCAGTGTTATTGATTATGTATATCTCAACATGAGAATTCTATTGGAGTTTGATAAATACATGTAAGCTCAAGGTAGGTGCTGTGTAATTCACCCAGTGATGGCTGATTGCAGAATGTATGTTCTTTAGAGAACAGTTAAATATAAATGAAGAACATTATCTTCATAGAAACCATGGGTTCTTATTGTATGGGACATGGCTGGTGACAGACCTATTAACTACAAGAGTGTATTCACCCGTGAACAGAGGCACAGGCAGCCAAGCTGTTATTTACAAGTAGATGACAGTCTTACGTGGGCTATCTGCAAATAATTCATTACATATTTTTCTAGAAATCACCAGTAGGGTTTCTGAAGTGCCAAATGTTTATATTGGCTAACATTGACATATATCTTGTAAACTGTTTTGGAATGTGTCGTATGATGAAGTACCTTGTGTTACATGAACAAATTGTAGAAGTCATCTATGCCAGGCATCCAAGAACATTTTATCTAAGTGCTGTGTTCCAGATGTGTTGTGTAGTCTGCGATATTGTGGGCATTGCCTAGTTTCACAGAACACCTCCTAAAACACTATCAAGTAAAGAGAAGCCATCACAAAACAACAAGAAACACAACAGACCACTCACTAACACAACACAGGAAGATTCACACCACCTTCTCAACATTAAAGTTTAGTAAAGAACCCCGCGATATTAGTGGAGATACTCTATCCCACTTAATCATTGTCCGCAACACTGGGTTACCAGCCTGCATTGTTAAATGTGTTACTAAGCCTTTTATATACTCTACATTTTAGTTCTGTAAAAATAAACGTTATGTTTAAAAAGTGAGGGTGGTAAACCATAAGTCAGAAGAGTTCAGGACCACCACAGAGGGCAGTCCAAGAGGAATAAGATGGACTACATTTTCAACATTGGAAGATCTGGAATATGCAGATGACATTGCACTGCTGGCACATTCACATCAACACATCCAGGAAAAAACGGATAGACTTAATAAATTTAGCCAGCAGGTGGGCTTGAACATCAATTTAAAGAAGTCTGAGGTCATGACGCTCAATGTGAGCAACCCAGATCTCATATCAGTAAGGAATCAGCAACTGGTACAGACAGATACCTTCACATACCTAGGAAGCATAGTAACACCAGACGGTGGGGCAGGCAAAGACATCAACATCAGAAAGAATAAGGCAAGAACAGCCTTCTTTAGCCTAAATAACATCTGGAAGTCCTCCCAATACAGCACAAGCACAAAATTAAGATTATACCAGAGTTGCGTGCTTTCTGTGCTTCTCTATGGTGCGGAATGCTGGAGAGTCACAGAGAAGGAAATGTCAAAATTGTCCTCTTTTCACACAACATGCCTAAGAAAAATTCACCGAATCTTTTGGCCGAATACCATCACCAACCAAGATCTGCTTACTCGTAGCAAGCAAGAGGACATGCATACCATCATAGCTGGCAGACGCTGGAGCTGGGTTGGTCATGTCCTCAGAAGAGACCCCGATGCCATCACAAGAACAGCTATGCTTTGGACCCCTGAAGGAAAGCGAAAGAGAGGCCGACCAAAAACAACTTGGCGGAGGACTGTGGAGGCTGAGATGCAAAGAATGAACCAGAGTTGGGGCACTGTACGAAGGATGGCCACCGACTGTGCAAAGTGGAATCAATTTGTTGTTGCCCTACAAGACGCCACTAGGCGTGATGGCCACTGACTGCTTTGACGGTCGGTGGTTAAGGATCGAAGAAGAAGAAGACTGGTGAAAGACAAGGTGATATCCTGTCACTTCATAGACCATGTTATCAAAACATGTAAGGAATGGACACAACAAGTACTCAGCGGGGTAGTGGAAGATGAGATGGGTCTGTATTTCAGAGCTAGCATTTGCCGACAATGTTGCCCTGATTGCTAAATGAGAGGCACATCTTCAATCCAACCTACAAGTTTGGAAGGAAGAGCTGGAGATGAGATGGATGAGATGAGATGGATGGTCATCAGCAGCTCCAAAACAAAAACCATGGTGACATCACAAGAGGAAAGAAGGCATCAGATTAAGCTAGGAGAACAGATCCTGGAGCAAGTCAACTGGTTTAATTACCTCAAAGCTGTTATAGACTGGAAGTGAGACACCAAAGAAGAGTTAGCTACGTGAAGAGCAGCAGCAGGAATACTTTTTCAGGCCATAAACCAAGGATTTTTCAACAAAGGTAAGCAAGCAAGAAAGAAGATGGCTGTATAGTGCCCCATTTACATTCCAGTCTTGACACATGGATGCGAGTCATGGGCAATGACTACAATCCACAAAAAAGCCAGATTTAAATCTTAGAAATGAGGTATCTGAGAGAGATGGTAAAGTGACGAGAAGAGATATGGTCCACAACCAGAAGATATGGCGAAGCCTCAAAACCCAACCACTGGAGACTTAAGTAGAACAGTCCCAACTGCGATTATTTGGCCATGTCTGAAGAATGGAAGAAGATTGGCTACCATGACAAGTTAGTAAACTAAAAGCCAGGGACAACTCCACTGGGAGGACATTAAACAATCTCAGACTCGGAACAACTGAGGATTGGATTGGAACCAGGCCAGAAGGAAGACAGCTGATAGGATAGTATAGCACTCCATCCTCCAAACCTCTATACCTCACGGCAGAAGAGGGATGACTAAGTAAGTAAGTAATAAGTCAGTCACAAAAATTGGTTGTTGCTCTTCACCCTATTAGTTAATATAAAATGTGCCTATGGTGCCATAAAGGTCGCTGACCCTTGTTATAGAGATTTGCTTTTTTTTTCAATAAACAATTTGTCACTTTCATTTCTACCTGTTTCCTCACCCTCATTTCCAATATATCTGTGACCCACAGATCCTATCTCCCCCTTGTTTAATACCTTTCACACAAGCAGTTAACAAACCATAATCTTAAAATAACTTACTCAAATTAAAAAAATAAAATGAGAATAAAAATGACAGAACACTCTTGACTCACTCTCACTGCCCAGAGATATGAGTAAATCACAGTTAGACAAGATCTTAACTCTTAGACAGGAGCAATGCTAACAGTTGGTTCATTTATATACCTGTACTTCAGCAATGAGGACAGAAAAGAATTAAGTTATTAATAATAATTTAGAAATTCTTCCTTTTAATCTAGTTCAGGAGTTTGCACTGCCATCACCGGTGTCAATACCTTGTAGAGGTATGGTGGCTTGCATACCCTGATTACCCACAGAGCTATGAAAGTGGGAGTTTTACTCCTGGAAGGTTCTACCAAGCTGGACAGGTTTGCGCTGGGAGGGGTCAGACTAAAGCAGACACCCTGGTCCTCCAGGTTGGGGGTTTTAGCATAGGGCTGACACCCCTGTCTATGTAAAAAGACATGAAGTTACGGAAACAACAACAAATGAGCAAACTCTGCTGCGGGATGGACATCCGGAGTCTGAGGCTCGGTTGACTGTCAGTGGTGAAAGCCGAAAGGAAGCCACTGACACAAAAACAGACATCCTGACCGCAAAACATGAAACAAGAATAGGATTTTGGAATGTCAGGACAATGAACGAGACGGGTAAACTAAAACAGGTCACAGCAGAAATGAGAAACTATAGATTACACATTGGTTCCAAAGGTTGTTATTGCCGGGAGTTGTAGTGAGGATAAGCTCTCACTGCAGATAAAATACTTCTATGGCATGCGCCTCAAACAGCCTCTGACAACCAAGTCCAGCTCCCGGCCTTCACGTGTGGCTCAATTTGAGCCCGGCAGAACTGTTTCCACTGGGGAGAAGGGGCAAAGGTTGAGACTGGCGCCTTAAAACCAGCAGCTTCGGGCAGATAGGGCTCGTGATCCTTGGTTGGTAGCTTATCTAAGAGAAGGAACTCTGAATTCAAACCACCGCTGCCTTGCGGGAATATCCATTTATGGAATTGGCTTCGGGAGTAAACCCTGAGGATAAATCCGGAGTCGGAGTCCCTAAGGCAGTCTAATGTCGATTCGACATTATTCTGGCAACTCCTGCGACATGGCTGGCACCAAACTGTATCGGCTACTGCCATTCCTTTGGATCTACCGGCTGTGTGGAGAGGGGGAACATGCTGCATGGGCAACAGCTTGATCTCCATATAACTGTGCCCAAGCTCGCGCCCTGGAGAGGACACTCCAGCTTCACCCTATAGGTGTCGGCAAAACACGGGAAGTAGCAGTTACCGGTTATAAGCTTTTTGCCCAATTGGCGTAGGGAGAGGTTCTAGGATCTCACTGGACAGCTACCGCCCGCTTCAAGCTGGGCAGCCCCCAGTCAATAAGGTGTTGTCCCGCCACTGTCTGCTTTCCCCATTGGGTGCATGGGGATTAGGGTCAAACCCGAACTGTGGACAGAAAATTTTGCACCAAGCAATTATCGAAAAAATAGAAATAAGCAAACTCTCAGATTGGGATGCTGGAACGTCCGGACTATGTTGACTGGACTATCTGAAAACCTACAGGATGTAAACGATGTAAGGAAGACAGCCATAATTAATGATGAGCTTAAACGACTTCAGGTGGATATAGCTGCACTTCAGGAAACGCGCCTGGCGGGCTCTGGAACGGTGAGCGAGAAGGACTACACATTTTATTGGCAAGGGAAAGATCTTAATAAAGCTAGAGAACACGGAGTAGGTTTTGCGGTCAAAAAATCGCTAACTAAAATGGTTGAACCAGGCGAGAATGGATCAGAACGCCTGTTAACGCTCCGCCTGCAAACTAGCACAGGTCCCATCACCCTTGTCAGTGTGTATGCTCCTACTCTGTACTCTGCCTCAGAAGCTAAAGATGAGTTCTACGAGAATCTAACAGCAATTATCAAAAGCATACCTAGGCAAGAACAGCTTGTTCTCCTTGGTGACTTTAACGCTAGAGTGGGTGCCGATAATGTTTCATGGCCTTCATGTCTGGGCAGGTTTGGTATTGGCAAGATGAATGAAAATGGACAACGGCTCTTAGAGTTGTGCGTCCACCATGACCTCTGCGTGACCAACACCTACTTTCAGACAAAACCCCAGCATAAGGTGTCATGGAGACACCCACGATCCAAGCACTGGCACCAACTTGACCTGATTCTCGTCAGAAGGCCACTCCTCAGGTCTGTGCTCTCCACGCGCTCGTACCATAGTGCAGACTGTGATACAGATCACTCCTTGGTTTGCTGCAAAATCAGAGCACAACCAAGAAAACTCTATCGTGTCAGACATGAAGGGAAACCACGCATTGATACCAGCAAGATGTCAGACCCTTTCATGATCGCTCAATTCACTGCGACCTTCGAGAAAGTGCTCAGTAGCCCTCAGCATGGTGATACTATTACAGAGAACTGGGAGCATCTACGGAACACCATTCAAAGTACTGCACTTGCCACCTTTGGTAAGAAAACAGCCAAGTCAAATGACTGGTTTAATGCTTCATCAGATGTGATGGCACCTGTCATTGAAGCTAAGCGCAGTGCTATGAATGAATACAAACGTTCACCGAGTGCCAGAACCCTACAGATCCTGAAGGCTACGAGAAGCAAAGTTCAACAAACTGCTCGACGCTGTGCAAATGACTACTGGCTCCAGCTCAGTGAGAGCATCCAGATCGCAGCGCAAACAGGCAACATTAGACAAATGTATGACGGTATAAAGAAAGCACTTGGCCCCCATAAAAGTAAGACGGCACCGCTAAAAACCATCAGCGGAGAGAAGCTAACCGATAAGGGTAAGTAGATAGAGAGGTGGGTCGAGCACTACTCTGAGCTTTACGCTAGAGACAATACCGTTACGCCTGCAGCCCTTGATGGTGTCAACAGTCTGCCAACTATGGAGGAGCTGGATGCCGAACCAACATTAGAGGAACTCAGCAAGGCCATTGATAGCTTGGCTTCTGGCAAAGCACCAGGCAGTGATGGGATTCCTCCTGATTTAATCAAATGCTGTAAGAGCACGCTATTACATCCCCTGCATAGGATGCTATGCCAGTGCTGGGAAGAGACAACTATTCCTCAAGACATGAGAGATGCCAAGATTGTAACACTGTATAAAAATAAAGGAGACAGAAGTGATTGCAATAACTACAGAGGCATCTCTCTTCTTAGTATTGTTGGTAAGGTTTTTGCCAAAGTCATCTTAATGCGACTACACAAGTTAGCTGAGCGCATATATCCAGAGTCACAGTGTGGATTCCGAGCTGGCAGATCAACAACAGACATGATCTCTCTCCGCCAGCTTCAGGAAAAATCAAGAGAGCAGAAAAGACCATTATATATCGCCTTTATAGACCTCACAAAAGCATTCGACCTGGTTAGTAGGGATGGACTCTTTAAAATCCTCCTGAAAATAGGCTGCCCTTCTAAAATGCTGGAAATGATAAAGTCATTCCATGACGGCATGAAGGGAACAGTCCAATATGCTGGAAGCACGTCACAGCCCTTTGATATACGAAGTGGCGTTAAACAAGGCTGTGTTCTGGCTCCGACCCTCTTCGGAATCTTCTTTGCCTTACTCTTGAAACATGCATTCAGAGATGCAACTGAAGGAATATGCCTTCACAATAGGTCAGATGGCCGTCTGTTTAATCTTTCAAGGCTGAAGGCAAAAACAAAAATCAGAAGGGTCACTATAAGAGACTTGTTGTTCGCTGATGATGCTGCAGTCGTCACTCAAAGCCAACAGGAGCTTCAGAGCTTGATGAATAGCTTCACTAAAGCATGCAACGACTTTGGCCTCACAATAAGTCTAAAGAAAACGAATGTGCTGAGTCAGGATGTGGGTGCTGCACCAGTTATCACTATCGATAACTATGAATTGGCAGTGGTGCACCACTTCACATACCTAGGGTCTACCATCAATGACAAACTCTCACTGGATATAGAAATCAACAGCCGCATTGGCAAAGCTGCAGCTACCTTTGCCCGCCTCACATCGCGTGTTTGGGGAAACTCTAAACTCACAATGAAGACCAAAGCTGCGGTATATAATGCCTGCGTCACCAGCACACTCCTATATGGCAGCGAGACCTGGACGACCTATGCTAAGCAAGAAAGAAGGCTCAATACCTTCCATTTGCGGTGTCTACGCCTCATCCTCGGCATCTCGTGGAAAGATAAAGTGACAAATGTCGAGGTGTTGTCACGTGCTGGCCTTCAAAGTATGTATACGCTTCTTAGACAACGCAGACTTCGCTGGCTTGGCCATGTTCGCCGCATGGAAGATGGTCGCATCCCAAAAGATATCTTCTACGGACAATTAGCAGATGGCAAGAGAACAGTTGGGCGACCACAGCTGAGGTTCAAAGATGTGTGCAAGAGAGATATGAGGGCACTGGACATGGATCCAGCAACATGGGAGGATGAAGCTGCCGATCGCACTAAGTGGTGATGCTATTTACGGCGCCACCTCAGATTGGGCGAAGAGAGGCTCACACAAGAAGCAGAGGTGAGGAGAAAACGTCGAAAGGAGCACCAGGAAAATAAGCAGCTGAGGGCTGTCACCTCAGGGGCGCATTCCCATAGTCAGTTATGACTGAAGAGGCTATTATTAGATTACACATTCTAGGGATAAGCGAGAGCAGATGAACAGGGGCAGGTAAAGTTAAAACAGCAACAGGAGAAACAGTACTTTACTCTGGAAGAGAGGATAGACAGCACTATGAAGGTGTAGCCATTATTCTACAGAAAGGGATAGAAAGGACACTACTGGAATGGAAACCCATCAACAACAGACTGATAAGATTAAGATTGAGAGGGAGATTCACCAACACTACAATAATACAATGCTACGCACCAACAAATGACAGTGATGAAGAGGTCAAGGATGAATTCTATCAACAACTGCAGAAAGAAATGGAAGACACACTTAGATATGATCTTATCGGAGTAATGGGAGACCTCAATACGAAAGTTGGAACACACAATACATATAATGAAAGAGTAATGGGGAAATGCGGCAGCAGAACAGCAAACGAAAATGGGGATAAATTAATAAGTTTCTGTAGCATTAACAACCTGGTGATTGGAGGAACACTTTTCCCACACAAAGAAATTCACAAATTAACATGGGAATCACCAAATGGTTGGTACAGAAACCAGATAGACCACATCATGATTAATGGTAGATGTAGACATGCATTACAAGATGTGAAGGTAAGAAGAGGTACAGATGTGGGAACGGCTGGACCAATTGTAACTACACAGAAAAGGTTTGACATCAGCAAACTGAAGGACCCCCTTACCAGAAACGCTGTTGCAGCCGAAATAAAGAAGCAATATCAATTTGCCAAAAGTCAGGAAAAGACATCGACTGATAATTTAGACCAGAAATTCAACACCATTTCAACAATATATAAGGAAAGCAGCAAATTATGCTTGGGATTCCAGGAAAGGAAGAAGCAAGACTGGATAACACCAGAAACATTAAACACCATAACGACGAGAAAGGAAATGAAAAGAAAGAAAACAGAAGCGAAGTCCCCCAGGTTAAAGCAACTATATAGTGAAGAGTACAGTCAGCTGGACAAGGAAGTTAAATGCCAAACCCGAGCCAACAAAACTAATTTCCTAGATGATCTTGCAAGACAGGCAGACGAGGCAGCACTGAGAAATGAACAAAGCACAGTATACAAAATAACAAAAATCATCAGCGGAAAATGAGGTGCAAACAATATTACATTAGTAAAAGATAAGCAAGGAAATCTCATCACGACAGCAGAAGGACAGGAAACAAGATGGGCAGAGCATTTCAGAGAAACTCTGAACAAGGAACCACCAGAGACACAATTGAATGTTCCTGAGGCTGAAAACGATCTAGATGTTAAATACAGACATTCCACGAAAAGAAGAAATCATCACAGCAATCAAAGGGCTAAAGAATGGAAAAACTCCTGGCCATGATAACTTAAATGCAGAGCTATTTAAGACAGACACTGAGCTAGTAGCAGAACTTTTAGAACCACTACTTGCTAAAGTGTGGAAAACAGGGACAACAACAACGGAGTGGAACAAAGGAATAATTGTCAAATTGCCCAAGAAGGGAGATCTTGCAGACTGCAACAATTGGAGAGGAATCACTCTTATCTCAGTTCCCAGCAAAATAATAGGCAGGATAATTATACCGAGAATTTCAAAAGCAGTAGACCACAAACTGAGGAAAGAACAAGCAGGATTTAGAAAGAACAGAAGATGTGTAGATCATATATTCACTCTCGGGAACATCATTGAGCAGTGCACAGAATGGCAAAGACAGCTGTACATTAATTTCGTTGATTTTGAAAAGGCTCTTGACAGTATACATAGGGACAGTTTATGGAAAATACTGAGGGCTTATGGAATTCCAAGCTGCATAGTGTCAATCATAAAAAGCCTCTATGCCAATGTTACTGTATTTTATTATACATGTCAACTTGTATGATTTTGTTGTTGTTCAAGTGAGAGAACCGTCTTTTTCTTATGTGACAGGTTTGATTAGTGGTTATCTTCTCTTGTCATATTCTCCTATCTTTATAGGGCGATGTTGACCTGTCTTGGTGAGAAATTCTTAGATAGTCGTCACGTCATAAGACGCTGTTCTCATGTCCATATTAAGGCGCGGTAAACCCGTTCTGCTGGAAACGCCCTAGATAGTGTTAGTTAAACTTTGAACTGTGCTGTTCTACACATGCGCAAAGACTGTGAGACAGAGAGAGACTTCCGTGGAGGAAGAGATATCCTGAGTGCTGTGCGGACAAGGTCCGAAGTTTTGTCTCTGTGTTATTCCTGGGGAAGGAGATATTCTCCGTATGACTATCATGTCTGTAATTCTCCCCAATGTTTATTCTTTACGCAAAGGGATGGCATGTGCTATTTGCTAGTGTGATTTTTCTAGGACAATAAGGTAAAAAAGACGTTTACTGAACCTTTTTCCTATGTCTAGATCTACAGACGTGGTATTGTCTGCCTATGTGATTGATTGACTATGTTAAGATGACATTTTCCTAGCAGCACTAAGTGTTTGATGTACGCAGCATTTATTACAGGATATTCAGAGCCCAATATATATTTATGTCAGGAACAGAGCCCTTTACTTGTGCTCCATTGTACATCTTCGGTGGTGAGCGAAGCTCATCAAAGATAGAGCCATTTTGGATCCCGCCTTTGCCAGCGGTATATTGATCAGAGAACTGGTATGCTTTACTATCTGATAATAATACAGAGACCTGTCTACTATTGAAATCCTCTACTGGTGGTTTAAGATTGTCGTCATAGAAGCCTGCTGATTGCGGCCTGTAATTCTTCGCCAGATGAGGTTCTGTCAGGGAACCATTGATTATATATATATATCTATATTTTCTAGCATTAACTGATGCGATCAGTCAGTTAGGCCTGAGATGTAATACAACTAGAACCCTGAGTGATTGTCTGCTAACGTTCTGTTGTATACACATTCAAGACGAATGTGTTAGATGTCGTAGACCATTTTTTCAAGCATGCAATGTTTGCCAACCTGTTCAAGTGACTGTATCTGTGATGTTAGAGTGCGTCCATTATTACATGTTTGAAACGTCAACAGTAGTTCCATACTTTATTGACTTCTAGCTATGATTGAGTGAGTGACCTGTCAACTCTACAGAACAGTACACCCATTTGCGTTGCTTACACCTTCACTCTCACTCCATGTAAACACAGCACCTTGCCAGCGCATCAACACTGGATGAACAAGGTGACCTAAATACTTAACACTGTGTCGGAACAAGTTGACCATTCTACTGTGTGCCCAGCTCTAACAGTGGCATACAAGAAACATTGGGATTGACACTATACACCACAAACAACATTCATTTATATCAAGAGAACATTCATCAATGTGTCCAGTATATCCTTATCAATGTGGTGCTTAAATCAAGCAGTATTAATTATGTGGAATATGCATTTAACAATGTGGTAGGCCAGATTTTTGGGTCTAACCTGCACAGTGGACATTGCATAGAAGTCAGCTACTGATACCAGACTGTTTCCTGTCGCCTCATACAACATGTACACCTTACAGCAGTACAAGTCTACAGTCGATGTCAGCTACTGAGCATTTTTGTCACGTAACTAGGTCAGCGCTTGTTGACATCTTACAATGAACAGACATTGCTACACATCAGCGTTGGATCTTCTGGTCCTAACGGTTGTTGCTAGTCTATGCTGAAGTCCAATTGGTTGTCATTGTTGCAGTAATCTTCAACGGTGGATCTTGTTATTATCTTGTGTTCTTACAGTACTTAAGGCCAGGATTTTTGTTAAGATAAGTGGCAGTTCGTTTTTGTTTTGACTGTACCATTATATCATTTAACTGAGCCTTCCTTGCAACACATTATACTTACATCCTCTATATTTACATTATATGTATTTTGTTTTCTCGTTGGTTTGCATAGCGGGTCTAGGTTGGGAGGTGTCTTATAGTAGAAAATCCCACGTTACAGAGGGTCTATTATAAGCGTGTCTATAGGGACTTATCGCAAATTTCCCACAGCGGGAAATAGCTAGTGACTTTGTGTTGCTTTTGCGATATTTTTGTTTAGTTGTGACGAAGTGTACCTTTCATTGTTTTTGTTATATTTTTTCTGTTCTTTAGTTTTGATTTGTTTTGTTTGTATTTGTTTGCCTCCTCTTTTCTTTCATTTATTTCTTTACATTTTTATGTTTATACACTGTTGTGTCAGTTTTTTGTTCGATTTTTGCAGTTATCATCACATACTTTGTGACATTATATTTAGTTACGCTTTTTCATTTTTTTGACCTCTGCGAATGTTTTTGTTTGTCTAGATACTTGTCTTTGTTTATTATTGTTATTCATTGTTGTCATACAGACTATATATGCTTGGTTATGCACTAATAGCAGTATAGTGCACTTTATATTGTGACATCATTATAAAAGCTGATTATACAAGTTCTTAATTAAAAAGACTTGTTTCCCACTGAGGTTGGGATAAATTGAGATACTATTTCAGGTTACTGATCTCATATTTTGGACATAATGTCTACATTGGATTACTTCATCAAGCAAGGGATAGCCCTTGGTAAAACTGATGAGAAATTGGAAGAGTTTGCACTTACTCAATATGCCAAAGCACAAAAGACTGAAGAGAAAAAGATTCAGCAACAGCTAGACAGAGATGCTGAAGCTGAACAAAAGAGATTAGACAGAGAATTTGAGGAGAAAAGATTAGAAAAAGAGGCTGAAAATAACAGATTAGACAGAGAGGCTGAGGAGAAAAGATTAGAAAGAGAAGCTGAGGCTGAGAATAAAAGATTAGAAAGAGAGGCTGAGGAAAAAAGATTAGACAGAGAAGCCAAGGAGAGAAAAGCGAAGATGGAACATGAACAGAAACTCTTAGCTTTGGAGTTAGAAAAATTGAAGTTGACAAATATGGGTAATGCTAATAAGTCATCTGGTAGTAATAGTAATGCTTCTACTTATAAGGTCAAACTACCAGCTTTCAATCCTTCCAGTGACGATATAACATTTTACCTGGATATATTTGAACGGTCATGTCGAACTCATAATGTGGATTGATCACAATATGCTAATCAGTTATCAGAGATACTTAAAGGCGAACCTCTGACTAGTTTAAGCTTGGTAGATGAGGCTGACAAGGATAATTATGAGGTTATCAGAGCAGCCTTAATAAAGAAATATCAACTCACAGAACAAGGTTACTGTCTTCTGTTTAAGACAATGGTACCAGAAACTGGGGTAGAATTCTCAGAATTCATCACAAAAGCACGTCATACGTTTACACGATGGATTGAGCTGTCTAAAACAGAAAAAACATATGAAGCCCTTATGGACTTATTACTGAGAGACAAGATTATGTCATCTGTCAACAAATATTTTCTTGAATTTCTACATGAGCGTAAGCCTAAGAGCATAAAAGAAATGGAAGAATATTGTTGCTAGTATGTTACTGCTCATCCTGATGTAACTCTTAGCAACTCTAAGGTTGAGGAAGGGTTGCCAGTTGCTTCTGCAGCACCATATGGCACTAATTTCTTACACAAATTTCAGGGTGCTCAACATAACTCGGATAGGAAGAGTAACCGTAATTATTCTCAAAACCAAAATAATCCATCAAATAATGGTGCTTCTTCAAGGAACTGGAGACGAGCTGATAGCCCTCGTAATTATGGTTACAATAATTATAGAAATTTTCGGAGGGGTAGCTATAATAGAAACTATTCAGGCCATAATAATCCTTCTGGGAGATGCCTAAACTATTCTAATAGATATCCCCAACAATGGGTAACTAAATGGACTCAAACCAGAACATATAGAGTGACAATTCTAGAGGTAATAATAATCGCAGTAGATCTCAAAAGAGAAATAAACATAAATCACATTATCAGGCAAACTCTGTACAGCAATAGTCTCAGAGAGCCTGTAATCAGATTGATGATAATAAAGACTCTAATAATATGGCATGTTCTGCTTTTGATTTTGGGAGAGCATCACAATGCCCCCAATGCAAAATATTGTTCAAACCAACTACAGAATTGTTACGGTATATGATATTAACGCCGTCTGCTAAAGGTTAGCGGACGTGCAAATGTAAAGGTTAAGACATTTAATATATTGCGATAGATGTTTCAATTATTGAACGCTCCATACACGATCGATTATGACGTGTCTAGCGTTGTTTGGGTCACAGTCGGTAACTAGGAGACGCTACCCTTTGTTACTTGACCGCCAAGCTGAATAGCTGCGTTTTGTTAACCTTCCAATTCAATGGCATGATATAGCCGTTTATATGTGCATTTATGATGGACCAGGGTCAGTCCTAGAACTCTACATGAGAGGAAACTTATGGAGGTTAGTGATTAACTAAATCCTTGGAAGGAGAAAGATAATCGTCTACTTTATACGAAGTAATTAGACTCACAGTCTCACTGTCGGCAGGTAGCCATTCTATCTGCGCGTGCATATAGCTGTGATGTTCTGACGACAATTACTGCATTGTATCCTTAAACGGACATTGACATGTAAAACAGCAGTCTACGCTATTGATTGATTGATGCATGTACCTCATGTGTGAATTGAACTGTTTATGTATGTGTGTAATCCATATTAAATTGTGAAGGACTCGAACCGGAGGCATTATTCGTTGAATCACGTTACACCATTCAACCTTATGAATTATGTATTTTATATCAAGTTGCTGAGTTAATAAGATGAACAGTTGTTTACATCTTGATGCCAAGTTCAGGCATTACGACAAACCAAAGGTGAGGTTCACCCCATTCGCGTACGAATATTAGCACGATCAGAATTCAAGCAACACAACCAGTAACCACACACGAAAGTCCTTCAACAAAAGTGGCGGCCGAATGCGGGGAACGACAGAAAAAAGAAACAAACTTCTGTTCCTTACGCACATGTTAACCACAAATATTTACGATCAATTTTCGATCACATGATCCAGTCGAAGATGACGCAGTACTCATTATAATGCCTAACAACGTGACGTCACCGAAAGTCGTGTAGGTGAACTGTCGGAGAAACCAAAGCCGTTTCTAAGTCTAACCAGGGGAAACATGAGCCATTGAAGCAAACACACGATATGGACTACAGGAGCAGACAGTCAAAGGCACAGGCCTAGCCGTCGACGACAACGAGCATCAAGTGAAGCAGCAAATAAAGATAAGTTTAGCTCAATAACTATTGTCGTTAACGTGACAGTGCTAACTGAGTCCATGCCCTCTGCCTACATCGGCATGTTTTTACCTATGTTTAATGTACTTTTTGTTGTCTTAATGTGGGTTGTTAATTAGTGGGCGGTAGGGAGGATGAACCGAAATTAGATTCTGTGGCTCTCACGATGCCTGAATTGATTTCGGTCGTTTCTTAGGGCAGTTAAACGATTGCACTTTTGGAAGCCCCATTGAGGTTTGCCATTGGACTACCTGTCCAAATCTGCTGTCGTTTGACGATTTGTGTTAGCTGTGCCGTTCCGTAGATAACTGGTGTATTTTATTTGTACTAAGTTCACATTTTTATTCAGTTTTGTATCATGTTCGTTAACTATTTCGTCCAGTCTACTCTTACTATCAATTTATTTTATGATTGTTAAATGTTCGTCCGTTATGAGTCCTGTGATGTCATCATTTTTTTGCAGTCATTTTTTTTTTTGTGTACTTTGCATATTAAGTTGACCTCGGGTCAATCTTTGACCCTTCGTTTTCCGTGTGACACTTCCGCTTGTTTTATTTAGTTCATAAATTCATTTTTAATTGTGAAAATGTCTTGTTTGCGTCTTGACATTGTTTGTACCCTTTAGTTGCATCATTGTTTTGTTTGTCCTCATGATATATATTAAATACTACATTAATAATATAACATTATATTCAATAATACACTTGTAATTTAATTTAATTAATTTTTTCTGACATTTAAGGTTAATATGGGACATTGCATAATTATGCAGTGATAGTCCAAGAAATTAGCACTGCAATTTATAAGAGATGCCTAGGGCATAATAATATAATATATATATATTGACCAAATAAAATAATCTTATAGTCTACCTTTGAGGTAATAGACCCATTGTATATTATTTAATATACTTTTCTAGTACTAAGAGAGTGACTTAGTACATTGAACAATATAATTACTAGGAATCATACCCAACATTATTGGATATTGAGATTAATTGTGTGATGTAATTACATTATAGTTAACAGATATCATAAATAGTTATGATATAGTTAGTATTTAGATACAATATTGTTACAAAATATTGTCTATTAGTTGAACTTAGACATAAGAGTTCAGTACTATTGTGATTATTTATATTGAATATTCCTAAGTTGAGTAAGTATAATAATTACTCTGAAGCTACTATTGACTATTTTAATCAGTAATTACCAATAATTACTTACCAGATAAAAGTCAAAATGCTTACTATAGACCATTTCGTTAAAATTGGTAAGGAATATGGTTATAAATCTCAAGAACTTCGTCAGTTTGCTGAGGCAGAACTGGAAAAACATAAAGCAGAAATAGAGGAACAAAAGGCTGCATTAAAGAAAGAGGAGGAGGAACGTGAGATGAAGCAAATTGCCAAGGAAAATAGATTAAGAGAGATTGCTCAACGTGAAAGAGAAGAGCAAAGAGCAATTACCAAACAGGAAGAAGAGAATAAATTGAAACGAGAGGAAATTATTTTACAACAAGAAATGGAATTGGCGCGTATTAAATTGGAGACAGCAAGATTACAAGCACAAAGTGCTGATGCAAACCAGAATAATAACGCACAAAATGGATCGTCATCCAGCCAAACTAAACATTTCTACAACTTTAAATTACCCACTCTCAACTTAAACGTGGACGACCTTTCATCGTTCCTGTCACGTTTTGAACAGACTTGCAAAACAAATCATTTGCCTGAAGAGTCATGGGTACTCAAGTTAAATGAATTCTTGGTTGGAGAACCATTGACGGCTTCTCAAAATGCTGACCCATCAATAGCAAATAACTACGGTGCTATTAAGTCCTTGCTTTTACGAAGGTTTCACCTGGACGAGGAACACTGTAGGTTGAAATTTAAGGGAATTTTACCTGAATCTCCAAAAGATTTTGCAGGATTCATTGCGAACATACGCAATACATTTAATAGATGGGTTGAACTGGCAGAAGTCAACAAATCATACGACAAATTAGTTGATTTACTACTACGGGATAAGGTATTATCTTCGGTTAGCCAGCCATTTTTTGCATATTTGCAGGAGCGTAAACCAGGTACTATCGACGAGTTAGAAAAAAATTTCTTTAAACTACTGTTCGGCACATCCGAATGCAACCATTTCTAACTCCTCATTAAGAGAACCTCTACCTGTGGCGTCTAATATGGCCTACAATCATAATAACAAACAAAGACATCACAGTGTAGACAGAAGTAGGTTCCAAAGAAATCACAATGTTAACTTTCAGAAGGGACATAATAATGATTTCAACAATAAAAATGAGTTCAACAGAGGTAGATCACGAGATAGAAATTATTCACCTCAAACAAACTACCACAATGGTCAACATAACACTAATTATAATCGATCACATACTCCCAATAATAACAATAACTGGAATGGTAATAATCATGGCTCGAGACATCGAGATAATAGTTACTATAGAGGACGACGAGATAATTCTAACAATTATACTCGGAATCGATCTCATTCTCGGGGATCATCTCATTACAACCATAATACAGGGGCGGCAGTTACAAATAATACTACCCCTATAGCTCAGGTCCCACTTGACAATAATACAACACAGTCTTCTGCTGCTGCATGTTTTGCTATTAATTATAATGTGGCAAATAGTTGCCAACAATGCAATCTTATTTTTCAGAAGGCGAAAGAAACAGTGCTTAACTGCGGACATATTACACCAGAGGTAGGTCTTGCAGTCAACGATGGAACAGGCTTACTAATTTTTAACAGGGGATTAGTTAATGGATCCGTCGTCTCAGTGCTGAGGGATTCAGGATCCACGACGATTGGTATACGTCAGTCGCTGGTACATCCTAGCTGTGCGACAGGAGAATATGTACGCTGCATGACATTTGGTGGAACTATTGAGTTTTACCCCACAGCTATTGTTCATATTAGAACACCCTTTTTCACAGGGAATGTAAAAGTATGTATGCTAAAAAAGCCTATAGCTGATCTGATGGTTGGTCGTATACACGGTAGTAAAGATTGTACTCCAGATGAGATCATAGAATGGGAGAAACATAACCTATGCACTGGAAACGCCGTGACGACTAGAGCGCAGACTCAACTCATTGAGAAATTTAGTGATAATAAGATGGATGCAGACAACCAAGAGGAGTTTGTAGTCAATTCACCTATTGACAGGGAAACATTTGCAACCAAACAAAAAGAGGATAAATCTTTAAAAAAAATTTTTTAAGCTGGTTGATAAAGTTGACAATCTATCCTCAGGTAATAATAACAAACATTGGTTTGTTATTAAAAATGACATATTGATTAGATGTTTTAATGACAAATCACAAATGAAACAACAAGTTATGGTCCCGTATACTTTTAGACGGTACATTCTTCAACATGCACATGACTCACATTGTGCTGGACATATGGGATATACTCGAACACGATCTCGAGTACTGTCTTCATTCTTTTGGCCAGGAGTGTCAAGAGATATTTCGCAGTATGTACGTTCCTGTACTACATGCCAAGAAGTGAAAGCACGTGGAGCTTTTCACACGGCGCCTATTCAGGCTTGCGATATCTCAGTAAGACCGTTTGACAAGATGGCCATAGATATTATTGGTCCATTGCTACCATCGGCCAGAGGACAGAGATTCGTCCTTACGTGCATTGATTTGTGCACACGATGGCCAGAAGCTATCCCATTAAAGACCACCACTACCACAGATGTAGCTGATGCACTACATCTCATCTTTTCTAGAATAGGGTTTCCTAGAAAACTTTTATCAGACCATGGGTCACAGTTCATATCTGACACCATGAAGGAAGTCATGAAAACTTGGAACATTGATAGGAATTTAAGTAGTATTTATCATCCTATGAGTAATGGTGCGGTTGAAAGACTTAACCGTACACTTAAACAACTACTACATAAGGTTACTGCTAAGCACCCTCATGACTGGGACAGAGCACTCCCAGCTGTTCTATTTGCTTATCGGGAGGTACCGCATGAACAAACTGGCTTCTCTCCCTTTGAATTAGTTTTTGGTGCTCCCCCAAGAGGTCCTATGGGACTAATAAAAGACTTATTAATTGACGAGGAGATGACTCAGGACACTCAGTCATCTTACGAGTATGTGATTAATCTTCGAAAGAACATTATTGAGTCTTGCCAGTTGGCAACAGCTTCTTCTGAGGCTGCAAAAGCTAAGGCTCGATCTCTACAAAATAGGTCTCGACGATTACGCCAATTATTCCCAGGCGATGAGGCTTATGTGTTACTTCCTCACAATAACAATAAATTATTGATATCTTGGAATGGTCCTTACAAAGTCATTGATAAAATTTCCGACGTTGATTACGTCTTAGATATCAAGGGACACAAAAAGATATTTCATATTAACATGCTCAAGCAATTTCATACACGTCCTGAACACTTACAGTCAATTTTTCATGAACTAGATGACAACACAGTATCTACTTGTTATTATTCCAACTTATCTGTCATCCAGGAAGAAGAATCTTCTTTTCCTGAGGTACAGTTACCGTTACCGGTACCAGTAGTTCAACCTACTGAATCTTGGCGGGATGTAACCATCTCTTCAACGGTTACACCGCAACAGCGTCTACAGATTGCTAATCTATTACAATCTTATCCAGATGTGTTGACCGACGTCCCGGGTCGCACATCGGCTATCAGTCATGACATTACTCTCAATGATGATACACCTATTCGTGTACATCCCTATTCGGTTCCTTTACATTTCCTTGCTAAAACTACTAAGGAACTTGAACAGATGTTGTCTCTGGGAATCATTGAGACTAGTAATTCGCCATTCTCTTCTCCATTAGTGATTGTCCGGAAGAAGGACAATAACATCAGACTATGTGTTGACTATAGAAAATTAAATGCTAAGACTATAGTTGACAGCGAACCACATCCACTTATCGACGACTTACTGCCACGTCTATCCAACGCAACTATATTTAGTAAGATAGACTTAACTAAAGGTTATTGGCAGATACCACTGACCGAAAAGGCTAAGTACTACACCGCATTTTCCACTCCACAAGGTCTATACCAGTGGAATGTGATGCCTTTTGGGCTTGTTAATGCGCCAGCTACCTTCATTCGCCTGATGCGACAAATTTTATCAGGTAGACCAGACGTTATTACATATATTGACGACATATGCTTGTTTAGTTCGTCGTTTGAGGAACATGTTTCGGGACTTAGATATGTTTTCGACACTCTAAGGAATTATCATCTAACTGCTAAACCTACAAAGGTGCAAATCGCGTGTAATGAGATAACCTTTTTGGGACATATCATTGGATCGGGATATATCCGAACGTTACCTAGTACAGTCTCCAAAATTCTAAACATAGCAGTTCCTCAGACGAAGAAACAGGTCAGGAGTTTGTTAGGACTTGTTCAATATTACAGTAGATTCATACCAAACTTGTCATCCATCACGGCTGTATTGTCTTCATTGTTAAAAAAAGACATGCCGGTGAAGGTGACATGGACTGGTATATGCAATGAAACTTTCAACAAAATTATAAATTTGTTCTCGCATGAACCAATTTTAAGACTTCCCGATGCTTCCAAAAGATTTTTCTTACGAACAGATGCTAGTAACTACGGCATTGGTGCATGCCTGCTCCAGAACCATGATGGCGTTCTACATCCTACCTTATATATTTCAAGAAAGCTAAAGCCGGCAGAAACAAAGTATTCCACAGTGGACAAGGAACTTTTATCAGTTATATGGGCAATAACTAAACTTGAAAAGTTTTTGCTTGGTGCTCCATTCACCATACAAACTGACCAACGTGCTGTAGCATCTTTGCGTCGATCTAACCACAAGAGCCAAAAACTCGCCAGATATGCAATCATCCTACAGCCATTTGAATTCTCCATTGAACATATTCCTGGCACTGAAAATATTGTGGCGGATGCGTTGTCACGTAATCCTATTGACGACGAATGATCAACATTGACATTCCTAAAACACGTCAATCATCACTACATTGGATATAACGAAGTATCAACTATAAGGGAACTAACCTTGCCTTCAATTTAATATTTATAAACACTATATGCATCACAGAATTGAACTAAAGACAATCAAGGTATACATATTGACATTGAAACTTCGTCTAACGTCCATACACAATATATGAATATTCGTTGAACAATCATGGAACAATATCTGACGACAAGTCGAACTTATTATCCTATGTGCACTTAATTCTTGGATGCTGGGATAAATGACATTTCTTTCCAACGTAAACGTTTGAACATTTTTGCCTAAAAGAATTCATCAGGATCAAGACTACGGATGGATCATCATATCCTATACTAATTAATTAGTTAACTTAACTTCTTAATTGAATTATTATCAATAAAATGAAATGTGAGAAAAAAATGAAATGAAAGAACAAAAAAAGAGAACGAAATATAAAAAGAAGAAATTATGAAAAGAGAAAATAAATCTCACACAAGTATTAGATTAATATTTTTTTTTTAATGTACCTATACGTTATTTAGTTAGTTAAATTAGATAGTTATTATTCACTAACACTTAACACACCCAATTAAGTTAAACTTATATTCGAATTTCTTTCTATTTCTTCTCACTTATTTTGTCTTTTCTTCTCTCATAACATCGCGTTACATTAGAATCTTAATAATTTAACTCTTAGTTTAATTAATTAATTTAATTTTAATTAGTCAAATTAATTCCTATATGACATACTAATACGACAGACCTTACTTTAATTTAATTCTATCATTCACTATTAACATTGGACATTTTATTTAGTTGATATAATAATATGTATAATATTGATATATAATGTGATTAATGTTAGATGACTATGACAAATAGTTAGTTGACATGACCGCGACACGGTTCTACTCAGAACATCGTCGGCCATATGTCACGATTGTGTTAAATTTTTTTTTTTTTTTTGAAAAATTGTTAAGTCGGATAGATCTTGAAAAAAAATCTATCGATTTTTTTTTTCCCCGGTGTACAGGGAATTGTTACGGTATATGATATTAACGCCGTCTGCTAAAGGTTAGCGGACGTGCAAATGTAAAGGTTAAGACATTTAATATATTGCGATAGATGTTTCAATTATGAACGCTCCATACACGATCGATTATGACGTGTCTAGCGTTGTTTGGGTCACAGTCGGTAACTAGGAGACGCTACCCTTTGTTACTTGACCGCCAAGCTGAATAGCTGCGTTTTGTTAACCTTCCAATTCAATGGCATGATATAGCCATTTATATGTGCATTTATGATGGACCAGGGTCAGTCCTAGAACTCTACATGAGAGGAAACTTATGGAGGTTAGTGATTAACTAAATCCTTGGAAGGAGAAAGATAATCGTCTACTTTATACGAAGTAATTAGACTCACAGTCTCACTGTCGGCAGGTAGCCATTCTATCTGCGCGTGCATATAGCTGTGATGTTCTGACGACAATTACTGCATTGTATCCTTAAACGGACATTGACATGTAAAACAGCAGTCTACGCTATTGATTGATTGATGCATGTACCTCATGTGTGAATTGAACTGTTTATGTATGTGTGTAATCCATATTAAATTGTGAAGGACTCGAACCGGAGGCATTATTCGTTGAATCACGTTACACCATTCAACCATTATGAATTATGTATTTTATATCAAGTTGCTGAGTTAATAAGATGAACAGTTGTTTACATCTTGATGCCAAGTTCAGGCATTACGACAAACCAAAGGTGAGGTTCACCCCATTCGCGTACGAATATTAGCACGATCAGAATTCAAGCAACACAACCAGTAACCACACACGAAAGTCCTTCAACAAAAGTGGCGGCCGAATGCGGGGAACGACAGAAAAAAAGAAACAAACTTCTGTTCCTTACGCACATGTTAACCACAAATATTTACGATCAATTTTCGATCACATGATCCAGTCGAAGATGACGCAGTACTCATTATAATGCCTAACAACGTGACGTCACCGAAAGTCGTGTAGGTGAACTGTCGGAGAAACCAAAGCCGTTTCTAAGTCTAACCAGGGGAAACATGAGCCATTGAAGCAAACACACGATATGGACTACAGGAGCAGACAGTCAAAGGCACAGGCCTAGCCGTCGACGACAACGAGCATCAAGTGAAGCAGCAAATAAAGATAAGTTTAGCTCAATAACTATTGTCGTTAACGTGACAGTGCTAACTGAGTCCATGCCCTCTGCCTACATCGGCATGTTTTTACCTATGTTTAATGTACTTTTTGTTGTCTTAATGTGTTGTTAATTAGTGGGCGGTAGGGAGGATGAACCGAAATTAGATTCTGTGGCTCTCACGATGCCTGAATTGATTTCGGTCGTTTCTTAGGGCAGTTAAACGATTGCACTTTTGGAAGCCCCATTGAGGTTTGCCATTGGACTACCTGTCCAAATCTGCTGTCGTTTGACGATTTGTGTTAGCTGTGCCGTTCCGTAGATAACTGGTGTATTTTATTTGTACTAAGTTCACATTTTTATTCAGTTTTGTATCATGTTCGTTAACTATTTCGTCCAGTCTACTCTTACTATCAATTTATTTTATGATTGTTAAATGTTCGTCCGTTATGAGTCCTGTGATGTCATCATTTTTTGCAGTCATTTTTTTTTGTGTACTTTGCATATTAAGTTGACCTCGGGTCAATCTTTGACCCTTCGTTTTCCGTGTGACACTTCCGCTTGTTTTATTTAGTTCATAAATTCATTTTTAATTGTGAAAATGTCTTGTTTGCGTCTTGACATTGTTTGTACCCTTTAGTTGCATCATTGTTTTGTTTGTCCTCATGATATATATTAAATACTACATTAATAATATAACATTATATTCAATAATACACTTGTAATTTAATTTAATTAATTTTTTCTGACATTTAAGGTTAATATGGGACATTGCATAATTATGCAGTGATAGTCCAAGAAATTAGCACTGCAATTTATAAGAGATGCCTAGGGCATAATAATATAATATATATATTGACCAAATAAAATAATCTTATAGTCTACCTTTGAGGTAATAGACCCATTGTATATTATTTAATATACTTTTCTAGTACTAAGAGAGTGACTTAGTACATTGAACAATATAATTACTAGGAATCATACCCAACATTATTGGATATTGAGATTAATTGTGTGATGTAATTACATTATAGTTAACAGATATCATAACTATTTATGATATAGTTAGTACTTAGATACAATATTGTTACAAAATATTGTCTATTAGTTGAACTTAGACATAAGAGTTCAGTACTATTGTGATTATTTATATTGAATATTCCTAAGTTGAGTAAGTATAATAATTACTCTGAAGCTACTATTGACTATTTTAATCAGTAATTACCAATAATTACTTACCAGATAAAAGTCAAAATGCTTACTATAGACCATTTCGTTAAAATTGGTAAGGAATATGGTTATAAATCTCAAGAACTTCGTCAGTTTGCTGAGGCAGAACTGGAAAAAAACATAAAGCAGAAATAGAGGAACAAAAGGCTGCATTAAAGAAAGAGGAGGAGGAACGTGAGATGAAGCAAATTGCCAAGGAAAATAGATTAAGAGAGATTGCTCAACGTGAAAGAGAAGAGCAAAGAGCAATTACCAAACAGGAAGAAGAGAATAAATTGAAACGAGAGGAAATTATTTTACAACAAGAAATGGAATTGGCGCGTATTAAATTGGAGACAGCAAGATTACAAGCACAAAGTGCTGATGCAAACCAGAATAATAACGCACAAAATGGATCGTCATCCAGCCAAACTAAACATTTCTACAACTTTAAATTACCCACTCTCAACTTAAACGTGGACGACCTTTCATCGTTCCTGTCACGTTTTGAACAGACTTGCAAAACAAATCATTTGCCTGAAGAGTCATGGGTACTCAAGTTAAATGAATTCTTGGTTGGAGAACCATTGACGGCTTCTCAAAATGCTGACCCATCAATAGCAAATAACTACGGTGCTATTAAGTCCTTGCTTTTACGAAGGTTTCACCTGGACGAGGAACACTGTAGGTTGAAATTTAAGGGAATTTTACCTGAATCTCCAAAAGATTTTGCAGGATTCATTGCGAACATACGCAATACATTTAATAGATGGGTTGAACTGGCAGAAGTCAACAAATCATACGACAAATTAGTTGATTTACTACTACGGGATAAGGTATTATCTTCGGTTAGCCAGCCATTTTTTGCATATTTGCAGGAGCGTAAACCAGGTACTATCGACGAGTTAGAAAAAATTTCTTTAAACTACTGTTCGGCACATCCGAATGCAACCATTTCTAACTCCTCATTAAGAGAACCTCTACCTGTGGCGTCTAATATGGCCTACAATCATAATAACAAACAAAGACATCACAGTGTAGACAGAAGTAGGTTCCAAAGAAATCACAATGTTAACTTTCAGAAGGGACATAATAATGATTTCAACAATAAAAATGAGTTCAACAGAGGTAGATCACGAGATAGAAATTATTCACCTCAAACAAACTACCACAATGGTCAACATAACACTAATTATAATCGATCACATACTCCCAATAATAACAATAACTGGAATGGTAATAATCATGGCTCGAGACATCGAGATAATAGTTACTATAGAGGACGACGAGATAATTCTAACAATTATACTCGGAATCGATCTCATTCTCGGGGATCATCTCATTACAACCATAATACAGGGGCGGCAGTTACAAATAATACTACCCCTATAGCTCAGGTCCCACTTGACAATAATACAACACAGTCTTCTGCTGCATGTTTTGCTATTAATTATAATGTGGCAAATAGTTGCCAACAATGCAATCTTATTTTTCAGAAGGCGAAAGAAACAGTGCTTAACTGCGGACATATTACACCAGAGGTAGGTCTTGCAGTCAACGATGGAACAGGCTTACTAATTTTTAACAGGGGATTAGTTAATGGATCCGTCGTCTCAGTGCTGAGGGATTCAGGATCCACGACGATTGGTATACGTCAGTCGCTGGTACATCCTAGCTGTGCGACAGGAGAATATGTACGCTGCATGACATTTGGTGGAACTATTGAGTTTTACCCCACAGCTATTGTTCATATTAGAACACCCTTTTTCACAGGGAATGTAAAAGTATGTATGCTAAAAAAGCCTATAGCTGATCTGATGGTTGGTCGTATACACGGTAGTAAAGATTGTACTCCAGATGAGATCATAGAATGGGAGAAACATAACCTATGCACTGGAAACGCCGTGACGACTAGAGCGCAGACTCAACTCATTGAGAAATTTAGTGATAATAAGATGGATGCAGACAACCAAGAGGAGTTTGTAGTCAATTCACCTATTGACAGGGAAACATTTGCAACCAAACAAAAAGAGGATAAATCTTTAAAAAAATTTTTAAGCTGGTTGATAAAGTTGACAATCTATCCTCAGGTAATAATAACAAACATTGGTTTGTTATTAAAAATGACATATTGATTAGATGTTTTAATGACAAATCACAAATGAAACAACAAGTTATGGTCCCGTATACTTTTAGACGGTACATTCTTCAACATGCACATGACTCACATTGTGCTGGACATATGGGATATACTCGAACACGATCTCGAGTACTGTCTTCATTCTTTTGGCCAGGAGTGTCAAGAGATATTTCGCAGTATGTACGTTCCTGTACTACATGCCAAGAAGTGAAAGCACGTGGAGCTTTTCACACGGCGCCTATTCAGGCTTGCGATATCTCAGTAAGACCGTTTGACAAGATGGCCATAGATATTATTGGTCCATTGCTACCATCGGCCAGAGGACATAGATTCGTCCTTACGTGCATTGATTTGTGCACACGATGGCCAGAAGCTATCCCATTAAAGACCACCACTACCACAGATGTAGCTGATGCACTACATCTCATCTTTTCTAGAATAGGGTTTCCTAGAAAACTTTTATCAGACCATGGGTCACAGTTCATATCTGACACCATGAAGGAAGTCATGAAAACTTGGAACATTGATAGGAATTTAAGTAGTATTTATCATCCTATGAGTAATGGTGCGGTTGAAAGACTTTAACCGTACACTTAAACAACTACTACATAAGGTTACTGTTAAGCACCCTCATGACTGGGACAGAGCACTCCCAGCTGTTCTATTTGCTTATCGGGAGGTACCGCATGAACAAACTGGCTTCTCTCCCTTTGAATTAGTTTTTGGTGCTCCCCCAAGAGGTCCTATGGGACTAATAAAAGACTTATTAATTGACGAGGAGATGACTCAGGACACTCAGTCATCTTACGAGTATGTGATTAATCTTCGGAAGAACATTATTGAGTCTTGCCAGTTGGCAACAGCTTCTTCTGAGGCTGCAAAAGCTAAGGCTCGATCTCTACAAAATAGGTCTCGACGATTACGCCAATTATTCCCAGGCGATGAGGCTTATGTGTTACTTCCTCACAATAACAATAAATTATTGATATCTTGGAATGGTCCTTACAAAGTCATTGATAAAATTTCCGACGTTGATTACGTCTTAGATATCAAGGGACACAAAAAGATATTTCATATTAACATGCTCAAGCAATTTCATACACGTCCTGAACACTTACAGTCAATTTTTCATGAACTAGATGACAACACAGTATCTACTTGTTATTATTCCAACTTATCTGTCATCCAGGAAGAAGAATCTTCTTTTCCTGAGGTACAGTTACCGTTACCGGTACCAGTAGTTCAACCTACTGAATCTTGGCGGGATGTAACCATCTCTTCAACGGTTACACCGCAACAGCGTCTACAGATTGCTAATCTATTACAATCTTATCCAGATGTGTTGACCGACGTCCCGGGTCGCACATCGGCTATTAGTCATGACATTACTCTCAATGATGATACACCTATTCGTGTACATCCCTATTCGGTTCCTTTACATTTCCTTGCTAAAACTACTAAGGAACTTGAACAGATGTTGTCTCTGGGAATCATTGAGACTAGTAATTCGCCATTCTCTTCTCCATTAGTGATTGTCCGGAAGAAGGACAATAACATCAGACTATGTGTTGACTATAGAAAATTAAATGCTAAGACTATAGTTGACAGCGAACCACATCCACTTATCGACGACTTACTGCCACGTCTATCCAACGCAACTATATTTAGTAAGATAGACTTAACTAAAGGTTATTGGCAGATACCACTGACCGAAAAGGCTAAGTACTACACCGCATTTTCCACTCCACAAGGTCTATACCAGTGGAATGTGATGCCTTTTGGGCTTGTTAATGCGCCAGCTACCTTCATTCGCCTGATGCGACAAATTTTATCAGGTAGACCAGACGTTATTACATATATTGACGACATATGCTTGTTTAGTTCGTCGTTTGAGGAACATGTTTCGGGACTTAGATATGTTTTCGACACTCTAAGGAATTATCATCTAACTGCTAAACCTACAAAGGTTCAAATCGCGTGTAATGAGATAACCTTTTTGGGACATATCATTGGATCGGGATATATCCGAACGTTACCTAGTACAGTCTCCAAAATTCTAAACATAGCAGTTCCTCAGACGAAGAAACAGGTCAGGAGTTTGTTAGGACTTGTTCAATATTACAGTAGATTCATACCAAACTTGTCATCCATCACGGCTGTATTGTCTTCATTGTTAAAAAAAAGACATGCCGGTGAAGGTGACATGGACTGGTATATGCAATGAAACTTTCAACAAAATTATAAATTTGTTCTCGCATGAACCAATTTTAAGACTTCCCGATGCTTCCAAAAGATTTTTCTTACGAACAGATGCTAGTAACTACGGCATTGGTGCATGCCTGCTCCAGAACCATGATGGCGTTCTACATCCTACCTTATATATTTCAAGAAAGCTAAAGCCGGCAGAAACAAAGTATTCCACAGTGGACAAGGAACTTTTATCAGTTATATGGGCAATAACTAAACTTGAAAAGTTTTTGCTTGGTGCTCCATTCACCATCCAAACTGACCAACGTGCTGTAGCATCTTTGCGTCGATCTAACCACAAGAGCCAAAAACTCGCCAGATATGCAATCATCCTACAGCCATTTGAATTCTCCATTGAACATATTCCTGGCACTGAAAATATTGTGGCGGATGCGTTGTCACGTAATCCTATTGACGACGAATGATCAACATTGACATTCCTAAAACACGTCAATCATCACTACATTGGATATAACGAAGTATCAACTATAAGGGAACTAACCTTGCCTTCAATTTAATATTTATAAACACTATATGCATCACAGAATTGAACTAAAGACAATCAAGGTATACATATTGACATTGAAACTTCGTCTAACGTCCATACACAATATATGAATATTCGTTGAACAATCATGGAACAATATCTGACGACAAGTCGAACTTATTATCCTATGTGCACTTAATTCTTGGATGCTGGGATAAATGACATTTCTTTCCAACGTAAACGTTTGAACATTTTTGCCTAAAAGAATTCATCAGGATCAAGACTACGGATGGATCATCATATCCTATACTAATTAATTAGTTAACTTAACTTCTTAATTGAATTATTATCAATAAAATGAAATGTGAGAAAAAAATGAAATGAAAGAACAAAAAAAGAGAACGAAATATAAAAAGAAGAAATTATGAAAAGAGAAAATAAATCTCACACAAGTATTAGATTAATATTTTTTTTTAATGTACCTATACGTTATTTAGTTAGTTAAATTAGATAGTTATTATTCACTAACACTTAACACACACAATTAAGTTAAAACTTATATTCGAATTTCTTTCTATTTCTTCTCACTTATTTTGTCTTTTCTTCTCTCATAACATCGCGTTACATTAGAATCTTAATAATTTAACTCTTAGTTTAATTAATTAATTTTATTTTAATTAGTCAAATTAATTCCTATATGACATACTAATACGACAGACCTTACTTTAATTTAATTCTATCATTCACTATTAACATTGGACATTTTATTTAGTTGATATAATAATATGTATAATATTGATATATAATGTGATTAATGTTAGATGACTATGACAAATAGTTAGTTGACATGACCGCGACACGGTTCTACTCAGAACATCGTCGGCCATATGTCACGATTGTATTAAATTTTTTTTGAAAAATTGTTAAGTCGGATAGATCTTGAAAAAAAATCTATCGATTTTTTTTTCCCCGGTGTACAGGGAATTGTTACGGTATATGATATTAACGCCGTCTGCTAAAGGTTAGCGGACGTGCAAATGTAAAGGTTAAGACATTTAATATATTGCGATAGATGTTTCAATTATTGAACGCTCCATACACGATCGATTATGACGTGTCTAGCGTTGTTTGGGTCACAGTCGGTAACTAGGAGACGCTACCCTTTGTTACTTGACCGCCAAGCTGAATAGCTGCGTTTTGTTAACCTTCCAATTCAATGGCATGATATAGCCATTTATATGTGCATTTATGATGGACCAGGGTCAGTCCTAGAACTCTACATGAGAGGAAACTTATGGAGGTTAGTGATTAACTAAATCCTTGGAAGGAGAAAGATAATCGTCTACTTTATACGAAGTAATTAGACTCACAGTCTCACTGTCGGCAGGTAGCCATTCTATCTGCGCGTGCATATAGCTGTGATGTTCTGACGACAATTACTGCATTGTATCCTTAAACGGACATTGACATGTAAAACAGCAGTCTACGCTATTGATTGATTGATGCATGTACCTCATGTGTGAATTGAACTGTTTATGTATGTGTGTAATCCATATTAAATTGTGAAGGACTCGAACCGGAGGCATTATTCGTTGAATCACGTTACACCATTCAACCTTCTGAATTATGTATTTTATATCAAGTTGCTGAGTTAATAAGATGAACAGTTGTTTACATCTTGATGCCAAGTTCAGGCATTACGACAAACCAAAGGTGAGGTTCACCCCATTCGCGTACGAATATTAGCACGATCAGAATTCAAGCAACACAACCAGTAACCGTCAGTCGTGCATGATGGAAGAGGATCTCTTGTCTTACATAGAGGTCTAATCAATGATAACCCAGTCTCAGTGCGTTTTGATTCTGGATGCACTACCATTGGAGTTAGGCAGTCCCTCGTAGATCTTTCCTGTGCCACTGGGAAAGTAGTCAAATGTGTAACATTTGGTGGCACTTTAGAGAAGTACTCTACTGCTATCATTAAGATTGCTACTCCTTTCTTTACGGGAGATGTGCACGCGTGTCTGCTACCTAATCCTATATTGGATCTTATCATCGGTCATATTCACGGAGTTAAGGAATGCACCCCGCAGCAAATTGCTGCTTGGGAAGAACATAATATGCAAACTGCCAATGCAGTAGTTACTAGAGCACAAGCTCTTAATGTGCCTCTCACTTCATCAACTGAAAGTAATGAAGTGAAAAATCAGGATCTTCACTCGATAATTTCACGTGCCTCCTTTATAAAAATGCAAGAAGAGGATCCTTCTTTAAAAAAATTCTTTCTTCTCCAGAAAAAGGGTGATCCGAATCAGAACACTAATAGCAAATCTTGGATTACTATGAAAAATGGCGTCCTAGTGCATATGGTACAAGACTCAACTACGTCTAGGCATTCACAAATTCTCATGCCCAAGTGTATGAGAGTCCAGATTTTGCAACATGCTTACGACTCTCAGTGTGCTGGTAATATGGGTTTTTCCCGTACTAAGTCAAGAGTCCTTGCGGCTTTCTTTTCTTCTTCTTCTTCTTCCGTCCTTAGCCAAAGACCGACCAAGCAGTCAGAGGCCATCACGCCTTGTGGCGTCTTAAGGGCAACAGCAGATTGATTTTCTCTGTTGTAGTTTCCCATCACGCCTAGCGGCGTCTTTAGGGCAACAACAAATAGATCCATCTGCCGTTGTTTCCGTAATCGGTGTGACAAGCCAACGGGTGATCAGCCCATTGGGCAGCGGCTTTCTTTTGGCCATTTGTTAATAAAGACATACAAATTTATTGCCAATCCTGCAAAATATGTCAAGAGGTCAAGTCAAGGGGTCCACGACATGCAGCACCTATCCAGGCTGCGGACATCCCAATTCGTCCATTTCAGAAAATGGCGATAGATATTATTGACCCTTTTAAGATTAAGTCAGCCAGAGGACATCAATTTATCCTAACATGTGTTGACATGTGCACACGATGGCCGGAGGCTATTCCTCTTAAGAGCATTTCTACTGCCGATATCACAGACGCTCTTTGGCTCATATTTTCTCGTTTGGGATTTCCCAGAGAAATATTGTCAGACCATGGAACCCAACCAATATCGGATACTATGTCTCAAGTAATGTCTACCTTGCATATTAAAAGGTCTTTGAGTAGTATCTATCACCCAATGTCTAATGGGTTAGTCGAACGTCTAAATAGAACACTCAAGAATTTACTTGGGAAGATAACTGTGGATCATCCTCAGGATTGGGACAGGGTCTTACCCATGGCTCTCTTGGCATATAGAGAGGTCCCTAATGAACATACAGGATTTTCTCCTTTTGAACTTGTCTTTGGCGCGCGACCGCGCAGTCCTATGTCTCTTCTTCATGATCTCATAACTGCCAATAATATTAACGATGACACACAATCTTCTTACGAGTATGTCATTGCTCTCAGGCAGAAGATTATCGAAGCATGCAAATTAGCAACTTCATCATCCGAATTTGCAAAAGAAAAGGCAAGGCAATTTGCAAATAAGAATAGATGTCTACATCAACTTTGTCCAGGTGACAAAGCACTTGTTTTGCTCCCTTGTAGGAAGAACAGACTTCTTATTGCATGGAAAGGTCCATATTCAATAGTCTCGAGAATTCCCGATGTCGACTAGGTTGTCGATGTTGATGGGAAGCATAAAACCTTCCATATAAACATGCTCACGGAATTTCATGAAAGACCAGACTATTTACAGCCTATTTTCCAGGCAACGGATGATTCTCCAGTCCCTCATGGACATTATTCATCACTATCAGTTATACAGGATGAAGAAACTATTTTCTCAGATGTTAATCTTTCTCTTCCGGTGATTCCACTTCATTCTATGGAATCATGGAAAAACGTTACTGTTTCTCCTGATTTATCTATTGAGGAACAGCGACAAGTCTCTTCTATGTTACAAACATTTCAGGATGTCCTTACTGACATTCCTGGACACACACATGTCATTGAACATGACATTGTACTTACTGACCATAATCCTATCAGAGTCAGACCTTATCCTATCCCTATTCATTTTCAAACACAGGTCGAGAAAGAATTGGATGAAATGATACAATTGAGAAAAACTGAACCATCCACTTCAGCATACTCTTCGTCCATGGTTATTGTTTGAAAGAAAGACAATAACATATGTCTTTGCGTTGATTATCGCAAATTAAACCAAGTCATGAAGTTCGATGCTGAACCTATGCCTTTATTAGAAGATCTACTTACTAGACTCTCTAATTCTCGATTCTTTACTAAACTCGACTTGTCGAAAGGTTATTGGCAAGTTCCATTAACTGAACGCTCCGAACCTCTCACTGCGTTCTCTACACCTAGGGGTTTGTTTCAATGGAATTTCATGCCTTTTGGACTTATGAACTCTCCAGCTACATTCGTACGCATGATGTGTCGAATTCTCTCACATCATTCAGATGTCATTGCACACTTGGAAGATATATGTCTTTTTAGTGACTCTTGGGAAGATCACTATTTGGGTTTATATGAATTATTGTCTACTCTACGTGAGCATAATTTGACAGCAAAACCCTCTAAAGCCTTTGTCGGGTTTAGTGAAACTTCTTTCCTGGGTCACCGTGTTGGTCATGGTCTCTTGAAGACGGAAGACCACAACATCTCTAACATACTAAACATTTCAGTTCCTAAGACGAAAAAACAAGTGCATAGTCTCTTGGGGTTAATACAATTCTATGGAAGATTTATTCCGAATCTATCTTCCATTATGGCACCTCTTTCAACTCTTTTGAAGAAGGGGTCTCCTAATATGGTGTGCTGGTCCCAAGAATGCCAATCTTCATTGGATCAGGTTAAATCCTTATTCTCATCTCCCCCTATCTTAAGGCTACCTACTACGGATAAGACTTTTGTTCTTCGTAGCGATGCCTCATCTACGGGTATCGAGGCGGCACTGATGCAGGAGTATTCGGAAACTCTGCATCCCGTAATGTATATCTCTAGGAAACTGAATGCGGCAGAAAGGAATTACTCGGTTCTAGACCCGGAATTGTTGGCTATGGTATGGTCAATTCTTAAGTTGCAAAGATTCCTTCTGGGCATGCATTTCATTGTGGAAACCGACCAACAAGCTCTTACAGCTATTCAGAGTAAGAACTTGAAGAGCTCGAGATCTACTCGATATGCCATTGCTCTTCAACCTTTTCATTTCACAGTGCGAGCTATCCGTGGTTCGGATAATGTGACGGCGGACATATTGTCTAGATGCCCACATGACTCCACTTAACTCTTGTGTCCTAGATTACCTGATACACATCTAAACTTAAGACATGTCTTTACAATATCATTCTATTAACACATTCGTTGTCACCATACTTGAATTCATGGTTACAAATTGGTGATTTCTTTCTCTGTTGCCGTCTTTGGTATAACAGAGGAAGGTTTGGTTAGTATGATATAAGGGTCGAAAATTAATTTTGCCACATGTAATATTTAGAAATGATATAGTGATTATAGTACATTATAACATTCTACGAGTGTGTCATTTGTATTTTTTCGCAGAAAGACCTATACTAGGCGAGTTCCTTAAAGAGTGGTTCTTGCTCCATGATGTCGTTGATTATCTTGTGAACACTTTTGTCAAGAGTGCTCCAATAAGGAATGTCATCTTTGAATAAGGATGTTATTTCCTTGTAATTTATATATGATACTATTGTATAGTTATAATTGTAAGACATCATAATTTGATACTTAGAAAGATTATTATGTTGATATGTCTTTTCGTTCTAGTGAGAGAACCGTCTTTTTCTTATGTGACAGGTTTGATTAGTGGTTATCTTCTCTTGTCATATTCTCCTATCTTTATAGGGCGATGTTGACCTGTCTTGGTGAGAAATTCTTAGATAGTCGTCACATCATAAGATGCTGTTCTCATGTCCATATTAAGGCGCGGTAAACCCGTTCTGCGGGAAATGCCCTGCACAGTGTTAGTTGAACTTTGAACTGTGCTGTTCTACACATGCGCAAAGCCTGTGAGACAGAGAGAGACTTCCGTAGAGGAAGAGATATCCTGAGTGCTGTGCGGACGATGTCCGAAGTTTTGTCTCTGTGTTATTCCTGGGGAAGGAGATATTCTATGTATGACTATCATGTCTGTAATTCTCCCCAATGTTTATTCTTTATGAAAAGGGATGGCGTGTGCTATTTGCTAGTGTGATTTTTCTAGGTAAAAAGACATTTACTGAACCTTTTTCCTATGTCTAGATCTACAGACGTGGTATTGTCTGCCTATGTGATTGATTGACTATGTTAAGACGACATTTTCCTAGCAGCACTAAGTGTTTGATGTACGCAGCATTTATTACAGGTTATTCAGAGCCCAATATATATTTATGTCAGGAACAGAGCCCTTTACTTGTGCTCCATTGTACATCTTTGGTGGTGAGCGAAACTCATCGAAGATAGAGCCATTTTGGATCCCGCCTTTGCCAGCGGTATATTGATCAGAGAACTGGTATGCTTTACTATCTGATAATAATACAGAGACCTGTCTACTATTGAAATCCTCTACTGGTGGTTTAAGATTGTCATCATAGAAGCCTGCAGATTGCGCCCTGTAATTCTTCGCCAGATGAGGTTCTGTCAGGGAACCATTGATTATATATATATCTATATTTTCTAGCATTAACTGACGCAATCAGTCAGTTAGGCCTGAGATGTAATACAACTAGAACCCTGAGTGATTGTCTGCTAACGTTCTGTTGTATACACATTCAAGACGAATGTGTTAGATGTCGTAGACCATTTTTTCAAGCATGCAATGTTTGCCAACCTGTTCAAGTGACTGTATCTGTGATGTTAGAGTGCGTCCATTATTACATGTTTGAAACGTCAACAGTAGTTCCATACTTTATTGACTTCTAGCTATGATTGAGTGAGTGACCTGTCAACTCTACAGAACAGTACACCCATTCGAGTTGCTTACACCTTCACTCTCACTCCATGTAAACACAGCACCTTGTCAGCGCATCAACACTGGATGAACAAGGTGACCTAAATACTTAACACTGTGTTGGAACAAGTTGACCATTCTGCTGTGTGCCCAGCTCTAACAGTGGCATACAAGTAACATTGGGATTGACACTATACACCACAAACAACATTTATTTATATCAAGAGAACATTCATCAATGTGTCCAGTATGTCCTTATCAATGTGGTGCTTAAATCAAGCAGTATCAATTATGTGGAATATGCATTTAACAGCCAACTTTACGTGTAGCTTTGGGCAGAGCAACCTAACCTTTGAGGTGAAGACAGGAGTATGACAGGTATGCCCTTTATCAACCACTCTATTTTTAACAGTCATAGACTAGGTGATGCGCCAGACAACAGAGGGTAGTCCAAGAGGAATAAGATGGACTACATTTTCTACATTGGAAGATCTGGAATATGCCAATGACATTGCACTGCTAGCACATTCACATCAACACATCCAGGAAAAAAAACGGATAGACTTAATAAATATAGCCAGCAGGTGGGCTTGAACATCAATCTAAAGAAGTCAGAGGTCATGACGCTCAATGTGAGCAACCCTGAGCTCATATCAGTAAGGAATCTGCAACTGGAACAGACAGTCACCTTCACATACCTAGGATGCATAGTAACACCAGACGGCGAAGCAAGCAAAGACATGAACAACAGAATGAACAAAGCAAGAACAGCCTTTTTTAGCCTAAACAACATCTGGAAGTCCTCTCAGTACAGCACAAGCACAAAATTAAGATTATATCAGAGCTGTGTGCTTTCTGTGCTTCTCTATGGTGCGGAATGCTGGAGAGTTACAGAGAAGGAAATGTCGAAATTGTCCTCTTTTCATTCAATGTGCCTAAGAAAAATTCACCGAATCTTTTGGCGGAATACCATCACCAACCAAGATCTGCTTACTTGGAGCAAGCAAGAGGAAATGCACACCATCAAGCAAAGTGGAATCAATTTGTTGTTGCCCTACAAGACGCCACTAGGCATGATGGCCCCTGACTTCTTTGAAGGTCGGCGGCTAAGGATCAAAGAAAAAGGAGTTTGCAACTGGTCAATCATAAGTTATTAGTAGATCACAGGTGATAAATTGGTAAATCTTTAAGCGATGAAGGAAATAAAAATAACAGACAGAAAAACAAAAAAAGGAATTACAATTCTAGACTAACACTATGGACTCTTAATCTCTCAAGCTGACTGCTTTGACGGTCGGTGGTTAAGGATCGAAGAAGAAGATGATCCAGTTAAAGATTTTCCCCGGGAGCCGCGCTGGTGTAATGGCTTCGGCGTTGTACTGGCGACCAGGTGTTCATGGTTCAAACCCGGGCGTCGGCGTTTGAAGAAATGTTTACGGCCGGAAATTTGACTGAATAGCCTGAACGGCTCATGTGATAAACCCTCTGTGGATGGGAAGGAGCGAAGCTCCTGACCGGGTTGGAAGGAAAGTCCTCAGGTTCCCCAGCCTCGCAATGACATGTCATTGGGCCGAAGGGCTGAAAGCCCAAGTGCCGCTGGTTAAAAAAAAAAAAAAAAAAAAAAAAGATTTTCCCTGACACTGATAGTAACATTCATCATCATCATACTTCAGCTCTCCAAGAAGCATACACCTTCAACAAACATTTGCTGTCTTCCTTTCTTGTGCCTTCAGCTCACATCCTACTATGTCTTCCTCATGTCTGTCTCCAGTTCTCTTCTCCATGTGTTCATTGGTCTCCCTCTACCTCTCTCACCCTGGGGACTATGGAACAAGGACTGGCCTGGTATTGCTATCAACAGGTTTTCTCAGTGTGTGCTCTATCCATCTCCAGTGTCTTCTTCTCATCTCTTGTACCACTGGTAGTTGTTTGGTTCTTGTCTTCAGTTCCACAACGTGATCTGGTCATACCACTTCAATCATTCTATTCCATGCAAGCACCCATTTATGAAAGTCTAGCTTTTTTATTTGTTGTCTTTGTTTTCTCCAGGTTTCAGAGTCATGCTGTACTGACTTGACATTGAACTAAAGATTTTGATTTTTTGCTGGGCTTAACATATTTCCCAATGCAATGAAAGATCCTCTAGCTTTTTGTATTCTTATTTTGATATCACTGTCTGTCTCTCCCACTGGGTCTACATTACTTACTTACTTACTTAGTCGTTCCCCTTCTGTGGTAAGGTGTAGAGGTTTGGAAGAAAGAGCGTCAGACTATCCTATCAGCTGTCTTCCTCCTGGCCAAGTTTCATTCTAGTCCTCAGTCCTTCAAAGATTGTCTAATGTTGTCCTCCTAGCGGACTATGGGTTGTCCTGGATCCCTGGCTCTTTGTTTCCCATGCTTGTCGTGGTAGCTGATCTTCTCCCCTTCTGCAGACATGGCCAAACCATCTTAGTTGGGACTGTTCTACTTGGGTCTGTAGGGGGTGGGATTTTAGGCCATGACGTATCGTCTGGTTGCGGACCATGGGTCTACATTACTGCCAAGGTATATGCATGATCTTGAAGGGGCATTTCTTCAAGTGCAATACTGTTATCATTTGCTGCATTTGTTATCATTATCTTTCTTTTCTCCCTGTGTATTTTCAGACCTACTTGTTGTAAACTCACACCAAGCACTTTCATTGTCTTGCATCTTATTATGGCTACAGGACAGGAGAGTGAGCCCATCTAATAAATCTATAATATCAAGTTGTTTAGTCACTGGATAACATTTCTGCTGACTAAAGTTGTTGGTTGAGGTCAATGTTTTCATAATTCAATCTATAGCCAATAGGAAGAGAAATGGTGACAGGAGGCATCCCTGTCATACTTCATCTCTTGTCCAAAATAGTTCTGTAAAACTTTCTGCATGAATAGCTCTGCACATCGTGTCTTCATGTTTTCTTTATTAAGTTAATGATCTTCAGGGGAAACTCTATAATGTCTCACCAATTTCTGAAGTGTTTGTCTGTCCGTATTGTCAAGTGCATCTTCATAGTCCACAAATCCTATGTAAAGAGGCAAGTTTCGTTTCAGACTTTGTTCCACTATTATTCTCAATGTGGCAGTCTGGTCTGTACAGGATCTGTTTTGCTTTAAACCTGTTTGTTTATCTCTCAGCTGTCTATCTATGCACTCTTTTAATCTCTCAAAGATGATCCTGTTTAATATTTGTCATGGCACTGATAGTAATATTGTTCCTATGTAATTTGTGTGCTCTTGTAAATCTCCCTTCTTAAGCAACTTGAACCAGAAAACATTCCTTCCATTCTGCTAGTATTTGATATAAACATTATTCCTCTGTAATTTGTGAACTACTGTAAATCTCATACAGGGTAACTTTCTTTATGTTTTTTTCTAGGGGCCATTGTCTATACAGATGACTCTGTGATCAATGGTGAGAAATCCGGTTGGGGCTTCTCTGTTAGAGTACAGGGCAGAATAGTCACCGAACATAGCAGGGCTTACAAGATAACAACTTCCAGCATGAGAATGAAAGTCGAGGCTGTTACTGCAGCCTTAAGGTGGATAACTGAAACGTCATTAACAAAGGCTATCATTGTGTCCGACTCTCAGTTCATGCTTTGGAAGGTTCAAAGTGGTTGGTTGTGTCATGAATGGAAAACATTCACAGAAGTTTCCAGTCTACAAGAGCTGGTGTGGATATACTGTCCTGGTCATGCTGGAGTATGTGGTTATGAAAGAACTGACAGACTAGCATCAAGAGCACCCATAGTGGGGACATTAGATATGGATAAGGGAGATATACTGAGAACAATTATCAATCGCCTGTTAGAGAATGACACTGCAATAGATGAATCATCAAGGTTAAGACTGTTGGAATTTGGCATCAAATGTAAAGCTAGTAGAGATGGACGTATGAGAAGATGCATCCGTCGTGTTTACAACCAGCGAGATACAGGAACAGTTAGCATTCACACTCTTTGACATATACTGATGGAGACTGAGCACCTATGGGTTTGCCCAGAGTGCAATGATGTCAATTTTTTATAACAATAACAATGTTTTGTGGGAATTTCTTCTCCCTCAAAGATGGTCAGCTATCACTTGTAGCTCTAGATGCTCCATAACAGATGAGGTAGTTCCACCAAAACCCTCTTTAACATAATTCTTCTCTTTTGTAGAAGCTGATTCAGTTCATAACTGTACAAGACAATTTTTGTCCCTTTCTTTTCATTGATTTATGTGTGGTAAGAATCTCTGTAGACCTTGACTGAAAAGAGTCTAACTCTAATGGCAGTACGGAGTGGAAATTGTAAGGCACCTCAACCATTCTGGCTGTCAAGTCATACATTTTTAAAGATATTTTAGACATGCACAACTCTACTGTAACAACCCCCCCCCCCCCCCTTCCCCCAAGTTTTGATGGCAACCTTCTAACTTCCATTATTTGACCAGTAAAATTAAAAAACCAGTAACTTAAATCCTGCTTTTCTCCTACAATTACAATTGGGACATTTGTTTTAATTTTCTTTGGTGCCTGAAAAAAAAAAAACGTAGTTTCTTACAAGTCACAAACTTTAGTTGTTAAGTAAACACATATAATTAGGCCTAACTATGACTTCAGTGAACAAATTCCCAGTATAGATCAATATAAATTATGAAAATGCTCACATAAAATTGTTCAAAATCATTTCTTTACATGTCCAGCATATTGCAAATAAATTCTTTTTTTCTCAGGAATTTAACACTATACCATGCACCCTTGACAGCTTCCAAATGTCAATATTTTCATTCATCTTATTTTTGTGCTCCTAACAGAGCATACAGCCACCATTACAGCTGGACCACTTGCTAGAAGCCAGCACTAAGCATTCACATAAACTTGCAGCAGTGGTGTCTGTGACAATTTGTTTAACATAATGAGGTAGCCAGCCCCACCCACAAGCTCACAAGTCACTTTGTCCGACATGCTCAAGAGTGCAGTAGGCATATTCTTTCTTTGTCTCTTCAGAGACCCAGGGGAATTACATGGGGCACAAATATTTTACATACCTCATAGTCTGTTTCCTGCTTCATTTCTGTAATTAGACATGTGACATTAGATTCCATATTTCTTTCAACCTGAAGGCAAGGAAATAGAGCAGATGATGGGTATCTTTTAAGACTATACTACATATATTTACACTACTATCTAAGCAGCATTACCTCACAGCAATAATCACTACCAAATGGTGGGTCCTAATGCAACTGCATTAGCCATAAACAAATATGTTTTTTTAAAATAAATATGTTTTCATTTTCCATTACTTCATTCTCTCCTTTCCTTTTTCACTTTCAATATTTATGTGACCCACAGTTACTATCTTCCCCTATCCCCACATCTGTTTAATGCATTGCACACCAGCAGTGTACATACCCTAATCCCCAAAGTTATCTCCAAACTTAAAAGTAAAGGAGATCACAGGGAATGATTTAGTAGATCTGTACATGATAGAAATTTAAAAAAACAAACTACAGCAAACTAAGGACTTACTCTTTCTCAAAGGTATTTAAAAGTGTGATATCCCCAGGATTAAAGGTACATATTCTGTGTTTCCATTGATAACCTATATGAAGCGTTATTAAAATTCACTTTATTTATGAACTGAATAGGATAAGAATGGGATCCTTTATTTGAAGTGACGTTATCATTTGGTAAAATATAATTTAGTTTCAATTTTTCACTGCCTTGTTGAAAGAATTGTGGTAAGAGGGTTATGCAGCAGAGATGCAAGTAACTTATATGCTGCACTTCTTCAACATTTTTAATACTCTGGAACCTGAAACAGATATGATTGTATCAAGGCAGATCTTTAGAGAGCTCAGTGTTTCTAAAGTAGATCCTCACATCACATAGGTTTCCTGCTGCTGATCTAGTCTATATTTTAAAACCATAAAGTGACTTCTGTTACTGTTTTAGCAATCAGAGTGAAGTTAAACAGCATGTGTACATGCTTTGGCATTTTTATTATAGTTTTGTGATGAATCACATGATTATGGTTTTCTTTAAATTACCACAGAAATGTGACAAGCCAAGTATCTACAAATTCTAAGTCTCCTGAGAAAATGAATGTGTCACATTTACTTAAAAACATATTCGACAATTAAGAGAATTGAGTTGATAGCCATAATCCATTATCAAATGATGGGAGAGATGAGGAATGTTACACTTAGCTGATGAGTGGGTATTGCCTAGCCACTGGAAAACCAACAGAACTTGACCTAAAACTACAGTTAATGACTAGTCACAGGTGAAAGACAAAGCTAGAGATAAACTTTTAAAACCACAAACAATTGTCAAAATAACTTATGAGTATTATTATATTTGACTTGTTTTAAAATTTTTAAAGCAATATTTTGTGATTTTTATTTGTCACCGTGTTTCATTACAAAACATGTAGTTTTAAATGTTCTGGTATTTGCATCTCGAAAGTTCACACCACAGTGAAGGGGTAGCTCTTATGTTATCTAAAGAAGCACAGAAAGCACTCACTGAATGGGAAGCCGTTGGACCCAGAATAATAACAGCTACTTTTAAAACAGCTAAAATGAAAATAAATGTAAATGTCATCCAATGTTATGCACCAACTAATGACAAAGAAGAGTCTGTAAAAGAAGCATTTTATACTAGACTACAGGAAATTATGGAAAAAGTAAAAAGAAGAGACATCACAATTTTGATGGGTGACATGAATGCAAAGATAGGTACAGTCAACACCGGATTTGAAGAAGTCATGGGAAAACATGGGCTAGGAATAATGAATGAAAATGGGGAACTATTCTCAAACTTCTGTGCTTCAAATCAACTGGCTATAGGAGGAAGCATGTTTCCACATAAGAGAATACACAAGGCAACATGGATATCATCAGACCATAGAACAGAAAATCAGATTGATCATATATGCATAAACAAGAAGTTTAGATCATCATTGCAGGATGTAAAGGTATACAGAGGAGCAGATGTCGCATCAGATCACCACCTTCTGATAGCCAAAGTAAAAATGAAACTCAAGAGATATGCAACAATGCAAAATTATTGACAACAATTTAATGTAGGACATCTAAGAAATCAAGAAACAAGAGAAAAATTTGCTGTCACAATATCCAACAAATTTCAAGTGCTCCAACAGCTGGAAGATGTAGAGAATACAGAAGACTATTGGCAGCAAATGGAATGAAGAAATTCTGGGGAAAAGGGAATGACAACAAAAAGCATGGATAACAACAGAAATCACCAATAAGATAAAAGAAAGAAAAAACAAGAAAGCAGATTTAAACACAAGCAAAACCAGAAGTTCCAAAGCCAAGGCTCAAGAAGTGTACACAGAAGCAAACAAAGAAGTAAAAAGAAGTATCAAAAGAGACAAGAGGAAGTATATTGAGGAGTTGGCAAGCGAGTCAGAAGATGCTGCAGCCAAAGGAACTATGAAAGAACTGTATAACAGCACAAAATCTAACAGGGAAATACAAGCAAACAAGTTGCCTCATAAAAGATAAGAATATAAAACTGCTCAGCAATATACAAGAGCAAATGAAGAGGTGAAGAGGATATTTTGAGAACCTTCTCAATAGACCAGCTCCACAAAACCCCCCGGACATCCAGCCAGCAGAAGAAGAAATACAAATTAATGGTGAAAGACCAACGAAGGAAGAAATAAAGAAAGTCATAAAGCTTCTAAGAGATGGAAAAGAGTCTGGACTTCATGGCAATACAGCAAAGGCCATCAAAGTAGACATCAACACGGCTACAGAGATGTTATACAAATTACTTGGTAAAGTCTGGGAAAGGAAGAGATACCAGCAGAATGGAAAGAAGGATATCTGGTTAAGTTGCCTAAGAAGGGAAATTTACAAGAGTGCACAAATTATAGAGGAATAATGTTACTATCAGTGCCAGGAAAGTATTAAACAGGATTATCCTTGAGAGATTAAAAGAGTCCATAGACAAGAAACTGAGAGATGAACAAGCAGGTTTTTGACAAAACAGATCCTGTACAGACCAGATTGCCACTTTGAGAATAATAGTTGAACAAAGTCTGGAATGGAATTCACCACTATACATCAGATTTGTGGACTATGAAAAGGCATTTGACAGTGTAGACAAAGAATCACTTTGGAAACTGATGAGGCATTATGGAGTTCCCCTGAAGATCATTAATTTAATAAAGAAAACATATGAAGACATGACATGCAGAGTGCTTCATGAAGGACAGCTTACAGAACCATTTGGGATAAGAACAGGAGTGCAACAGGGATGCCTCTTGTCTCCATTTCTTTTCTTACTAGCAATAGACTGGGTTATGAGAACATCGACAACACACAACCGAAATGGAATCCAGTGGACTCTGACTAAGCAGTTGGATGATCTGGATTTTGCTGACGACTTGGCTCTTCTGTCCCAAAACCTTAATCAGATGCAGAACAAATTGAAAACACTCAATGAGACGTCACAGCAATTGGGTCTGAAAATACACAGGGAAAAAACAAAAAAATAATGAGAATAAATGCAAGTAATGATAACAGGGTTGAACTTTAAGAAGCAAAAATAAATGATGTAGAATCGTACACATATCTTGGCAGCAATATAGACAAAGTTGGAGGGACAGACAGCGATTTCAACATAAGAATACAAAAAGCAAGAGGAGCTTTCATTGCATTGGGAAATATATGGAGATCAAGAGAAATCGGATACAACATGAAAATAATAATCTTCAACTCAAATGTGAAGTCAGTCCTATTGTATGGCTCTGAGACATGGAAAAGAACAAAGGCAACAACCAAAAAGCTACAGCCTTTCATAAATGGGTGCTTGCATAGAATAGAAGGATTAAAATGGTATGACAAGGTTACCAACGTGGAACTGATGACATGAACTAGACAAGTGCCAGTGGAGCAAGAGATGAGAAGAAGACGATGGCGATGGATAGGACACACACTGAGGAAACTTATTGATAGCATTACAAGGCAGTCCTTGTTCTGGAACCCCCAGGGCAAGAGAGGCAGAGGTAGACCAAGAAGCACACGGAGAAGAGAGCTGGAAACAAAGGTGAAAATGATAAGGAGAACATGGAAAGAGCTTGAGATGATGGCATGTGACAGGAGGACTTGGCATGTGTTTGTTGAAGGCCTATGTTCCTTTGGGAGTGGAGGGTTATGAAGAAGAATGGTATAATCTGCTGTTTAGAATTGTTTGGGAAAAAAACAACACACACACAAAATTGAGGCACAGTGTAGGTATTAATTTTGGAATTAAAGAGTTAATGTAGACTACATCTGTTGTGCATGTAACAACAAATAGGAGGGGGTGAAGTCTGGGGAATGTGGGATGAAACCTGGTTCGCTATTTATTTATTATTATCAATATGTATTACATACTGTTTTACTAACGCATGCAGTTCTCTGTCTATTCTCAACACCTCTTCTACTGATATGGGTGAAATGCATGTCTGTACATAATCTAATATTGGTATTCTCTGTTTTTCATATTATTTTATTGTAGACATTCTGCACATTAAAATTCTTCTTTACTAAAATAAACTATTCTTAATTATAGTCTGAGTAGGCAGCCTAATACTTTTTTGCTGGAAATTTTTAAGTTCCCTATTTTATTTTATTTTTTTATTCTGGTGATGAGAAATATCTGTTCAACCTCTGATGGGTTATAATTAGGATATATAGTGTTATCAATTCCAAATAAGATGAATTACTGCTGATATGAGAAAGTGGCATCACATCTATCAAATCACTGTAAATGTGACAAATCACAGTTACCACAAAATACATAGACAAACATTTCCCATGTAACACCTGGACTCATGCATACACAGATGGATCAGCAACAAATGCAACAGAAAATGGAGGTGGAGGTGTCTTTCTGACCTTAAGCACTGGTGCAATGAATAAGCTGTCAATGGCAACAAGGCAATACTCAAGTAACTTCAGAGCAGAGGCAGAGGCCTTGAAAACTGTAGCAGAGGTTATAATGACTGAGGAAAGCACAGATAGACAAGTCACTTTCTTTACCAATGCACAGTCAGTAATTGCAATGCTGAAAAGCTAAAATAATACAGACCTGGATGACCTCAGAATAGTGCTTCACAAACTATGTCAACGTTTCAAAAGTGTTGTGATCCAATGGAGCCCATCTCATTGCAATATCACCGGCAAAACAGACTGGCAAAGGAAGGTGGAAATCTACTTCAGCCTATTGCAAGCATAACTTTCGAGGAGGAAAAGAATTTTATCAGAATCAGATACATAAACAAATGGGATGTAGAGCATCGAGGTCACACACAGAATGATGCTTACTACCAGCTCAACAGAAGAGAACAAGTGGTAATCTTCAGACTCCGCACTGGTCACAACAGATTGAGATATCATCTATTGAACAAGCTAAAGAATTTAGTCTTAGTTCTTTCTCCAAAGTGAGGACTCCTAAGGCCACCTCCAGAGCAACACTTGATGTTGATCTGATTGCACCTGTAACTGTACATAATGCTTGGTGCTGAATTCTATCGTATTTTGACAGAAGGGAAGAACGATTTCCCGCATGCTGCCATATTGTGACTCTGTAAGGTTTGTATGCATGTAGTGCAGTGTGTTTGCACATAAATTAATTTTGTGAGCATGATTTATTACGGAATTAGAAATTTGAGACACTGTGTATGATAATTGGATAAAATCGCAATGACTGTCGCCAAATATTCCGCAGTGAATATGTGTATTTTAGGAATAGTGTTAACCCAAACCCTAAATGTAAAATACACATATTCACTGTAGAGCGTTCGGCAACAGACATTGTGATTGTAGTAAATGGATATTTTTCGTACATTTTAATTGAAATGTGTATATTTTAGCGATTTCTTGTTTAGAGTTACTTTCTTTTCATTGTTGTTACGTTCATCAGAGTACACAATTTTCACAGTATAACCCTAACTCTATCTCTAACCCTACCCCCTAATACTAACCATAACAACAATGAACGGTCATTCCAAAGGGAAGTAACTCTAAACAAGTAATCGCTAAAATAGTATTTTGCCAAAGTGGGTGTTTTACATTGTGTCGAAGTGATACGCTCACTTGTCCGCGTGAATAACCTTAGGGGGAAATGCCGGATAGTGGGAAGTGATTCTTCCCATTTACCCGAATTTAATCTTGTGACTATGTGCTGCAGAGTCATAGATTTTGCTTCCATAATCTCTTTTACCTCGAATGAAAGATTTATAAAAGATGATTGGTTTTTTACCTTTGTTGTCCTCGAAAGTTCTTTTACGTATTCTGCCCATCTGTTTGATATGTCTTTCTCATCAAGTAATATTACACCATTTTTGTTTTTGATACAGCTTCCTCCTTGTGCAAACCGCGACCTATTTGATAATTTCTTTATTTCTTCATGCATATCTCTTGTCATGTGCTTTGCTTCCAAGTCTTCTATATCCTTGCATTTTATTTCTATCCACCGTTCTTTTCCTTGTCTACACATAGTACGTATGTCATTGTCTGTTGTTTTATATTCTGAAGTGTTTTTTTTTTTTTTTGCTTTCTTCCTTTCTGCCATTTTATTCAAGATGTCATCTATCATCCAAATTTGATTTTTCTTAAGCTCCTTTTTAGGTAAATTTGCATTTGCTGATTGTATGCTTGTTTTTAAGCATTCCCATCTTGAGGTTACTTTTTCTTCTGGGTTTTCTCTTCTATACTGCTCCATGCTTTCTGTCAATAACTGTTGACATTTATTCTTGACGTCGATTAAATATTTCTGTTTTATATCTGGTTGTTTCAGCGCTGATATTTCTATCTGAGGTTCCTCCTGTCTTCTGTTTCCTGCTCTTTTCAGCTTTATATTTACTTTGATGACGACTGGATTGTGATCTGAATTTATGTCGGCGCCAGGACGTGTCTTTGAACTTGTGACACTGTTCTTAAATCTATGTTTTATCATGATATAGTCAATTTGATTTCTTGTTACATCTCCTGGGCTTTTCCATGTGTATAATTTCCTTGGGTGGTGTTCAAAAAAGGTGTTACATATGACCAGCTGGTTTTCTTCACAGAACTGGATAAGTCTGTCTCCTCTATCATTTCTTGTCCCTAATCCATACTGTCCTACTATTTTCTTGTATTTTCCTTTTCCTACTTTTGCATTCATATCACCCATTACTATCAACACATCTGTAGATTTGACTGGTTTAAGTGTGTGTTGTAGCTCTTCATAGTATTCTTCTATTTCTTCCTCGCTGTGATCTGTATTTGGTGCATAAGTTTGTAAGATTGATATGTCGAATGGCTTTGCTTTCATCTTTAGTAACATTCTGTCATTGTGTGTCCAGTATTCACATACGTATTTTTCTAACTCCTTCTTTATCAACATTCCTACCCCGCTTTCATGTTTTTCTCCTCCTGGGTGTATAAGTGTGTCTTCTTCTTTCGTCCTTAGCCACCGACCGTCAAAGCAGTCAGTGGCCATTACGCCTAGTGGCGTCTTAGGGCAACAGCAGATAGGTTTTCTTTGCCATTGTTTCTCATCACGCCTATTGGCGTCTTTAGGGCAATGGCAAATCAATCCATCTGCTGTTGTTTCCGTAATCGAAGTAACTGGCAAACGGGTGATCAGCCCGTTGGTAATATAAGTGTGTACTGGTCTCTTTTTATGTAGCCTGTATCCAAAAGTCTTGCCTCTGCAACTCCCAGTATATCGAGTTTCATGTCTGTTGCCTCTAATATAAGATTGTCAAGTTTTCCTTCTCCGTTTAGAGTTCCAGCGTTCCATGTTCCTTTTTTTAGGCCCCTCCTACTAGTTTTTAGGTGGTCTTTCTCAGAATGCTCCCTTTCAACAGAATTTAAGGAACACTCGTGATTATGTACTTCCTTACTCATTAGAGGGGTTGCCTCTTCCCTGTTAATTTGTATAGTAGATTCTTCCCCAGGGGACAGCGAGTTCTCTACATATCGGTTCTTATCTTGTTGTTGTGATCTCACTGCATTCTGTAGGAAGTAGGTGGTAAGGCCCCAATCTCTTCCACGGTGGCTAGCCGTTGTCTTTTTCTAGTGCGCCACAACCTTTGCTGTTCCGCTTTGCGAGCCGTTGATCTTCTCAGATTCCTCCGCCTCACTCACCATCTCAGTCTTTGTGTACTAGGGATGGACGTTCCCTTGAGTAAGATTACTCCTACTCCCCTCATGTAGTCTAGCCAGTCAGCCAAGACTGTTGCCCGGGATGTGGCCATAGCCGTACACAAGCGGTACTCGTGGAGCCTTACATGAGCTAGATAAAGAGAGGAGAACCAAATAGGATCCTGATTATCCTAAAAAGGACATGGCTGTCTCTCACCTTGAGGTACTTGTTATGACTAATTTCATAACACCATTATCGGTCGCTCTCAAGCTTTGTTTATGAGCTTACTTCCTTATTTACTATTCGTTACCACGACGACTCAGGAAGTACGTCATCATTGTCTGCAGATTTCGAGCAGACGTGATTTGCCGGGCGACGGCCGAACATACGATCTAGTATCGTAACTCGTTGGACTGTGTCTCCGTGGGAGAAGGGTGTGTATTCTAAAGTGCTCCTGCTGATGTACTTGAAGTACTGATTTATCTGTGTATTTCAGCTAGGTACCGTAGTCTAATTGTTAGAGCCTAGTCTGATCATTATTCATAAGGACATGTCAGCGCTGAATGGATGTGGAAAGAAAGATATAATTATATATAATAAATTCAGCAAGATGACTCTGACATTGTTCTGATAGTCTACAGACGTTAGGCTTACGTATAGACTGGCTAAGGAATGCCCTTGTTCTATTCGTTGATGCCTTAACTGAGGAGCCTTGTACGTGATTAAAGTATTCGTTATGTGGAAACGTCTACCTGGCATTATTCAGTTTCATGCTGTTAAAAACTGTGCCGTATGTTCCACTGAACTGTGTTGAATGGACGATAGTGTGATAACCCTAGACGCCCTCCAACTCAAATACTCAAAGAAATAATGAACCCGCAACATTATGGGGAGCCAAGCCGGCGGATTTTCAACATTTTGGGGAAGCCAAGCCGTGCCAGTATTGAAATTGCGACCGGAAAACGGCATAACCAGGACTTTTTTCCACGTTAAAAGCCGACCATTGCCTCAAAGATTGTACGCCGACCAAGATTTTCAAAATGGCGCGTCATTCGTCTGCTGGGAAGTCTGGAGTATAAGAAGGTCAGAAATTATTGTCTACAATACAGTTCTTCGTCAAACAAGTTCCCAAAGAGCAAGCTTTTAATTAATCACAAGTGCATCTATAGACGCAAAGTTGCATCTACTTTCTGCCGAAGATGGCGAATTTTTATGACTTCGAACAATCAAGTGGATTTTGGATCGAGTCAGCTGCTTTCTGCTTCTAGGCCTAGTGAGAGGTCGTCATTCCTGTTGCATCTGTGCTGCTAGGAACAGCCGTGGAACTAGGAGGATTTTGGGCCAGGCATAAGATAAGTTACAATTATTAGAGTCATACATATTGTGACATACATTGTCTTGTTTGGCGCCAATTCTTTTGCTATTTGTTATATGTCTATGAATGTCATATTGTAGTGAGTCCGTGGGCGGTAGGTTGGGACTTATGATTTCATTTATACCAGTTTCGACAGGTCGATGGAATCATAAGCGTGTCCTTGGGGTTTGGTAGGTGATCATTTCATGTAGCGGGGCCGGTTTTAAATGCTGAGTGAATCTGCTGTTACTGAAGTGATCATAGCCTGTGAACTTTAGTATTTGTATTTGTAGTCCAGTCAACTATTGTTAATTTTTCATTATTTTTTGCTCCATTTTGTTGTAAAATCGTTCTTCTCATCTAACTATCGTTTATTTATATATGCTATTCATGTTGTGATAAAAAAGTCGTCATGTCTTGTCATATCTGTTTATAGGGCTATATTTTTTGCATTGTAAATTCATGTCAGTTCTACCTTCGTTTTTCACATTCGAATTTTCTTCCTTTTGGCTCTGATTGCTGTATTTCGTCTCCTGTTCGTAACATTTTTTTAATGCTCCGTTATTTAACTTCTGCATCTTAACAATATAAATTCATCTATTGAGTGAATTGGAAGTGGCGATATAAGTAATTGAATACTACTCAGAAAGCAATAATAATAATATATATATATTTACCTTATGTGTTGCTATTGAGAAAGCATATAAGAGTAAGTCATGTCTACTCTGGAGGATTTGATCCAGGAGTGTGAGGATGATGGGTTGCAAGGCCCAGATCATGAGGAATCTGTAATGGAACGATTCTTATGCCAGTGTCGCATAGAGATTTATAATCAATAATTTTTCTATATTATTTTCTTTTCTACCCGTGTCCTCTACTTTATTATCGCTCTTTTATTCCTTTTCCTGTTTTTTCGCATTCGTTCGTTTGCGAAAAAAATTTACTTTCCCATTCTGACTTTACCGTTTCTTTTTCTCATACTGGAAACGCACTTTATTACGTAAGATGTCAGGCTCTGGAGGTGGACGAAATACGGTGAATATTCGTCTAGTCAGACATAGGAGCAGACATTTGTCTACATTTTCATCTGTCACGAGTTTTCTTCGGCTAGTTCTCGGCGTGAGGTGTGGAAACTGCCATCTGCATAGCTCAGAAATGAGACATATCGTCTGGCATTTTCATCTGACACGGGTGCTCTACGGCCAGTTCTCGTCGTAGAAGACGCACGTTTGGCAGTTATGGGCAACGTCTAAGTTAATTGGGAAGTGTTAAGAGAGGGAGAGAGAAAGAGGAGAGGGGAGACAGGGGTTTTGGAAATAGCGCGCATCCTTTGTCTGTTTAAGATATTAACCAGAGTTTTAAACTTGATTTCATTCTGACCTCCGAAGTTGCAGTAGACGGATCGCTTCGTTCTAGATACTTATATTTATAAGTGAAACTCTTAGTTTCGTTGTGATAACCGTAGTTCTGTTTGGAGGTAAATATTAATATAATATATCTAGTATTTTGTGAGTGATTTAAGTATTAAATTGCATATTATATTTCACTAGTTTCTTTTGTGCAGAAGAAATTAATTTATATGTCTGTTATATTCTCTAGTGACGTGTTTCAGTGGAAAGCAGAATAAATTATAAATTCTAGCTTAAACTCATTCGGCTATTAATGAATTTAATTAACTGCTAATAACCAGTCGAGAATATTTCAACTAACTATATAACTGCACTGATTCATCATTGAGTATTGATGAGATACGTATGTATTTCTAAATCATGATGATTGATTTTATGAATATAACTTATTTCACGGGAGTTTTAAACGATAAGTCAAGCTCTCAGCTTGCAGTTTATAATGTAAGTTATAACCGAGTGCATAGTTTTTATACGTATTTTATATGTTTTTTTTTCTTTATTCAGTGAAAACTGGGGTAGCCCAACTCTACCAGCGTTGTAGTACAGAGATATATCTGTGAAGAATAAATAAAACATTGTTCTTAAATACTTGGGTGTATAAAGTAAAACCTGTCCAGATTGCATTGACATCCAGAACGACAGAGTACCCATTACCTGACTTTAAAGATTTAAATGAAGTAACGGGCCCATCGAGCTTGAATTAATTCTTCCTGAGAAAACCTCAAGTACATTTTCGCCCTTGTGGCAAGTAAAATATTAATATCAGTAACATTCAGACAGAGTTTTGACTAGTGGCGGTGTGACCAAGTAAAGTCCTATACTGAGAGAAGGCACCGACCTGACATTCCTCATTTCTAGAAACCTAAGCTATTGACACTGTGCTCGCTGTTAATGTTCGTGCCTGGACAATTTTAATGTTACTTAAACAGACATCCAAAATAAGAATAACCAAGAAAACGTTCCATGAAGTAGTGAATTCAACCCGTCTTTTTGGAACTGGGGTTATCTTGGCCAAGACTACCATTGGAGACACTGTATGTGCATGTCATAAAAATTGTGTTTTCCAGAAGTTGCTACCAAAGCTGTGTGTACGAGTGCAAGCACGTGATCACGGCTGAATGAATAGAGTGAATGCAGGACTGAGTGATTCCTTTATTGTTGTATTTTGGCACCCATTTTGCTGTCTTAAATTTCTTTATGCAAGTTTTGTTGCTAACAATAGTTTTCCTTAGGATAGATCAGAGTAGCAAAGTCTGTTCATACTTTTAAAGGGAAATCTTAGACTAAAGCATATATATCCGTGACTCTTTGGAGCTATCACTTTTCTTCTAACAGGACTTTGGGCTATACATCGAGGGAAAGGATCATACCAATGGGTCTATCAGTCTTGTAGCAAATTCAGTGGCTTTATGACTATTTGCATATGTTTTGATGTACTGTTATGTGTTGTGATGGAATTTTAGTATGATAATTACAATTTCACTTGAACTTATTAAAGTGTGTCGGTCAGTTCGTTCCCAAATATCTATATAATCATTGTTATAGTTTTCCCACGTCTGTGCGTCTAACTGTCGTCACTTATATGTGTGTGTAGGTAAGTGGATATATATATATATATATATATATATATATATATATATATATATATATATATATATATATATATATATGGGAGCCGCGCTGGTGTAATGGCTTCGGCGTTGTACTGGCGACCAGGTGTTCATGGTTCAAACCCGGGCGTCGGCGTTTGAAGAAATGTTTACGGCCGGAAATTTGACTGAATAGCCTGAACGGCTCCTGTGATAAACCCTCTGTGGATGGGAAGGAGCGAAGCTCCTGACCGGGTTGGAAGGAAAGTCCTCAGGTTCCCCAGCCTCGCAATGACATGTCATTGGGCCGAAGGGCTGAAAGCCCAAGTGCCGCTGGTTACGGAAAAATATATATATATATATATATATATATATATATATATATATATATATATATATATATATATATATATATATATATATATATATTTAATATATATTATGATAGACTGTCTGACTCCTCTAAATCTGTTGTAGAAGATAGGCTGGAAGAGAGAAGATTTCTCGATTTCAGGGACAGCCTCTATTATTCCTACCATCTCACTTGTGGAAATCTTACTACTTACTTAGTCGTTCCCCTTCTACCGTGAGGTGGAAATCTATTTCTACTATTATCTCTCACTGTTGCTATCACTTATTCTAACCTATTCAGAAGGGACCAACCCAAGTCTTAATTCCCCTATCGAATATCTACGACAGAATTGGTCTCGTCTATCGGGATTTTGAACTTAAACAGGAAAACGATACGACAGAATAGTGGCTCGTTTTCCGGGTATTGAACTCTAGTCCTGAGCAAATACGAATATCAGCTCATCTGCAGGATTTATTCTCTTTATTCTGATATAGAGTAAGAGTGTGATGTCTTGTGAGTTTTTATATCTTTAAAAATAATTTTTCCCGTAGACAGTCGATCTGGTTATGGGCGTGCTGACCACACAACTAATAATTGGTTTTTCCACAGCATTTTGAGAAATGTACTTTTGAGTTACAGGTTGATTGTGTCGGAATACATGTTAATTATTGATTTTGTAATACTAAAAGCCGGTAAAGTTTGTGATTGTCTAACAGTCACTGGGTTTGAAGCAGAAAGGTGTTTGAACTAAGTTAAGGAGTACGTTTCGGACTTTTTCGTCCAAATTAATTGCCTCCCTTACCCGATCTGACATCAGGGGTGAACTTGATAGTGGATTAAAAATTAAGGAATTTTTTTTTCTCCTAAAATTTTTGCAATAATTATTTTGTTTCCACTGTAACAACGTATTTTTCAGTGAGTAATCTTTACTACCATTTATTTGGCTTAGTCGCTAGCAATTAGGTGCTTTATTGCCGATTAATAGCAGCGATAGTTAGATACTATATTATAGGAGGAGGTAACCCAGTTTAAAGTATATCATCTTTTGTTTTGTTATTTTCTCGCAAGTGGTAAGGAACCAGTGTATCCTTTTCTTCTTTCTTTCTCGACTAGTCTCAGTCACTGACATTATGGCAGAAAGAGCGAAGCTTAGGCAAATCCTCAGAGACGAAGCGAGAGATAAGGGATGGGAAGGCGAAGATGCAGAAGCTTTTCTCAGGGACGAACTTGAGAGATATGATGCGGAGCAGTAGGAAAAAGCAGCCGAAGCTAGAGAGCAGAAGAAGATGGATGAGGAAATGGAAATTTGCAGGGCGAACGAAAGAGAGAAGGAGAGACAGCATTTGGAAAGAGAAAATGAGCAACGACGACAGCATGAGTTGGCACTTAAAGCTCTAGAGATCCAAAGTCGTGGGGCTGCCTCTACCTCCAGCAATGGAGAAACTTCTCCTCATTCGTCCTTAACTGATCAATCAAACACTCAATCTCCTCATCTCACCGCTATGTCTTTCGCTCTAGAATTTTTCCCTTGTCCTAATGAGAAGATTGACACGTATCTAGAAAAATTTGAGAAAATTGCAACTCTGTACGGTTTAGAGAGGTCGCGTTGGAATATGAAGCTTTCCCGGGCTTTGAAAAGCAGTGTGTATGATGTTTACGCCAAAATGGAGAGCAGCCAACAAGACAATTATGACATCTTGAAGACAGCGTTACTGGAGCGTTTTGAAATGAACGCGACCAAATTTTTGCAACTCTTCCGCAACAGCAGAAAGGAGAACTCTGAAACTTTTCAGCAGTTCTTGTCTAGTTTGAAGGGATACTTAACTAAGTGCCTTGAGCTTTCACAGCTCCCCTCTACATATGAAGGTCTTGTGGAATTTGTTATAACAGAACAAATAAAGAACACTTTGTCTGCAAAAACAAGTACCCCACCAACAGTAAACAGTCTGATCAACCCGACCGTTCTTCATGGCACGGCAGCCAGCAAAGACAAGGTGACAAATGGAAAACCCTTGCGCACGGGACTAATGATCAAAGCGAGCACACCAAGCCTAAACGCATCGGATGCTTGCTAACAGTCTCGCAAGGCGGAATTATTGACAGTGATTCCCAACCTGTAGAGGGAGAGAGACCCTCTACGCGAGGTACTATTTATATTGAACGGTTCTCAAAATTTTTGTTTATTTGACACGGGGCTTTCTTATGATTACATTGTCGCAAGGCACCTGGTTAAACCCGGTCAAGAGACAGGAGAGGCCGTCCAATTTTGTGGAGTTTCTAAGAGTGAGGCACCTACAGCGCTTCCCATCGCATTGGTGGAGATCCACTCTGATTTTGTCAGAGGTGTGATCAAAGCGGCTGTTATGGATAACCTCATCTACCCAGTCATACTTGGCGGTAGATACGTGTTTATTGGGAAACCGGAAGAGCCGATTGTGGCAGCAGTAACTACAAGAGGGCAAACCAAGAAGGAACGGGAGCCTGTGCCAAATTTGTTACCTATGGAACTTAAAGAAGCGCAACAAAAGGACCCTACTTTGGCACCCTGCTTTAGGAAACTGCCCATGGCTAAGGAACCCAGACAGAACGGGGACATTTTTTCTAAAGATGACGTACTTTATCGCAGAACGGGTAAGCCTGACCAAGGTTACAACCAGCTCCTAGTACCGAAACAGTACAGAAGCCAAATCCTAGAAATGGGGCACTCTCTTCCCTTCAGCAGACATATGGGACAGAACGCCACAAACCAGCGGATAACTACTCATTATTGGTGGCCAGGAGTAAATACTGATATTATAAGGTATGTCAAATCCTGTGCCCAGTGTACTGCCCAAGCAACGGACACCCCCAGTCCAGTCTCTTTGGGTGAAACGCCAATAGTGGGAACACCATTCGAACGGGCTGTGATCGACATTTCAGGACTCATAGAAAGGACTAAAAGAAAGAACAGGTATATCCTGACCTTAGTCGACACATGCACTTTATGGGCAGAAGCTATCCCGCTAACATGCGCAGATGCTAAGCATGTCGCAGAAGCCCTAGTGCAGATCTTCACTTGGTTGGGATTCCCTCAACAGGTGTTGACGGATAATGGATCTCCATACCGAAACATGTAGATGAATGAGATCGTTAAGATCTTGAGGGACCAGCACATCTACACTAAGCCTTACACTCTGGCCTGAAGTGGGTTAGTAGAACGTGTTAACGGAAACCTCAACATGATGCTAAGTAAACTGGCACAACTGAAACCTGACGATTGGGATCTTTGTATTCCTGCAGCTTTATTTGGCTACAGAGAATCTCCTCATACGTCCACGGGATTTTCGCCAGCCACGCTTCTATTCGGCAGACCCCTTAAGGGCCCGCTTAAAGCCTTACTTTGATCGCTGACAGACCAGAAGGCTGATGAGACAGTGGTCTCAGCAAATAAATTTGTGTCGGATTTAAAGGATAGGTTGAAACTAGGATGGGATCTAGCAACGACCAACTTTAAGCGAGCACGCACCAAGCACGCTAACCGATACAGGAAAGTCGCGATAAAAAGAGAACTGGAAGCAGGAGAGGAAGTTTTGGTGTTACTCCCTACTGGGAACAACAAACTGAAGATCGGATGGCAAGGGCTGTTTACCGTCCTGAAAAAGATTTCTAAAGCTAACTACCAGATCTCTATTAAAGGAAAGGAGAAGGTTTTCCATTTAAATATGTTAAAGAAATTCTTGGACAGACCGGTGCCGACCTCCGAACATCTCCTGACGTTCGCCAAAATTGACGAAGATGACGATAGTGGCAGGGAAATTCCACTGCATCATCACGGAATCTTTCAAAATTGTCAAAAGCGGCGACGCTCTTTCAAGCACGCTAGGAATACATTCCAGAGAATGGGAACTTTGGGAGTAGACTTGAGTAGGAATTGGAGAAAGACGGAGAGGGGAGATGAGAGGGAAGAGGACAGACACCATGAAGCTACGAATATAGGAAATTTATTTCCATAACGTAGACATGGAGTGCTTCCATATCTTAAAGGGGGGACGTTCTGTCGGATAGAGATTTATGATCAATAAATTTTCTATATTCTTTTCTTTTCTACCCATGTCCTCTACTTTATTATCGCTCTTTTATTCCTTTTCCTGTTTTTTCGCATTCGTTCGTTTGCGAAAAAAATTTACTTTCCCATTCTGACTTTACCGTTTCTTTTTCTCATACTGGAAACGCACTTTATTACGTAAGATGTCAGGCTCTGGAGGTGGACGAAATACGGTGAATATTCGTCTAGTCAGACATAGGAGCAGACATTTGTCTACATTTTCAGCTGTCACGAGAGTTTTCTTCGGCTAGTTCTCGGCGTGAGGTGTGGAAACTGCCATCAGCATAGCTCAGAAAAGAGACATATCGTCTGGCATTTTCATCTGACACGGGTGCTCTACGGCCAGTTCTCGTCGCAGAAGGTGTGAAGACACACGTTTGGCAGTTATGGGCAACGTCTAAGTTAATTGGGAAGTGTTAAGAAAGGGAGAGAGAAAGAGGAGAGGGGGAGACAGGGGTTTTAGAAATAGCGCGTATCCTTTGTCTTTTTAAGATATTAACCAGAGTTTTAAACTTGATTTCATTCTGACCTCCGAAGTTGCAGTAGATGGTTTGCTTCGTTCTAGATACTTATATTTATAAGTGAAACTCTTAGTTTCGTTGTGATAACCGTAGTTCTGTTTGGAGGTAAATATTAATATAATATATCTAGTATTTTGTGAGTGATTTAAGTATTAAATCGCCTATTATATTTCACTAGTTTCTTTTGTGCAGAAGAAATTAATTTATAAGTCTGTTATATTCTCTAGTGACGTGTTTCAGTGGAAAGCAGAATAAATTATAAATTCTAGCTTAAACTCATTCGGCTATTAATGAATTTAATTAACTGCTAATAACCAGTCGAGAATATTTAAACTACTATATAACTGCACTGATTCATCATTGAGTATTGACGAGATACGTATGTATTTCTAATTCATGAAGATCGATTTTGTGAATATAACTTATTTCACGGGAGTTTTAAACAATAAGTCAAGCTCTCAGCTTGCAGTTTATAATGTAAGTTATAACCGAGTACATAGTATGTATAAGTATTTTATATGTTGTTTTTTTCTTTATTCAGTGAAAACTGGGGTAGCCCAACTCTACCAGCGTTGTAGTACAGAGATATATCTGTGAAGAATTAATAAAACATTTTTCTTTAAGACTTGGGTGTATAAAGTAAAACCTGTCCAGATTGCATTGGCATCCAGAACGACAGAGTACCCATTACCTGATTTTTAATATTTAAATGAAGTAACCGGCCCATCGAGCTTGAATTAATTCTTCCTGAGAAAACCTCAAGTACATTTTCGCCCTTTTGCAAGTAAAATATTAATATCAGTAACATTCCGACAGAGTTTTGACTAGTGGTGGTGTGACCAAGTAAAGTCCTATACTGAGAGAAGGCACCGACCTGACATTCCTCATTTCTAGAAACCTAAGCTATTGACATTGTCTTCTTCTTCTTTGATCCTTAGCCGCCGACCGTCAAAGCAGTCAGTGGCCATCACACCTAGTGGCGTCTTGTAGGGCAACAACAAATTGATTCCACTTTGCTCGGTCGGCGGCCATCCTTCGTACAGTGCCCCAACTCTGGTTCATTCTTTGCATCTCAGCCTCCACAGTCCTCCGCCAGGTTGTTTTTGGTCAGCCTCTCTTTCGTTTTCCTTCAGGGGTCCAAAGCATAGCTGTTCTTGTGATGGCATCGGGGACTCTTCTGAGAACATGGCCAACCCAGCTCCAGCGTCTGCCAGCTATGATGGTGTGCATGTCCTCTTGCTAGCTCCGAGCAAGCAGATCTTGGTTGGTGATGGTATTCGGCCAAAAGATTCGGTGAATTTTTCTTAGGCATGTTGTGTGAAAAGAGGACAATTTCGACATTTCCTTCTCTGTAACTCTCCAGCATTCTGCACAGAAAGCACACAGCACTGATATAATCTTAATTTTGTGCTTGTGCTGTATTGAGAGGACTTTTAGATGTTGTTTATGCTAAAAAAGGCTGTTCTTGTCTTATTCATTCTGATGTTGATGTCTTTGCCTGCCCCGCCTCCTGGTGTTACTATGCATCCTAGGTATGTGAAGGTGTCTGTCTGTACCAGTTGCTGATTCCTTACTGATATGGGCTCAGGGTTGCTCACATTGAGCGTCATGACCTCTGACTTCTTTAAATTGATGCTCAAGCCCACCTGCTTGCTAAACTTAGTAAGTCTATCCGTTTTTTTCCTGGATGTGTTGATGTGAATGTGCTAGTAGTGCAATGTCATCTGCATACTCCAGATCTTCCCATGTAGAAAATGTAGTCCATCTTATTCCTCTTGGACTGCCCTCTGTTGTCTGGCGCATCACCCAGTCTATGACTGTTAAAAATAGAGTGGGTGATAAGGGGCATCCCTGTCATACTCCTGTCTTCACCTCAAAGGTTAGGTTGCTCTGCCCAACACTACACGTAAAGTTGGCATAGAGGTTTTTTATGATTGACACTATGCAGCTTGGAATTCCATAAGCCCTCAGTATTTTTCATAAACTGTCCCTATGTATGCTGTCAAAAGCTTTTTCAAAATCAACGAAGTTAATGTACAGCTGTCTTTGCCATTCTGAGCACTGCTCTATAATGTTCATGAGAGTGAATATAGGATCTACACATCTTCTGTTCTTTCTAAATCCTGCTTGTTCTTTCCTCAGTTTGTGGTCTAATGCTTTTGAAATTCTCTGTATAATTATCATGCCTAGTATTTTGCTGGGAACTGAGAGAGGAGTGATTCCTCTCCAATTATTGCAGTCTGGAAGATCTCCCTTCTTGGGCAATTTGACAATTATTCCTTTGTTCCACTCTGATGGTGTTGTCCCCGTTTTCCACACTTGTGCAAATAGTGGTTCTAATAGTTCTGCTGCTAGCTCAGGGTCTGTCTTAAATGCAGAGCTATTTAAGACAGATTGACACTGTACTCGCTGTTAATGTTCGTGCCTGGACAATTTTATTGTGACTTAAACAGACATCCTAAATAAGAACAACCAAGAAAACGTTCCCTGAAGTAGTGAATTCAACCCGTCTTTTTGGAACTGGGGTTATCTTGGCCAAGACTACCATTGGAGACACTGTATGTGCATGTCATAAAAATTGTGTTTTCCAGTAGTTGCTACCAAAGCTGTGTGTACGAGTGCAAGCACGTGATTACGGCTGAATGAATAGAGTGAATGCAGGACTGAGTGATTCCTTTATTGTTGTATTTTGGCACCCATTTTGCTGTCTTAAATTTCTTTATGCAAGTTGTGTTGCTAACAATATTTTTCCTTAGGATAGATCAGAGTAGCAAAGTCTCTTCATACCTTTAAAGGGAAATCTTAGACTACAGCATATGTATCTGTGACTCTTTGGGGCTATCACTTTTCTTCTAACAGGACTGTGGGCTATACATAGATGGAAAGGATCATACCAATGGGTCTATCATTCTTGTAGCAAATTCAGTGACTTTATGACTATTTGTATATGTTTTGATGTACTGTTATGTGTTGTGATGGAATTTTAGTATGATAATTAAAATTTCACCTGAACTTATTACAGTGTGTCGGTCAGTTCGTTCCCAAATATCTATATAATCATTGTTATAGTTTTCCCACGTCTGTGCGTCTAACTGTCGTCACTTATATGTGTGTATAGGTGAGTGGAGATTATATATATATATATATATATATATATATATATATATATATATATATATATATATATATATATATATTTATATTTATATTTATATATATTTAATATATATTATGATAGACTGTCTGACTCCTCTAAATCTGTTGTAGAAGATAAGCTGGAAGAGAGAAGATTTCTCGATTTCAGGGACAGCCTCTATTATTCCTACCATCTCACTCGTGGAAATCTATTTCTACTATTATCTCTCACTGTTGCTATCACTTATTCTAACCTATTCAGAAGGGACCAACCCAAGTCTTAATTCCCTATCGAAAATCTACGACAGCCAGGCTGCAAATGATTTAGAGGATTTTGCGAATGCTGGTTTCCATTCTGCTCCTCATGTGAGGATTGCTAAGGAACTGGCAGATTTACTGCGTTTGGATCTCCGTAGTTTTCTAGGGCGATATATTCATGTAAAACATGATCATGTACTAAATAACGTACGACTTGCTTTTCTTGACAACTATGTTCTTGAGAATCAGAAAAAGGACGAACTTTGTTGTAAGGAAAGGGCTCATACTAAGGAGCTGAAGCAGTTATAAATAGAATATGAGAAAAAGGTGGCGATCCTGAAATCAGATAATTTGAAATGTTATGATCTTAATAATCGCCAGAAAAAAGAGCTAGAGGATGAGGTAAGCTCATTAAAAAATTTACTTGACAAGGAAAAGAATAAAAGTGTTGAACTAAATAGGCTTAATACTAATTTAAGGGTTGACTGTCATGCACAAATGACTTAGACTCAGAAACTTTCATCTGAGGTCTCTCTTTTAAGATTGAATATTAATATGACTCAAGGGGTGAGAGATCAGGAAGAAATGATTCTTGAGGAGAAAAAAAATGACACTCGCTCAAACTGAATTAGAGGTACAACAAAAGCATCCAAAAGATATGAAGAGATTACAGGAGGTGGCACATTTTGAAAAATTACTCATGGAGGAGAGGAGTAAAAATGTAAACCTTGTAGAGGCGAATAAGTTGCAAAGTGAAGAAATTTCACTAAAAGACTCGGAAATTGCTAAGGCAAGGAAAAGGGTTGATGGGCTAATAGATATTGTTTTGAACAAAGATATATTGTTGAGCACGAGATATGAAAAATCTCCGATACAACATGCCAGCAGTACCAAGTGTGGTAAAATCAGGTTGCCACAACATGACAGAGTTAAGGTATCTTGTCGAGGCAGGTACAACTTCCCTCGACAGCAGTCACATACCAGTGTCTCTGGTCCCAATAATACTGCCTCGTCTAAGAGTGGGTCTTGGCGACATGCCAACAGCAGTAAAATCAGTATTGATAAGGTTCAAAAGGATGACACTAAAGTTACTGATGGAGGTCATGTAATGCCACTTGTTACTAATAATAGGAACGATGAAAAGACCTTGCCTATTCAATCTAATACCAGTGCATCTAGAGGAAAATGCCTCACTATGCCTATAAAGTTGCCTTCTAAGGCATGCTTCAAACCTACAGGCATAAATAGAGATAAGTGTCATACTCAGTCCAGTCAGTATGACGCACCTTACATCAAGGAGATTACTCCCACTGCAAACAAACATAACTATGTTGCTCATGGGCAAAAAGGTGTTTACCACCCTTGTTCACATTTTCGGGAGAATAGGATGCCTTATGGTGGTAATGGTGCTTATTCACGCACCGTTCTAGTGCAAAATCTACCACCAGGCACTACATGGCGGGCACTGGGTGAATTTTTTCAATTCACGGCTGACATAAAGTTTGTACGTCTTCTGCCCGGCGACAGTGTTTATACTAGGGAAGCACTTATTTATTTTTATTCACAAAACGATGCACGCATGGTTGTGGAATATGACAACGGAGTTTGCTTTCAAGACTATTGTCTTGATGTGCAATTGCTTTATAAATCAACAACTCATAGATTTTAGGTGAGGAAACTTAAGATCTCATAAATGATAAGGAAAATGAAAATACTGCTCAATGGGAAGGATGTTTCCTTTATTCTTTCTTTGACTTCTAAGCATACAGATCATATTTCTAACCCACTGCAATCTTTTCAGTGATGTTACCTCACTGTTGTCCGCGTTGCTGAAGAACGACGCGGCAAAGAAGGTAGTGTAGTCACATGTCTGTAATGATTCTTTAAATGTGATTAAATGTGCATTTTCCAAATCGCCTATACTACGTTTACCTGACATTCGCCTACCTTTCAATCTCAGGGTTGTGGTAAGGTCACTCCGTATTACCCCTCCCTCTCAATAAGTTCCTCGATTCAAAATCTAAGAAAGTAGTTTTACAACTTTTTAACCCGCTAATATATTTGAAAGGAATCGTTAAGGGCAAAAGGTCACACTACTACTAAGAATTGGACGCAATATTTGAATATTTTTCTATTATAGTGGAAAGGGGATCTCCTTCCCTTTTTTGTTTTTTTCTACTACCCATCCGTCCTATTAGTTTGATGAAGGTTGTTATCTAAAAATAACTACATTTGAAAAATAGTCGAGAGACTCCGATGCCTAGCTGAGCCATAATTGGATGAAGTCCAGTGCGGATTCCGAGCAAACCGAAGTACTCAAGACCTAATCTTCACACTCAGGCAGCTGAGTGAAAAGGCCCTTGAGTACAAGAGTGAGATCCATCTTTGTTTCATAGATCTGGAAAAGGCGTTTGACAGGGTCCCCTGGAGCAACTTTTGGGACGGTTTTGCAGGGAAGAACATTCCAGCACCTCTGATTCATGCTATACAGAGCTTCTACAAGTCTTGCAGAAATTATGCGAGGACAGCAAACTGTAAGTCAGAAGAGTTTCAAAAAAATTTAACACAATTGTTACATATGGCCGACGATGTTCTGAGTAGAACCGTGTTGCGGTCGTGTCAACTAAACTATTTGTCATAGTCATCTAGATAAATCACATTATATATTAATATTATACATATCATTATATCAACTAAATAAATGTCCAATGTTAATAGTGAATGATAAAATTAAATTAAAGTAAGGTCTGTCGTATTAGTATGTCATATAGGAATTAATTTGACTAATTAAAATTAAATTAATTAATTAAACTAAGAGTTAAATTATTAAGGTTCTAATGTAACGCGATGTTATGAGAGAAGAAAAGACAAACCAAGTAAGAAGAAATAGAAAGAAATTCGAATATAAGTTTTAACTTAATTGTGTGTGTTAAGTGTTAGTGAATAATAACTAACTAACTTAACTAACTAAATACTGTATAGGTACATTAAAAAAAAAATTATTAATCTAATACTTGTGTGAGATTTATTTTCTCTTTTCATAATTTCTTCTTTTTATATTTCGGTCTCTATTTTGTTCTTTCATTTCATTTTTTTTCTCACATTTCATTTTATTGATAATAATTCAATTAAGAAGTTAAGTTAACTAATTAATTAGTATAGGATATGATGATCCATCCGTAGTCTTGATACTGATGAATTCTTTTAGGCAAGAAAGGTCAAACGTTTACGTTGGAAAGAAATGTCATTTATCCCAGCATCCAAGAATTAAGTATACACAGGAACATCAGTTCGGTTTGTCGTCAGATATAAATCCATGATTGTTCAAAGAGTATTCATATCTCGTGTATGGACGTTAGACGAAGTTTGAATGTCTATATATACCTTGATTGTCTTTTAATTCAATTCTGTGATGCATATAGTGTTTATAAAGTTTAAATTGAAGGCAAGGTTAGTTCCTTTATAGTTGATACTTCGTTCAATCCAATGTAGTTCTGATTGATGTAGTTTAAGAGTGTCAATGTTGATTATTCGTCGTCAATAGGATTACGTGACAACGCATCTGCCACACAATTTTCAGTGCCAGGTATGTGTTCAATGGAGAACTCGAATGGCTGTAGGATGATTGAATATCTGGCAAGTTTTTGGCTTTTGTGGTTGGATCGACGCAAGGATGCGACCGCACGTTGGTCCGTCTGTATGGTAAAGGGGGCACCGAGTAAGAATTTCTCCAGCTTCGTTATTGCCCAGATCACAGACAAAAGTTCCTTGTCGACTGTGGAATACTTTGTTTCAGCCGGCTTCAGCTTTCTTGATATATATAAGGTGGGGTGTAGAATGCCATCATGGTTCTGGAGCAGGCATGCACCAATGCCGTAGTTACTAGCATCTGTTCGTAAGAAAAATCTTTTGGAAGCATCGGGAAGTCTTAAAATTGGTTCATGTGAGAACAAATTTATAATTTTGTTGAAAGTTTCATTGCATGTACCAGTCCATGTCACCTTCACCGGCATATCTTTTTTTAACAATGAAGACAATACAGCCGTGATGGATGACAAGTTTGGTATGAATCTACTGTAATATTGAACAAGTCCTAACAAACTCCTGACCTGTTTCTTCGTCTGAGGAACTGCTATGTTTAGAATTTTTGAGACTGTACTAGGTAACGTTCGGATATATCCCGATCCAATGATATGTCCCAAAAAGGTTATCTCATTACACGCGATTTGCACCTTTGTAGGTTTAGCAGTTAGATGATAATTCCTTAGAGTGTCAAAAACATGTCTAAGTCCCGAAACATGTTCCTCAAACGACGAACTAAACAAGCATATGTCGTCAATATATGTAATAACGTCTGGTCTACCTGATAAAATTTGTCGCATCAGGCGAATGAAGGTAGCTGGCGCATTAACAAGCCCAAAAGGCATCACGTTCCACTGGTATAGACCTTGTGGCGTGGAAAATGCGGTGTAGTACTTAGCCTTTTCGGTCAGTGGTATCTGCCAATAACCTTTAGTTAAGTCTATCTTACTAAATATAGTTGCGTTAGATAGACGTGGCAGTAAGTCGTCGATAAGTGGATGTGGTTCGCTGTCAACTATAGTCTTAGCATTTAATTTTCTATAATCAACGCATAGTCTAATGTTATTGTCCTTCTTCCGGACAATCACTAATGGAGAAGAGAATGGCGAATTACTAGTCTCAATGATTCCCAGAGACAACATCTGTTCAAGTTCTTTAGTAGTTTTAGCAAGGAAATGTAAAGGAACAGAATAGGGATGTACACGAATAGGTGTATCGTCATTGAGAGTAATGTCATGACTGATAGCCGATGTGCGACCCGGAACGTCGGTCAACACATCTGGATAAGATTGTAATAGATTAGCAATCTGTAGACGCTGTTGCGGTGTAACCGTTGAAGAGATGGTTACATCCCGCCAAGATTCAGTAGGTTGAACTACTGGTACAGGTAACGGTAACTGTACCTCAGGAAAAGAAGATTCTTCTTCCTGGATGACAGATAAGTTAGTATAATGACAAGTGGATACTGTGTTGTCATCTAGTTCATGAAAAATTGACTGTAAGTGTTCAGGACGTGTATGAAATTGCTTGAGCATGTTAATATGAAATATCTTTTTGTGTCCCTTGATATCTAAGACGTAATCGACGTCGGAAATTTTTATCAATGACTTTGTAAGGACCATTCCAAGATATCAATAATTTATTGTTATTGTGAGGAAGTAACACATAAGCCTCGTCGCCTGGGAATAATTGGCGTAATCGTCGAGACTTATTTTGTAGAGATCGAGCCTTAGCTTTTGCAGCCTCAGAAGAAGCTGTTGCCAACAGGCAAGACTCAATAATGTTCTTCCGAAGATTAATCACGTACTCGTAAGATGACTGAGTGTCCTGAGTCATCTCGTCGTCAATTAATAAGTCTTTTATTAGTCCCATAGGACCTCTTGGGGGAGCACCAAAAACTAATTCAAAGGGAGAGAAGCCAGTTTGTTCATGCGGTACCTCCCGATAAGCAAATAGAACAGCTGGGAGTGCTCTGTCCCAGTCATGAGGGTGCTTAGCAGTAACCTTATGTAGTAGTTGTTTAAGTGTACGGTTAAGTCTTTCAACCGCACCATTACTCATCGGATGATAAATACTACTTAAATTTCTATCAATGTCCCAAGTTTTCATGACTTCCTTCATGGTGTCAGATATAAACTGTGACCCATGGTCTGATAAAAGTTTTCTAGGAAACCCTATTCTAGAAAAGATGAGATGTAGTGCATCAGCTACATCTGTGGTAGTGGTGGTCTTTAATGGGATAGCTTCCGGCCATCGTGTGCACAAATCAATGCACGTAAGGACGAATCTATGTCCTCTGGCCGATGGTAGCAATGGACCAATAATGTCTATTGCCATCTTGTCAAAAGGTCTCACTGAGATATCGCAAGCCTGAATAGGCGCCGTGTGAAAAGCTCCACGTGCTTTCACTTCTTGGCATGTAGTACAGGAACGTACATACTGCGAAATATCTCTTGACACCCCTGGCCAAAAGAATGAAGACAGTACTCGAGATCGTGTTCGAGTATATCCCATATGTCCAGCACAATGTGAGTCATGTGCGTGTTGAAGAATGTACCGTCTAAAAGTATATGGGACCATAACTTGTTGTTTCATTTGTGATTTGTCATTAAAACATCTAATCAATATGCCATTTTTTAATAACAAAACAATGTTTGTTATTATTACCTGAGGATAGATTGTCAACTTTATCAACCAACGTAAAAAATTTTTTTAAAGATTTATCCTCTTTTTGTTTGGTTGCAAATGTTTCCCTGTCAATAGGTGAATTGACTACAAATTCCTCTTGGTTGTCTGCATCCATTTTATTATCATCAACTTTCTCCATGAGTTGAGTCTGTGCTCTAGTCGTCACGGCGTTTCCAGTGCATAGGTTATGTTTCTCCCATTCTATAATCTCATCTGGAGTACAATCTTTACTGCCGTGTATACGACCAACCATCAAATCAGCTATAGGCTTTTTTAGCATACATACTTTTACATTCCCTGTGAAGAAAGGAGTGTTAACATGAATAATAGCTGTGGGGTAAAACTCTATTGTTCCACCAAACGTCATGCAACGAACATATTCCCCCGTTGCACAGCTGGGATGTACCAGCGACTGTCGTACACCAATCGTTGTGGATCCCGAATCCCTCAATACTGAGACGACGGTTCCATTAACTAATCCTCTGTTAAAAATTAGTAGGCCTGTTCCATCGTTGACTGCAAGACCTACCTGTGGTATAATATGTCCGCAGTTAAGCACTGTTTCTTTCGCCTTCTGAAAAATAAGATTGCATTGCTGGCAACTATTTGCCACATTATAATTAATAGCAAAACATGCAGCAGAAGACTGTGTTGTATTATTGTCAAGTGGAACCTGAGCTATAGGGGTAGTATTATTTGTAACTGCCGCCCCTGTATTATGGTTGTAATGAGATGATCCCCGAGAATGAGATCGATTCCGAGTATAATTGTTAGAATTATCTCGTCGTCCTCTATAGTAACTATTATCTCGATGTCTCGAGCCATGATTATTACCCTTCCAGTTACTATTATCATTGGGAGTATGTGATCGATTATAATGAGTGTTATGTTGACCATTGTGGTAGTTTGTTTGAGGTGAATAATTTCTATCTCGTGATCTACCTCTGTTGAACTCATTTTTATTGTTGAAATCATTATTATGTCCCTTCTGAAAGTTAACATTGTGATTTCTTTGGAACCTGCTTCTGTCTACACTGTGATGTCTTTGTTTGTTATTGTGATTGTAGGCCATATTAGACGCCACAGGTAGAGGTTCTCTTAATGAGGAGTTAGAAATGGTTGCATTCGGGTGTGCCGAACAGTAGTTTAAAGAAATTTTTTCTAACTCATCCATAGTACCTGGTTTACGCTCCTGCAAATATGCAAAAAATGGCTGGCTAACTGAAGATAATACCTTATCTCGTAGTAGTAAATCAACTAATTTGTCGTATGATTTGTTGACTTCTGCCAGTTCAACCCATCTGTTAAATGTATTGCGTATATTCGCAATGAATCCTGCAAAATCCCTTGGAGATTCAGGTAAAATTCCCTTAAATTTCAACCTACAGTGTTCCTCGTCCAGGTGAAATCTTCGTAGAAGCAAGGACTTAATAGCACCGTAGTTATTAGCTATTGATGGGTCAGCATTTTGAGAAGCTGTCAGTGGTTCTCCAACCAAGAATTCATTTAACTTGAGTACCCATGACTCTTCAGGCAAATGGTTTGTTTTGCAAGTCTGTTCAAAACGTGCCAGGAACGATGAAAGGTCGTCGACGTTCAAGTTGAAAATGGGTAGTTTAAAGTTGTAGAAGTGTTTAGGCTGGCTGGATGATGATCCATTTTGTGCGTTATTATTCTGGTTTGCATCAGCATTTTGTGCTTGTAATCTTGCTGTCTCCAATTTAATACGCGCCAATTCCATTTCTTGTTGTAAAATAATTTCCTCTCGTTTCAATTTATTCTCTTCTTCCTGCCTGGAGATTGCTCTTTGCTCTTCTCTTTCACGTTGAGCAATCTCTCTCAACCTATTTTCCTTGGCAATTTGCTTCATCTCAAGTTCTGCTTCCTCTTTCTTTAATGCTGCCTTTTGTTCCTCTTCCTCTTTCTTTAATGCAGCCTTTTTCTCTTCTTCCTTTCTTTCATATTTTTCGAGTTCTGATTCAGCAAACTGACGAAGTTCTTGAGATTTGTAACCATAATCACGGCCAATTTTAACGAAATGGTCTATAGTAAGCATTTTGACTTTTATCTGTAAGTAATTATTGATAATTACTGATTAAATTAGTCAATAGTAGCTTCAGAGTAATTATTATACTTACTCAACTTAGAAATATTCAATATAAGTAATCACAATAGTATTGAACTTAATGTTTAAGTTCACCTAATAGACAATATTTTGTAACAATATTGTATCTAAATAATACTATATCATAAATAGGTATGATATCTGTTAAATATAATGTAATTATATCACCCAATTAACCTCAATATCCAATAATGTTGGGTATAATTCCTAGTAATTATATTGTTCAATGTACTAAGTCACTCTCTTAGTACCAGAAAAGTATATTAAATAATATACAATGGGTCTATTACCTCAAAGGTAGCTATAAGATTATTTATTTTGTCAATATATATATTATATTATTATGCCCTAGGCATCTATGATAAATTGTAGTGCTACTTTCTTGGACTATCACTGCATAATTATGCAATGTCCCATATTACCCTTAAATTTCAGAAAAAATTAATTAAATTAGATTACAAGTGTATTATTGCATATAATAGCATATTATTAATGTAATATAAATATATATCATGAGGACAGACAAGCAATGATGCAACTAAAGGGTACAAACAATGTCAAGACGCAAACAAGACATTTTCACAATTAAAAATGAATTTATGAACTAAATAAAATAAGCGGAAATGTCACAGACCAAATGAAGGGTCAAGGTCTGACCTGAGGTCAACTGAATATTCAAAGTACACAAAAAATAAAAATGACTGCGAAAAATGATGACGTCACAGGACTCATAACGGACGAAAATTTAATAATCATAAAATAAATGATAGTCAGAGGAGAATGGACGAAATAGTGACGAACATGGTACAGAACTGAATAAAATTATTAACTGAATACGAATAAAATACACCAATTATCTACGGGACAGTACAGCTAACGCAAATTGTCAAACGGTAGCAAATTTGGACAGACTGTCCAATGGCAACCTCAATGGGCTTCCAAAAGTGCGATCGTTTAAGTTCCCTAAGAACGACTGAAATCTAGGTGGTCAGCTGTTCGCGACATTCCCAGAGATTTCAGTTCCCTCTCCAACCGGCCCACGAATTAACAACAAATACATACGATGGAAAACAAATTTAACATATATACATGAAAATACATAGACATGCCTAATCAAAGCGAAATGGACTCAGTATTACGGTTTTGCAATGACGACAATTTAAACAGCTAGACTTATCTTTCCCGTTGCTTCGGTCAGTGCTATAGGTCGTCAACAGCTAGGCTAATGCCCTTGACTGCCTGCTCCTGTAGTCCATTTCTTGTGTCTGCTTCAAATGGCTTATTTTTCCCTTGGTTAGGCTTAAAAGAACGACTTCAGTTTTTTCTCCGATAGTTTCACCTACACGAATTTCAGTGACGTCGCGTTGTTAGGCATTAGACTGAGTACTGCGTATTAGGTCATAATTCAGCACATCATGTGATCGTAACTTGATCGTAAACATTTCATTCGAAAGTCATTCAGAAATTTTTTTGTCGATCCCCAGACACCGGACACCACTGTTGCAAGTGGAAGTGGTCTGTTGCAAGTAGTGGTTTGGTTAGCTCTGAACAATGTTCCATATAATGTCAATAAAGTAGTTATAAATTCTGGCCATTGTTTTATCTTCTTGATATTCTTGAGTGATCGTGTATCGTGCCTTCTATGTAAGATTACGCGAATGCAGGGGTGGAAGATTCTGAATAATAATTGAACCTTGGAATACGATTGATGTGACAAGTCGGTTCCATTGAGTCCACAATTATTTAATACAGATTACACGTCAAGACGATTCATGCATGTTGATCACAAAGGTACATATTATAACTTGAAAATATATGGCATAGATATGTAGATATCCTATCAGTCCTTGTCCAATAATCAAATTACTGTATGCAGATTGTCATAGCTGTATGCACGCGCGGTTGGGGTTTCCAACGGCCGACAGTGAGTCTATGAGTCTGGCAAAATCAAATACTATGGACTGTAATTCATCCTTCCTTAATTTTCACTTCGTACTGACCTTTAATCATTTCAAATCTTCGTAATAGCAATGGACTGACCCATGTCCGTACTTGCATAAAATATATCTGTATGGCAATACCATGCCCAACATTGGAAGGAGAGTCAAACGCGTCTTAACAGCTTGACGGTCTATGTGAAAAGGGTAGCGTTTCTTAGTTACCGACTGTGTCCTAAACAACGCTATACACGTCATAATCGATCGTGTATAAAGCGTTCATTAATTGAAACATCTATCGCAATATATTAAATGTCTTAACCTTTATAATTGCACGTCTGGTAACCTTTAGCAGACGGCGTTAATATCATATACCGTAACATTGTGCCAGTCGCAAATTAAACTGAGCGGAACAAAATTACTCAACAATTGAAAAAGAATGTTTGGCTTTAGTCTGAGCGATCAAGAAGTTCCAGATCTATTTATATGGTAGAACATTCGTGGTGCAATCAGATCATCAGCCATTGGTATTTTTGGCCCAGGCAAAACATGGAAATGCCCGTTTATTAAGGTGGTCACTTCTCATTCAACCATATTCGTTTACCATTGAATACATTCCTGGATCGCAGAATGTTGGGGCAGATTTCTTGAGTAGGCACCCACCTGCAGAAACCCAGGATACTCATAAAGCCTAGTTGAGTTAATTTGATCAGGATTGTTAATACGGAATTTAAAGCTGCATTATGATGCAGGCTCTTAACCGGGGAGATATGTGGTAAGGTCACTCCGTATTAACCCTCCCTCTCAATAAATTCCTCGATTCAAAATCTAAGAAAGTAGTTTTACAACTTTTTAACCCGCTAATATATTTGAAAGGAATCGTTAAGGGCAAAAGGTCACACTACTACTAAGAATTGGACGCAATATTTGAATATTTTTCTATTATAGTGGAAAGGGGATCTCCTTCCCTTTTTTTGTTTTTTTCTACTACCCATCCGTCCTATTAGTTTGGTGAAGGGTGTTGTCTAAAAATAACTACATTTGAAAAATAATCGAGTAATAAATTACAGTAGTTATATTTTTTCTTTTCAAGAACGTTGCATTTTCAAAAAACGCCAGCGAGCTGCTTGCGTTTTGAATCTATTAACGCCACACGATGGAACCCACCCCTATTACCACAGGCTTTTTCGTTACTCCGTACTAAATTTTAAATCTAACATAAAACCGTCTTGGCAGTCGGCAAACACGTGTTTCTTTTTCAAAAAAAGACGGGAGAGAGTGAAAAGAGGGGGGTTAACATGGAAAAAGTCTAAACCCACTTGGGTATTGGCAAACTGAAACTAATGAACCAAATGAGTGCAGGGGAGAGAAAGGGGCAAAAGAAAGACACAAAACGTAGATAATGTATTGCATTCTATAGAAGGATGAATAAAAAGGAAAGGACAGAATGGAATTAAAAACGATAATGTTGCTTATTCAATACTATACTATTCCCTATAAAAACGTATCTGGACTTAGAGTAAAAGTATTTTGTTCAGAATAAATAAAGAGAAAAGTACAAAGATGCAAACTTAGTTAAGACGTAGATGAAAACATACTGGCTAGATAAAGGACACTAGTCTGATTAATAATCACTTTCCATCTTTTAAATCGCTTCAAAAGTGACTGAGTTATCACATAAAATATAAATTGACTACAGACCGACAGACGCAATGGTAACCGCTCTATTTTGAAAAAAAACTTCGAATGTTACATTTTTCTAGACGCGTGTTTGGAAGGAAGTCAAATCGGCGTAGTTTAAATTGATTGGTTAATGTTAGTCTAGACATAGAGAGAATAAACTAACGCTTCTGCTACGCATGGCACCACTTGAAAAATATTTCCTACAAGCAAGGTTCAAAGCAGAGCAATTAGTGACCGAATTGCCTTTGCGTCTGTAACAGCAGCTATCTAGAGTTGAACCATTGATAACCTGTTAACCTTTAACAAATTGTGTGATTTATTTCATTGATTGCGGTAAGATGAATAACTTTTTTAATACATTATTAGAGGTAGAGGCCCTAACATTGTGTGTGTGCGACATTTCCCTTTGTGGAAGATTGCGACATACTAGGAACACAGGCATGTCTAAGCAGACTTAGGAAGCAAATCAAAGTAAACTTGAGTTTGAATAATATCATACATTATTTTGACTGTAAGACCAGAAAGTCACTGCCAGGCCTATTGTTATATTAACTCTGGAGAAAAAGAAAAGATTATATTCCAGCTGAAGATGAAGATGATGTATAGTGACAAGGGCGTCGAGACTATGTGGAAAAGAAGATACACCCTGATTATGAAGCAGTCACAGTAAAGTTAAAGACTGTAGCTAATTTAGTTATCTCTTTTATCTGATCACAATACATGTTTAATGATGTTAAATTGGTAATGGTGGAGATAATTAACTAGAGACTTAGGGAGGCTTGTTCCTATTGTTTCAGGGTTACATCACCCAGTATCAAGTTGGTCAGAAGCCGGAGCTGCAGAATTTGAGGCAACCTACCGGTTGTTTCTATATTGAAGCCTAATTGTACTAGCAGTCTCCAGTACACACTGTAGTGAAGCAGTGTGCAGTTTTTCTCGAGCAAGTCATTCAGTGTCAACAAGAATTCAAAGATAAGCCAAAATCTTGCGGGCTTATATGCAAACTCAAAAGTGTTTAATCTCCACCCTATTCAGAAACAGTTTGTGACATGATGCGACCACCAGTCTTTCCCAATATTGACTCTTCATAGAACAGTATTTTCCAACAGGGAAAACAAAGTTTATAAACATTAAAATATTAAGAGCTATTGGACAGATGTCCCTCATGTGCATTTAATTTTGTATAAAACCACATTTTCACTTTTAAGTTTTAAACATTCCTGTCCTAAAAGATTTGAGGGACAGGAAATTAAAATTGTACATTAATATCATAACTTTAAAATCAGTCTTGTTTTATTCAATTTTAGTGAGTTAAAATTGTGTTTGTTAAACGCATTTATCACTACATTTTCATTACCATAAACACTAAGCCATATAAATAACATCACAAACACTAGATACCAAAATAAATCGCAGAGTGAGATCGTAGGGTGGTAGCAGTTAGGTACCCTGAGAACATCATCATCAACTATTAGACTCAGGGTTTTGCATAGCTGACCTCACTCTGTAGACACGTACTGATTACTACTCTCTTTTTAACATCAAAACCCACCACAAGGGTGGATGCCAAGAGTGATCAATAGGAATATTAATGTGGTTGCAGACGTATTGTCCCGTTGCATTAAAGACACTCCATCTTCCGTGTAAACCACAGCTCTACATATCAACAGCATGCGAAACATACTTGTTTACACTCAAATCGCCTGTGCTGGGGACTCTTCGTCTCATGAAACTGTGCTTCAATTATCAAAAGGTGCGTTCTTTCAAGATTTTGTCAAAACAACGCTACCCGCAAAGGCACTCGATGATGCTGTTGGAAATGTAATCAAGTCGAGTAGGAAATCGTTTTTCTCAAGTCATTAAAGAGACTCACATACCACCTTCATTCGAACAGTCAGTTCTACAATGAATGTACTAGAAGAAAGTTCTACAAACATTTCTAGAAATGCAAGTCGAGACAGTTTTTCGCAAATTTTCAACAAGTGACTTTCTGTAATACAATGCGGTTTCATAAAGGGACATAACGCATCAATTGAAACCTCAACCAGTCTTACAAGGGAAATAATCACGTCATCGGTTATCGTAATTTTCTACGTGACTTTGCTACAGGTTCCCGAAACTTAAGGATTTTCTGTCTGCTAAGGATTGTATAGACAACAATCATGGACACGGTGAACTTGTCATTTCTACGAGAATTTTCAAGCTTGCCAGGATTTTGCGCGTGAGCTGTACTCAAGTCTATTTGGGACTTTACCTTTTTTTCCTTACATAATGCAAATAAAGACTCTACAGTTTAAAGATGATTTAAAGAGTCACAAAAGGACACACACAGGAGAGAAACCTTATAAATGTGATGTTTATGGAGCAAAATCAGAGGCACATCTCCAATCCAACCTGCAAGTCTGGAAGGAAGAGCTAGAGAAGAGAGGGATGGTCATAAGCAGCTCTTAAATAAAATCCATGGTGAGATCTCGAGAAGAAAAAAGATATCAGATTAAGCTGGGAGAACAGGTCTTGGAGCAGGTCGACCACTTTAATTATCTAGGAGCTATTATAGACCAAAAGGGAGGCATCAAAGAAGAGTTGGCCACTCGAAAAGCTGCAGCTGGAAAACTTTTTCAGGCCATAAATCGAGGATTCCTCAGCAAGAGAGATTTTGGTAAGAAAACGAAGATGGCTGTATACCATTGCACCTATGTCCCAGTCTTGATATATGGATGCAATTCATGGGCAATGACTACAACCCACAAAAGCCAGATACAAACCTCATAAATGAGGTATGGGAAGGTGGTTGAAGTAAAAAGAAGAGATATGGTCCGCAACCAGACGATACACCAAGGCCTAAAATCCCACCCCCTGCAGACCCAAGTAGAACAGTTCCAACTAAGATGGTGTGGCCATGTCTGCAGAATGGGAGAAGATCGGCAACCACGACAAACATGAGAAACAAAGAGCCAGGGATCCAGACCCCCAGGCTGACACAGAGTTTGCTGGGAGGACAACATTAGACAATCTTTGAAGGACCGAGGACTAGAATGGAACCAGGCCAGGAGGAAGACAGCCGATAGGATAGTCTGGCACTCTCTCTTCCAAACCTCTACACCTCACGGTAGAAGGGGAACTACTAAGTAAGTAAGTAAGTTTTGCTTCATTGCAATTTATTTGCTGTCTTAATCTTTCCAGTTATATCTTGCCCTTCAGTATATTTCCGATAAATTAATGTCATAATATTCTATGTAGGCCCTACATAACTAGAAAAAAAAAAGTTTGTTTGCATTGAGTAGGCCTACTTTATTCCAGCGGTCAAGATTCACTGCCTAATTTTTTAATAAAATGGCGATCTATTATCACTGGTCTAGGCTACCAACTTTTAAATAATAATTCTTTAAATTTTTCAAATCCAAGATTTGATATTCTGTTCATAATTTGGTTAACTTTTTATTTTTTGCTGTTAGCTGTTTGCTTTGCTTCATTGTATTTTATTTTAGTCGTTCTCTTAATCTTTCCAGTTATATTTTGACCATTTAAATCTTTCCAATAAATTAATCTCATAAAATTATGTGTAGGCCCTACAAAATTAGAAAAAAGTACATTTGCATTGAGTAGGCCTACCTACTTTTACCCAGCGGTCGAGATTGCTGCTTTATTTTTTTTATAAAGTGGCAATCTATTATCACTGGTCTAGGCTACCAACTCTTAAATAATTTTAAATTTTTGGTGCTACGTTTTTCTTCCTAGATTTGATATTTTGTTCATAATTTAGTTCATTCTATTAGCATGTTTTATATCACACTAATTCAAATGCTAATAGATTTGTATGTGTCAATTCTCATTTTAAAACTGTATTGTGTATAATTTATTAACACATTTTTTGCGTAAGGATTTTTGGGTGTTTGTAATGATTTTTTTTGGTCCTGCGTACAGGTTTTTGTCTCAGCAGAATGACAGGTATGCATTGGAGAGATGTGTAAATGTGGTGTTTGTTGTATTAGGTTGTCTCAAGTCTGTGTTCTAGAATTACACAAAAGAAGGCATACATGGGAGGAACTATCTGAGTGAGATGTTTGTGGTGTTGAGTTTACTCAAGTCTGTATTCTAAAACTGCACACTGGACTTACATCAGAGAAAATTTATGTGATGTTTATCTTACACAGTTTGTAAGCTTGATGTTTGAAATGCAAGTTTACTCATTCATTATTCTTCAGCCCCCTATTCACAAAATATCTTGATGGTTTAAATTATTTGATCACTTCCTGTGGACATTTTTCAAATTGGTAGTGAAAAAAGTATTTTGTTGTGTAAATTGAAATCTCAACCAGATTTGTTGTTGTTTAATAGGGCTGCTGAGCTTCTCACTCTTTTGCAGCCAGTAGTGAGTTCAATACTCTTTGGTAACACTGAAGATCTAGGCTTTTCTTGTGGCGTGTCTACCATTCTGAAACATGTTGAGTTAAAGTCATCAGCTCCAGTTTCTCCAGCTTAGATTGCATTTAAAGGATAATCGCATAGGGGTCCCAAGGTAGGAGTAAGAAGTGTTTGGCATACTGCGCCAACTATGCAGAGCTAAAATACTGTGCTCTGGTTCTGTGCTTTCCAAAGGAATTGTCACATCCTGAGCCATTTCTCAGTTGCCCTGCTTATCAATGGTTCCATAGTGAGATCCTTCTACATGCAGTCAACCAGGTCAAAGCTAAAGAACAACGTCTGGGAACCAAAGCTTAGTGTGCAATGCTGGGTTCTCAACATGTTTCACCACAGAGAGAATCCCTGAAGTGTGTGGATGATTTCAAGCATCATTAAGGGTGTAATTAGTGTCACAGAGGTTCACTTCCACAAATGTGTACTGTAGCATTGTGTATAGCAGGTGGTCAATTAAAGATGACTCCAGAAATGCCTCCATGCATCTCAGCAAGTTGAGCAAGATAAATGTAATCTCTGTGGTGCTATATTTTGTGATATACTATGGAGAGGTCTTATAAATGTGATTTTCTTATTGCAAAGTGTGGCCTCTGCCTGTTAGCTAAGAACATATTCAGACATACATAAAAGATGCCATGTAATTATGATGTTTCTGATGCAGTGTTTTCTATGGATGCTCAAATTGTTCCATTAAAAAGAAAAGTGCTATAAATATTTTATGTGTGCTACTTTTTTTCTTTGGTCACATTGAGAGACTCAGTTCCCTAAGGAGCAGTGGGCCTCAACAAATGTATGCCAAGCCTTTACGTAATGTGGCATTTGTTCAATGTCTTATTATAACTTTTTTTATCTTTCATGTCTGCCTCCAGTTCCCATCTCAAAATGTTTTTTTGGTTTCCCTCCTTCTGCCTATCTCACTAATCATAAATACTTATACTACTCGTCAAAAGTCAAGGGCCACCCTATTATTTTCAATACACTTTTATATAAGCGCATAGAATGATTAAATGAAGGAAGTTTTTAGTAAAAATGGGTGCAATATCTTCCTCTGACAGTCTTCTATGCACGTTAAGCATAAAAACAACTTACCGGCAACAATGGTGATCACGTGCAATTTGGTTTGCTGACCATAAATTCACATTTTTAATCTGTTTTTTCAAACTTCCGTACAACCAAACAAGTGAAGTAATCGTGCTGATTGACATTCCACGTGCAATGGCGACTTTTTGTGAACAGAGTTCACTCTTAATTTGTTTTAAAATCAGCAGACTTAAGGTAGTTTCGTCACTTGCAAAAACCATGCCACCAAGAAGAAGTCTTGACACCTTACAAAGAATGAGGGCTATAGCGTGGGTTGAAAGTGGTTTATCTGTCCGTCAGGTTGCAAGACGGCTTGCAGTGTCACACTCTACTATCCAAAGAATTTTGGAGAGATTTCGGGCCACAGGAAATGTGGAGGATCGCCACCGGCCAGGTCGCCCTAGATGCACCAATAGACATGATGACCGGTACCTCTTGTCAGCCCTGCGCCATCGAACAGTGACTTGTTCCACTCTAAGATGTCAGCCCAGACAAACTAAACATTAATGTCAGTCAAAGCACCTTTCGCAGACGTTTACATGAATTTGGACTGGCTACTCAACGTCCTGCAGTCAGAATCCCTCTTACTCCTGCTCATCGCAGAGCCCGTGTTTCTTGGTGTCGCAAGCACATCTGATGGACAAGGCAACAATGGAGTCAAGTTCTCTTAACTGATGAATCTCGCTTCACTGTGTCATTCAATGATGGCAGGATTCGAGTTTGGAGATAACCAGGAGAGCGATTTACTGATGACACAATTCGAGAGGTGGATCGTTATGGTAGGGGTTCTGTCATGGGCTTGGGAGGCTTCTACAGACACGGCAGGACCCCACTCTACATCATCCAAGGCAACTTGACCGGCCCAAGATACCAGAACGAAATCTTGAGACCAATTGTCCAGCCTGCTCTGGAGGCCATAGGTGGTAATGCCATCCTCCAAGATGATAACGCTCGACCCCATCGAGCTCGTGTGGTGAATGAGTTTATTCAGCAACATGGGATCATCAGGATGGCGTGGCCAGCTCATTCACCTGACCTTTCTCCGATTGAGCACCTCTGGGATGTCCTTGGTCGAAGATTGTCAACAAATCACCCCCTGCCAATGGATGTTGCACAGCTGACTGCATTTCTGCTTCAGGAATGGCAAGTTGTTCCTCAGGATACTCTTCGGACCCTTGTGGACTCGATGCATCTTAGCTGTCCTGAATGCCTTGCTGCAAACGGTGGTCATACCCGATTTTGAAATGTCTATTTGTCCAATATCTATTGTGTGACTTTTGAAAAGGTGGGTGACACACTTCACAGCTTCATTGCGTTTGAATGTGTGTTTCCATTTCTTTACATGACATGTCAATTTGGTATTCAATAAATACCATTTTAACTGATACCAATTACATTTATATCAGATTTGTTTTATGGTTTCAACCAAGGCTTTTCTAAGTGGCCCTTGACTTTTGATGAGTAGTATACTTACTTAGTCGTTCCCCTTCTACCGTGAGGTGTAGAGGTTTGGAAGAGAGAGCGCCAGACTATCCAATCGGCTGTCTTCCTCCTGGCCTGGTTCCATTCTAGTCCTTTGTCCTTCAAAGATTGTCTAATGTTGTCCTCCCAGTGGACTCTGGGTTGTCCTGGGGGTCTGGATCCCTGGCTCTTTGTTTCCCATGCTTGTCATGGTTGCAGATCTTCTCCCATTCTGCAGACATGGCCAAACCATCTTAGTTGGCACTATTCTACTTGGGTCTGCAGGGGGTGGGATTTTAGGCCTTGACGTATCGTCTGGTTGCGGACCATGTCTCTTCTTGTTACTTCAACCACCTTCCTCAGATACCTCATTTCTGAGGTTTGGATCTGGCTTTTATGGGTTGTAGGCATTGCCCATGACTCATATCCATATGTCAAGACTGGGACATAGGTGGAGCGGTGTCGCAGAGTGAAGATAATTTGCCTATTTGAAATTTTCTGTCCATCCTGTATATTGCTTTATTTTTTGTCTACCCTAAGTTTCTGAAAAAAAAAACTGTTTCTCACGCACCTTAACTCAGGTGAAGATTCGGTCAACCAGCGTTCAGGTCTGTTAGGATTTTCCAGACTCGTCTGTCTAGAAATTTATGGCCTGTCTTCTACCTCATTGTTAAAACTTTTGAGCTCGGAAACCACAGCACGTACAAGTGACATTCAATATGCAAACTAATTTGCAGCGATACTTTTGGCTATCGTGGGAACGTTTAAAATGTAGCGGGTAAATCAAAATTAATTTTTTCTTTAAGAAACTAGTTTTTTAGACTTCACTTGGTGTTAAGCATACTGTAAGAGAAAGACGCATTTCTTAGCCTTGTAAAGTAAAACTGTGCATAGGGAGACTTGAGTTAAACACACAAAGTGCCCTCTAGTTTAACTTAACAGACTAAAATTCCGGAGCGGGTATGTATTCGCTTTTCCAGTATATAGGAAATTAGCTCAAATATATAGATATGAACTAGATTACTATCATGGTGAGAGTCTAAGTGTATTATATAAATGGGTTTCCTTTATCATGTCTGTATCATAAATGCTTACGAAAATTCATTTATTTTCACTGCTTGTTTTTAAAGCGATGTTATGTTACAATGTTTGTATCATTCATAATTTCAATGATCATTTTACTTTTCAATGTTTGTAACATTAATGTATGAGCATATTATTATGAATGCGGGAAGGAATGAACGGTGGAAAGCACAGGAGGATTCTCTAGCGGACCCTCATGTAACTTTGTCTGACAGGGGAGGAAGCAACAGTCTTGTTATTGTGTATGTACCTGGACTGGCCAGCTAATTCATTCACAGCAGACAGGAATGTTTAAGAATGGACTGACCTATTTTAGGAACGAGACGCATGCATGGATATCAACATGCCGACGCTGGACACTGCTTAAATTGTTTCTGTTGTAATCTGCATGTTGCAGAAGAAGAATAGTTACACATGTATTTTTGTTTTGTCTAACAGATTTACGCAGTGCAAGTCTTGTCTCGTATTGCTGAAAAGAGGTTACCTTTGGCCAGTGGCCATATAGTCCTCATCCACCAGTCACAATAATTCCCTTCAATTACTTCAATTATTTCAATTACTTCAATTATATCAAGTATTTCAAACATTCTCAACACCAAACCTCACCCTACCATACTCCACCCATTTTAACCCTCCATCCCACCTTTGGAAGCAAATTCGTTATCTGTGGATATCGCATCAACTGTGGATACGTTACACCTTTCTTGGATTTATAAAAATCGTGTTCAGATTCTGTGCCCTTTGTGGATACCTTATTCGAACAGTGAAGTCGTTACCCCAATCTTGGATTTATAAAATCGTGTTCAGATTCTGTTCCCTTTGTGGATACCTTATTCGAACAGTGAAGTTAATTTCAAGCATTGGATTACGATATATTTTTCCAAGAGAACCCCAGGATATAAGTTGTTTCCAACATTCACACCAAAGGAACAAAGGAACAAACATTCATTTACACACAAACAGTATTTCACATATTTTCCAGCAAAAGCCTATTAGGCCTGCCGGGAACTTTACTAACACAATTCATTCATAATCCTTGTTTTCACTATTTGTGTAATAATTTTTTTCTTCTTTAAAAAATCATCAAATTGTTGTGAGTTTGTTTTCTCGTGATAATCTTTATTATTATGTGCTGTAAAATCCTTATTGACTTATTTACATTTCTAAATTGAAATAAATTGAGTTAACCTCGACAGGATTGTTCGTTCAGTTCAGGCTACCAAATCCTCAATCTAACTTTACTTCTTTACCCTACTATTTGTGATTGACACAGTGTGTGTAAAAGAGTAATATTGTCACCAGAGAAAACAAGAAGAGCTGTGTGTGTGGTTTTCTTAGTGAAGAACTCACTGACTCAGCCTGTGCCTTCTGCCTATCTCTCTTGCGCATCACTATCACACGTCCGTGTGCACTATTGTCCATCACGCCTATACAGCTGTCAAGCTTTACCTACTATTAATTATATTTTCATGCGACAAGCGGTACATAGTCATCTTCGTTTTCTTACCAACCTCTCTCTTGCTGAGGAATCCTCGATTTATGGCCTGAAAAAGTCTCCTAGCTGCTGCTTTTCGAGTGGCCAACTCTTCTTTGATGCCTCCCTTTTGGTCTATAATAGCTCCGAGATATTTAAAGTGGTTGACCTGCTCCAGGACCTGTTCTACCAGCTTAATCTGATGTCTTCTTTCTTCTCGCGATATCACCATGGATTTTATTTTAGAGCTACTTATGACCATCCCTCTCTTCTCCAACTCTTCCTTCCAGACTTGCAGGTTGGATTGGAGATGCGCCTCTGATTGAGCAATCAGGGCAACATCATCAGCAAATGCCAGCTCTGAAATACATACCTGTCTCATCTTCCAGTACCCCACTGAATACTTTCTTGTTCTTTCCTTACATGACTTGATAACATCGTCCATGAGGAAAATGAAAAGATAAGGTGACAGGACATCACCTTGTCTTACACCAGTGGTGGTCCTGAACTCTTCTGACTTATGGTTTGCTGTCCTCGCATAATTCCTGCAAGACTTGTAGAAGCTCTGTATAGCATGAATCAGAGGTGCTGGAATGTTCTTCCTTGCCAAACAGTCCCAAAGTTTGCTCCAGGGGACCCTGTCAAACGCCTTTTCCAGATCTTTGAAACAATGATGGATCTCACTCTTATCCTCAAGGGCCTTTTCACTCAGCTGTCTGAGTGTGAAGATTAGGTCTTGAGTACTTCGGTTTGCTCGGAATCCACACTGGACCTCATCCAATTGTGGCTCAGCTAGGCGTCGGAGTCTCTGCTCTAGGATTCTAGAGTAGATTTTACCAGGGACACTGAGAAGGGATATGCCTCTATGGTTTCCACATTGTGGATTGTCACCCTTTTTGAAAATTGGTGTTATGATGGCAATCTCCCAGTCCTTTCGTATGGTCTTGTTGCACCACGCTGCCTGTAGGACCCTTAAAGCCAAAAAGGAACGAATCAGCAAGTAAAAAAGGGTGTCAGGCAGGGGTGGGTGCTGTCATCGGATCTGCTCAATCTGTACAGTGGAAATATAATGAGATCTCTAGAGGACATGCCAGGAATATCATTTGACGAACATAATTTAAACAACTTGAGATACGCTGATGATACTGTCGTAATAGCAAAAAGTGAAAAGGATCTGCAGGAAATGGTTGATACAATAGCGATAGACAGTGAAAATAAAGGCCTCAGCCTTAATAGAAAAAAGACAGAAGTAATGGTCGTCTCAAAGAAAATGGCTTCCACAAAATGCGCTATCAAAGTGAATGAAACAGTTTAAAAACAAAATAAATTCAAATACCTGTTCACATTAATAACAACGGATGGAAGATGCATCTCACAAATAAAGAGCAGAATAGCTCAAGCACAAGCAGCTTTCTGTACAATGAAGAGTATTTTATACAACAATTCATTGTTATTGGAAGTAAGACAGAGAGTTCTTCAGTGTTATATAGAACCAATTCTTACATATGGGAGTGGGTCACTGACAATTGGTAAAGAAGCAGGGGAGGCACTAGAGGTCACAGAGATGTAATTTTACAAAAGAATGTTAAAAATACCATGGACAGTCAAAAGGATAATAAAGATGTCCTGAAAGAGGCCAATGAGCAAAGGAAACTTATTTCACAAGTTAGAAAGAAGCAATCCACTTTTTTTTGGCATGTTATGAGAAGAGTGAAGAGGAAAGCTGGAATATATCGTAACAACAAGTAAGATTGAGGGAAAAAAAGAGATAGGGGAAGTCAAAGAGAGCAAATACTGGACTGTTTGACATCGTACCATGGAAAGAAATCAACAGCAGAATTGACAAATTGTACTGGAGACAAGAAGTTGTGGAAAGACATGATATCCCACACCATGTGATGAGTTACTGTTATTTTTATTTTCAACTTGCCCCATTTTTTTGTTCCATTTATTTATATTTTTTTTTTTGTTCTTTAATTATTCTTATGGCGTTAGAGTGCGTAATTAATTAATTCTGGATTATTTTATGGCGGTTGGATTACTCAGACAACCTTCCCCAACCCTTTTATTTGTAGGGAAAGGCGGGGGGGGGGGGGGGGGGTAATTTCAGCCAGTGAGCAGCAATAATTGTGTGATTTGCTCGGTAAACACTGAGTCAGTGGTTAGCTTATTATGTTATTGGGTGGGTTCGAATTAATTTATGTGCAGGCATGATAGTAGGTCAAAGGTTGGATAAAAGCGGTTCCTAATAGATGATGCCAGACGCGATGATTCACTGCGTCTGTATTGCATCAGCCTATTCAAAATACAGGGTGTCCATAAAGTCTCTTTACAATTTAACAAATTTATTACAAAGGCAATTGATGAGATATCTTAATCAGATTTGTTCTATGTACTCAGTGGTTATCAAAGTTTTTAATCACATACCTTGAACACACATAATGTGAGAATCTGGGGATCAGAACACCCCCATGTGACTAGGGAACTTCACCGAGATAGTCCAAAGGTGAATGTGTGGTTTGGGATCATGTGCAATCGAATCATTGGTCCATTTTTCTTCAACGAGACATCAATTACTGCAAATGTTTACCTTGACCTTTTGACTGAATATGTGGCACCACAACTAGATGAACTTCAACCAACCATCATTTTCCAGCAAGATGGTGCACCACCACATTGGGGACTGCATGTTCGTGGGTTCCTAAATCAAACATTTCCAGACCGGTGGATTGGAAGGGATGGCCCAATTCCCTGGCCACCTGGTTCACCAGATATCACTCCCCTGGACTTCTTTCTGTGGGGTTATGTTAAAGATATCGTGTATCAAACAAAGATATGGGACATCACTGACCTAAAGCAAAAGATCACTGATTCCATTTCCACCATTGATGAAACTATGCTACAGCGAACATGGCAAGAAATCGAGTACCGTCTTGATGTGCTTCGTGCAACTAATGGTGCCCATATAGAGGCAAAACAAACTTCAATATCTACTTCTCATTTTCTAATAATTTCCACATATTTGTCTTTTCATCTGCCTTTGTAATAAATTTGTTAAATTGTAAAGAGACTTTATGGACACCCTGTATATACAGTGAGCATCAAAAGTATTTATCGCTCACTAGTCCAAGAATTTGTGCCGTGAATAGCAGTATTGCCGTCTGCTCGGTCCGGGAAATTCGGTAGTTTGGGTATGTTCATAAATTAATAGCTGTGTAGGAAGTTTTTTATATTGGATTTTAGCACCTTAGAGTAAGCTTTCTTCTGGGATTTAATTTAATTTGTATTAGTCAGGAGTGCCATCAATTGCTTACTTATACAAAACTAGAGCCAGTGTAGTGTAAGTTTTGTCTATAATTATACTATGTATAAACCAACAGTATCTATGATTTGTGTAGCGGCTTTTGAGATAATTTTACTGTGTGAGGTCCGAGTAACCGCATTTGATTATGATAATGTGTAGTGAATTTATGCGTGTGTGGGTTGTGTATTAATTAGTTGTGCTATTTAAGTGGTTATGTAGTCAGAAGACAAGGGGTGAAGGGGATTTAATATTAACATAGATGGTGCATGTGTGTTAAATAAATTTGAAAATTGGATAACCTTCTCGTTGCAATCTTTAAGAAGAATAGGGTGGGAAAATTATTAAGTGCAGGGGATTTTAGCTTCAGTGAAGCTATGTTGTGACGCCTACCGACGAGATACGCACACCAAAAATTCAGGTCAGCCCTCATCTGGGTTTAGCGTAACAGCGAGTCAATTGTGAGGGAGAGATAGGGGAGCTGTAATTTAGTCTGACCCTCGTGCAGAAATAAATGTTTATTTCTTGTGTGTAGCTTGTGTGTAGGGGAGAATTATTAATTTAGGGGACACCAGGACGTAGATGAATTTTGGGTGTTAATGTGTTTTGTATTAGGTAATTTTGAATTGTTGTATAGATGTTGTTATTTTGTTTTACAGCGTTTCCCAGCAAGGAGGTTGTAGATCAACCTAAGCCTACAACAGACTTTCCTTTCTAGAGAGAAGGAGGCATGAGACATAAGTGTACTTGAGGAAAGCTGGGTACGCTGATGTACCTGGCGCCCAGTTATGTCTGCAACACTGAGAGGAATGAGAAGTTCTCTTGCAGTGAGGAACCATACCTCAGCGGGAACTGGTCTCTAAATAAGAGCTCTTAGCTCAAAAGCGGCCCAATACCAAAACAGGCTACGTTGCCTGGTGTTGTTTACATACTGCCACAATAATGCAGTAGACCAAAACCCGAAGCGGGTTAACTCGGCGGTTTGTAGAATTGAGTGTCATCAGCAGTGATATCATCTACAGCCTTAGGCAATTAAATTTATATCAAATTATCAAGGCCCTCTTTATCAGTGTTTGGAAAAGGAGAGAGGGAAAACATACCTTTCTAAATACTAATGAGAGGAGGTGCGTGACGTAAAGCAACGCATCAGAGCCTCAGACGAAGACGGTAGCATCAGAGAGGCACTGAACCGAGACAGAGGAGAGGGAAAGGAATTTATCGAGGAACAGTAAGGTCAGATAGAAATACTTAGAGGACAGCCTCTGAGTTAATGCTGAAAAATCAATTAGCGTATCATTTCTGGTGGTGTATTAGTTAGGAGTGCAGGACCGCCTAGAGCACCTTTGAGACATGGAAGTCATTAGTATAAATCTTCAGCAGGACAGTGTGTTAGTTAGTAGCAATAGTGTAGTCAGGAGTGGTGGCTCTTACCTAGAGACCCTGCCAAGTATATTCTTTGTCCTTAGTTGATTTCGTGCAGGTGTGAAAGAGAGTGTGGGCATTTTTATATTGTGTCTTTCACTTGATTTGTTCTTTATTTCAGGTTGTGTGAACTCGCAGATAATTGTTGTTTGCCGTGTACTGATTTTGTTATTTAATAAACTATAAAATGTACACTGGATCAGTTTATCTTTAACTATACTGTACTTGTATGCTTTGACTGTATAGTGGTGTCTGTGGATAACGTCATGTAACCTTATCTCCTTTCCGGTAGTCAGAGGTGGTGAGACAGTAGCTAGTAAATAAGTCACAAGTGGCGAAGGAGAGTCAATCTCGGTTCTCACTCTTGAAGCTGTAAGTCTCATCCTTCCACATTCACTGCAATTCTCATCTACATCTATCTTCTCAGACTTCCTCAAAAACTGGTGTCTTGTCTCTGCACTCAGACAGACTCTAAATTAAAGCCACGTTGTGACAAGTGGATGGCATCGTTGTCGGGATTCATTTCTGGGATCTTGCCTAAGATTCATAGATTGTTTCTTGGTGAGGAAGTTCTCTGAGAATAGATATTCTTTATGTAACCCCTAGAATCTGAGATGTAAAAATGGATCCAGTCAAATGTTTTTTCCACACGTTGCATTCATTATAGACTACAGTAATTGCATTAGGGCTTTAGATGACACAGAGGTAATTAATGGCTAACCGTGATTTTTGTCTCTAAAAGGAAGGTAATTCCAGGTTGTAGGGTAGCTACATAAACATGTTTTTCAGGTTTCTAGTGGGTAATGGAGTTAGAAGCGGCTGTTATTACTCAGATTAGGCGCTAGTCTGAGTTTGGGTTGTGTTAGAGACAGCGGATATAGAGGGAGTATTTACTAGTAGGTAACAGGAAGTTTTTTTGCCTTTTCCTTTTTCTGTCCTTCTCTGTATTTGTGAGCTGATTGCAGATTTTACAGGTAAGATGGCGGAAGCGGCCAAGTTATGAACTGTCTGACGTGAGGCCACTCAAGATATGGGAATGGATGAGGCCGAGACTAAGGCATACATGATAAGGGAGAAGGATTTTTTTTCTTAACCAGCGGCACTTGGGCTTTCAGCTCTTCGGCCCAATGACATGTCATTGCGAGGCTCGGGAACCTGAGGACTTTCCTTCCAACCCGGTCAGGTGCTTTGCTCCTTCCCATCCACAGAGGGTTTATCACAGGAGCCGTTCAGGCTGTTCAGTCAAATTTCCGGCCATAAACATTTCTTCAAATGCTGACGCCCGGGTTTGAACCATGAACACCTGGTCGCCAGTACAACGCCGAAGCCATTACACCAGCGCGGCTCCCGAGGGAGAAGGATAAACAGGATCAGAGAGAGAACGAGGAAAAGGAGAGTGCAGCAGAGTGACAACATGAACTTGCCTTGCGTTCTCCAGAACTGCAAAGTAAAGCCTCAGAACAGTGGCGGCAGACCCCTAAGGACACGCAGGCCCCCGGATGGCAGCCATAAATTTCCCGTTTTACTCTTTCCCAAGCGAAACGAGAAAATTGACGTTGTTTTGGAGAAATTCGAACAAATGGCAACAGCATATGGAATAGATGGAAGTCTTTGGTATTTAAAGTTGTCTCAGTCCCTAAACGGTCCTACGTATGACATTTATAGCAAGATGATCATCGAAGACTACAATAATATTCAAGCACTACATAACGCGCTGTTACAAAGGTTCCAGTGGACCCAATGAAAATGCCAAACTATGTTCCGGGAGAGCCGGCTAGAAAAAGGAAAGAGTTTCACCCGATTCGCGGAAAGATTGAGGACTTATCTTGCTCGATGACGAGAGTTGGCAGGACTGGCAAAAACGTACAAAGGGATGGAAGAGTTGGTAATGATGGAACAACTGAAGTCAAAAATGTCTTCGAACTTGCGGCGGTATCTGGCAGAGCATGGCGACCAGCAACTAGACCAGATTATTATCTTTGCTGAAAGGTTTCAGACGACACAGGCCCAAACCAACAGGACACACCACAGGGCACGAGACCTGACATCCCCAGAAAAGGAAGCTTCATCGTCTCAGTCGTCTTCTTCTCCTGCTAAACAGCAGCAGGGACCTTCTCGCAAGGAGCCCCCTTCCTTTAATAACATAATTCCCCAGCCTCCTAACAGATCCCAGGGAGCGACCGCTCATGAATCCGCCTGAACCAGGGGGGATAGGTATTGTCGGTTTTGTCGAGTTACTTCCCATTGGACGTCCAGGTGCCTGAATAAACCGCCCTCTCAGCATGTAGCTTGTTTAAGGACCGTGAGAGTGAAAACATGGAATACCTGGGAACCTATCAGGTCAGAGTAGTTGTTCTCTAACAGTGGTCAAGCCGAAGTTAATGGAACTATCACTACTTGGTTTTTTTTTTTTTTTTTGACAGCGAGCTTACTTACCCTAGTATAGTCGCCCGACATTTGGTGAAAACAGGGTAGATGACAGAGAAAAAGGTCGACATTGGTGGAGTTTTGATGAGCGGTACCTCGTGGCGCCTTCCCATAGTGAACATTGATGTTAAGAGCAAATTTGTGTGTGGTGCAATTAAGGCTGCCGTAATGTCACGGCTCGCCTATAATTTAATTCTTAGAAACCCTTTCTTAATTCTGGCAACCCCACCCACGCCGATATTTGCTAACGCAAGGGGGCCCACATCAGGCCCGGTAAGTGAAAATGGAGAGTATCTAATTCATGGAGCGAAGCGGGAGCACCAACCGACCTGTATTGCTAATGAGATGGTGGAGACCTCTAAAGACAGTGGAATTGTATGCGCAGAGGCGTACCCCTTTGACAGCCTTGTTTAGCCGGATGACCAAGCAGTGGCGACGCCTTTGACTTTTAATGTACCTTCTTTGTTGTTGGGAATTAGGCACCCGATAGTATTAGCTCCCTCAAGTGAGGGAAATACTGCCAAGAGCGGTAGAACGTATGTAACTGACCAGCGCACTCTTCATAGGGCAGAAGACCGTGGACTGAGCTAGCATATGTTTCCAACCAGCCCTGGAGCCCCATACGACCGGCACTTTACTCACAATGAAGAGGAAAGTGGTCTGAGCGACCGTACGCCTATAAACGGAGATGGGCCCCATCACACTACTATCTCGCTTACAGAAAGTGAATCTTGCAAAGGGGCGAGAAGCGAGACAGTACAAACAGATGCACCATGCCTATTATTTAAAGTGGATGTCGCTGAGGTCAGGCGCAACTCAGTGAGACTTCCTGAAGAGATGTGAGAGAAAGTAGAAGTCTCAAGGAATCCTCTAAGTGTACCGGAGGGCAGTGATCTGCTGGCAACCAGCTAATTTTCTTAAATGAGTTTGAACGCTCCTATTACCCCAACCAAATTGGGTAGAAGTAATGTATGAAAGGAGTTAGACCCACCAGGGAATGGCACTGGTCGAAGATTAGACGATAAGTTTATCTCCATCGTGAGAGTAGAGCAAGAAGGCGCCGAAAGTTTAGTAACGGCCCCTTCTTGTAACTCTTCCTCTTATCATTCTGTAACGTTACTTAATTCAGGGCCCGATATCTCGGGGGTCCAGAAAGTTGACGAGGGAAGTTTCCCACATTCTGGTTTTCTATCAGTAAATAGCCAATCCAGCCAATTGGGGCCTAAAACCAACATTGGAGAAATATCTCCGAAACGCCACTCTTCCATGTTATTACTGGAAGATACGCTTTGTATATGGCAGCAGAACACAACAATCGAAAATGCGCCCCGGCAGCGAAGGCCAGCGGTAAACGGTTACGCACTGTTATGGCGATTTCTGGCCAAGTCAGACAGCAGGGTTCATGTCACTTTGGGACCAAAACACTCGGTGATCCTAAGTTATAGCGCTGTTAGGACAATTCGTGAGCAAAGGAAACTCAGGAAAGGAAAGATGAAGAGCGACCATTTGTGTTGCGGTTGCCATGTGGTAACCACAAGTTGTGACTCTAAAAATGTGATGCTCACAGGGATCTCTACGGACGTACATAGGTGCCATTATGAAAAGGAAAATCACAGTCTTTTAGGCCGGGAGGCCCGACCTTAGACGGGTGGAGTGTTGTGATGAGTTACTGTTATTTTTATTTTCAACTCGCCCCATTTTTTGGTTCCATTTATTTATTTTTTGTTCTTTAATTGTTCTTAGGGCATTAGAGTGCGTAATTAATTCATTCTGGGTTATGTTATGGCAGTTGGATTACTCAGACAACCTTCACCAACTCTTTTATTTGTAAAGGGGGGGGGGGGTTTGAGGGGAAGCACGACCGAGGTGGTAACGCGGAATCAGTGAGTCCTTCCGGTAGATAGGAGGTCAGTAGCATATATATATGTATATAGTGAGCGTCAGCAGTATTTATCGCTCACTAGTCCAAAAATTTGTGCCGTGAATAGCACCATTGCCGTCTGCTCGGTTCGGGAAATTCGGTAGTTTTGGTATGTTCATAAATTAATAGTTGTGTAGGAAGTTTTTTTCTATAGGATTTTAGCATGTTAGAGTAATCTTTCTCGGGGATTAAATTTAATTTGTATTAGCCAGGAGTGCCATCAATTGCTTACTTATATAAAACTAGAGTCAGTGTAGTGTAGTTTTTGTCTATAATTATACTATGTATAAGCTAGCAGAGGAGCCGCGGTAGCATAGTGGTTAGTAACGCATTTGATTATGATAATTTGTGTATTAATTAGTTGTGCTATTTGGTCATGTAGTCAGAAGACAAGGGGTTAAGGGGATTTAATATTAACATAGATGGTGCATGTATATCTGTGTTAAATAAGTTTGATAACCTTCTCGGGGCAGTCTTTAAGAAGAATAGGGCTGGAAATTATTTGGTACAGTGGAACCTTGGTAGCATAGTGGTTAGTGCACTGGCTTCCTAGTTTAGTGGTCTATGGTTCGATCTCCAGCCCCAATTGGGTACCAGAGCAACTTCTGGGAAGGTTAAGGCTGCCGGCGTGATGCTGACCACATTAAGAAAATATGGACCCAACACCATATTCCCAATATGCCTCAATGGGCATGTAACGGGATCCTTTCCTCCTTTACAGAGCATTTTAGAAATACTGGGGAAAAGGGAACGATAACAAAAAGCATGGATAACAACAGAAACCATCAATAAGATAAAAGACAGAAAAACCAAGAAAGCAGATTTAAACACAAGCAAAACCAGAAGTTCCAAAGCCAAGGCTCAAGAAGTGTACACAGAAGCAAACAAAGAAGCAAAAAGAAGTATCAAAAGAGACAAGAGGAAGTAAATTGAGGAGTTGGCAAGAGAGGCAGAAGATGCTGCAGTCAAAGGAAATATGAGAGAACTGTATAACAGCACAAACAAGCTGACGGGGAAATACAAGCAAACAAGTTGCCTCATAAAAGACAAGAATGGAAAACTGCTCAGCAATATACAAGAGCAAATGAAGAGGTGGACAGAATATTTTGACGACCTTCTCAATAGACCAGCTCCACAAAACCCCCCTGACATCCGGCCAGAAGAAGAAGAACTACAAATTAACAGTGAAAGACAAACAAAGGAAGAAATAAAGAAAGCCATAAAGCTTCTAAGAGATGGAAAAGCGTCTGGACCTGATGGCATTCCAGGAGAGGCCATCAAAGCAGATATTGACACGGCTACAGAGATGTTATATAAATTACTTGGTAAAGTCTGGGAAAAGAAAGAGATACCAGCAGAATGGAAGAAAAGATATCTGGTTAAGTTGCCTAAGAAGGGAAATTTACAAGAGTGCACAAATTATAGAGGAATAATGTTACTATCAGTGCCAGGAAAAGTATTAAACAGGATTATCCTCGAGAGATTAAAAGAGTCCATAGACAAAAAACTAAGAGATGAACAAGCAGGTTTTCGACAAAACAGATCCTGTACAGACCAGATAGACACTTTGAGAATAATAGTTGAACAAAGTCTGGAATGGAATTCACCACTATACATCGGAATTGTGGACTACGAAAAGGCATTTGACAGTGTGGACAGAGAATCTCTTTGGAAATTGATGAGGCATTATGGAGTTCCCCTGAAGATCATTAATTTAATAAAGAATACATATGAAGACATGACATGCAGAGTTCTTCATGTAGGACAGCTTACAGAACCGTTTGGGATAAGAACAGGAGTGCGACAGGGATGCCTCTTGTCTCCATTTCTTTTCTTACTTGCAATAGACTGGGTTATGAGAATATCGACAACACACAACAGAAATGGAATAAAGTGGACTCTGACTAAGCGATTGGATGATCTGGATTTTGCTGATGACTTGGCTCTTTTCGGGGCTGTTACGGGGTGTTTTTATATATTTTTTATATGAGTAACTGGTGACTCAGACCAAGTTCAATTAGGGGTATGCACAGTCAACCCCGCACACAGCCTTTCTCCACCCAATTATAAATGATACTGCCAAAGGCCAGGCTGGACAGTAGAACATATACTTTAATTTACGACACAATGCTCCTCAGGTATCATTAGTAAAGCTATTATACATATAGGCATAATATAGTTAGGCAGTCCTCAGTACGTTTCCATAGCGTCTGTCTCTACAACGCTGTCCTTGACAGGTATTTACAATATTTAATTTACTCACTTTCACAATCATAAGAATTCCATTCACACAAATATTCTAGCATCAACCCATGGAGGTGTATGGGTGACCTAGAGGTCGAACACTTTATGGAATCTGTAACGAAATATAATATTCAGGAGCTCAACACACATGTGTCTGCCTGCCTTGAAAACACACAGGAAAACACCTAGAAAGATCGCCGACGTCTGCAAACAGCAACCGTAGACTTTTGCTACTAGACCCAAAAGGCAATGACGTACTTCCTGTAACCCATGCTCACCGATTATAAACAAATATTAGTACTAGTCGAGCCGATTTGGTATCGACAGATATGTTATGAATTTTACTCATAACACTTTGTAACTTTCACTGTTGCCACTCTGCTTTTTTTTTCATGTGTTGTCGAACTGTGGATATGGATTTCGTCTGTATTGTTTTTCCGTCTGTGGTTATTAAAACCTATCACCGTGCCAGAGATGTGTGTGTTGTACTTTGTCTTGGTGAATGACTGATGTTAATGCTGACTGAGGTGGGTCTCGGCACCACAATTCTACTGTGTGGCAGCGCTGGTTAACAGTTGGTTGGTGCACACAGCCTTTGTTTAACCAGGATCTTTTGCCTAAAGCGTTGGTGATTGACTTCTCAGTATGATGGCCGTTTATATACAACACACATTTAGTGACCACATAATACCACGTAGCAACTCTGGTACAAACATGGGAACGCCGCATTGAACTGGAACAAGTGTTTATTTACACTATGTGTAACAAATGTCGTCGGTGACCCCTCCAACAATCTGGGTCCATCCGACTCTCCTCTCTTGAACACTATTAGCTTCCATACACGCATGTATGGTCGTAATCAGATGCAGGACGGGTTGAAAACACTCGATGAGAGGTCACAGCAATTGGGTCTGAAAATACACAGGGAAAAGACAAAGATAATGAGAATAAATGCAGGTAATGATAACAGGGTTGAACTTAAAGAGGCACCAATACAGGGTGTAGAATCATACACATATCTTGGCAGCAATATGGACAGAGTTGGAGGGACAGACTGTGCTATCAAAGTGGGAATACAAAAAGCAAGAGGAGCTTTAATTGCATTGGGAAATATATGGAGATCAAGAGAAATCGGATCCAACACGAAAATAAGAATCTTCAACTCAAATGTGAAGTCAGTCCTATTTTATGGCTCTGAGACATGGAGAACAACAAAGACAACAACCAAAAAGCTACAGACTTTCATAAATTGGTGCTTGCGTAGAATAGAGGGAATAAAATGGTAAGATAAGGTTATCAACGTGGAACTGATGACAAGAACTAAACAAGTGCCAGTGGAACAAGAGATGAGAAAACGACGATGGCGATGGATAGGACATACGCTGAAGAAACCTGTTGATAGCATTACAAGACGGTCCTTGTTCTGGAATCCCCAGGGCAAGAGAGGCAGAGGTAGACCAAGAAGCACATGGAGAAGAGGAACGGAAACGTGAAAATGATGAGGAGATCGTGGAAAGAACTTGAGATGATGGCACGTGACAGGAGGACTTGGCATGTGTTTGTTGAAGGCCTATGCTCCTTTGGGAGTGCAGCGTTTTGAATGAATGAACTCACTGTTCAGACTCGGCCATCAACTCAGAGTACAGCCGATAACTATTGTCAGTAACACTCTCATAAAGTAACATAGTGTCTCAGCAACCAGAGGCTAGACAACACATGAACTATATGAATTATTCATCCTATGACTGTGATCACCACGTATAAAAACTTACTCCAACAAACTAAAGGCTGTGATACAGTATTTATCCAGGAAAACAATTAAATCACCAACTTCAGCGACTACCTTGAATTTGCAGTCAGCACCAAGGCTAGTCTGGGGCTGGATTTGGCAAAAATAATATGACACTGAATAGTCTTAGTACTTGTTAGTGTTTTATTTCCACGGAATACCTGCACCAAACATTGGGTAAGCGAATATGAGTGTGGCCACAGTATGAATGATTGAATGAACTGAAAGAGATAAACATATTTTCTTTTGTTAACACTAGCATACAAATCTTCTCTTTTTGTTTCTCACTAACCCGAGTATTTACAGGATAGGTTAATTAGGAACTTGTTTTTTTTTTCTTTATAAATATTAAGTTATCGTGTTGGTAAACCCCTGCCCATATCTGTTATCCATAGTTTGTTTTCACGTTTGTGCGTATTTGTCACAGAATTTTGTGCATGTGGGTGCAGTGTAACTTGTATTTTGTATAAGGAGAGAAAGTGCATCTGATTTAAATAAATATAGTCGTACAGATAGGCTGGATTAGATAAATTACTCAACCCAGAGACTGTTCTTTCTCTTACACTATCACCTCGTGAGAAAAAACTATTTCTTACACCTTACTCTCACATAGTTATCACTATCACCTCTGCTCGGACAGGACCATAAACATCTCAGACCTAACTTATAAAAATCTACGACAATCATAGCTGGCATACACTGGAGTTGGATTGGCCACGTTCTCAGAAGATACCCGGTTATCATTAAATTATCATAAATTCTTAATATTATTCACAAATTTACATTTGTTGTCTGAGATATGTCCTTGTAATTCTACCAAGAGTTATCTTCAACGTGTGTTATATCTAATGCCAGTGTCTTTTACTTTTCTTTTTTCTACTGACACTTGTCTGGAGTGTGGCAGGGATGCCTCTTGTCACCATCTCTCTTCCTGTTGGCTATAGACTGGGTTATGAAAAGATCGACCTCAACCAACAGAAATGGAATCTAGTGGAATCCTGACTAAACATCTTGATGATCTAGATTTTTCTGATGACTTGGCACTTCTGTCCTATAACCAATGTGGCAGTAAGAGAAAGAAGAATGAGAAGTCTGACATGAGTGGTATAGACGAGGTAGAAAAAAGGAATGTACGGAAATGATGCGCATAGAAAGGGTCAAAACAGAAATAGGTTAGGCACGTTTTTCTCAGCATCATTCAGAAGTGGGAGAGACGTCGGAACAGAAGCAGGGCAGTCATATTGATGGCGACCACTAGTTAAAGGAGACTATGTATTGTCTCTTAGATATCCCGAGTCCGGGAATTTCAAACATAAGCCTCCATAGATAGATAGGCTGACGAGTTCCGACAATGGTACAAGGAGGAAGGAGCGGTGAAGCTTTATTCTGAAGGAAGGATATGTAGGGTAAACTAGTTATGGCAATTCGATGGTGGATAAGTGTACTAAGACAGCAGCCATCATAATCAGGAAAAGTTACATTCTCCGGAGTCAGCCCGGTATCAATCAATCAATCAATACCCTTTAGCTCCCTAAGGAGCCTAGGCCTTCAACAAACACATGCCAAGTCTTCCTGTCCTGTGCCATCCGCTCAAGTTCTTTCCATGTTTTCCTCATCATTTTCACCTCTGTTTCCAGCTCTCTTCTCCATGTGTTTTTTGGTCTACCTCTGCCTCTCTTTCCCTGTGGATTCCAGAACAAGGACTGTCTTGTAATGCTTTCAACAGGTTTCCTCAACGTGTGCCCTATCCATCGCCAGCATCTTCTTCTCAGCTCTTGTTCCACTGGCACTTGTCCGGTTCTTGTTATCAATTCCCCATTTGTGACTTTGTCATACCATTTCAGTCCTTTTATTCTATTCAAGCACCCGTTTATAAAAGTCTGTAGCTTTTTGGTGGTTTTGTGTGTTGTTCTCCATGTCTCAGAGCCATACAGTAGGTCAGTCCGGTATAACTATCTTAATAACCTGAGCGCATTCCAATAATATACCTGTACTGTCCTCAAAGGGACAATATGCATAAGACCGTGAAATTCTGAATTACATGCGTGTATGGAAGCTAATAGTGTTCAAGAGAGGAGAGTCGGATGGACCCAGATTGTTGGAGGGGTCACCGACGACATTTGTTACACATAGTGTAAATAAACACTTATTCCAGTTCAATGCGGCGTTCCCATGTTTGTACCAGAGTTGCTACGTGGTATTATGTGGTCACTAAATGTGTGTTGTATATAAACGGCCATCATACTGAGAAGTCAATCACCAACACTTGAGGCAAAAGATCCTGGTTAAACAAAGGCTGTGTGCACCAACCAACTGTTAACCAGCGCTGCCACACAGTAGAATTGTGGTGCCGAGACCCACCTCAGTCAGCATTAACATCAGTCATTCACCAAGACAAAGTACAACACACACATCTCTGGCACGGTGATAGGTTTTAATAACCACAGACGGAAAAACAATACAGACGAAATCCATATCCACAGTTCGACAACACATGAAAAAAAAGCAGAGTGGCAACAGTGAAAATTACAAAAGTGTTATGAGTAAAATTCATAACATATCTGTCGATACCAAATCGGCTCGACTAGTACTAATATTTGTTTATAATCGGTGAGCATGGGTTACAGGAAGTACGTCATTGCCTTTTGGGTCTAGTAGCAAAAGTCTACGGTTGCTGTTTGCAGACGTCGGCGATCTTTCTAGGTGTTTTCCTGTGTGTTTTCAAGGCAGGCAGACGCATGTATGTTGAGCTCCTGAATATTATATTTCGTTACAGATTCCATAAAGTGTTCGACCTCTAGGTCACCCATACACCTCCGTGGGTTGATGCTAGAATATTTGTGTGAATGGAATTCTTATGATTGTGAAAGTGAGTAAATTAAATATTGTAAATACCTGTCAAGGACAGCGTTGTAGAGACAGACGCTATGGAAACGTACTGAGGACTGCCTAACTATATTATGCCTATATGTATAATGGCTTTACTAATGATACCTGAGGAGCATTGTGTCGTAAATTAAAGTATATGTTCTACTGTCCAGCCTGGCCTTTGGCAGTATCATTTATAATTGGGTGGAGAAAGGCTGTGTGCGGGGTTGACTGTGCATACCCCTAATTAAACTTGGTCTGAGTCACCAGTTACTCATATAAAAAATATATCAAAACACCCCGTAACAACCCCGAAAATTGGGGGACCAAGCCGGGATATGAGCTACAGATAAATCAAATATATATTGAGTGTTTCAAGTCGTTGAACTGCATTTTATGGAAATATCATAAATTTTCCAAGATGGCGACATATATCGTCTGCTAACATACGTGAGGTTAAATTGAACAGTAAGCACAGTTCAAAGTTGCAGATTACTGCAGAGGTGAAACATAATCAAGACTCAAGTATTTCCTGCAGAAGTTTCGTTTCAAATTTCAGGTTTGATGCCCGAAGATGGCGTATGTTCAAGAAGACGACAAACCAAAGCGACGTTCAGTTCGATTGAGCTCTTTCTGAATTCTAAACCTAACCTGGTCTAAGTCTGTTCGCTACACTGCTCCTGGATCGTTTGTTTACTTACGCAGAGTTCGTTACCAGGAGGAGTTTCTTTCATAAGCAGATAAGTACATTTATGGGTACATGCAGCCTGTGATGCTGATAAGCTTGTTTGACAGGGTTCTTTTTTACATGTTATAAGTATTTCTGTGCATTTATGTTTCTGTATTAAGTGTGGAAGGTTGGTTTGGGAACTATGAATTTTTTTCAATACCTCGTCTGTATGGTCGAGAAAATTCATGGTCGTTCTATAGTGTTTGGTTCATGATTTTCTCAAATAGTGGGGCCGGCATTACAAAGCTGTGAGTTATCTGCTGCTATTGAGATAACCATTTGCACTGTTTGTTAGGTGTAAAAGTACTGTTAATTGGCAAGTTTGTTTTTGTGGTTAAGTTAATTGTAATTTGTTATTCAGTTGTCCTTCATTATTGTTCGTGATATTGTTCATCTAACCGTGCTATCTCTCATATATTGAACTAAGAGAACGATTCAATATCGAACTTTTTCATTACTTGCTTCATTACGTCTGAGACGAATTGAGTTTCCCGATCTGACAGAATGTTTTTGGGAAAACCCAATCTGCTGAAAATTAAAAATAGCGTTATCAAAACTGCCACACTACCCAATGTTTCGAACAGCACATACCACATGAAATCATGGGATGTCAGCATCTTAAAGACAATAGATGAAGCAATATTAATATCCAAGATGTTCCTATATGAAAAGGAAAAATCATACATTAAAAGGACAATTGCAAATCAACCTATCAACAGTTTCAATGATAGGGAGGCACTTATTTATTTTTATTCAGATGTGGATGCACGCATGGTTGTAGAACGTGACAACAGAGTGTACTTTCAAAACCATTGTCAAAAAATGACACATGCTCAAACTGAAATAGAGGCACAACAAGAGCATACAAAAGAAATAGAGATTACAGGAGGTGGCACATGTTGAAACTTTACTAATTGAGGAGAATAGTAAAAATGTTAACCTAGAAGAAGTGAATAAGAGGCAGAGTGAAGAGATTTCACTCACGGATGTAGAAATTACTAAACTAAGAAAAAGGGTTGATGGTTTGCTGGACGTTGTGTTACACAACAATATATTGTCAAACATTGGTTATGGAAAAACTAGTGTACAACATGCCAGTGGTACTAAGGGTGATAAAAACTGGTCAACACAACCTGGTAAAGTGAAGATATCATGTCGAGGCAGATACAACTTCCCTTGATGAACAGTGTGTGAGCCAGCCAACTAGAAACGATAACCCAGAAACCGAGTCAGAATACTTTTTTTTTTCTTCACACCTTTCCTGCACGAGAAGGATTCGAAACAAACAAACCAGAGACGACGCCCACTGTCCTGTAACAACTGCCCAGACACAGAAAAAAAATCGTTTTACCTTCATAACCTTTCCGGCACGGTAACGAGACAGCATAACAACCGCAAAGCCCACATACATCTTTCAACAAGAACGGTACGACAGGTCACAGAGTACATTAGAGTAAAGGGTTCACGGAAGGAAACGAGTGTGTAGCAAAAAAGGTCACATGTAGACCAGAGTGTGTGATAGATGCGGAGAAATAAATAAAAGTGCAATAGTAACAGTAGACAAGTCGGTCGCGCGCGCAACTGCAGGCTTAATTAGTTAGGTTAATAATAATAGGTCCTGTGGGTATTCATCATCCAGGAAACTGAGAGTGACTGTCCTACGTTGCACGCTGTTCTGTTCATCCCTATCGAATATTCCTTTCACTTTTGTCTGGATGTGTACTGGTAGTCCAGGCTCCTCTCTCCAAGGGGATTGTTCTGGCACAGACTTTAGGGGGTTGTTAACTTCAGGCAGGTCTGAGGTTTGTCTACGAAATCGTTTGGCCTGGTGGATAAAGCTGCTTCTTTTCAGTCGCCCCATTGCTAGGTTTTGGAATCTGTCCTTCATTGGATGGCTCAACATACAGAGGAACTTTTCTGCCTGTGTTAGCACATTCGTGTCTCTGCGTTCTTTCAGTGCTTGTATCCTCCCCATTTTCTCCATCTCCACTATAGGCGTTGATTTCATTGCCCCCGTGATGACCCTAAGCGCCTGGTCTAGCTCTTGTAATGTGATGTTTGATGCTGGACACCACGCAGCTGACCCATATTCCAAGTGTGGTCGTATGCCCTGCTGGTAAACTTTACTAAGTATTTTCCCGCTGGCTCCCCATGTGGTTCCACTTAGTTTTCTCAGGATGGTTAACTTCCTCCTGGCCTTTGTTGCTGCCTTGTTGATGTGCTGCTTCCATGTCAGCCTATCATCAAATGTAACTCCGAGAAATGTGGGTTGTTTATCTTCTCTCAGGAGCTCTTCGTTTATCTTGATGACACCAGCTTTTTGTTTGGGAGAGAGGGTGAAGAGCGTAGTGCTGCAATTGTCTGTGTTGATGCTGACACACCATCTATTTGCCCATGAGGTTAAGGCATCTATAGCTCTTTGTAGCAGTTTGGTGGCCACTGTTGCATGCTCATCTGTGCACCATATTACCAGATCATCAGTGTACATTGCCACTTTCATTCCATGTAATAGTTCAGCAACCAGGTCGTTGATGTAGACTATGAAAAGTGTGGGGGACAGAACCCCTCCCTGAGGGACGCCATGACGCAGTAGAATTTTCTTACTCTTGAGGCCATCTAGTTGTACTCGGGCTCTTCTGTTATGCAAGTATGCTTTCACCCATTTGTACATCTTACCATTCACTCTACAATTTCTCAGTTTCTTCAGAAGCCCTTCTTTCCAAACCTTGTCAAATGCTTTCCTTAGATCTATCCATGCTGCTAGTACCAGTTTCTTATCTTGGAACGCATCCTCAATCTCTTGGGAAAGGTAAGATGCCTGATCTTCGGTAGAATAACACTGCCTTAAGCCCGCCTGCTGTGGTACAAGAAGGTTTTCACTTTCAAGGTACCACTGCAGCCTGAGGTAGATGATACGCTCCATTGTTTTGCAGATGCAGCTTGTAAGGCTGATTGGTCTGTAGCTGGAGGCAGTGGAACTATCTTTTCCTGGTTTTAGGAGTGGTATCATGATTGCTTCCCTCCAGGTCTGTGGAACTCTGCCTGAGTTCCAACAGATAATGAAGATCTGCAGAAGCTTTGTTTTTGCTGCGGTTCCCAAGTTCTTAATCATTTCATTGGACACTCCATCAACTCCTGGTGACTTTTCCATTTTCAATTTGGATATTGCAAGCTCCAGTTCTCTGAATGTGATTGGTGCCTCCATAACTTCAGGTATGGTTCCATCTCGTCCTGCGTATTGTTGTTTCCCACGAGTCTCCTGTTGCTTCTCTGGGCTAACTTCGATGTTGTTGTCTTTAGCAAAGGAGTTGTGATCATAGCCCCCATCTCTGTGAGTGGCATGTGAAGTCTCCGCATACAATCAGTCTTTCTTTTGCTGGGATTGTATCTAGTGCCAGTTTGGTGGTCGCTCGGACAGTAGTAGTTGAGCAGGTGGAATTCTGAACCTACTATCTGTCCTGAAGATGAAGCATCTGGTATTCCGCCCCCTCCATATACTGTTTCAAGCTGACATGCACTGATGTTATTCCTCACGAGTGTCAGTAATTCCACCATTTTGTCCTGTCTAAACTTTCGGTCAGATCGGTGAAGCACTGGGTAAGCCTTTCTTCCTGTGTCCTCACACATCCGTTTTTTAAGGCTATGTCCTTGTTGAAGGTGGGTTTCTTGCAAGCAACATACATTTACTTGCTCTTCATTCCAGATATTTTTCGAGCTCTAATATTTCCTGTAGTCGTCTTTTTTTTACTATTGACGCCTTCAGCATTTCCAGTGCATTATTTTAAATGGTCTTTACTTTTGTGCTTGGCCAGTAGCTCTATTCTCATAGCCTCCTGGCTCCACGGGGGCAAATTGAGAAGGACCACCAGTAGTAGGGGTTGGGCCCTTCCAAGGCAAGTACCAGCACTGCGCCTGCCAGGGTGTCCGTCACATGGCAGTGCCATAACGTTTTGTAGATATAGGCATACTTTCCATAGCGCGTGTGCGTGGCATCTTGAATTGCTGTGGTGCGCCACTTGGCTGGTTGCCGCCTCTGTTTCTTCAGCCAACATTGACTTGCTAGGGCAGACTGTGGGTCTTGCTCGAGTGTTGGAGGGCCTGGCCCAGTCCTTGGTTTTCAGCCGCTGACTGGCTGTACTTAGGAGCCTCATCTCCCACGTCAAGGATCTGGCCTCGATGGGGACATGTCTGTCGATATCTAAATGGTTCGACAAGGATTCATGTTTGTTTATTATCGGTAGTCCTTGGTAACAGGAAGTTACGTCATTGCCTCGAGGTGCAGTTCGCAGACGTGAAAGTTGTACCATACATCAGTACCGGGAAAAGTAAGCGGTCATCTGCTATGGGTCTTCTGTGTGTTTCATAGTGGCAAGTGGACGTATGTCTCTGAGCTCCAGAGACATATATTATTTCGTGACCCATTCCTATTGATAATTCCATCACTAGATCATCCATACATATACCCTCCGTGAGAGATGATGCTAGTATATTTGTAAAAGGAATTATGAATGCTGTGAGAAACGTGAGTCTGTATTTTTAAAATAAAAAATGTGTAAAACGTTCGAGGACAGTGTTCTAGCTACTGACGGTAGAGCTATACTGATGACTGTATATGTGATGCCATAAAATATAATGGCTTTCCCAGATTATACTTGTGAGAGATAAAAAACAGCGTTTAACATATTAAACATTGTGTATGATTGTCCACTTTGCCTTTGTTGTGACATTAATAGTTCAAGTTGAATTGCTGTGTTGCGTTGTCTATCAGTTTTACCCCTATGTGAATCTTTGGCCAGAAGTAACAAGGACGTTTTAACTCAGAATAATACCCTATATCTATAATAAAAAAGACACACAACAGTCTTTTTGCCCTTTCTTTTTTCGTTGAATTCGTGATTATAATTCAGGAGCCTCGCGGTAGCAAGGAAGTGGTTAGAGCACTGGCTTCCTAGCGCCAGTGGTCTATAAATCGTTCGATCTCCAGATGAGGCGGGATTTTTTATGCTACAAACGGCTCCTGGTTCTGAAACCCAGTCCCCAAATAGGTTTACCCAGAAGCAAAACTCTGGGAAGGTTAAGGCGGCCGGTCGTGACGCCGAACCATCATCCCTTGTGTGCCGACGGTCAAGATAATATGGGCCTAACACCATATTCCCAATATGCCTCAATGGGCGTGGTAACGGGTTCCTTTTTTTTATAATTCAGAAAAACGGGAATGGCACAGAGCGAACGAGAGACACGTTACGAAAAGCAAGACAGTCAGAACATTAAAACCTGGTAGAAGGCGATTAGTGAAATACTAGCCAAGGTTGACAACAGCGCCAGGTATGCGAACATAAAAGGGTAATATTGACTTTTTTGCAGGTGACCCCACACCAGGCATTGAGTAAAATGGCTTAAAGGACATTGATAAGTATGCGATGTCAATAAACGCAAATGAATTTGAGAAAGTGGAAAATTTGCGTTCTTTTGTCTGCTGGTCTAGTCACAGAATTTTTAATGAGAAGGCGATTAGATTCATTTCCCCAAATGAAAACGTGAAAGATCTTTTCAAGCAGAGTATAAATTTACGATACGAAGGGGGAAAGGACATTGTCACACTTGTGATAGAGATCCGCAAATACATAGAATAATAGGCAAATGGCACATTTAAAGGATGTAACCGTCAACACCACCCATAGCGTTGGACAGTAATTAAAGAATCCCAGCGAAACAAAAACAAATGTCCCATAAGATATGAAAACAGGAAGGAACAGGATCAAACAAGTGGTAAAGGTGTCATCAAAATAGACAAAATAGGCAATGTAGAGAAAATAATGACAAAAACAAAATGCTAGAAACAGCTGTTTGACGGGACCACTGGAACACACTTAATAAAAGGAGACATAGGATAACAGTGAGAGATTTCATATCCGAAATAAAAAAGGGAACAACGTGGCAAATAAGCAATATGACGACAAGAAGTGGGACAAACTGTAGAATCACAATGGACAACGGACAGAAACTACACATATGTCCAATAAGGTTGGGGAAGAGAACCAACAGCGGGGAAAGAAAGAATGTTAGACGACCACTTCGAAATCTAGGAACTATAAACATAATACAACGGAAAGTGGATACAGCGACACAAACAGAGATGGAAACCGTAGTGTCACACTTGGGCCCACCACATAATGATAAAGAAGTCATGACAGGAAATACTAGTACAAATGACAGAAAGGAAGACGGAGAGATAGCCGCACTGTACAGATATATTGATAGAAAATTTCAAGAATTCAAAAAGGACAATAGAAGCAAAAGTAAAGATAAAAAAGAATACCGTAATTGAAACTTCAACATCCACAGGTTAATCCAGTGAATGGTGATGCTGGAAAAAAAGACCATGCTTCCACTTTAAACCTCAATTTGCCAAAATTTAACTCAAACATTGATGACATTTCATGCTTTCTAAATAGATATGAAACTTATTGCCAAGAGTTTAAAATTGATAGAGCTACATGGCCTAGTAGGTTGATGAGTTTATTGGTGGGTGAGGCTCTTACTGCAGTCTTCACAATGGATGATCAGACTAGAAATGACTATGAAGCTGTAAAAGCAATTGGATGAAAATGGGTACAGGTTGAAACTTAAATCATTATTACCCGATTCAGCTAAGGATTTTGCTGAATTTGTCTCATCTATTAAGCTTTACTTTTCTAGATGGGTTGAGTTGTCAAAAATTGAAAAAAACTTATGATGGGCTGGCTGATTTGATTCTTTAATAAGACTAAGTTATTTTTCTTGAATCACATTGGGGACTTTTTATCATTCTATCAGAGGAGAGAAAAACCTGAAACATTACCTGCTATGGCAAATATTGGACGACAATACCAGATTGCACACCTTAGCAAAAATAACTTTAAAGATTCCTTGCCAGTGGCATCGGCTAAGACTATGGTGCCTTAATTCACATAGACAAGAGATTCAATAG